>OZ001252.1:11214148-11814148 GCA_963924025.1 Ischnus inquisitorius
TTCTCACGGTTCTCACCCCGATTCGAGTGGCCACATGGTGTTTCTCTTCTGCTTTTCTTCTCGTTTCTTCATTCTCAAGATTTCGTTGCTTCAACGAGCACGATAAAAGTCTCTTCTAATTAACGTCTGACTCGTCGAATTGACTGAAACGTTGTTTGACTTGTATGCATTGTCCAATGCGGCCGATATCTGTATTGATCATTAACTGCAATACTGCACCTACTTTATTTCACTTCATTTTTAATTGCAGAAAGTCTCGGTGATTTGTGTCGTACCCTTTATTGGCATGCAATATCGAAAGAGGACCAGGATAAATAAATTTACCAACACAGATTATTTATTAATGGCGCCTTCGGACAATTTAAAACCTCCTGAGACAGCTACTGGACGATGAAATTAGCATAGCAGAGCTGGAGCTCCGTTATTGTTATTTTTAGCATTTTTTTTTATGTCGCCAGATTTGTCGTTGACGAACATCTCTTGCTCGTCGGATCGTCGCAATGGAAAGCTATTTCTGTTGTGGACACGATTTCCGAATAGACGTTTCGTGAAAGCTTTTAGTTATGTATGTGTGTTACGACTGCGCGTATCCATGCATGACATGTGCACTCGTCCGGGGAAGCGAACTAATACGCGCAACCACATGGCCGTCTATCTCTCGACTGTTTTGGATCAACATAATAATATTTTCTTCGAATCCCCCCTCGCTGTCGCCAGTTGCGCTCTAGATTCCTAAAGATTCACATCAAATTCGACTTCAATTCAACATCAATTACCGAACAGCGAGGAAAAGCGCGGTGGAGGGCTGGAAGAAGGTTGACGTATTGGCATTCTTTCTCCCATACAAAAATCTTTATAGTCTACTCTTTTTTAAATGTATATATATACGTATATACAGCCGTCGGATTTGAAGTCTTCTTTCAATTTAATGCAAGGAATCCAACCTCTCGGGCATTCTATCTCACTTATGCGAGGGTAGAAACCCGTCGTCGCCACACTGGTTACGACATCCGGCGTTGTTAAATCCTCGTAAATTTAAACTCCTCGCTTGAGCGTTTCTCCCCGAGCGGCACAAAACATCAGTGTGTCGTATTCCCGTCATTAAAGTTCGTGAACCTTGCCGAATTTTATTAGGCGGAATGGGACCGAGTTTTCATGTCTCCATTTTTTCCCTTCTTATTATCTTTTAGTCCTTCAATGCTTTCATTTATATTTCAGTTCGTCGTACCACTGATGAGGTTTCACGATTTTTTCTTAGTCTACGAAGAGACACGCCACAAACGCAGATCGCAGCGGTCCTCGTATCTCCTATTTTATTTCTATGTCAACGGTTCATCGATCAATTAGACCAGTTCGAATTAAGCGCTCCTAACAGTAGAATGTAAATTGAATTTCCTCTTATGTTTGTGTATTTTGTTGGTATATTTTGCTCCGTAAATTTCGATAACTTCGTGATGCTTGCTGCGAGCTACGGATAGGATTGAAATATTCATAGGGCGGGAAATGTGTTGGTGCGGTAAACGCGAGAGATAGAGAATAAAGCTTTGGGTTGTGCGAGCCGTTGGGAAATAAAGAATATCTCGATGCATCTGTCGAATGGCGAATACACGGGAATGTACATATTTTCAATCGTTCCAACGTCAATCCGAAATCCATTATTCGATAGTACGTACTGGAAAAATGGCTGACACACAATGATACGAGATTTGACATACTCTATTCGGAATCTCACTCGAGCAATATCGTTTTGTTAAAGAAAAAAAAAAGCAAACAGCCAAACCTGCAAAGCACAGAGGCAGAGATAGCCTTTATTTCTGGGTACCGTTTCTTTTTGGGTTTTAAGCTTGTGATGTGCCAAAAAAAATCACGTATGCCGAAATTGTTTCGAGGGACGGATGAAATAATGAGTAACAAATTGAAAGGTCTCAACGGGGCGGATTAAATCGGTCGAACAGAATAATGCAGTGCAATATAGAGTTACGTTACTGCGATCGTCGTTAACTCCCTTGCTCGTTTCCGAGTTGACACGGATCACGAGATGAGCCTTCCTAGCTTGAAGAATTAATCAACCGCGACAGATATTCCTCGATCGATAGTGCACTTCTATCTCATTCGCGAACCCCCTGATGCGAGCTGATTCCTGTCGGATCTCGGAACGTTAGGCCAAAGTTTGCCTTCGAGCCGCCAACTTCCCTCGCGTCACATCAGTCGCTGGAAGATTCGCTTTCGATGTCATTCCTACAAATTGAATGCAAATCGAACTGCAATGAGAAGATTTTGGACATGGATAATCCAAACAAAAATTGCACTAGGTGAGCTCGAGGGCAATTGTGTCTTTTTTTAACTGAAACGAAAGAAAACATTCGAAACGGAAATTAAAAAAAAAAATTTGGTACCGTTTTTCAAAAATTTGCTTAAGATGAAACAGTTTTGGCAAGGTCTTACTTTTGTTTAATAATGAAAAAAACCATACAAACAATCCACTTCTTCACAAGACAGACTACAATTATGCCGTTCGTCGGCATAATGTGCGACTGTATTATGAATAAACTGCAATGTTTGCTTCAAAAAATAGACGAAACCGATAATTGCAGCCTTACATTTGACTTACATTTCTATTGTATTCATATACCCGCTCGGGGGGAGTATATTCGGCGAGTACTCGCGCTGATTTTTTCTTCACCCTCTACAATCCAATATCCTTACAAATCTGTAAGAGCAGCCCTTTTCAAAGTCATTTCAGTTCCTTTTTTTCCATTGCGCTGTAACATCGCTCGGTGACCCTAGACCTTTCGGCATTGCTTCCCTTTTTCCTCTGCATTCGGTACCCCGGGCGAGCTTTTCGCGCAAATCTCCTTGCGCGCGACTGGCTCGCATCTAGATTGATCACTAGCACCGACGATATGTGCGCCAGGACCAACGCCGAGTGTTTCCGGTACTCTGTGAACTCGAAGATATTACTTACCCTCTTTTTTTTTTTCACTTTCATTTCATCGAAAACCGTTCCTTTTTCAACCCTCTCTGCCATAGCTTTATTCCTCGGTCGTGGAGTCTCTCTAACCCAATTTGTATCAGACTCAATATGTGTAGCAAATCGAAGAAACAAATTGATCCTTACCATATTGCTTTCCTCCCTAACCGCATTCGCGTAACGCATCGAGCATATAAATTTTCATTTATTTATGGCGTTCGCTCTCGTTCTACAATATGTATGACGCAATAAACTTCATTATTCTTTCCTATGTTGTCATCACGCGAAGTGCAATCAGACACCGGAACACAATATTGTCGCTGAACCAACCATCATGCCTCGATATGCTGCAAAACCCGTCATTGCTCCATTCCCTCAGCGGCGCGTCATAGTTGTCCTATATCTTCCGCGATATCATTCATCCCTCGACGGTACCTGTTATTATCGATGTGAAAACAAGCATGTAACGTATACATACGACCTCCGCTTGGGCAGGAGGGACCATCATGCGCCGTTCCCGCACAGCTCTTCCTATGCCGCGTCATTACGAAGGTTATTCGATACTCGATAAATTCTCCTCTGTTCCGCTTATCGAATATCCATTGTGCTATACAAGTGTCTACGGCAAGAGTCAGATACAGTATCCCGAGTATGCATGGGTTCGACATGCCTTCGTCATCTGCATCGTTGAACTGACGCCAGGACCTTCCACGCACATGAGAATCCAGTATGAAAATTTAATGCAATCACAATGATACTCGATGATTATAATTTCCGACAAATTGGAGCTTAACGATTCCCGGGCGCGAATTGTACCCTCGGACGGGAGGAACAAGGCGGATTATGTCGGATACAACGATGACACACATCGGCGGCGTAATGCCGTGTACATCCGATACGCTCGATCCTCCTTGCCGCATTGATCCAGAAATCAGAAGCGTCACGCCAAGACGCGGCAGGGCGGAAATCCAAGATAGCAATGACAAGCTCGCATTCGTTATTCGCTATCGCATCGGCACTGGCGCAGTTGGGAAAGCTCGACAAAGTTAACGACAACTGAAACGGTTGACGTAGCTAATTGTTCGATTAACACCGAGACAGCTTCGTGCGAATGCGCGGAGGCTTCATCGGTAATTATTTAACGAAGCTTCCAGCGGCGTTAGCGAGCTTTCAACCCCTCCTGTACATCAGTATCCCCCTCGAACCCCGTTCTCCCATCAACGTTTCCGACCTCCCGCTGTAGCTTTGCTATGGGGGTTTCAAAGGGAATTACCGACTAGCAGCCGGGACAACATTGAGGGTCAACGAAGGTCACATCTACGCAACACTCCCGCGTGCTGGCAATATCAAATGGCATATTATATTTATTTTATGATAATTCTGCATCTGCCTAATGTACACTTTTTCGTCGATTTTTCTTTCCTTCTTCTTGTATGCGCGATTTATGAAGGTTTTTTTGTTGTTTATTTACCGACGATCTGTCGAGTCGACGAAGATAAAGAAGAGAAAGGAATCGATCTGTGCCCGCGAGCGAAACCTTGTACCATTGTCATGATTATCGTCATCGCGGTATCGTGTACTCTGGACATTACACCTTCCACCCTTGCCTCGCCGTCGGCCGTAGTCATCGCCCTCATCTCGCATAAATAAAATAATAGACGACGTTGCCTTTTGTTCATACCGAGCGAACGGGGTGCGCGCGTCTCTCTCACTCTCGAGGGGCTTTCATCAGCAGTTGGCGTATTGTCGCTCGTAAGCGAGCCCAACGACAACGATACCCGGCCAACATTTCCTGTCGGAATATATATTCATCGCCAGAAATACTTAGCGCTGACAAGAGGAACGCTTGTCACGGACTTGTGAGTTTCAACAATGAAATAAACGACGCGACAAAACTGCGGTGGGAATGATGAAAAAAATATCTGTGATATTCGTGTCTCGCGAATGGATAGAAATCGTTGCTATTAATATTTTTTAATGAATCACATTCTTTTCGCACTCTTCGTCGAATTCCTTTTTTTTCATCACGGCGCTATCGGCTGTGAGATATTTTACGAGGTTCGAATAACAAATTTTGGTCTACCACATCTGAAAAATTCTATTCGCGCATTTCCATCGCAAAGGAGAGCGAAGTTTCGATCACAGGCAACCAATCGAACTGACACAAGCAAACCCTCCTTGGCATCGGCAGCGTTTACGGTACATAACGTTCCTTGGCTGTTTTAGTATACACATTTGCGCTCTCGAGCCTTTCGAGGCAGCCTTCGCTCGAAACGTACTTGCGTTTGGAGACAAGGGTGAAACGCTGATGGCGAATTCGAAACTGGCGAACTACTTGGCTCCTCGATTGGAATTGGCGGAGCGGCAATTAGTAGTAACTAATTAACCATTCCAAGGAGAAATGCGAAAATCTATATACTCACCGGTCCGTACATCGGCACGTTATTTATATACACTGCTAAATAATTTTTTTATCATGGGTCTGTTAACAAGAAAAAATTGGATGAGAACTTATGCTAATTGTGTCAAAATTATCGTATACAATTCTTTTTTTCGCCGTTGGTAATATCAATGAAAAGATACACGACCATTTTTGGTCACAGTTTCGGGAAACGAGCCTTATCAAACGAGATAATAAGGAGGGTTTTTATAACATATTTTGACTATTAAAATTTTGTTTTAAATACTTTTGTATCGAGTATGAAACTCAATAATAAAAATTGGACATTTTCTTTGCGATAACTGGATTTGTATTGTACCATTTTTTAAATTCCATATCCAGGAAACCATATAGCCCAGGGATCTTCGAATTTTTCGATATCCGCCCGAGCGTTTCGCGTCACGAGACGCCCGTCCTTGGCGTGTATAATTATTATCGTAGGAATCGAGACAACGTGAAATTTCTTTCTCATCGATATGGCCAATTTTCCAACCGGCAGAGTGTACCTGCCGCCAGGCGTTTACGAAATTCAATAACCGAATGCAATTTTTCGATGCAATATGCGATACTATTTTCGAAAAAATCGTATGAATAATGGATTTTGTAGATGGCAAAATAAAAGAAATGCTGCTCTAACCAAGACCCGTGATGAACGCAGAAAAATCGTAGCATCTCGTCGTTGTCGTGATCCGATGGTACAAAAATGATTTCTAGTTTGATGCCCCGTCTTCGAGCCTCAGCGTAAATCTCTTTGAGTCTCGGCAGAAACGTCTGGCACGGCGGCGACCACGAAGCCGAGAAGTACAGAGCGACGTACTCAATATCCCGAAGTGCTTCGCCCGCAATGACCGCTTCCTCTTTGCCATTGATCACAAATTGACCGCGCAGGAGATCCATCGAGCTTCGAGCAACTGACGAATATTCAAATTGTCATGCGATCTATAATTTACCTGAACCACGGATTTGGTGTTCCGTAAAATTTTCCTCGTAAATTACCTCCCAAATTCGATGAACTTCCAGCCTCATAAACCCAGCCTTTTATGGCTCACGTGGCTTCATAACCATGTATCGAAATGCCGTTAGTTGTTCAGCCGTCAATGTTATGCATTGGAACAATGGAACGCTGTCTTCTTGTCTAACTATCTTCCATGCCGCGATACGCGAGTATATCGGCAATTTCGTGTATCTAGCGTATACACATATGCGTAACCATCGTGGAGTGTAAAAGCGCTATCGAGTTTGCGAGGAATTTTCAATATCTGCCGAGAAGAGCGGAAAAAAAAATTTATATATACATATACATGTCAGCCGGTTATGTGGAGTTGCCCGCATGGAGTATCAGGCGGAGGTATGGTTGCACGACGAATATACGCCACAGCATTCACCGCTTTCAATTAAGTCCAAATTAGTGGTAGCTGGAGTTTCGCTCGATTTTTGTGGTGAAAGAGGAATTCGATGAATGGATTGACGTTGCTCGACGGATTTTTCCTCGTTGCGCTTCTATTCCACGGCTATTCTCTATACCGGGGGAAAAAAAGCCTTCTCCCATCTTCATTCTCCATATATCTTTCGATACTGGATATAACGTGCCAGCGTATATCAATTTCTACGACACATTCAGTTTTTTTACTTCTTCCTTTTCTTTTTTTTTTTGTTTAAACCATGTTCTCCCTCGTCCGTCTGTCACGCTTCCATTTCCATCGTGAAAAGGACTCTGAGTTGGGTGACGGCGTTGCGATGTTCTTTTTTTCTGCACGTCGTCCGATCAATCGAATCAGGACACTTTTTTTATTCTTACTTGTCTTTGAATCCTTTAGTCTTAATGAACGTATCGCGTGCAATATTTAACGAGCCAGAATATAAATTACTACGGTTTTTTCCATCTTTCTGTCGCTCCGTTGTCTTGAATTTACCGAGTTACAAAAAACAAAGTCTTTGATAGCGTTTCAATCTCGTATTTCAACGGGAGATTGCCACGAAGATGATAACCACGCGGCCTCGCGTTCTCCGAGAGTTTTCGCAAATTCCGCGGGCAACCCCGATAGATCTCACCCGAGTCGGGTTCGCTGGGAAGGGCTGGAATCGTTAATTCGGTAAACACAAGCTAGGGGTGTATATCAGCAGCTGGTATTCCCCGTTCTTTCTCCTATGCTTCAACCGTCCCCGCCCCCCGCACCTTCCCCGTTCTCCCTCCGTCCTATTCGGCCTCCTTTTCACGTTTATAGGAAAGTGGAAAGTTCCCTTTACCCTTGATGATAGAGAAGCTAGGCGAGCAACGGCCTGCCTCGCGTCTGCGTTCCCTTATCGAAATTCTTAATTAGAAAATTTTAATTATGTTTTGAGCCTGTACAGAGAAAGAACGGGATAGGGGTGTATGCGATGGAATAAGCAAGTGAAAAAGTGGGGGTTGGTAAGGTAGGAGAAGATGTATCAGATCGAGCAACTGAAAGAGATGGCGAACTAAGAAATAGACGAAACGAGTAAGACAGAAAAGCGGCCCCCGAGCCCGGGAAACGAGGTTACACACCCCTACACAGCTAGGACCAGCACCGCCGAGCAGCTATCGTCTGATGCGCTGCTTCCTGGAGATAGTGGATTTGTGTGTGCGAGACTACGCTGTCGAAGACGAAGCTACTGGAAAGCTCGCTTACTCCGGCGGGGCACTTGCGCGCGGGCACACAATATGGTCGACTGAGAGAAAGAAGAGAGATTGGACCGAGGAGGAGGCCGAGATGAGAGCTTTGGAGGCAATTAAGCTCGCGAGCGCCTCATAGGGATGCTTCTACATAAAGGTTCTTGTCTTCCTCGCGTACGTCCCGATATTGAACTCTTCAACCTGCCTTTCCGTACTTCATCAGTCTCGCGAACTTTTCACGCTTCACGCGCTATTCCGACGAAGTACACTGATGGCTTGAAGAAAATTAATTCTATCGCATTACTGAATATTCAAAATCGAGCTCGAACGAATGAACATGTTGAATATATAATCAGTAAAAATATGAATAAATGGCAAAGGTGTTGGTCTTTTTTTTTTAGTAAT
The DNA here is from genome assembly GCA_963924025.1 of Ischnus inquisitorius. Classification (NCBI taxonomy): domain Eukaryota; kingdom Metazoa; phylum Arthropoda; class Insecta; order Hymenoptera; family Ichneumonidae; genus Ischnus; species Ischnus inquisitorius. The sequence goes on from OZ001252.1 coordinate 11,222,600, forward strand.
TAGCATCGTTACTAATTTGAATGAAATTTGGTATGTAATGTATTCCATACATTTCTGTCGTTATAGTAGTATAGCATTTCGATATCATGATTTCTGTTGGTCACCACGTGTATTTCGGGTGGCTCTCCACGTCAATTGAATTGAACAAAAAAAAAGTTGTTCTTGTACCCCGCCGTGGTAATTGAGACCAGAGGTTTTTCTTGTTTTACGATATAGCTTTTTCACTCGCTGTGGTATGGTTGTCTTAATCGAAGCAACTGGAAATATCTTCTTTGGGGGCCACGGAACGGTCGCGCGTGGTTGGTCTTACGAGGCCTCGGCTCATAAATACGAACTAACTCGGTAAGTGCCTCCGCGCCAGTCGCCTCCAAGGGGTAGTCGTGGTGGCCCGTAGGTTTCCTGTTTGGCAGCGCTTGCAAGGTAGCCGTTCGGTTTGGAAGGGGGTAGCTTGTTCGTTGCTCTCACCGGGAGAATTCTACGTAGGGAGACCTAGCGAATCATTTTCGTATATGTTTCTCTCCTTCTCCGGCTCACGGAGGAGCGAGCGAAGCATACAGAGAGAGGTTCCCCTTTGAAGGGGATAAAGCAGAGCTGCGGCAGCAGCACGGGGCCCGCAGGGTCCGAAGAGCTGCTGCCGCTGGAGTAAGCCATGGATCGTTAATTCCGGTATGAATATGCCACTGTGCGGTATAACTGCATACCTTTAGGACACTCACCCTCTTAGTTCTCGGGTCCTCGCTGACTCTCTTTCTTCTCAAGCTTTCTATTCTGCATAGCTTTCTACCTTTGCCATAATGTGATAAGGTTCCGACGATGCTATTGGTGGTATTAAATATAGTTTTGCGGGTTGGATCTGCTATTTTGAACTTCCTGTTCAACTGCGGTGTGGAAAAACCGTTCGCTGTACTTATTATAAATAAGCTTATTGCGAGGGTGGGTTATTTGTTTGGAATTACCTTGAAATTCGTAAATTCGACATTTGCCATGCCAACTGCAAGAATTGGTCCGCTGATATCGGTTAGTGGTATTGTATTCCACATACTATCTGACTGGATTACGATTTCTGTCACTGTCGTTAATGACGGAAAGGTTTCAGCAGGATGTTTTTTCAATGATTTGAATTATGCGTACAAGGAAACGTAGTGAATGACACAATATGATATGGAAGTAGAAATGTGATCGGCGCTTGCAGGACCAAAAGCTATTCGGCCGCAAGTATGTATCTCAAATAGCTAAACGAATAATGTACATGGCTGTTGCCGAATCTACGTGGGTAAGCCATTAGCAAGGGTTTGAATGAGCTAACGGTTCTTCGCATCTGTGTTGAATCCGGGGCAACAGGTCTCCGCGGTCCAACGATGCAACACCAGCGATGCGACGCGAATCGAATCTTCCACGCGCCGATGAAGCTCCGCCGCACGGAGTGAGACGCAAACGTTATCGTAGCGCGAGAGTGGGCTTGGTGAGCCGAAGTAACATTCGAGGCACGCGCGCGATTACCTCGGGGATGACTTGTCGTGCGTGACGAAGTTCTCCACCACCTCTGGCTGCTTCTCCGGGGTGTGGGTACCGAGCTACGGTGTGGCCCTCCGGCGTGTTTCATCCCAAAAGGAGAACTACCTCGATTAGATTTAGAGCGTTTGGCTTTCGCTCTTCCGTTCGTATTCTCACTGCTGGGGAAACTGAAAACTCCGGGTACCACGATGTGGAAGAGCGAATACAACTTTCCCTAATCCTTTTTCAACCAGCGCAGCATATTTCGTGGAGCAGATTTTAGTCCGGACTCCAGATTTTAACCAATTTTCATAGTCACGAGTTCGCACAATTTGGCTCAATCAGGGTCGTGATTGACGGGACGAAGTAAGGATGTAGTGGAAATATGGGAATAAGGTCGACTGTGCCTCGTAAAACCCGGCAGCTCAAACTGTATGACATTGCTTCGGTATGCTCGGATTTTTGAGTCCAAAATACAATGCGACCATGCCGGATGCGCCAGTAAAAGCGCACAGAGCCGTCTCTATCTGTGCACAGTCACCGGGTTATTTGAAGAAATTGGCAGGGAAGATGAACGAAATTGTTGGAACTACGATGTTCCATTTCTGATGGGGATGGTGCGCGTGGATGTTACCTATCGATAAATCGATCGATACCAGCGCTAGTAACCAAAAGCTTCCATACAGTCAGATGGGAGCTTCCTGTCGCTACTGGCATTGGCAGAGCTTTCCGGTTACGGCAGGGAATGGTTATACTGCTATACTCGCGAATCGGCGGTGCAACAGGTTCGCTGCGCTTCGCGTAACGATGGGATTTGATATTGGAACGAGAGGACGATTGGTCGTTGGTTGGCTAGTCGTCCAGCGAAGCGAGATGACTGCTGGCCTTTCTGGCCCTGGGGTGAGTCACGCTCTGGCAAACTGACGGCACGGGCTCGCGAATATTGGCTAAAAATGTAAATTGCCCTGACACCCGCTTCTACACTCGCTCGCCGCTATACCGCACTACCACTACTACTGTTTTGCTCGCTGCAAACATTTCGATGCCTGTTATATAGAGTTCTTATTGGTTCATTGAAGTCGACGTTCTGCCTCGCAGGCAAAAACTAATTGAAATATATGCAATGTCCACGGTCACCGACCTCGGACTCGCCACAGTAATGAGCGCAACGATAAGAGATCATTCTCCCATGTCATCCTTATGATTTCCATGTACAGCACACAAAATAATGCCATTTTTTTATCGTTTGCATTGAACCTTTTCCGTCTACATCGATTTGTTTTAAATACGAACAATATGTAACTCATTGAGAGAGTAAAGGTTATGATTGTGCTGGTATTAGTGTTGAAACACTCTAGACCAATAATGCGTATCGGCGATTATAAACTTATTTGACGTCAAAAACATCAGTTCCGGGTTCAGCGGTTATGAAACAGCTTTGAATACTCTATATACATAAAGCTATACGCACCAATCAATTCGCGGTTGAACCAATCCGGATATCCTATCGTCGAGCTCTCATACAGCGGGCGGGCGAACTCGACGTTTGCGTCACACGTGAATTACCGGGCCGCGTCACCGAGGGAACTCGAGCGATACAATTTTCGTCAATCTCGGTTATCCTCGACAAGAATCAATCCTCCCTCACACGTCCATCAACGATCTTTGTTTCATTTCGACGACACTCCCGATAGAAATAGTGTCACTTACAACTGTTACGAAGGATCTAGTCGATACATGATACGTAGAAGGGACTTAGAAGAGAAGAAACAGCCAAATCAAACTGAGATACGAAGCCTTTATTTATCTTCCGTCTAGTCAATCACTAAGTCCCGGTATGTTATCTGGACAACATTAATTTTTTTATGAAATTTCCAATTGGATCAGTTTTGGATTGATGTCAGTATTCAAAGCAAGGGGAAATGCGTTATTTAATATTTAATTATTGATGATAGGTTGTTTCGCGATTTTCGCCGATTGCTTGTATGCCGTAATTCTGGTATCGAATATCCTATAATATTCTGGGCTTTTGTGGTATTCGTGACATTTGCATTGAATGCTAGGAGTGCAATTAGTTGGATGTTTTTTAGATATTAAACAACTAAGAAATAGAGAACAACTAGTTTTTCTTCTAGTTTTGGCCGTTTCACAGTACTAGGGATTTTTTCCACCGTTCTTTACGCGCTGTATTGCTCAAAGTCAGAAAGAGAGAGTTGGCGCAATCAAAAGAACGAAAAAGGAATCGTTGCGACAAAGCGAAATGGAAGTACAAGAGTCCACTGGAATCAGCTAAGTAGACGGCAGCGTTATGCAAGGTGGCTGACACTATGATATCAAACGTAACGGCCGAAAGCAGCCAAGTGGCCGAAGATACTGACATTGAATAATATATCTACTTGGCGATAAAAAAACACAGAGCGAACGAGAGAAATGAGCAGAATGGAATAAACGAAAAAACATCGGTCACTTAAATGCACGACCTTGTTTACGAGAAAATTTTAAGTTCTAAAGGCATGATCAAAATAAATTTACTCTGGAATAACGAAAATTTTCCATTTTTTCTTCTCAACTTCGGCCAAACGACCAACTTCAAAGTGTTGTTGTGTTGCTTGAGTCACGTGAATTTTTAAACCACACAGAAGGCGAAGTTGCTTCAGTTCAGTTAGCGAGGAAATGGGTTGTTTGCACTAGTGTTGCATATTCCGTACTCGTCATCCTGATAGTAGACGCGCAAAAACCTTAACAAGTTTTCATAACATGCGTGAAGAAATAGACTTACGCCTTTACATATGGCAACGTAAAACGAGCTTAAAAAGGTTTGTAACCCTCGTCTAATTTTCTGGTAGCAATTTGCAATGTCAAGCACAGTGCATCGCGAACTTCCTGTTCCCAAGGAGAAACCTGTTTACTTCGTAGTTTACTTCATCACCACAGAATCCCTACCTGCTACACGCTCGCTTCCGTTCGTTGCACGGTACCCGGTGACAGCGCGTTGCTCCGCTCACCGCTACAGCATACGCTGTGAGAGTCGTAGCGGAGGATCGAGGAGAGGAGGCTTTCTGGGTTCTGTCGGCGAAATGGTTCTATCCCTAGATTAGGTCGATGTCGCGACGGGTGACGACTTAAGGTGTCCGGGGGGGTGTCAGGGTTACCGCGGCCTCGCTGTAGGTGGTATGCGATCGCCGAGAGTTCGAAACTTAGATTGGCGTCACGTAGGTCGCCAATCTACGGGGGGTTGCGCGGAGCGGACGGGTGTTAAAGGCGCGTACCAACATGAGCAACGGGTGATGCAGTGGTTAGGGAAACCGCGAGTGAAACGTGAGGGGTTGAAATGTGCGGAGTGAAGGAGGCAAGGAGGTGAACTCTCTGATTGAGGGCGAGTCGCTGCGCGAATTGCTGGCCGCAACGCGAGATCGGAAGAGCGTGTGAGCTATACGGAGCGGTGTGCTAGTGAACGACACGAAGCGAAGGATGAAATGGTGGGGTTCGACGATGAGGAATACAAGGAACGAGAGGGAAGAATGAAGAAGGCGATAGGTGTAGCTATATGTGAATGTATACATATAGCTGTGTATGTACTTCGAAGGTTGTTGTAACACCCGTAGCACGAGGCGGCTTAACGGGTAAATCCGACGTAAGACCTTGCGCGAAATCTCTATTTCCTGCTTCCTGTAACGTTCTATCGTTGTTTTCACGCTCCCTATGCTCTGCCGGTCTAACTCGCGATTCTGGTTGCCAGGACACGCCAGTAGCGCAAGCAGTAGCGGAGTTCTCCGTTGCCGAACCGGGCTTCTACCGACCTTAAGCCCCCTGTCCCATCACTCCGCGCCTCCCGGTTTCTCGTCCGTGTATATCATAATGGATTAATTTTATAATTGGCTGCTTTGTAATTGAACGTTCTCGTCGACACCCGGACTACCCCCTCACTCACGATGGATCCCATGGGTGATGCGGAGTTGTGTCGAGACGAGGAGTACGGAGCATGAGGCTAGAGAGACGGGCACGGTAGAGGCATCCTTCGGGAGTTTGCTACGAAACATCCAAAGCGTATGAGGCAACACGGCAAATAGAAATCCGGCCCTTCGGGATACCGAAGCCGACTTTAGAATGCGTTATGGGTAACTTTCCTTCGAGTGTTGTTGTCACACGCCGAGCAAATTTAACGGGTAAATCCTGAGCTGTAACCGGATACCCTGATGCAGCCCTAGCTCGCAGTGTCTCGCCGTAAACAACGTCTCGTTTGGTTGGTTGTGGGTTCCATTATTTACAATTTAGATAGCTGCGTACTTACAAGTTAAAGCAACAAATAGGGCAATGATATCGCTGACATAAGCGACGATTTTACAGTAAATCAATGAGGTGCAGGCAACTAAGTGCATACGTTCAGGAATATCATATTCAATTACGACGCAAAATGGATACATAGACATCAAAATTATTTTTAAAAATACAATGATACATTTTCGAAAACATGAAAAACGTAAAATATTATTTTAATCAAAATTTGTTATAATTAAAAAATGGCTGTAGAATAAAATTTCAAAAACGAAATGGATGTGCATTGTACAATTTTAATGCAACAAGAAATGAGAATAATATAAATAATACTCAATGTCATTTTTTTACGTGAGAGCAAATGAACAAAAAAATTAATGTCTTTAAATTTTTTTCTGTTGCAGGTAGGTCAAGTACATCGTATTGTTGATTAGATAGTGTGAGTGAAAAAGCGAGAGAATCGAGAGACCAGACAGAATGATGATGGCCAACCTACCTCCCGTTATGCTGTCAACACTTCACGACTACGGGATGCTGGCTCCAACCCTCGGCATTAAGGTAAGGTCTTATTTAAAATCTTTACAAATGAGTATCGATTGTCGAAGAGATTTCTTCAAAAACTGGGATTTTTTTTCTACGAAGAATGTCGAATCGTACTTATTGAAGGGAAACTATTTCAACGACGTTAAAACTATAGTCGAAAATATAACAAAATAGGCATATCACAATGGAGAACCTACGCGAGCAATCGATGGAAATTTGTAGCGAGCGCACGTGTCGCGTTACGTTAGTGACTAACGGAGTAGTTTATTACGTTATCGATTAGATGTATATAAATTGCAAATATTTACGTGGGCCCAGGTAAGTGAGCCAAAAAAGCTTTCGATCGTGTGCGCCCTCACCCTCCTACGTCTACAAGGCTATATACGTCTTCTGACGTTCAGCAAACGTCTGGACACTTTGCGTCTCGTATCGTCGTGCTCGAGATTTTTTTTCTTGTATTTCTTTCTCTTGCCGCGACCGGGCTTGTTTACATTGAGTTCGCTGATTAAAGAACTCAATCCTGCACCAAGAGGGGTAGGCAACTTCGGGCCCTTCGCGCATGCAGACACCGGAGGAAATCGTTCCGCCCTCTTCCGTTCTCGAGTCCCGACTTCATAGGAAAACCCTCAGTTTTTCTTTATTATTTACGGAGACGTTTACGACCGTGCGCTTCGCACGATGCTTATTTCTCGCACACGCAACGTCTCGATTTCCCTTCGAATCTTAACGAGATTTTCAGTATGCTCGCGGAAAAGTTCAAAAAGATATACTGCTTGAAATAGCGGAAAGATAAGAAACGAGAGAAAAAAATGAACGAAACAGCGAGATAGAAATGGAATGATATAGCGGAAGTAAAGATGCCAAAGAAGTGTGTTGAGGAGGGCTCTGCACGTATCTGGTTGTAAAAATCTCGAATACTTTTTCGTCATCTACTCCAAAAATTATTTTTTCCGCTCTCCGCAATGAGCTTCGACCTTCCTTTTCCTATTCGGCGCATCGCGCTCGTTTGCTGATAAATTAATTATTGAACACAAAGTGCCCAGTCACGTGTGCGAGAGACAAAAGCCAATGAATTTCTGAATAGGACAGTCCAAGGATAAGGTAGCGCGATCAATTCTTCGGGGGGGTCAATGACGAAAATGGTTTCGTGTGAAGAATCCATCTCTGGGGGCATTCGAGTATTCTTCGATAGAGTCACCCTCGGCGGCCGAGGAACTTTCCCTCGTCCGTTAATCAACACAATGGCGTAAATAACGGTACCCCCTCCTATGCTCACATTCATATAGACAATATCATGCACACGGCAGAGAGACCAGCGGTGTAATAGAATATATAGGCAGGGATGTTCGTCCGGTACGAATGGAAGGGGGAGTTGATGGCCGCCCGTTCCGGTGCATCGATCTTCCTCTGAACCGCGGAAATTTCGTTGTTTCTCCCTTGTGCATCCGCGCGGTGGACGAGTCGAGTTTGGCGGAATGCCAATGTACCGGGCGAAACGCGATTAAACGCGAGGGAGTTCGCAAAGCCTCGGTTCTCTTCTATCCCTGCCGCCCCCCTCCCCCTCCTCCGCCTCAACCCCTCTATTTTCCGCTCCTGTTTTCCTGAATTCTCCCAACTCTTGTGTACCTTCCGTTCACTCTGTGCGCGCGTTCTCATCCCCCTTCCGACACCAGATCCTTTCCTTTGCCCCGCCCGCAGATAAAAATACCCCCGTTGTACCTATACGAGTCTCCGAGTTGGCGGCTCTCTTCTATACACCCCCGGCGCTCCTGGGTATCGCTTTTCGCCCCCCATCCCCCCCTTGACCACCGGAGCCGCTTTTTCAAACAGTCAAAGTTCGTTGGTACGAGCACAATACACAACTAAACTCAAGCGTAGACACACGTGATAACCGGTTGGAAAGTAACGGGGACGGGTAGTATCCTACACCCACCCCTTTCCCCATTTGTTTCGCGAAACCGCAAAATATTAATCAAAATTCTTGTGCAAATATCCTTCGTGCCGAGCGAGCATTTATCTCTTCCAATGCTTTCTGTCTTTCGCACTTAATATCCATCGGTTTCCACGATTTACGTACCGTTCCTGCGTATTCATCTATTTGTCATAGGTGTAAAAATATCGCACGCAGCCCCGACTCTAATCTCGTTTCCAGATTACTCCATCTTTTCGCTTTTACGAGGAGTTTAAAGAGCATAAAAAAAATAAGAGCATCGATAATTCGTTGTGATGGTTTACCATAATAATCAATGATACTGGAAATAATACACAACAAGTGGGAGAGGTAACCCCCATTCTTGTTCAGCGAACTGGATGGTGTTTTGCTATAGCGCGGGAAAGCCATTACCGTGATCTCCTCGTACTGTTGGACCTCTTTGCATTAACGTCTCCCTTCTCCTCGTCGCTGCTATCCCGACTTGCAGCTTACTTTCTGCTCCAGCCGACCCCGGAACTTATTATAAAGCGTTTAGAGACTAAAAAAAAAATTCAGCAAAGTTCTTTCCCCTCCCACCGTGCGATGTCGAGACGTAACGGAGAAAAGGATGATGAGCTTGGAGGAACGTCAGCCGGCGGACATGCGGCTGAGTTTGCTTCGCGATAAAATAAAGAGGAAACACGGCGGATAAATGAAACCGAACGAGAGAAAAAGGTAGCGCGAAACGTTTCTGGATGAAAATACAAGAGTCGGACGGAACGTCCGACAGCCACGAAAACCCGAACGGCATTGTGTAATTTTCTCCATTTTATAGTTAGTGTATTGCTTAATGTATTCCTTTATTTTTAATACACAATGGACTCGTTTATCATATCCTCCGAACGTTCGCTCACTTGTCCACTTTTCCCCTCCGGGCGAATATTCACGACTCCTTTTCGCCTGGGATATTTGACAAATAGCCCGGACTACACACGAGCCGAAAATGAATCCCGCAATCCCCCTCAAACCCGACATCGAGCCAAAGCCTTCCAAAGCTCATTCCCACCTTCATTATATTCGTGAGTCTCTCGCCGTCCCGGAAATCTATCGTTCCCTGCTGGCTAACATGTTGCTGGATATGCTGACCCTCGGCACTGACCCCGGCAGACTCTCGGGTTTCCTGGTTGATGCTAGTATTTCTCGGGACCGTCCCTATCGAGACCGCTGATATCAACGGCCACCCCTCGGACATCGCTTCTGTTGTTGTTCGCCATTACTATCGTTACATGAGGATACAATAATCTCGGACCTTTGACCCTTATAGATACTACTTTCGAAATTTCGGTAGACCCAACCCTTCGGCTTACCCTTCTCGTATTCCGCAAATCTTGTTTACGTGACCTGCCCTGCTTTGCATTAATCTAATTCTGCTCTTTAATAAACGAAAGTTTCGCCATATTAGATATTCAGATTAAAATTATTTAAATAATTAATGCTATTCTCATTCTATTTCCCATCCTATATTTTATATTCACACATTTATTCTTTTTCGTTGTTCGGAGAGTTTCTTTTTCTTTCTTCGCGGAACTGAAAGTTGACGAACATAATTTTTTAGGAGACATTTTATGGCTAAATAAAAATAAGCGAAATGTAAGAATTCTCTTATTTCATTAGTTTGTTAAACACTATTTATTGCAACATTTAGAACTCACTTTAACCCCGGCTGCATACGACGCGCTGGTTCGCACAGCTGTTTACACTCTCATCGAAATTTTTTGTAAAGAAACCCATCAAGGAATGAAAACAATACCGCCCGATGAAATAATGTCCAACCAGGGCCGACGTCGATTCCCTCCGGAGACAGTTTTGTATGCACTACAGCATCCACGTTTTGCTAGTTAACGCGTCCTACATATTTGTAACGAGCGAACGAGGCGATTCTTCTGAAAATACTATTTCACGAGCTTTGTGCCCAGCGGTGTTTTGATTCGAAGCGAGCGCGGACGCTTGTTGCAAATGACGTCAAATAGAGGCCGACGATCGAATATTTTCTTTGAATTAATGAACATCGCGTGTAGTTTCGTTGACACTGCTATGGCTGCTGTTACATTTCTACGAACGGTTACGCTGAATCATCCCCCCAGGCGTTGGTCAGCGTTTCTCCACTCCTCTTCTGTCGCTCTCCCAGTCGGTCTTCCACGGGTGGCACCATGAAAACTATACAAACCACACCACTTACCTCTAGTTCGAGTATCCCTAAGTCTGCATACCCAAGCACAAAGTCTGGCTATGCAAATGAGTCTTCGTGTTACATTCATTATAAAAAAAAGTACATTCATCCAATATAGTTGGTACTTAATTAGTATTAATTAGTCGCATGTTATCACATTCATTTTCTTTGAATGCTAACGATCGGCATTGGGTGAAAGCAAAAAATAAAAACAAATTTTTATCCAAATCAAATACAATATTGGAACTTAAGGTTTTCCTTCAATTGTTATTAAAAATCATGAACTAGTGCAAATAAAAAAAACATTCGTTTAACACGGGAAACACAAACAAGTCGTCTTTTAGAAAAAAATTAATTTTTTACAATGTTCTTATTTACTTCGTGAATATCAAGGGGCACGGTATAATCTCGAATGGACTAAGTCCGATATACGAGCTCTCTAGCGACTATCGTCCGCATAAGTGAATTCTGCGGGATGACTATGTATTGTTGGTTGCCGCGGCGCGTTGAGAGCTCTTATCCTATCCGGCGAAAGCGTGAAAGTGTACGTACGTACAGTGAGATGCGACCCCCGACTAGCGAGGCCTGCCCGTGTCTCGCAGTACGTTCGGATCCTCGTTCGCTGGTCCTCTGACCCTCGTTTGCATACGCAAACAGTGGAATTAAGACCGGACACGTCGTCGAGGCAACCGTTCGAACGGCCGTCGTCGGGAGCATCAACGAACAAACGGCTAGTCCTTTCTCATGGGCACTAGCTTATGACGTACATATTGTTAACGAAACAGTAGTCGGACAATCATCAATAATAGTCTGCTTATTTACTCGCAATCTTTCCTTTGGGTATTCGTCCGTTATCTGGAATCTACCATGCGACATTTGTCGAACGCTATTTTTGCGACTAATTTGGCTTATTTGTAAACGGGCAATTACGGCAAGAAAGAATCGCAAATATCGCGAATTACCTCGAAGCATGCCGTTAAATTATTATTTCGGGGAAAAATATCTTTGGATATTGTTAACGTTTCGTGGCCCATTTCAATGTAATTGCCAAACAATTTGCATAATAGAATTTCTTTCGTGGGATCGATTGTTAAGCGACGATCTAGAATAATTGCGCGAAACCATATAAACTTCTATTTAACTGTTATTATTTTATTTTCAAACGCGAGTTTAATACTGCACCTCGGAAATGAAGACCGATACATAATCGTATTGCGAGACAATCGGATTTTTGGTACGTCAAATTCTCCAGCTCGTTTGAACGGCAGCAAGTGCAGGAGCCGTTCGAGCTTGGGGCAGAGTGAATGGAGCGATGGTTCGGTTTCCCTGCGGTATCGACGGCGAGAGGTTCATTTGAATTTTTCTCGCGACGCGGCATCTCTCGTGGGCACGTCGTTCTTCTCCCCTTCTTCTTTTTTTCTCTTTTAGTTGTCTTTTTTCTCTCTTCGCCGCGCATTGAATATTCCATAAATAAATCGGCGTTTAATAGAAAATCGACGCGCTCACTTCGACTCCGTTATTCTCGTATATACTTCTGCATGTACCGTCGTACTTTGCCCTTTTCTTTTCCACTCATCGCTCACTGTCACGGTAGGCTCTCCACCCGTCTCACCGTATCTCAATAATATTCAGTTTATAAGCTTTGAGTGGCTCCCTTATTACGATGGAGGGGCCGTGGGGGTGGCCGTAGGGTTGGAATAAGGTGTACGGAAGAGATTTCGCCAACCCTCTTCTGGAGTTGTTTTTATTTTAATTTTTTCATTCGTATCGACACTTTACTTTTGTTGCCTGTCATTACTTACCCCGAATGATATATGTCCTCGTGGTTTATTATTTTTACATAGCCGCGGCGATACCGTCAAATCGAAATACAACCAGGAACAAAAAATAAATATCTAGGGGAAGGCTTTGCTATTGCCTCACGGGGTTTAAATACACATTTACGTGGTTGATACACAGATTCTAGCACGATTAATTATTCACCCGAAGTATTCTGGCCGATCAGTGCAAGAAGAGGATTTGTTTTCTTTCATGAAGCTTCAAAAATAAAGAAGACATACACAAAATCAAAATAGGATAAAGTAAACAAACTCTTTCTAACTCCTCTTACACGTTACTTTATGCATGTTTGCGAAATTCTTATATAAGAATCAAAGCCAGTCAACAAAATGGCGCGGTTTTCATGTCTGGTGCACAATCAATAGAAGTAACTGTGCTTTTGTTATGAGTCTAAATTACTTGGGTAGTTGTTTCCTATTGACTATTTTATCATAGCATTATGTCCCGTATACACGCGTACACACTTCAACCCTACGAGCGCTACGTGTCGTATCCGATACCCGGAACTTATGCAATGCATGCGAGAAGATCTGCGGGGGGTCCGCTGCTTTCACTTCTAAACTACAGGTGCGCAGTAAGCAAGAGAGGGTGCCTCGTGATCGAAGCCGGCGAAGCTACGAAGCGAAACTCCAACCACCGTTATCCTTTGCCAAGTATCGCCGGTCGTCTGGCTCGAAGTTACACTTATCGCCTTCCAACACCAGCATCGCTCCTCCCTTCTCTCGCTTCTACTTGCTGCAGGTTTTTATGCCCTCAAGAGTAAAAGACGAGCCGTGGCGCTATTTTATTACCACAGTAACAGGGTAATGAGTGAGATGGGAAAGGGAAGGGTGGATACAGTAGGGGTAGAGAGGAGGCATAGGAAGAGTTGGAAGTGAAAGCGTTAGCATGGGGTACAGGCGTTCGTGGACTAAAACAATAACCATTGTTAGACTTTCGCAGCACTTCCAGCAGGCCGCGTTTTGTACATCGGGAGCTTTCTGCTTTGTTTGCCCAACGGCTGTGCGCGCGCGCCCCCATGCATGGCAGTCCTGGCAAGGTTCCCCGAGTCAGTTTGTGAACCAGCTAGAGCGGCTGAGTAGGAAAGAGTAACGCGGGCCTGTACGATCCTCTTCCGTGAGCCTTCGCCGCTGAGTCTCGCGCAGTTGAAACCACGACTGGGGGCACCAGGCACATCAACTTGATACACTGAAGCTACATTAAAATTATCATCCGTTTCTTGCTTTTCACGTACATTTCCCATTTTTTTTTTCCTACTGGAGTTTTACTCTCGCTAGTTTCTCGCCGCCGGAGAGCCTTTGTCTCGCGTTGTCATAACCCGTTCGGCGCTGGAGGGGGCCTAGGAAAATGACGATATGATGGAAGTCGGCGCGAAATCCAAGTGGCTCGGTGCTATGCGCAAACCTCGTGCCTACACAAATTCACTCACAAACCGTTCGGTTCGCTGGCCCGACCGCTACGTTTACATTGCCATAGAACACACCAGCTCCACCCTCACCACTGACGTTCTCCCAGTTGGGCGTTTTAAATGCATGCAGCTTTTTAATTACATATCCCCCGTGAGCGTGGCTGCCCCCCTCCCCCTCGGGCGCTACCGGCTCTGTGTAGTGGCGGAAAAATCACGAGCGATATTTGTAATTTCTATGGAAATAGGATGTGTGCACTGCCGTATACCATGTACATGTATATTCCGATATATGTAGTCGACGAAGGCAGGTATGTAGGCGTCAGTGGTTCTCTATATGGCGAGAACCGCACTCGTTATTGGGGTCACCAGTTCCATCTCGTCGTACTTATATGCAACTGATACTGTCCTTTTCGCGGGTCAGCAATGATCGATTCTTGTTTAAACGACGATAAATAATATATTTTTCATCACCCGTGATCTCTGTCTGAAGTTGTTCTTGAGGAGAACATTCTTTCATTTCCAGATTCAAAAAATGATTACTTAGACGGATTAATAGTTTTTTGGTGAAACTAATTTTTTTAATATCATCGTCTCACTTAGTTATGAACTCTTCCAACTGATAATTTTACGCAGTGTAGCCAAAAGGCAGCTGCAGAGAGGATTTTAAGTTTTACACGGTGGGATGAAAATCTGAAAAATGGCAACGATACAGAAGTTTCGATTCCACGAAGTTATAAACAAAATATTTTGGAAAAAAATGTAAAAAATCATCCGGTAACTGAACTTTGGTTTCAGCAGAATTTGATTCGTAAGTTCGTCTGAATACATATGAATTTCTTTACAACTTTTTCAAACTTTCCAAACCAGTGTTTGTCGAAAAAATTCAATTAGTAGTTGCGAACATATTCAGTCCCCGAGAACCTGGAAACTTTTTGACTGCGATACTTAAGTTTAATTATAGAGTCGTTTTTCGAAGGTGGACTATTTCGCGGAAAAGCCGCGGAAAGGGACAAACTGATATTCGCAGGTAGGACCAGTTTAATTTCAGGCGGATTTACTTAGCGCTTAATAAAAAATTTCAAAAGGCGGAATATTTTTCGCTTCTGCTCTGGCTTTCGAGTTCGGTGGTCTCGGGGGTGTGCATTCCGCCATAACGTAGGAAAATATTACACACTGCAAATGTTCGATGTACTCAGTCTACGACAAACATTCACAGTGTACACTGAAAAAATAATAAAATACGTTGCGCTAATAAAATGAAAATAGTCTCCGCCGCTCGCCCCGACACATGCGTTGTTCCGACATTAATCACGGTATGGCTTTTCTGTTTTATTATGTATGTCGCATTGTTCGGAGCGTTGATTAATTTGGTACTGAAATATTTGTTGAATGCCTTCACGACTGCAAAAAAAACAAACGCTTTTTTTTTATGCACAAATGAAAATGCGGTTTTTGGTAACTCAACATACGCATTGAATTTACTCGGAATATGCACATTCATCGTCGTGTTTGCGTTTTATAATCAAATCAATGGAAGTCGACGTTACTTAGCACGCGGTACCGTCCAAGGAGTACAATGTGGAGCTCATATGAGAAGCGTAATGGAATTAGAACGAGAATTCCACTCTCGATAAATGTAATTTGGGCCCATCGCACTCCCTTGTGCAAACCTTTGTTTCGTTAAATATCTCCAACCCCATTAATCCACTTGCAGTCTTGTCTCGAAAGTACTCTCAGCACTCTCATTACGTTACAGATTATCTCCAAATCCCAAATGCCGTAATCACGCAGATGTTGCCTATTGCGTCTTTCGTTGCAGGCCCTTTTCAAGACTCTTGGACATAGTTATCACGGCCCCGATACAGCTGAATTGGTTTCGCGATGTATCTTAAACACGCGATAAGCATCTGATCACAACACAATGTATTTCGAAAATATTCTCATCTTTTTCTACACCTTCCTTTCATTGATCATACTTTTTTTTGCCGTAAGACGTTTTCAAATCGCTGTAAAGGTTTTCTTTCCAAATTCCAAAGGAAATCGACATACAATCATTGAAACAATTGTAATTGCCCGAAGCCTTCACATTGATCTCCAAAATTGTCGAACACTTCAATACAAAATGAGGGTAATAGCAAACGTTAGTGTTACTTCGCATACAAATCAAGTAAAAGTTTTTTCGTAACTCGTGCATGAATCGCGGCACTTTCCATGGCAGTCTTGCGAGCCGCAAGTGGCCAATAGCATGCCAGTCGCGAACCCGTGGTGAAATGATAAAGTCGCGCATGCGCAGTTCGTATTTTGTTCACTTTCGGCCCTTGGGAGTTTACTTTCGACGTTTTCGCCCCTAGAGTCATAACCTCACTTTTCAGTGTTCGTCTCGCGCGACTGCCATTCCAAGTGCCGCAGATTCATGCACTCGTTACGAAAAATATGATGTGCAACGAGGGTCGAATTGGCGATTGCGACTCGTGTGATTGCAGCCCTCGCTTCGCTCGGGCAGCAAACCTCACACTCGTCGCAATCGCCAACTTTCGACCCTTGTTGCACAATATACTAGTGTGTAGCTGGAATGATTCGCTGAGATACTTTTAGAATCCTAGAATCCCGCGCAATCGCGTTAATGATAGTTGTAAATGGATATTTGTGCCTACAGTTTTCGATGGTACGGGTTGTACATATCGTGTGGGAAATCGCCGCTGCTGAATATACATAATACGTATCCACACATGAGAGACTATTCGCGGTCTCGATTATTGCATATTTATAACGTAGCTCGATCGATTATGTAACGCGAACGAGAATGGTAATGAAAGGCATTATAGGATAGAGACCCGCTGCGAAAGCTCAGCTTGGGCTTTGGTTCCACCTCCTCTCTCGCCACGGATCATCTGTTTCGCGCGGTTCGTGCGCGTTGGATGATTTAAATATTTTCAATCGTATTTTCATGAGTCAGTCAGCACCGGTGATTCCCGCACGCCGGTCTGACGCCGGGATTAAAAACCGCACATACCGCTTATAATCCGTGATAGAACGAGATACGGTGACGGTTTATTGTTTCATTCATCGCGGATTTACAAGAAATTGTCGATTCATGAATACGATCCAAGAACACACAAAACCATTTTTATCGCGCACGTTTTTACGCACGTTTTCTGTACGCGCATTTATTTATTATCTCAGATAACTTTTTTTTCCTCTTTACCGTAGGATTTTTTTTTAAGAATCTAAAGCGTCACGGGGGGGGGTTCGATGAATGATGAATAGACACACGCCATGAGGAATGAAAGCGCGGAACGAGGGTTGATTAGATCCTTTGTACGGGGTACGTGAATGAAAAATTATCAGGGCACGTCGTTTCGATTCCGGTGTATATACGTAGAACGTGATAAAGCCCGATCGTCGTATGGAGGGTAGAAGAAAATGCGAAGATGGTATTTGCAGCGTTATTATTAAACTGGCGGAGTCGATATTCGCGATCGCGGGTCGTCCCGATGCGCGACCCTACCTGCACAAGCTGACACGAACAATACAACTTCGATCTATCCTCCCGTCAATTTCTCGGGGTTTTTCTCCCCTGGGGCGGCATGAATTCTCGTCTGATACGATATCCCGCTGGGAAGGGCCTAATGATCCACATTCCAAACAGACCATTCCCGAAAGATTCGCACCCCCAAAGTATAACTAGATACTTTCCGGTTTTCTGTTTTTATTTTTGTCCAATTTTAAACGTTTTTTTTTCAATTCTGTCTGTTTCTGTGGATCGATTTTCCTCGTTTCTTCGCTACAACATAATTTTCTGGTATTAATTCTTCTCGATGCAATCAAATTGTAGGGAGCGCATGGGAAAAAAGATTCTCACGAAAAAAAAATGTGAATAGCACGCGTCTTTGCAAGTTTATCGTCGCATCCTCAACGCTTTATCCGTAGTCCTCGATGATCCCAAAAGCGAGAACGTTCTATCTGTCGAGCACGCGGCGATGCCTTGGGTCTCTCAGGCAGCCGTCGAAACGAGAAGTCTGGAACAAGTACGACGACGAGGACGACGGTTGGGGTAACCGTTGGCTGGCACTCTGGAAGCGAATTCTCCACGGTGGCGTCGCGTCAACGCTCTCTCGCCTCGCGTGTGCCCGCCGTTGTAGTATACACCTCGGCGAAATTCCGAAACTATTCCATCCCTCGCACCCTCGCCCTCCCCTTTCTCCTTCGCCACTCCTCCCGGTACCTCCTTGGCTCTGTACTGGTTTTGCCTTCTCGCTCGTCCTTTCTAACCGTCGGTCTTGCTCCTCTACCGCGCGAACACCGAGAGCCCCCCAAGCTCTAAAGTTTCTCTCGGAGGAGCTGAAGCTCGAACGATCTCCCTCTCTCTCTCTCTCTCTCTCGTTCTCCCGCCGACCGGGGACGACGAGAGGATGAGAAAGGCGAACGGAGTAACGTTGGAAGACTACACTCTCCGTCTCTGCCGGGGAAGAGATTCGCGACAGAGTTATATGCCCAGAACGATGCTCGCCCGCTATCCCCATGGCGCATGAGGCATCTGCACACTCGCACACATACGCAACATTCTCTCCCGTACCTGATAGGCACTAAAGTGACAAAATTGTCGCTTGTCCCGGTGCGCGCTCGTGTACGAGACAAAAGTGTGCCTCTGTTGCGAGGAAACGAGACGAGCGTATCATAATATCGGGTGACGAATGTTGAAAACCTTGCGGACTCTCGAAATCCGGATTTTATGTCGTAACATTGTAATTTCATACTCGCGTGTGTGGTTCGCGTTAAAACATCGAACAATAAGCGAAAAAACACATTTTTTCTTTCATAATTTTTTTCCCGTAATTAAAAAAGCCCGGCTTTATATTTCGCTACGGGGCGAGAAATGTTTTCCGACTGCCGCGAAACATATTTCGTCGATTGCGGTATGCGAGATATATATTTCTTTTCTTCACGCTATTTCTACCAAAGGTTCTTGAAGCGCAAGATATTATTCCGACATTTTCCGCGGCCTACCGGGTTACGTTTAAGTTATCCTTTTCTCGAAGTCATTGCGTTCCCATACGTGAGCTGGCGAGGAGAGCAGAGCGGGAAAGGGTGGCGCGAGATGGGAGGATATGAGCGCAGAGTCTGGGTCTAGGCTCGTTTCTTAATATCTTCGTGGCTATCTCGATTTGCCCCCGAGCTTTCGTGCGATTCTCTTCTTCCCCATTTCAACGGTTGGGCGGTATGAGTCTCGAGTGCGTTTCCACCTCGGGCCATTCAATCGGCAGTTAAGCCAGCGCCAGCAGGCGCGCGTAGTAGTATCGCGTGCGCGTAACACAGTGGAAACGGATTTGCCGAGCCCAGGGAACGTTGCCCGCTGGCTCGAAGGGGTTCGGGTCACCCTATATGACAATCCCGAGCACGGACTTTAGCCAAATGGAAAATTGAGTCCTCGTATTATTTTAGTATAGCACGTGCCGCCACGAGGCGACGAGCCTCACTAGCGGCAAGATCCGAACACATGAGTCGCGCATATTATGCCGTCTACGGACAAGAAAGCCTGGCCAGGTGAGTGTGCCAAGAGTGTGTATGGTCTTTCACGACATAGCTTCGCTCGCACCCGCGCGAGAGCCGGCACTCGCCTCCCCCACGTAACGGACTAATGCGCTTTTGGATTCGCATTACCGGAAATGGAAAAGTTTTAATACGCCCATCGCGTGACCCCAGCCGCGCACACGCAGGGATGTTGTGCTTCGTCACGGACATGGTCCACCCATACGTTCGAGCCTCGGTGCTCGTCAAACGTTAAACTCACCAATATTGCGGTGGATACATGTATATAGAGTACTGTAATACACTCATATATATATATATGTCTGTAGAACAAATTTTCTTTAACTTTGGTTCTTGCTACGCGCCTATTAACCTACGGGATCACGCGATCTTCTTTGCGTGCACGAACTAGGGCAGCGGCACATGTGACGGCCCTACAAACATCGCTCGGACCCTTACGGCTGTACGCGCAAATGAACTAATTTTTTTTCTTTTCGTTCATGATACTTTCCAACGTGTTTCGAATAAATTAGAGGGGCTTCGGCGAATTCAGGTGTTTTTATTTCATCGGTAAAAAAAAATACATCGCTACTCCCACGCGATTGTTCGTTGATGATAGTCGTATGATCATGAGAAATTATTAGAAAAAAAATTCTATCTTTCGCAACGAGTCATAGAAAAGTATGAAAAGGAAGAAAATGCTGTGTTTTGAACGATTGAAAAAACAAAAAAGTAATCCGACCCGTCAAATCGCGAAGCATTCAATGTATTAACAAAGGTGTGACGAGTTCAAGATGAATTTCAAAGCAAGGTTGAAGGGCGGACAACTCGCTTATGTACGGAAACATATTTATATATGACTGAAGTAAATACGCGTAAACTTCAGCGCGAATCAGGCCTGCAGAGTGCGATATAACACGCCATACAGCTGGAATAGAGCAACGGCGGCATCGCATTCGTTTCCGTTGCCCGCCCGAGCGCACTCACGAAACAACCAATTCGTTTAGAGGTGTATAATTGTTCGTAATTCGATCCGCGAACTTAATTACATGAAAAACTACGGCCGAGAGGCGGGGGAGGGGCATGTCGTCGTTCAGTCTCCTGCTGACATCCCTTCCCGCCGCATCACTGCAACCCCTCGCAGGGGGACCTCACGTGGTCGCATGCGTTGCTCGCTCCCGAGCTCACTTAATTGTGTACGCTCATTAAGGATGCAATTGAATCATCCAGGAAGCTCGACGCGTGTATGTGTTTTCACCGTTCGTCACTTGGTTGACCCCGACAGATTCGCTTCGCAGGATTCAGATTACTTTCGACTCTTCTCCCATTTCATTTACGACTTGTAAGTTTATTTTCACTTCATTACATTTTTTCCTTTTCCTCGTCGATTCCCACGTTACGGTCCGATCGATCGGATCCTTAATTATCGCAGAAGTGAGCCACAGAGCACGGTAAAGAGCTAACTATAAATTTTCCTTCCGACGCGGAGATGTTTTGCCGGTGAGAGCTGTTGCGATTTACTCCGGAGAGGCATTCGTTTCCCTGCGAAGTTGTACCTTCGATTTTTATGATTGAGGTTTTTGGGATAATACTCAGTCGAGAGTCGAAGAATCTTTTTCGGTCAGCTTAGTTAAAAAGACTGTCCGACTACCCCCGAATAATAATATGCCGAGCGCTTGAGGGAGGGGAAAAAAAAAACCACCGACCGAAAAGCACGGATGATTGGCTCCCTCACTCGCGATAACTCGAGGCTTTTCATATACTATTTTCAGTTCATAAATTTAATCGGTTACGGAGGGGTTTATTGAATTTGGAGAACGACGAAGAGTCGCCGATGTTCACCGGGGGCTGGTCGTCGGGAAAAGTGCGCGGGGTTTGCTCGGCGACGTTGGCGCGCCGAACGGAGCAGCTCTATTTTCGTTCTCGCCGCGTTGCCCTTTTTTTCGCCCGCTCCTTGTCCTCTCCTCCCCATTCGTTCAGGGCACCCGCGCTACGTATTATACTTTCCTTCCGCTCTCACTCCGGAGCGTCTCCACTCGCTTGACATATCTACTGCGGTACCTGACTCTCCACCGTCGTCTTCGCCACACTGGCTATTAGGCCAAGAATTTTTATGGAGGTATAATAAAAATATCTTTCTCAACGCGAACCGCCTGGTTGTCTTGTGGGCTGCGAGATGTACATCACTCCTTGGTTCAGCCGTTTCTCTTCGTCCGGGCAACTTCTTTTTCAACCTTTTTTTTTTTCATTTCCCGCCCCGCCATGGACCCTCCATTGTAGTCCTTCGCCCCTTTGCCACCTCGGTTTTACTTGTTCGCGGTTCTTTTTTATCTTGCGCACCGAATCCCGCGTCTCCCTCGTTCCTCGGGTGTATCAAAAATTCCGTGGATTCGCAGACTATGCTTTCGTCCATCTCCGATCATTGAGAATTGACGGAGAGAGACGGAGGCACGTCGGCTGGTATTTCTACTTCAGATTTTTCAGTCATTCGGAACGCCCCTATTCATACGTGGATGCAGCAGATTTAACGTATTAAAAAAATGCAATAAAAAACTGTAGTATATGAAAATCCGTCAACGGTCGGGGATCGATTCCGTGCCTGCGGGCTCGGGCACTTTCACGAATCGAAAGACATTTCGTGAAGGAAGAAAATCATTGGCATGCAAGAGGTTAAATTTTTCGGTCTTGCGTGTCTTCGTTGCGTCGGAGGATATTGGCAATTTGTAGCCTCGATGACACCCGCTTAGGTCGTAATTGATTTGCCCGCTATTGGAACATTTCGTCGAGCCGCGCCGAGTCGATGATACTTAACGAACATTCCCGACAATCATCTGCATGCAGCGGTAATGGCACCCCTGGGTCGAGGGTAAATTGAATTTTTAACTCATTTGCCTGCTTAGCGGGACGACTGGCGGGGCGTCGGTAAATTAAGCAAACGCTGTGAGCCAACATCGATTAGTCGGGTAGGTTTTCACGAGAATTCGGCGAATGCTTTTTGCCACAGCGAGCATTCCATCCCCTCTGTTACATCCCTCGCTCCATCCTTGATATCCGAGAACGAAGCTCACTTCGGAAATGCGAAAGCTTTCTCGCTTGTACGTCGTTCGCCACCTCCAAAGGTCGAAGATATTGCGAGATTTACGTGGTAATGGGTGTTTGCACAAGAGAAATAAGACGCGACGATCGAATTCCCACTCCGGACTTCTTACATCTTTGTCGAAAGCATTCGGCGAGTAATTCATTTTCACAAAACTCATTCATTCTCGATGGTATCGAAACGGGAGAAAAAAATTGATGAAAACGGCTGAGACCCCAAAAGGGTTTTACAATCCTAATCCCCGAAGGCAGCTACTGTGGAGTTTCCATGATAAAAAAAAACGGGATGGGGTTTAAAAAAAAGTGTAACAATACAGGTGCAGAGAATCTGTCCTCGAGAAATCACGATTTATCTCCAAAGCCAACTACAAATCACTGGACCGAGCCTCGCGTTGTGTAGGTGTCGCAAGACGGAGGCCTGTTGTCCTCCGTTAATCTGGGATGGGCATCCACCAAACACCCGAATCCGTTTGCAGTTGATATGTGTGTGGGTCTGGATACGTGTGCTTCCAGCTCTTCGCCTTTTTTCCGAATCTGTTGGTGCGTTGAATGTGCTTGAACCCTTTTTCTGGAGTTGTCGAATCGTTGGAACACCGAGACGTTCGAATGCTTCTCTTCGGCGACTCGAGCTTTTCTCGAAGCCCCGAGACGTGAGAACCCGGCTACCTACATCACGAGGATTTTTAACCATAGAGTGGAAGGTGCCGGGAGAAAAATCTCTTCCGCGGCCATAACTCTTCCGGTCACATGGGCCCCTCCATTCGCGCATCCTTCCGGCTACTCGAATCCTCGACGAGGTATTACTCACGGTGCTGATCTCTACTTTCGAGGTACCGACAATAGGGATTCGACAGATTTTATCTTGGCAAAGGTGGCGAAGCAAACTTGCACAGAACCGACGGTACGAATGGTATCGCGAGACGGCGGACAAAGAAAATGTCTGAAATCCGCGCGCACTAGAAACAACAATTGCACTTTCATGGATAAGCTGATACGCGTTACCGTAAAGCGGAGAGTTAAACGAACGTGAAGAAGCTTCATACGTAAAATTACAGGGAAAGAAATAAAACAATTCGCTCTTGCTCAGAACTGAATTGAAAGTCTCAGTAACAGAGCCTAGATCTAGAAATTAATTAATAAAAATCGATCTAGAAATGTGCAGTTGTAAACCCAAGTCTTCAACGTAATATGATAAAGAAGTAGATGTGTTCATTTAATTGGATTTTGAAAAATTGGAGATAACAAGCATTGTTAGATATAGATATTCATAGCAGAAGAATCAACGGTCGAGTAGACAGCACAAGTGTAGAGGGTGTAATCGGCCTGTTGGGAGCTAGCCAGAGCTCTAGTTTTCGCTTCTCCGAAACGATGAATTCACCACTCCTGTGTGTCACAGGGGAGTGAAACTTGTACGCGCAACGCTAAGCGCGAGATCGAGCAGAAGTGACGAAGGTATGTGAAGATTGGAGCGTGGTGGGCTGAAGGTCTGTTAGCAATGCGCAAGTAGGGTGGGAAAGAGATACAGAGCAAACTGTATCATTAATTATACGTTTAGGGACGAGCCCCTTCAAGTGTCTCTCAGGGAAGGGATCGAGCAAGCCTTCATTTTGTATGTCTTCTATTTGCTCTGTATTCGCGACTGATCCTGTGGTATCGTGCATCTCGTCCTCGTGTTTTCATCCGGATGGAAATACGTATTTACGGGAGAGCGGGGCAGAACGGCATACCAGGGCAAAATGTTATAGAATGGTAAAATAGAGTTTCCCGTATGATAGAATTAGAGCGAAGTCGAACCGGGGAAAGTCCCGAGATCTGCAAATGACCAAAGCGGGATATTCCTCGCGGTCAACGGAGAACTTGATTTCCTCCATTTTTTAATCTGTATTTTGCTTCGTTGCCGTGCCCCAAAAGATCCGTTACCTTGCATGTCCTCGCGGCAATGCATCATTCTCCATTATCTCCATACAACGCGGACTATTGGATTTCGGACTCTCAAAATGAGACTACAGAGAGTCGGAAATAGCCAGAAAACAACAAGAGTTTTTTGCGACTGGAGTCTCCGGAGTGAAATTAAGGTACTCTGGTCCCTCCCTCGTCAAATGTTTTTTCATGGCCTCATGGGTAGTGTTCAATTGCGCTGTTGGTTGGTTCATCCTTCGGTATACAGGGCTTTTAATGGACTTCATGGGATTTAAATTCATGCCTTCCTTCGTTCGTATTCAGTTAGGCTTGCATATTTAAAAAGCATTGCACTATCATTCCTCTATATATTCACTTCGCTTCAACATTATCAAGACCGGAGTTTAGATGTGACGAAAAAAAAATTGATCATTGATAAATGAGTAATTTTTCTGTTAACGAATTTTTTAATATTCCTATTTTTTCATGCGCTATGTCGAAATAATCCGTACACGCAGGGAGATTTATAAAAGATGCGACATAACATGATTAATTTGACGCGATGTGTATACCATTGAAAAATATAATTGATAATCCTTCGAAAAAAGTTGAAAAGACCGAATGCTGATTTTTTCAGGACCAGCCTTGCGCTGAGTCATCTGGCAGTACAGAAAAGTATAGAATATGTTCGAAGTATGAGCAGAGGAACACCCTCTCCATTCATATGCGACCTTTAGAGAAAAAAAAAATCAAACTTCGAGGACTCTGCCGCCCTTTATCGTTAGTCCTGACGAAAAGCGTTGAGCCTTCTCACCTCCATTGTATTTTATCGTCGTATATTTATCAAATTGTATGCGGTGTGTAGTACTTCCAAGACGGAAGATAGCGTAGCTTGATACGTAGCAAAGAAGCAATCGATTTTACCTCACAAGTGCAAATCTCTCCCGTGGCTCGATAAACGCAGGAATTGATCATGAATAGTTCTCTGATGTATGATCGACATTTTTCCTTCCGTCCTTTCCACGTCGGTGCCTATTGCCGTGTTCCTTTGACGTATACTTTGACAAAGGAAGTTAGTCTCACTTATAGACGCTTCGAGTGCCTTTCGACGCATAAAGCGGATGGCGATAGTGTAGATTTTGCGGAGTAGGAAAAAAGGGACGAGTCAGAGGCGAGTTTGTATCTTCTCGATGTCAATACGTCCTATTCGGAATAGATTTCTCGTCGATGACAGTCGATGCTGAAGAAAAAAATACTTTGATTGAATGCTCTTTCCTTTCTTTTTTATTTGCTATAAAATATATTAATGATTACAATGATTTAGTTAATTCTTTTTATTTAATTAAACAAAATAACCTGCTCGAGGTTCAAATGAAGGAAAGTGTCGGAGAAAGGATATATACCGAAATATAATGGTCGAAAACAGAATAAACAATCTGGAAAAATTAATCAATACTCCCACAAGAAATTTTACAATGACTTTACAGTAAACCAAAAAGTGTGCGATATGGACGGGGGAATGCCAGTCGATTTTTTTTCATTTTCACTATTTGTATCGAATCCTTCTTCCTAGAATTTAAAACTATTTTGAGTTTCGTTTCTTGCAGATTGACGACTTTTAATTCAGTGCTATTTTTTCTACATTCTTATTTTTCATCAATTTGTTTCGTAAGTCTGAAAAAACCGGATTCGCGAGAGTTTTAGTTAAAGTTTGTCGCGCGCGCAGTAAATTTCACGCTGGACTTTGAGACAGTATATCGTCTCGTTGCCGACATTCCAGTAAATGTGCAAGGCCCCTGTCCATCACAGTCTGTCGGCATCGGACGCGCGTTGGCTGTGCCCAGCCGCCCAAATAGGACGGACATTTGAATTCAGTTACCATTGCAGTCCGTGAGCGGGCAAACGTTCCAAGCACGTGAGGGAATCGTGCGTGCATAATTTTGTTTGAACGAATCATTATTGCGGTCATCCGTTTATACGCGGTGGCCAAATCGGTTTATGCCAACCGCTCGAGCGACGCCTCGCCGCCCTATGGCTCTATACTATACCTACGAGAATGTGTACACAGTATTATATACATACCGATGATATATCTGCAGCGATGAAAACACACGGATGTCCGGCACGGTAGAATCGTACGAGCGTCACGAGAGCCTCTGGTCCAGGAGGATCCGCATGGTTTGCAGTCGGTTTTTGTTGTCTCTATCTCCGTTTCTTCATCGTTCGACCGTTTCGTCCCCGGTCAATTCTAATTACACTTCTGATCAACTGTCCGGGCCAAATTCCTCTCCGTCCATCGTAGAAATTCGCCGCGCGTTTTGACGTTGAGATATCGAATTCACGGTCGCAACTCGGCTTTATGCGAGTTACCTTTGATGGCGAAGGGGACTTCGGATAGGGAACCGTATACACCTGACGTCATAGCGCGCTGAAGGCGTTGCCGTCGTTAACGAGAACATCGCGCCGAGTTCGCGTGGCCGTTATCCGCCGTTGCAACGAGTAAATGCGCTATGCGCCCTCTCGCCAAAGGTCCAACGGGCCGTTCGCGCGAAACATCCTCCGGGAGGGTTAATGCTTTAAACTCATAAAGATTCGTGATGTTCGCGGTGCTTGTATGTGAATATAGTGCTTCTCGCGGTGATTAAAGAACTAATAGTACCGGTCAAACAAGATCCGGTAGCATGTTAAGGGTCGCACTCTCCGTGTGGTGCGTTCGGGCGTCGAAACTGAGGCTCCACGGTGGCCTCAAAGATCCATTTTACGCGGCTCTTTAACCGGGCCTTTAACCGATGCAACTGTTATGAACCATTCTGTGCTGCGCAGTATGTTCTTGTCTACCTATTACATTAAAACGTGGTCTCATGTCATCAGCGGAACAGTGAAATGCGAGTTAGCAATTAGTGTTATCGTCACTCTTACCTTTTTTCTCTTCTGAATAACGGCTTCATTCGGTGTTAATATTATCTTTCCATCAGTTATTCGACGCCTCGCCAATCTAAGTGAATTAATCCCTAATCTGAAGATTCTTTTTTTCTTCGTATTTCTCATTTCCACCATTTCACAGATTATAAGGAGTTACTGATTCCGCAGGGTTTTCGCGAGGAATACGAAGAGGAAGGGGCGGGGGGTTTAAGACGCTTATAAGGAAACCCGAACGGTAATCCCTCGCGTGCGTCGCGATTCTGCGATCTGCATACTGCTTACTCCGGGGTAATTTCTCGAATCCGGCGCTACCGCGGCAAGAGAGCCCCCTACACCGGTTGGGTTAAAAACGGTTTGCCCAACGTATTAGCCTTCACGCCATGCAGGAATTAAGGGGCTTTCTAACGCCCGCGATTTCGTTAGCTTCGCGAACCCCGCAGTCGAACGAACTGGCGGAGACCGCCGACGAGTTGGGCCGTTGCGTGGATATTAGCACATTATTAAATCTATATTAGCGTTATTAATTTTTGTCTTATCCACTTCTTCGCAATGTCGTGCAATAAATTAAAACAGTGGCAAATTTCAAGCAAATTCCATGAATAGTGACGAATTATTAATCAGCTTGTTGGATAATTCAATGTGTTTTTGTGTTTCAGGTAAGCGTCACCACAGATTATCACAGTCGATCGCGACGATCCGTCAAAACTTAACCCAATCGATAGCCGGTACACCTGCTTACGCACCGGAGTTAAATAGTTTCTCGGGTAAGTCTCATTATGAATCACTCTTGAATGTGCATCGATGCAGGTGCCTATAAATTGACGAGAATCGAGGGTGGTTGCCAGAAGGGAACTTTTAACAACCCCCTCACCTCCCCCACCCCGTCTCGATCTCGTTCGATCGCCTTGATTTGTTTACCCGGGTAACCCGTTCCGAGACTAATTAATGTCGTCGAAGTTTTCGCCGTGGTCATGCACCGAGCTCGCGCACCGGGAAAATGGAAAATTTTCGTGCTATCGATAAGCATGAGCGAGCATCGATGAAGTCAATGCTCGCACAGAGACTTATTTCATAATCGCATCAATGTTTCAAGTACTACTTGCTTTTCCAACTAAACAATTCATTGAAGAGACTCCCAGATTTATTTTTTCGCACAATTCTCTCTGTGCTTTGGAAAACAAGAGGGGACAACAGAATAAAAGCTGCGTTAAAAATGCAGAGTCTCATTATGATCGTTTGACACGAACGCTGCGCACAGAAATGCGAATGCAATTAAGCAAGCACGATGTTGTGCACATAAGGGAAAAAAATATGCGTGGTAACGAAGAGCTGAACTATTTTGGGCACAATTTTTTTCTTTTTTTTTTTTATAGTACTCATTTGAATAGATTGTGGAACCCTAAAGCAAGTTAAAGCAGCGACTGTTTGAGATGTCGCTGTCCTTTCCCCTCTTTCTCGATAGCCACGGGGACACACCGTGTAAGCCCCAGGGAAACAGCCCTCTCGTTCAACGGGAAGTAGGAACCCGACTGCTCTGGAGAGATCTACTTACCTACATCGCGTGCACTCCCCGGGGAGAATCTCTCAGAGCCTGCTACTGCCGGTGCTACTGCTCGCGCAAAGCCCTGCTAGTATGGATTAGTCGCGTTACTTAGTTACTGCGTGTACAAGGGGGAGGGGCCGGGGGGTACACACCCCCAATACACAGTGGAGACTGTGGTGATGAACTGATATACAGAAACACAGACACATCGCTCTAACTTCGTTACAACGTGTGTAAGCTTTAACGGACGACTGCATACGTAGTAAGTACATTCCTGCATAGGCAACCTCCTCGGGTTGCCCCTCGTCTGTACATTCGCCTGCATCGGGCTTCGTGCTCGCACATTCGCCACACAGTTTCAACTATACAGACCCAGTATTCGTCGCGCATACGCTTGATCTCTCACGATACGCATATGTGGAGCATCTCGAACAAGTGGATCAATTTCGTTTTACGGTATGATAGAAGAATGGATGATGCGGACGTCGCTTATGGATTTAAATATTCATTTCTATGCCGAAGAACTTGACTTTCACTCGAACTAACAATGGTAACGACTGGAACACGGAAGATTAGAATCAGCAGTGTTTTATTGTACAAAAAAGCGTCATTTAAACGAACGCTCGAGCGAATGAAATGCAAAAGTTTTGGATTTCAAGAAAAAACTTTTCAACTTTGCGAAAGTAATCTGGAAGGCCGCGTAATGGACACTAAACCCCTGTGTGGTCCCTTAAATAAAAAGAAGAAAAAAAAAGACCTTTGCCCTTGTCGCTGTAATTCTCATTTTTGGCATCGCGCTGTATTTCTCGTTTTTTGTTTCTTTCTTGCCCTTCGTTCTCGGCGCATTCTCGGGGGCATAACATCGAATTGATAAAATATTTAGATTCTATCTCGCGGTGGGCAATATCCTTCTCGCCTATCTAGATTTTCACCCTCGTGCGCTCATGTGTGAGACTCTCGTTCGGGGAGCCACCGAGTGAAATGTGATTACCAATATCGTTCTACGGACTTTCCGCAGTGGAAAAAGCCGGCGGTTGGACACGTGTCTAGTAGCGAAGCGAGGTGTGTATATATCTAATATTTGTACATCCAGATTGACTAGGCTGTGCGTGTGTGCGAGAGCGGGCGTGGGAATAAACGTGTGCGCACATTATCGTTGATTGTATCGCGAGAAGTCCAGTCTCATGGGGAAATACATTTCCTGAAGAAAAAGAAAAAAAAAGAATACCCTTGCGCGAGCTTATACCATCTTTCGAATTATTTTTACATTATTAAAACACCAATGACAACTCCGACAGTATGACGGTGGAAAAAATGTGTTTTTTGCAACTCGGGCATGAAAACGGCGCTTTTCGGGTCAGTTTTGCGGGACGAAAGTAGCTCATTTCGTAACAGCGTCGAAATGTCGGTATGCGCATGCGCGTCACACTACATTCCTGCCCTAGGGAAGAAATGTCCACTTTTTTGCCCGCTTTTTTTAACCTCACTTTTTTTCGTCCCGCAAACACTGCCCCTCAAAGCGCCTATATTCCTGCCCTCGTTGCAAAAAATATAGTGTGCAACATGGGCCGAGTTGGCGATCGCGACTCGTGTAATTGCAGCCCTCGCTTCGCTCGGGCAGCAAACGTCACCCGCGTCGCAAACGCCAACTTTCGGCCCTTGTTGCACAATGTACTATTTTTTTCTTTCATAAGTAAAAAAAAATCCGGGTGTTTAAGTCCATGCGACTGATTACTGGTAACGGTTTTCCGATCATAAAGAAACATCTTCAGGTTCTAATATTCAGAACCAAGAATTTTTTTAACAGAACCAGAGCACCGATCCAGACGATCCAGTTGCATGGAACTTTTGTAACACTCGAATTGCCGAATCCTAATAAGAGAATTTAATAGAAAGAACAGAAATGTTCCGTCGACCGTACTATTAAGAAGCGTATTTGAGAGTATTGAGAATTATAATTGTCAGGCTCTCCGAAGTCGCAGTAACCGCAGCGCTTCGTGATAGCCGTCAAAGCTTCGGTGAGTTCAATAATTGCGATGCAAAAGACAATAAAAGATATTCATAGACAATTTCATCTCACTCGTGCAAGGCTAAACGTAAAGACAAAATACGGAGCCTAACAGATAATTAAGTTTGGTCGTTCTTTCGTTTCTTTTCATCAGGCAAATCTCGCAATGGCGTATCCTGCGTTATCTCCAGTCGCGTGGAATTTACGTAACGGTTTGAGTATTTTCGTTAATACCAATGAAGCTCCCAGCTGCGTTTGTGATCTTTTAGCTTTTGACGTTGAAATAAAAGGATATCGGGCTTTGCCATGCTCGTTCCGGTGTATTACCACGCTGAAATTTAATTACCTCTCGGTTCTTCGGCAAAGAGAGCGTGTTACAATTAAGAGAACGGTGTGATGAATTGAAGAGAGGAATGGGAAGAGAAGAGGGCACGATGATCGAGGCGAGAGTGAAGAAGATAAGGAAAGGAAGGAAAGAAAGTAAATGCGTGATCAAGAGAGTCGAAGGTCGTGGGGGCCGAGTCGAGCCTCGCCTGTTTCCGGCCGGGCGCCAAGAACGAGGAACAGGAATGAGGTGATTACGCCTCGTACCTTTTTTCCTCTATTTCCATCACTGCTCCCCTTCTTCCATCACTTGTCCGTCGGTGGGAGCAATCTCCGCTTCGAACAAACACTCGGAACTACTTCGATGGTACTCGAGTGGGAATGGTGAATGGATGGGGAAAAGTCTTGTTTCCTTTACACAATCGTTCTCGTCGAGTGTCAAAAAGACCGCAGTCCAAAAGCAAATTAGGTGCATTGGCAAATAAGCAATTGATGGATCAAATTATAGATACAAAAATGCACGGGGAAGCAATTCCGTCTACCTGTCAAGAATTAGAACGAACTGGACACGCGAATGACAATTCTTTTTGACGAACAAACCAATGTGTTAGCGAACTATATAATATATATAATATCTTATATATTATATATTATATAAAAAATGCGATTTATTCTCACAATAAACATTCCCAGTTTCGAATCCTTTGATCCCGTTATATACTTTATTATTCCGAGCACTATAACAAAGATTGCCCTACCAATACATGCATCGCACTTGTTGTTCCATCA
The DNA here is from genome assembly GCA_963924025.1 of Ischnus inquisitorius. NCBI lineage: Eukaryota > Metazoa > Arthropoda > Insecta > Hymenoptera > Ichneumonidae > Ischnus > Ischnus inquisitorius. The sequence continues at coordinate 11,254,411 of OZ001252.1, forward strand.
GGATAATTTTTCCCGCGTTTCTACGCGACAAAGTTCGCGTCATAATACTGGATCGTTCGAATAGTTTATAAATCGTTATAATTGATCGACAGCGGGCATAGTAGATACACAGAGAAACACATTAGTAAACTGCGCCGAAGAAAATTGCAAGCTCGCCTCAGTGTGCCGAGGTGACGTTGTGCGAAGGGGTGGGATGCGTCAGGAGTGTAGCGGCGCTGGGCAGAGGCTCAGTGGGGTACATTCAGCAGGGGTTGCGTTCTGGTGGAGGAGTAACAGAGGAAGAAATAGATGCTAGCAGTGCGAGTGAAAGCGTTGAGGGTGTAGCTTGCGAGGATCGAGTACGAGCGAGCTAGAGTAGGTTCTACGGTACAACGTGAGCGAAAGAGAGCCGCGTTTAATACACGAAAGAGTAACAAGGATGACGGTAGACAGAAGAGGACGCAGACTCGGGATGGCTCGGCCGGCTTCGCAATGATTGGCGGAGGCAGTACGGAGTGGGGGCACTGGGTTTCAAACCCGCGTCCGCGGCCTCCTCGTCGGTGGCGGAGAGTCACGGCTCCACAGCTCGCGGGATCCGCGCCAGTTGTGTCAAGCTAGGCGATCGAGTAGGACGCTCTTTAATCGTTCCACCTTCAAATCTCTCTCCCAAACCGTCCGCCTGTTCGCTACCAAAGCTACCACGCGCACACCACCACCTCTACCACCACCACCACCACCACTACCACCAACCACAACCATCACCGTCACAGCCATAACAATCAGCAACAATAACCACCACCATAGGAGTGACAATAATCCATCACTCGCCGCCGTCGCTGTCGCTATCGCCTATCACCGTCGTGCAATAACCAAGTTCGACATCACCATAATCATCAACGCGAAAAGAAAAAAAAATCCAGAGAGAAAGAGAGAGCGAGGGAAAGAGAAATAATAAACAAGTTGATCCTATCCATAACCTGAAGTCAAATCATCCCCAGGTGCACTGTGCGTGACGTGTGTACGGCTGTGCACGTAGTAGAGGATCGAAGGGGAATACCGGTGGTGGAGGCGACCGCGTCCTTGTACCGTAATCACGCGACCATCGTAAGTCGCGCCACGCCGTCTCGACTAGTTCTCGAGATAAACGCGTGGACTCTCCGCCAGGCGGAGAAGAAGGGGTAAAGGAGGAAGGTGAATGAGAGGGACGTAACTACTTTGGAAAAGAACGCCCGGTCCGCGCTGCGATACTTCGAAGCGCGACTGCAACCTCAATTGACACACATATACACGTACAACTCGCTTAATTTGTCGAAAGGAAAAAATTGCAATTAAAGGGTGCAGCACAGATCGAGAGTCAACGAAACACTCGTCTGTTCAATTTTTTCGCGAGCGTCCTCGAAGCAAGAAACTGACGAATAGAATCCGTGCGCGATCGACGATCCGATAGAAGATTGCAAAACAATCATTTCCGAGGGTGAACAAAGTTATATCACTGATCTTCGTGACATTCGAATAGAATCCCTGAAATTCCTGAGATCCAGTCCCACCTCCGGGTCAACGATCGAAGCGCAATTGTACATTTTTGCGATTAAATCATCCTTCGTTCTCCGACAAACGTATTGCACTTGTCTATTCTCGTACACGCGGGGATAACATATATCCATTTACCGTTCAAGTATTATTAAAGTAAGTAAAATAATAAGCGTACCTTGAAGAGTCAAAGAGGAAGTCATAAAAAAAAATGGAAAATACAATAATAAATAAGGATATTAATCATTAAGCAAAAAAGTTGCTCTAAGTGAAGAATAGAGAGAATCGCGTGAAGACAATCAAAAAACTTATAACGCCGGTCTCTATAGAGGAACGCGAAGTCGATTATTGAAAAAAAAAAGGATAAAAGAAAGCAAAAACACAATCAACAATCGAAGTAAAAGGGAGAAAAGTTTGTTGCGAGTGATAGAGACTTAAAACTTTCGAGCACTTCCATGCGATCCTCCTACAGCTCTTCTGCAGAACCGTAAAGAACCGTATACAGAAGGTCTTTTCAGATATATATATCTATACACTATATATATATATATCATTTATGTCTACAAAAAATATTTCTATGTACTTACACATACACCTTCTTTTCTCTGGATAATTGGGTCAATTACGCACGTATCCGAGGAAGAAGTGCGAGCTCGAAAGTTCTCAGTCTCGTTCGTATCTTGCTTCTGTCTCGTACTTCCATCGTATCTCCATCACGTCTTCTATCTGCGATATCACACACTTATCTCGATTTAACTCTTTACCTTTGTGTGTGTCTCACTTCCTCGTTCGCGTTTGCGTTTCCGGATAACAAGGACGGAACGGAGAAAGAATTCACCGAGCTCGTGACAATCATTTCTAAGTCAGTAAACTCGAGCGCGTAGTTCATAACACGCGTTATCGTTGTTGAGTCGACCCGACAATCCCGCTCAATCGCACGTACAAATATTGTATTATCTCGTATACGCTGAGTCTCTTCGCTGTAGTCACTCGGCAATATATACATATATATCTACACATGCGTACGTATATATATATATAAACAAAAAGAAAATTAATCTCTATCGTTGTATCTCACTTGTACCTACGTCGTTTCAATTATATGTCTCGTCGCGAGCTTTATCGTAATTAGCGACTTTTCACTAAGCTCTCACAATCACTTATCTATCGCGACGTCATTATTCGTGGAAGCTAATTAAGGGATATAAATACTTACGCGCTCACTTCGCACCGGACAATCATTCCGACACTCGTCCACAATCCTCAAGGTCAGTGGCCGAGTGGAGCTCACGTTTCTTCCTCCCCTCTTACGAGACTAGTGGCTAGCGATTTATTTCGTAGTGAACACTATCTGTGTAGATAATTATAAGTAAGACAAGTCAAAGGAAAAAAAATACAAGGAGAACGACAGGAAGTTCCCGCGATACATATCGACCATATCCTAAAAAAATTCGATCACCGCTTACTCCTTTCCCGAAATCCCAGTAAGTGCAAAAAATCGCCGAACGGGGTCAGCGAGCAGAAGATAATTCTTGTAGAACGGTAAAAAGTGCGCGACCGAAAGGAGGAAGAGGCGCAAGTGTCGTGGTACTCGACTGGAGAGGTTGTCTAGAGAAGACAAAAATCTCAGGGATCAACAGGCTGAGGAAAATCAAGGGTGGTGAAAGAGACGGTGCAAGAGGAAGTCTACGGAACAGAAGAAGAGGCAGAGAGATAAGGAGGACCGTGGAGAGGATCAGCAGCGAAAGCAACAAGAGGCACCAACCGTAGCAGCAGCAACAGCAGCAGCAGCAGCGTGAAGCAGTAAGGGGTAGTGTAAAGTCGGTTCGAGTCAAGCTGTGGTGGTCAGTGAGAGGTGGGCATCGCGAGTCGGGTGTAACGAGGAATTTCGGTATTAATCTCGGGCCACTCAGATTTTACACTGTACAGCGAGGTAACACAGCGACGGGACTCGTGTCCCTGTTAAAGGCACGAACGGCTCTTGCCGCAACAGTAGCCGCAGCACCCTGTGAGCACTTGGGAAGTAGTAATAATCCTCCTAGAAGCAACTACGGCTGTACTAGAAGCCCAAGCGGTAGTAGCAGAAGTATCGAAGCCTCACTGTCGACGTCGACCAAGTCGTCGTACGAGATAACCACCGCTGAGGGAAGTCGCACCGCTACCACCACGTATTTTCATTCGTACTCGTTCGTGCCGGGAGGTGCGGTACCCCTGCCCGCGCCACTGCACACGGCCGGATCGGGGGTCTCGAGCCACCTACTCGGCCAGCAGACCTGCAACTTTGCCTGCACCTGCACCTGTACCTGTACAGCAAGTATAGTATCCGCTGCGGCAGCGGCGGCCGCAAACGCAAACGCAGCTGTAGCAGTCGCGGCACCGCAACATCCTCCTCCCCTACATCAGCATCACCGAGCACTGGGCACGGCAACCGCCACTGTTCTACTGCAACCGGTCGATCACATCAAGGACGCTATGGTGAGCGATCTAATGATTATTGTCGTTATCAGAAACATAGTGTAGTCACAATCGATTGAACTGCATTGTATCGATTGCTAAGAAACGGAAAGGCATTACCTATACTTTAAACTCGTTCAATGATGTCGTACAGGCCGTTTTGTTTTCGAACAGTCGATGTGCATATGTGCACATTAACCAATCGTATTTGGCGGCAAATAAGAGGAGAGATTGCCAATTGTTGGATAAGCGAACATTGAATCGTGTGCGGAAAATCCGCGGATTTAACCTTAACGAGAGGCAGCGAAGCTTTGGTAGGCGTCGCACGATGAATTACTTCCAACGTTTGCCATGTAAACAGAGAAGTTCCTGGCACTGAGAGGATCGCGCGCGCTCTATCGCCTGCAATCCTCTCGCTCGCTCACTCATCCCTTGACGCGCCCAACCCTCATCAAGTTCACCCGTGCCGTTGCGGCGGCTCGGCTGTCGATGGGGTGCAAGAACCAGGGTAACACCTAACTGGGCCCTCTACCGCCTACGGTAACATCCTCTTTAATCTTTCGATCGACAAGTGTCGAAAGCCATCTCTATCCCGTTACGTGACCCAATATTCTCGCTCGCCGAGCTGAAACAAACCTTTGTCGCGGCTTGTGTTGCGCCGCTACACTTCCTACCTTCACACTCTATAATAAGCCTGACCAACCTTCTGCTAACTAACCTTGCTCATCAAATGTCACATGCCACTGTGTATCTTACGTTGGTCATCCGCTTCAGAAAATTTGATACTGATTTCACCCATAATGTGTATCCATTGGTAAATACGGATATAAGGTTACTTTCGACAATTTTGTTCAGTGCCCAGTCTCTTGATGTGAAAGTATACACAACATTCCGCGGGATTTTAGTTTAGACAATGCATCTCGAAAGTGTATGAAAGGCATCGAGACATCTTATGTATTTATGTATTACGTTCGGGACGTTCATCTCATTGGACTAGTTTGATGGAACGTTAGGGGCATTTGGGGTCTGAAACGACCCTCAGCTATCCTACGTGTCCTTCGGGTGTTCCTTCCCTCACTCGAGAGTTCAGCCTTCGTTATTTACACCCTCGGTAAAGCGGGTCATTGGGATGGTCCCGAGTGGCAAACCGCTAACAAAACCAGTGTCCAACTGCTATTTCTCTTCGTCTTTCCGTTCTCTGTTCGGGTGTCTATGACTCGACTATACATTTGCCCACAAAATTACTTCTGGGCGACGAGAAAAGCACGAATTAACCCCTCAGGCGCTGAGCATGCACCGGCGCGGCAATTTTTCACTAGATTCTTATCTTCCTGCAACTGAACCACTCGCGTTCAAGACTTCGACGAAACAGATTGACGTAAATCTCGACTCATCGGAAATCCAGAGAGAACAAGGTTTTGTTCTTAACTCGTGAAGCTTTAACGAAGAACGGCGGTCACCCGTAACTCTCAACTCCTGTATACCTAACTACGTTAGTTAATATTTGCCGAGTTTAAAATAAAAATGCCAGCGGAGTGAGACTTCGTCGGATAAATAAAACGGCAATACCAGAGACACAAATGAAAAGGCTAGTGAGCGGAGATGCCCGTTGATGAAATATCCTATCACAGTTATTAATGTACTTTTCCACTCGTTTCATTCTCAAACATAAAGCCATGTGAAAAAAAAAAAAGAAATCGCAATAAATTGTGCAGCACATTGAAAACGTTACGATACGCTCCTGCCGGATGTTCGTAAATTCATGTTTCATTGTTACGTGATACAGTTCAAAGCGCGTCGTATCGATTCTCCCTTCTGAAGATCTGAAGAGTTCCAAAGAGCACAGGGCTCGCGAAAGGGATCGTTTCTCGAAGATTAATTCCCTAGGGTGTTCCACTATGAGTTAAGAACCTTGAGCGGCGAACAGCGTGAAAAAGTAGCGAGAGACTGTCGCGGAGTTGAAAGCAAGGACATCTGAATATCATTAATCGATCGTTGCACAGCAATTCGAAACGGAGGGAGGTCTACGGGCTCCTTTATCGGATAAGTCTCGAAACGGCACATATAGCCTCCTTCATCGTTCCCGTCGCTTTGCCCTTTGTGAACGATTTGGCATACTTCTGTAAAATGCACGATCACCTACTATCATGATGTCGGAGGCAATGAGTATCTTCTTTTATACTTTATATTGTATTCACCTTCGCAATTCAACAAGAATAGGACGAATCATTTGGCTAATAAATTCACGATAAATAACAATTATCGTTATCGGGTTTGTACGGTTTTAATCGCGTAATAAATATTATTAGTGTCTATGAAAATCGAAAACAATATGATTTCACATTCGACCAACCCCTGTTCGTCCAAGTGTGAATTTGCCTCGAGCTCGACTGGCGTCTAAATGAAATTCCTTTTGATCGTCGTTGATTCTCTCAATCGCAGTTTCTACATGGAATTTGGTTCATCCTTCTGTACATTAGCCGCATGGCGAAATCCTTTGTCCGTGGAGTACCAACACGAGGAAGCTCAAACGCGTTGACTATTCTTGTCTTTGTCGGGCGCCGATGCCGTCCGCTACCGAGTGCATTGCACGGAAGTGCACGGGTAACTCTGTGCGCAAACGCATCAGCCACGGATAAACTCACCGAGCGGCACACAGCGTAGCGTAGTGCGGAGTAAAGTGCACGTCTGTATGGTCGAGAATATCTATAGAATTGGTATTAGGCGGGTAGTTAATATACTGTGCGCGCGTGTGAGGAACTGGACGGGTACGGCAAGCAGCACTAGCCGCACACTCGGATGCTCAGTCTACCCGCTGGTACTTCTGGCTTGTCTCCTAATACATTCGGGTATAGCCGGTCAGCGAGCACCTCACCCACATATGAAACGTGGAGATAGTGTCTGACAGGCCCGGCGAGTAATACGGAAGTCGTCCACAACGCGGATCTAAATACCCGGCCGGAGCATCTCTCCTCTGACGAGTTGGCTAACGATGCTCCGAGAAGTGTGCGTGTGTAGAATCCACACAAAGTGACAGACTACCACCGGAGTTATAAGCGCGCGAGCGCGAGCGCAATGCGACGAGTCGGTAGACTCGACAGAACACATTTGTACGTTTAGTCAGATTTCTGCGCGTGCCGCGCCGAGTCTCTATACACAAATTCCCGAGGTGCGTACACAAATTTTTTATGCTGTTCCAGTTTGTTCGTCAAATGGGGTCCACGATTATCACTGGAAAAACGAAACTATTCATATAATCAGAGGAAGAATTAGCAGAAAACGACTTCATACGTTTTTTTTATATATGGAAGATGTGTGTAGTCATTAAATTAATCTGAAGCGCTTTCGCGTTTGTCTTAGAACCACTTTCCTAGTTCTGACTAAACACCGAGAGCGAAAGCTTCAGACGTGTGCAGCGATGAAACTCACGAAACTTTCGCTGGGCTTCGCGTTGGTCGAAACACTCGCGCTCACACTGTTACACAAAACGAGATCTCGGACGAACCTCCCATCGCACGCTGCTTCGCATGACGTCATGTTTCTGTTTCTGCTCCCCGCTGCTGCTCAAATGAACTCCTATACCGGAGCTCATGCCTTTGCTGAGAAACCGAGAAATGCGGCTATAGAGCACCAACTAAGATTCTCGAAGCTTAAACTCAGCCTTAATTAATTTACCGTACAGGTTCGTAACTCCTGTTCAGGATTCCTGCGGTCGCCGGGAAGCACGTGCTGGATCTGTCTGATCCACATTATATTGTAGTACGAAATATTCCCTTCGCCATATACAATCGCGTCTTTGTGAAACGGATTATTATAATTAATATCGTCAATACCCTGATTCCGATCGACCAATTCCATTCTATACGTGCTACCTTTTTTTTCTGTATCTTCGACATTTTTGTAACTCAGGAATTAGTTATTAGCTGCCGGTATAATGTTTCTGATAATCGGGCATAAATGTGCAGACTTCTGCAGACGGTTACCACGAATGTTTGAGTAGAAATGAATGTAAGTCTTTTCAAATGGGTCGATAGTATTTCTCTTGCGGTGAAAAAAGCAACTTGCTGTAACGCCTAACGACAGATGCTGGTGAATCGAAAACGCTGAACACGCCGAGATCTGAGCCTGACAGAATGGCTCGCTTTTCCCGGAGGTTATATGCTTGAAACTCTTCGCTATATCCTCATCCATCCCCATCTTCTTGCGTGTGCGTTAAAAGCGATTCTCGAGTGAAAGAGCTGGAAGGGAGAAAGACAACCGGTGGTTTTCTGATTGTTCGGGGGGTTTGTCGGCAGAGCAGTATCGAATGAAGTGAAGAAAGAAAGACCTAAAGAGATGGAAAGAGTTGGTATCGTAATGCAGTATATGTTGTGGGGTAAGCGACGTTCCTCGGGGCCTCGAGCTCAAGCGAGAAATGTAGCCTGGCGCGCAGTTATGTATCCGAGAGAATGCAAAGACACATACGCACGTGTGGTCATGTGCATGTACTTCAGTTTATGCCCAGTATCTCAGTGTGCGAGCGTGCACACGAGTTACTTTACGAGTTTCAGTATGACTCTAAACGACCTGGAAGTCTGCAATATTCCGATTCTTCACCTATCCTTCAAGACATTCAGAACGAAGGTGTCTGAGAATCTTATGGAGTCGTGAAATTCCGAAGCAAGCCAATTTTAGAATCTCGATTATTAATGTTTGGAAGGAAGAATTTCCGACGATGTAGTGTTGCGCATGGGTGGGACACATGTAGCGCCCGTGCATGAACGCGTTAAGAGCCTTAAACGTACTTCCAGTATAAGAAAGGGTGAAATTGCCTCGTGTGACTTGGTCGAGTCTCGAGTCTACCCAGGGTTCCACCGCATCCTCGAAAGTGCTCCAACTACCCTTATAGACCGCGTGAAGTAAGGTGGGCGCCTTTTGCGGCTTGGTAAATCGTTCGGTCTAGAGCGCGGAGAAACCGGAAAGCAAGGAAATGAAGGCGAACGAGAAGAACAGAGGTAGAGGAGGAAGATGAGAGAACGATAGAGTTTAGAATGCGATAGGTGGTAGAGAGAGCTGTAGCGCAGAAGCATGAGTAGGGAACTTGGGAAATGACGACATTCCATAAGATTATACCAGCCGCGTCATAGAACTTAGGGGTGCTCGACTCGATGACAAGCCGCGAAAGCTCGTAAGCTTGCGAGATCTTGCTTCTTGTGCTATCCAGTGAAACTATCCCACATAAAGTGCATCTACGACGCGTCTCTCCACTCTGTATTTGTATAACCGGTTGTCCCTCGTGTGCACTTGCGCTTACCAGTGTGCACTCTCTTCTTGCTCTCGGTACATCTTCCGACGTAACTATTACCGCGCCTCGTAATCATCACACGAGTCATATACCCTCGCGAAAACGAACGTAGATAGTTTGTTCAATCTCGGGATAACTCGACGCGGCGAAGTTACGTTTGCACTTGCTCTCTGATCGCGGTGTACATGGAATTCACATTCAATACCCACATAAATAAAACATCTCCCTCAACTCTTTCCACGCGTGACTGTTTATTCGCTGAGAAGAAATTCTGGGGAAAATGAAAGCTTAGGAACCTTGAAATGCATTTGCACTTGGTTTCTCAACGATAATTTCGTTTGTTATCGTGCGATTGATTGGAATTTTCATCCAACTTTATTGAATTTCTTGCAGAATGTGTCTCACACGGAGACGGAACGAAACAATTGAAACCCTGCACGCGTAGCTTGTAACAATGATTTATCAATGCTGCAAAAAACAAATTCCCGAATGGATTTTTACAACTCATGAAAAAATGCATCATTTCATCTTTTTGCTATATGAAATTCAAAATACCGTCGCGTGGACTGAGCCGTTCTGCGAGGCTCGGCGGAAAAGGCGAAGAGTGGAAGAAAAAAAGGTACGAGGAAAAAAAAAGACTGATAGGAGTAGCGAGATAGTCTAGCGCGATGTTCATAGCGCGCAGGGAGGGTAAATCGTGTTGGATCGCACGGGCGCGCTTTGGCGATAATTGGTATTGGATCGTCGGTGAGTTAGTGGCCGGGAGGGGTGCTGGCTGCTACTTACTGCTTAAGGGTAGAAAGGCGCATGAGAGAGCGAGAGTGAGCCCCTGGGATGTGAACGAGAAGGCGGTAGAGCGAAGGATGGGTTGCCGCTGTCGACGGATAACGTGCCCGACGTATTAGGTAATTGTGGGGGCGAGTTAGGAAACGGTTGATTTATATAACCGGCACGTGACGCTGGGGAGAAATTATCGTTAGCTTGGCGAGCTCCTTGCTGAGATGCGAAACCTGCCCGCTTGGTCGAAATACCAAGCCTGTCCTTCTTTGGTTCGCCTCTACCTCCTTAGCCTCACTCGCCCATTCCGCCCCATTTCGCTTTGCCCTCACTGTCATTCCAACGCGTTGTTCATCACTCGCGATTAGCAAGCTACTTTGTACATACTGAAATGCAGACGTTTGCGTTGAAGAAAACATGTTGAACGTCTAACCTCACTCGGTGAAAAAGTTTGATACCGCTTTGTTCTTAGCTACATATCAAGTTTTAGTCTTGAAATAATGTGGGATTACGATCGAACGGGCATTGATTGCTGTATTCGATCAAATACTCGTTGAGTACATTCGTATATTCGTTGAATGGATCAGCATGCTGCAAGATACTAACTGTTCATAATTGTTCATCGAGTTGCGATTCGCTATTGATTGTTCCGATAAACTTTCCACAACCACCGGAAGCGATTGCACTGCAATATGTATTTGTAACTCGATATGCTTTACCGCGAGACGACGTTCGGGGACATTTTTGTCGACAATATTGCACGCCATTCTCGAGAATGTATGGGTGAAGAAAGAGAAGGGAAGTAAAGGCAAGAATCATCTCGTAGGCGCTGGTTCAGTACCATTCGGAATTTCACGAAAGTACGCGTATACTTTTCTTGAGCTGACGTGGTAGGGTAGAAGGTTCGCGAAGGAGTGGCTTACAGCTTTTTGAGCCGAGGAAACGACAGAGAGGCAGATGAACGTGCCGAGGAAATGGAGTATAGGAAACGGAAGATCTTACCAGTTTCTTCTGGTCGGATCGGTGAATCGAGTCGATACCTAACATCTCGTGACGAAGCATTCATGTTTCGAGGCAAGATCCGCCCACAAAGATGCGTCCTTTACGCGGACCTCCATCCTCGACTCTTCTTCCCTTTCAAGCTTCTTGCTCTCGGCAACGACGACACGATTCTGAATTCACGTTTATACCCCAAAGAGCCGCTCTTATTCGTCCCGCCTACTTTGACGGCATCACGTAGTTTACGAAAATTCACCTTCTCCACGACTCGCGTATACAATTCCGCACGCCGACGCAGCTTATGCGCAGAAGACGACGACGGAAATATATTACTCGGTCAAATGATTAAATAGAACAGTTCAGAGCATTTCGAAAGACGCATCTGAAAGCACATTCATTAGAAGAAGATTGACTATATTTTCGAAAACTTTGATACGCACCTTTACAATTCTAGACCAGAAAGAATGTTCGTTTTTACGTTTATGGAAAAAAAGGTATCTTTCGTCTCAAGCGATCGTTTGTCAGCGATAGTGTGCTGATCATTTCACAAAATCTCTAGGTCCAAAACTAGATTATTCGGGCCTGTCAACGTGTTTCTACAAGATCAAGCGACTGTAACGATATCCAATATGAATTTTTTCATGAACTAATAAAGCTACACACCTAACAAGATCTCCCTATTGGGGGATCTCTCTATTTAAGATTTGAAACGGTTTGACTGTTTCCATATCAATATTCCAATATCTATATTACTTGACGCAAATTGCTATTCCGTGTAATCCGTTACCGAGGATTAGGGCAATGACTCTACCAAGATGACAATGGTGTCGACACACACGCGCGGAGTACCACTTACACGCTTGTAACGTTTCAGAAAACGATATTTCTCTTCCAGCTGGTTAGCCCGCCCTGTGATCCGGCCCATCTTTACTCATAGGTATCTCACTTTCTGAATACCACTCATGCTGCCCGTAAACTTCGTTGCGTTTCACGGTATATGTGAGTCCGCGCATATGTATCAAGGATGTAGTGGTGTACCTATATCTGTCTTTACCCGCGGAGTGAGCCAGCGCAGGCAGGCAACCAGTTCGCTCGTTCATTCCACCGAGTCTCGAGCATGCAGCTCGGCACGTATCTAATTACCTAATGACGTTAGTTAGAGTCGGATAGCTGAGGATTTCACCTTCAGGCTTGCGACGAGGTACTTGGTGCGCGCTCACCACTACCAACTTGTAGCGAATACCCGCAATCCTACCTGCAGGGATAAAGTCGTAGCTATCCACGCTTTCCTTACGTACAGATATACTTACTTCTTCCATTCCGTCTTTTCTACTTTCCTCCTGTATTCTACTCTCGGTGCACTTTCCTCTGGCCACTACCGGCGGTCTCTCGTTAACCGGTCATTCCTCGTCGCAAGTAGGTTCCTGGAATAAAATGCGCGCACTAGCTCGCGCTTTGCACCGCTGTGTAATTAGACGGACAAGAAGGAGCCCTCCAACAACAGCGGCACAGACAAAGAACCCAAAGAATTCTTTATTCGGCTCTCGCTATCTAAATTTATACGAGCAATTCCGTTCTGCTGTTAGTTTCAAAAGAAGCAAACGTGGTATGCATCCAAGTGGATATCAAAGTTCATTGCAATCACAAGGGTGCAATATTCGACCACTTGTGAATAATCACCGTAATAAAAAATTGCAACTGTTACCGACAGTGATTATTACCAATATCGTTATGGAATTTATGCGTGATTATTCTAAATTGTATTGCAATCAATTTTTTACACGCGCACCATTTAATATATTTGCTGCGGATTACGTATGAACGATCGTTCTAGTAAACCGTTGCCAATCGAAAAACGGAATTTGAGAGATGGGAATAGGTTGGTCGTCAAAGAGTGTTCTATTTTCTTTTGCCCCAACTTCACCGTATTCCACGGGATTGATTTACCTTCGGGAAATCTCATCGACGTCCCTCGTCGGTTCCAACAAGTCTGCAAGCTGTCTTCGTCTTTCTCGGTACGGTCCGAAAGGGATTTTGGATACCATCAAGTTCTAAGTGTGAGGCACAGGAGGTAAAATATTATCTATACGATTTGCCGTTTCGTTATAACCGGTTAACTCTTCGTTTTGTTATTTATGTGCGAAAAAATCGAACTACCAAACGCAGTTGTGCACGGTTTGTTCTCTTATAACGCTTAATTGCATTCATTCTGTGTTCCGTGTAACCCGGCGAATTTTCGTGATGATATTCCATTGTTACATATCTCTTCGTTCGTCGGTTGTCGAGCCATGCGGTTGCTGGATGCGCCATTGCTGCACCAGTATACGTACACGGTGCGGTACCGACCCGTCAAGTTCATATTGCCGGTTTCCTGTCATTAATGTGCCGCCTACTGAGTCCGCTCGATGCACCCACACACACACACACAGCTAATCACGTATATGCGAGTCAAGTAGACCTGCCTATATCCCTCCATGCTACATGTACCTGTATATGTATATTTTATGCCTATGTAGCGTATGTATACTATACGCAGTGACGAGTCTGTGTTCTGGGAGCATGGTTTAGAGCTTGATCTCGTACGTACTGCGAGTGAGGGAGCTGCATTGGCGGTTCGAGCTCGGCAGGGGACGCTTATACAAGAACGCTTCCCTCCATATCGTACTCCCCTTCCCTGTTGGTATATTGCTATGGTACACCTGTATCGGTTATATATTATACGGCTACCCAGGCCAGCGGACTAGACCACCTACCAGTCTCCGTATTAGCGAAAATGTAGGCTCGACCACATGCACGTGTGGTCCTGTGTCAAAGAACGATCGTAGGACCACCAGAATCCCTCGCCCATAGCTTCCAGGCTCATTGACATTCTTCAGCTTAGCTTCCGATTAGAAAATAATGCGCAGCGTTCACCAATTGCATACCGTAAATGGCTCGCAAATGTGCCTGCTTAATCAGTTCTTTGTCATAACTAGCCATACTTTATATCTGTACATACCAGTTTACATCAAAACAGGCCAAAAGTGAAGAATTGAGATGGAAACAATTTCGCACATGAAATTAACTCGTAAAGGCGAATTCTCATTCGTCATGACATAATTTATGTTTCTTTGTTAGCAATTACAAATAAACAAAAAAACTAAGCTCATGAACTGCAGAGCATATGCAAGAAGAAAGCGTGGTTGTCGTTTCTTAATCATAAAAAAATAGTCTGATCCCTATTGTTACCTGTAGGATATTCTATGACCAATGATCGATCGGTTGAATGCTGCTCAATTACGATATTTGAAATCGATTTCACTATGAATTTTTTTTCACTGTCCTCTTCCAGATTTCCAAGTATGCCTTTGGCTGTTTTTTTCTCTTATCGTGAGTTCCGGGCTTTGAATAGCCCGACGAGAGATCTACTTGCGGTGTTCGTGTCCCGGACATCCAATGTTCAGGCTATTGTAATCGAAAGTCGATAGAAACGTTGCTCGGTATTTTTCGATAGTCCCCGCGAAACTCTTCAGATTCGAGTTTTTTCTTGTGCTTTTTTTTTATCCCGCTACTCTGTTCTTACTTTGGCAAGTTTCCTTGACTATAAATTCTCTTTGACTACTTTATACCTTCCTTCAAATATTTCTATCTCCATTCGAACTCCTTTCGTGGCACGATTATTCGATGCGGGATTCCTCGCTCTACGAGGAATGAAACAACTCTTGCGAGTTGTTTTTCCGATCGCTCTTGCCCGTGGCGGTACCGCGAATTGCCAAGTGATTGGCTCGACATCTTGAGGATTCTTATATCCTGATAGCGTGTACTATCTTTGGCGTAAGGAATATCATTTCGTTTGATCAGCGTGCTGAGTTCTTCACAAGATTTTGCAACTACACGCTGCCGCAGTCGCCTTCTCGTTTGCTTGTTCAATGAGACGACGTCGCCGATAAGAAATCCGCCAATACCAAATTACCAAGCAAGTAATCAGAATATTATTCTGCGACGTGGGTAATTCATACATTTCAAGATTCTTGATAACCCACAGCTTCTCTGGGGATGAAAATAGAGGCACCTATAGACGCTGAAGGTTTCAGGAACCGAATGTCATGAGAAAGGATTATATGAGAAACGCCGATTTTTTTCACATGTACCGAAAGAGTACGATACTAACGAGTTTTCCATACCGCGTACACAGGTATTACATCTGCTGGTTCAAATCTGCTTCGGTTGACATAGAGGCCAACCAAGATGCTTCAACCAGATTTTAGATACGTTCGAGCCAGTTCAACCCTGTGCATTGCTGTGAAACTTATACGTGTCACATGGGAATGAGGGACTGTAAACTTTGGTACATTTCGCTTGAAGCAAGTTGCCGTATGCAGAAAATATGTCGGATTTACTATCAAAAGCTGCGGATACATCTAACATACGGAAAATAAACCTATACTCATGGGTTTCCGTTTTGGAAGCGTCCAATTGCCGATTCACCCACCTGCTCTTCTTTGAGCACCGCCATACCATATACTTTATTTATGATCATCATATCCTCATCCTTATTCGTAAATATCAGTGAGGAGGGAATTTCCACAGAGACTTTATATACAGTGAAACCTGCCGGACAGCAGCTTGCTTTTCCTCTATATTCTACAGTCTATGTATATACTAGACGTCGCATCACGTATAGACGCGGGAGAATATCTGCGTTTGAATAAACTTCATGGATCGTTTTTATCTCTTCGCCTCTATTCTCAATCTATTTCTCCTTTATGCACGGCACCAACAGGATCGAAGGAGCGTATAGCATATTCAGGGTGCGCTCTAAATCCTTCATGTACCCGCTCTATGCTACCGTATAAACTGCTCCACTTCAACCGATAAATATGTTTATGTCCCAGTAGCCGGCATTCGAATAGATCAACAGTAGTTATATATCTCTACCGATCGTCATGCGCAGGTCATATAAGTGTAACGACGCTGCAACGTCTGTACGAAACGCAACTCTTGTGAGAATTCCTACATTCGTATTTGAATCTCGAAGCGTGCCGCGCTGAAAGAATGTCCGCGATGATGCAACTCTATTTCAACACTAATGGTCGAGTCTAGCCAAATCATACGTAAACAGATATTCCAGGTTGAGGTCTTGTGATTCTTCTTTAATTTCTTGAATTGTAAGCGGAGAGTTTTTCGGTCAAATAGAGTGAATCGTCGTGACTTCCCCGGGTGGCGGGGTGGGCTTCGCGAGCAGGGTATAGAAGTCGAAAGAGAAGAAAGGGGAAGAAAATGCGCACTCCTTCTTCAGCCGTACAGGCTAAGGCTGCCGAGTGAACTGGTGGGTCTCTTCCGCGGCCGTTCCTTGGCTGTCACATTATCACGACAGCTACGGTTACGTTTTCCCGAGTAGGGTGTTCCCAGGACGCTGTCATCCTTATGCGGCAACTCGCCTCTAAGACCTTTTCACTCTCTTTACCTCACCCCCTGTCTTCTGCTCTTCTCACGGCCAACGATTTGTTCACGGACTCAAGCCCTCTCTCCAACCCCCTTCGCTTCCTCCCCCAAGCAGTGGCAGGAATAAAGCAGGCGTCACTCCGCGCATACCCACCGGTGTTAGCAGAAAATCCTGTAATTCGTTGACGTCTCGCACTCCGGGATTAGTAGGGAATTCTTAATACGAAAGCTGGCGTGATAAATAATTCGCCGGCAAAAGAATTGTTAAAGAAGTTGCGCGAGCGAACGATCGTGTATAAGCTCCAGTCTACGTTATATAACCAGGGTTTAATGAATTTTATCGAACTACATTGTAGACACTACGCTTCTATATGTTAGGTAAATAATGAAAGTATTTGGCAAGCAATAATGAGTAACAACCCTATCTGGGCTGGGCGTGTACATTCAAAATGTACGTTATTTTCATCCCCATCTAAAAACTTCCTTTTTGCAATTCCATTATCGTCTAAATATTTCGTGGTGTTTCTTTCCTTGCATTTGAAAATGAAATAAGAAAACGTAGAAGCATAATGCTAATGTAGCCAGTTCTGCGGGTAATTATACGGTTTAATATCATTGCTGACATCGACCGCAAATGGAGAAAGGACAGCGGGAGCTGACAAAATCTTCGTACCAGTATGCGGTTCATTACATAGCCGTCTCGCGATCTTCGAAACGGCACAGCTAGAAAACATCATGCTGTGTACGTTTATTTGGTCATACATACGTTCGTCGCGGATACTATACGGACGAACTAGTTAGAAAACGATTTTACCAAGGGCGCGAGCCAGCACCAATTCGGGCTGTGAGCGCGAGCGTGCCGTCGAGAACCTGTTTGGAAGGTCGCCTGGTTTGTGGGCTCGCACGATGATTACAGAGTCGCAGGGGTGACGGTGGCCACCGTGGTTAAACGCCATTGTCCAGTGGGGTCGACCACGCGGCCATCATCACCACTGCACTGCTGGGAGCCCATGCACCAAGAACCGCGCCACATTTGCACGATCCGTGAACCGACATTAGCAATATCCTACTCCGGTACTCATGTCGACCATCAAGGATAATGCTCTAGCCCGGATAATTGTTGAGTTTGTGTATTTGGTTTTCCATTGCAAAATAAAATTGTAGAAAAATCTGGAACACGACCATAATAGGATCGTGTTCTGTCGTGGTTGGTTCGTTACAAACTTTGTGGCCTGAAGGAATGGAGACTTAGTGAAGACTAAATTGAAGCAAGGGTGGTTTATATGACGTATACGAAGCGGCAACGGCCAGCGGCACTAAGGACATACATGACGTGTCGTAAATCGCGACGGTTCGATCGCCGAACCGAGTTATGTGTACGTAATCTCGGTCGTACGTATACGCCGTTCTCGTTGTTGTCCAGACAAGCTGAGCGAAATTGCGTAAAAGCGCGTGAGTCGACGGCTATCTTGTCGTGCTCACAAGGGCCGATGGGTAAAAGGGATGTATGAAACGTAGAAGCGGCTTTCAGGGGTTGCGCAAGCTGATGGTGACGCAGGTATGTCCTGGAAACGCGTGTCCCAAACGGATCCATATACGAGGAGTACGTTCGTGCTCGGTTGGAGTTACGACTGGTACGTCCTCTCCATAAAAACAGTTCGAAATAGCCAGTTGTAAAAACGGATAGAGCCTACGTTATCCCGTTCATGCCTCTCTACATCGCTCCCACTCACTCAGACATCTTGGCTTCGATGTTCCTCTGTTTTCCTTGGTGAAACGCAGGTGAAATAAAACGTCTGGATATCGGATAGAACGAAGTCGTCTACGCAAGGATAAGCTCGAGTTACCAGAGACGCTAGAACAAAAGATAGAAAGGGATGGACTGCTCGTTTTGTAAAATCGATATAGGATTTACGGTTGTACTAGGTAGAAAGTATACGCCATTACAGCAAATAGTATATGAGATTACGTTTTATCGCAATAAATTGTAATGCAATGACGGACTTTATGGGACAGTCATAAAGTACTTCGTTTTGTGACTTCCTTCGAGCTCCTAATTAATCTCTGAGGTGCCGCGATGATGATTCAAATAATTGGGGCGAGTTGCGAGACTGTTAAGGAGTTGTGGCTCAGGTCAGGTTTTTATCACTATTTGATTGAGAGCGAACTGGGTACGCCATGCCTTGACTCCAACCTTGAGGCCGAGGAATGTTCAGCGGACGGTGAGTGACTCGCCTCACCGTCACCACAATCATGACGATTGGAGTGCCAAAGTTCCGTCCGCTACCGTCCTACCTTCTGCCTTTGCTCGTCGACTATTGATTGACAAAGAAGTAAAACCAGTTAAAGGATGCAAAAATGTGCAAAAAGCAAAGCAGAACTCGTTCGCGCGTTTTTTCAACCAATTAAAAGAAGATCGACATAACGAATAGAGCATCGAAAGAAAGCAACGCATCGGGAATGTATGTGACATCGATGCTTTGAAGTTCTCAAACGTTATCGTTATGGACGAAGAAGTGGAGATGGAACTCGACGAAATATTTTCAAGACTCTGTGATGTTACTCTGTCCCATCAATTGAAAGTTCTTTGTCTTTGACACGGCCCTGGGCAGGTGAATCTTGGAAGCTTGTTCTGACGATAGGATTGGCAGTGTCGAAGCTCGTTCTCATGGTACGAGTGCACCATGCACTGGAAAGTCCCCTACTGAAAGGGAAGCAGTTGGAAGGAATGTCGCCTTGGAACCTGACCGACTCGTCTCACGTGACTCGACAGTCCTGTCTGAACGAACGAGAAACCGAGAAGAGAAACGAAGTAAAAAGGGCCCACGAACTAGTAAAAATAGAGATGTGTCGTATTTCAGCGAACCCGAAACTCGACTCTTAATCGCTCGCAGTAAAAAAAAAGGCATCAGTCGACGAATCGTCAGACTTATAGAGAGATTTTGTTCTGCAGATTCATGAAATAGTTTTGTCTTCTGAGTCCGCGGAGTTTCTCTTTTTGTTATACCGAACTCTTGACTCTACATCAGGCAATTCATACCACTAATTCCTCGAAAATTGAAGAAATACACGAACATTGTTCAACGCGAAACTTCCATTAACCATCCGGTAGGGAAAATGTGAAGTTCTGATTTTAGTCCCATAAAAATACCATAAAACACTTTGGATTTATTGAATTTGAAGTTTTTTCATACGGGTCAATCTTAAGGGATCTGTTTTCATCGTTCATTATCCGTTTATTATTGCTGATAGTATCTGCATTTCGTCTTTATTTTTCTATGACTTCTATTCTGCGATACGTCGAAGCTCCGATCTATTGGCGACAGTTGCGACCCAGTTCAGGCGATTTTAGAAAATATCGCTTAATTTGTATTTCAGCTGGATCCGACGGCGTCACCCTTAGATATAGCGCTAAACTCTTCTCTCGGTCGACCTCTTGCTCTATCGTATGTTTCCAGGAGACCGGTGGCTCTCAAATTCAACAGGTTGGAGTTGTGGGTTTGCCAGTGCTCGACCGAGTCGAGACGGGCGCGCCTGTTACCATCTCGCCTTCCCTTTCTCTCACCGTTCATTCGCATTTCCATTCCGCCTTCGTAGCATTAACTTCGTTTTGTTGTTTTTATGAGTATTGCATCGCGTCGAAGCGATTTATCGTATGTTATCACTCTGAAGAGCAACATTTCATTTCGTCTATCAAAAAATTACGATTCCAAGGTTGATCAAACCAAAACAGAAAAAGTTTTTAACGATCGTGATTTCAAAAAGACAACATTTTTTCCAAAAATCTGCGTATTAAAAAAAAGTTTTTCCAATCCGTTAATTGCTAGTATTTAAAAAATCTTGTTTCCTTTTGCTGTGTGCCGGCATTTTCGCTCAATAGCACGATAAATGATAATAACATAAATAATAAATTAACATGCAGTCCTGAAACAAGAAACTTCCTATGCTTTATGCCACCTCTGACTGTAAGCATTTCCTCTAATGCAGGATTGCTTATTTTTATTTTTTTCTTCGCCCTACGACGCGGCTGAATCGCGCGGCACGATAATTAGAAGTCTACATAATCTTGTGGATGGGAAATATAGCGTGAACGAGCTCCCATTCCGAGTTTGCTACAGTCCGTCAGAAAGAAATTCAGAGTGAACGGCGAAGGTCGAAGTACTTCGCCGTGGTGATGAAGTGGTGGTTGCGAGGGAGCGTCGAAGTAATGCGACTTCCGGTGAAACTTTGTCGAACCATGAAGGCCAAGACGTTTCATACGCTTGTACGCCGTGTTTTTGTTTCTCGTCTGTGGTTTCGTCTTTCGTCTGTGTGTACCGCTCGGAAATTTGTACTTATCCACCGTGAAATTTCATGCAACGACTTCACAGTTCCTCAACTTCACATTTCTTTCTCTCCGACTTCTTTAATCTATCACGCGGCACATTACCATATCTCGGGGATTGAATCAAGTTCTTATTTCCAGCTATATCACGCATACATTTTTCCATGACCGAGTAACCGTGAAAGTTCGTAGATATCTTAATTTCAGTCCTAAATAATCATTGTAACGTTTCGGGCGAACATTGAAATGCGGTCAGATTTGAACGATGAACTGGTGCGACACGCACATTTGTCAGAAACAGATTAATTTCGTTATCCATTTCTCGGTATTCGACATGCAGTTCGTGCGCTGTCCCTCTCATATTCCCGATACAATATTTATATTTCATTTTCGTCACAGAGACTCCCCGTTTGAGTTAATTTTCCCGAGTAATTTCGGGCAAGCCTTATCGGCAGAAGCTAGAGCCAATTCACGCAGGTCGTTGTTACTCCGGGTGGTAAAATCCGACGAATCGGCGCGTAAATCGGGTGAACCATGCCGCGCTACTCCGATCCTCGGTCATTCTTCCCTTTCCCCTCGCATTCTCGTGGTTGAGGTGAACGGCTATGAGGATAGGACGCGTTGACATTGACGTCCGTGTGTCGGCAACGCTGCGCTTGCGGGTGCATTTTGCTGCAGTTCTACGTGCACGGTTTATACACCACTCTATCACCTGGGTATACTTTGGCTACTTCGCTGCACGGCGATGATTCTACCGCTGTCGGTACTCTTCTAACGCTTTTGCGACCGAGTACTTCGCTCGGGAACGAGTTTACAGCACAATATAGAAGCAGGTGCAATGTAGCTTTAACCTCGGAACGGTAACGGCTCGAAAGAACATGACGCTGCGGTTTCCACGGTATTTACGGTCGATATTGGCGCTGCCATTGACGAAAGATCCGTCCAGAAATGCCTTGACATTTCAAAGTTTGCTACTTCTGTCGGTACTGGAAAATAATGTTAGTTGAGCCAGTTAATAGTTACTTTGGTCAGGTAAATTTTTACGAAAAAATGAGGTGTATCAATTCACTAATGCTTGTATCGACTTATTTTTAGTTTGAACTCATCATTTTTTTCGGTGCGAGTTATTGAACGATTTCTGCTTCGCTTTATCACGAATGATTGCAGATATGAACTCGCAGTTCGTAGCTATAATCTACGTTGTCGATTCAATCAAAGGTGGCAAAGATTCTTCGAGAGACGGAAGCAACAGCACGCTCGCGAAGAACTACCTGAGAAAATTCTTTCATCTCGGACCCCTCCAGTTTTTCGGATATTTCACGGGTCGTTGATACAGACTCGAACAGATTTTCGATGGCCCTCACCATCGCGAAGTTCACGGAAAAGTTCGTTAAAGCGTCCCGATAATCTTGGCGCTGAGACGCGATAAGAAAAGTTCTTCCCCTTCCTTTTCACCCTCTATGGGACTAGAGTTCGAAAGTTCCGAGGCTAAAGCGTGGACCGAGCTCGCTTCTTAAAGCCAAAGTTGCTATAGTAGTACGAAGTAGTGAGAACTATCCGGTGTGTACCTTTCGGTCATACTTTAAGGCTTCCATTCTCGACGTTTTGCCGCGCCGGGCTTCCACCTTCTATACGCTCGTTCGATGTGTATCTGTATGTGTACATAGAGTGAACGCTTCTTCAATGGATTCTTTTTTCTTTTATGTTCCAGGTGAGTTTATTCGAAAACGGTGTGCGGCCTTCGCGGATCCTATCTACAACGGTGAGATAAAGAGATTCCGCGCTAAAAGATATGCCACCCTCGACAAGCGGCTCGAAAAACTCGTTTGCCACTTGTGGACGCGAGACCGACCAAACAATTCGCGCATTTCTGCCTCTCGCGACCCTCTTCTTCCTCTCTATATTCCCAATGAAACTCGCATTATCATGAGTAAATTTGACTTGCGTACCTCGGGCGTCAACGTCGTCGGCATTAGTTTCCACGATTTCCACCACAGCCACACGGAACTCCAAACGGGCGCGCTGAGCCAAGCTCCTCGGTACCCACATCTTTTCGTCGCGTCCTTCGATGTTTCCGTCTGACTTACGTTTCACGACTCGCGACTCCCCCTCGTCGCTCCACTACCCGTTACTATTCACGAATCGACTATGCATCGAGTCGCGAATTCCAACAACGGGAACCGTGTGCACACGCGTGAATAGCAAAGCAGAAGTGTGTGGATCCACTCATCCTCTTTCACTCGTCGTACGACGCTGAGGACGAGTGTACGAAACGCAGAAATTCATGCCGAAACGCGCGTTAGTAAACTTTTTTTTGTTCACTTCGCAAGAAGTCTCTGAGATTTGAATGGATTTAGGGAAAAGCTCTTTTAGTGGCTGCCCGCACTGGAAAATCATTGGGAATGTGAATTAAAAAGAGTGAAAAAGAAATGAAGGAAAAGGTCGGGGAGTTGCACTCAAAAGACGACACTGTTGTGAATTCAAAATCCTCGTCGATCCGAAGCTTTCGCGTACGGGGGCTTATAAACGGGGTTCTTCCCTCTCGAATCTTTTTCCGAGCATGAACGAGATTACTAATGCTCCCGAGAGCTTGGTATTTGGTTGCGTTAGTCCTAAACCTCCCTTCCGAGTACCTCCCGCTAGACTCTTTCACGACCGATTCCTTTCCCACAGATGGGACTGTTTCGTACCCACGGGAATCCCAAGGTTTCTTCCGCCATCGTGTCTAGTTCTTTCCGGTTGTCGAAAAGACGACACTCGGACGAGAAATAAAAATGATGGAGTGTGCAAAAAAAGTATTCATGTTGAACAACCGACAATCGAAATTTTGTCAGATTGCGAAGTCAATTCCGTTATTCTTGTGTGGATTGAATCATTTCGAATGGCAGCTTGCAGTCTTCGTCAACTTGAGAATCGCAGAAATTTACAAAATACATGATGAATCTTCTCCGCGTGAGTATTCGCATTCAAGGACTTCTATGCGAAGCTCGGGGTACATTCTTTGTTCCCGTGGCAATTGTTTCTCTTGTATTTTTCCGCTGCAACACAGAAAAGTTAATTCACGACCGTAATGTACTTACCGTGCATGGCTCAGCTCCTTAATTTTCGCGGAGAGTTCTTAATGTGCGGGACCGAGCGAACGCGCTTTCCCACAGCGTCTTGGCTCGTTTCGCGGCTTTCCTATCTATCTCACTGCGAAGCAACCCTCTCGGCCTCGTTTCAGCGACGACCACGGCTGCTCCCTAATGCACTTTTGGAAGATTAGTCCATGTATCTCCCGTCGAGAGCTCGGATTAATAACCAGACTGTCCGTTTCTTGCCCGTTTCATTTCCTTTCACTCCGTTCAAGGAGAAAGGACAATTGTCTTGACAACGTTGTCAGAAATAAGAGATGGTATTCCGGCTACCAACCTACAGTATTGATATGATTTTCGAGTTTTAGCTAGAGACAAATTTACTCCAGGTAGGCTTATTTCAGGTTTTTTCAATCTTTATTAATTAAAAAAAAAACATTTTTTTGAATTTCT
The DNA here is from genome assembly GCA_963924025.1 of Ischnus inquisitorius. Lineage (NCBI taxonomy): Eukaryota > Metazoa > Arthropoda > Insecta > Hymenoptera > Ichneumonidae > Ischnus > Ischnus inquisitorius. Next base: position 11,278,709 of record OZ001252.1, read on the forward strand.
TCCCTTTATTTTATTTCTCGAGAAATATTAAGCGAATGATTCTTATCACAGAAAACTTGTTGAAAACGAAAAAACCCTTTATAAAATAACGACAAGCGAAGGTATTTGTTTTTTACAAGAATTTAGGTAAAGTTTATTTGCTCCGAGCGACTTTTTTCAAAAGTACGTGTAAAATTACCTTTTGATCTGGGTTATCAAACGCCATGGTCACTTGAAGCTTTTTACCACTGGCTTAGAGTTTCAAAGGAGAATATTTCCCGTGACATCAGTGCCATCAACGTTCCGGATACCGGTGCCGTTTTACCGTGTACGACGGATAAACACGAAGGCTCGTGACCTATCGACCTTCGAAGCGTTCATGAAAAGTGGTGTGCAGCTTCTGGTCGTTCGGTCACGTGCCTCTACCCTATATTCTCATGTTACGTCGTTGCCGTGGTGCGAAGGCGATATACAGAACGTAGAAGAAGGGCTCCCTCGTATGGAGGCTTCATGCATGCTGCATGTAAGGGCGGCTCGGTTTTAATTAGAGAGCTCTGGCACCGGATCCGAGACTGCTCTGGCACCACCACCACCACCATCCGAGCCACTGCTGCGCTATACATAGGTCCGGAACAGGCTCTTCGATTAAATTATTAATTAACGCTCTCCTGGAAATACCGCATCACACACAACGGTGGCAGCGCGTAGAAGAGTGTAGCCGGGTTTGGAGCCCTCGACGGACCCGTCAGTGGCTCACAGAGAGAGCGTCGAGGACATGCAGAGAGTTCCTGTACAGTTCACCCGCGATTTATGGAAAACCGATAGTTACAGAACGCGAGTAAGGCGGTTGGGAGGGATGTAGTTGATAACAAGGACGCGTCTAACGCGTACCAAGGTTTCGACGCGTATCAGGTTTCCCCATTGTTGAAACAAAGACGAGGAAGGGCGGGCGGCAGTTCTTGTGCAACGCGTTCACAGAAACACGTTACACTTTGTATGAACCATTACTGTACGTAAGTTCGCGTATAAAGCAAACTACTCCGGGAGTTAATCCCCATGGGGTACTTTGTGATACAAATGAGAACACATTCCTTTCACCCGTGATTGACTGCCTTCGTAACCAACCCTAACGAACAACCGATGCACTAAGCAGTTGCGAAATGCCTCGCCGACGGTGGTATGGATGTTGCTAAACATTTTGTCGAATGAATCGCTATTTCTCAAACGTGTCGGTTTTCTCTGGAGTTTCGCGGAACTGTAAAATTATCGAAATTCTTTTATCCCGCTCGAATTTTCACTTCCTCTCGTGTTTCCTATTCGTGTGAAGCTTGCCTTTCACTCGTTCAAGAACGTTCAGGTTCGTATTACCAAAAATGAGGAAAAAATAAACGCGAACAAAAAAGTCAAAGGATAAAATGACAATAGAACAAATCGCATGTTCGAAAGTAACAGGAGGAGGTAGAATCCTGTGGGCACGGGCGCATTTACGAATATCGAATGGCCTCGCCATCGGCGCGTCAGTATGTCTGTGTGGACCTTCAAAGCAACGTAGTGTCCGATGGTCTTCGGGTGGCAGGCACTGCGGCACGTACGTGTGTGCAGCGGAACCATCGATTGTGCTCGGTCTCGGCGCGAAGAGCTTGCGTTCCGAAAATTTCTCTTGTTGCAACGCGAGCCAATAAAAACTCGATTGAATTATAACAAGAATGTCATGCTGATCTTTTTTCTCACCGCTTCATATTATCTCATTCGTCTTTGGATTCGGTTATCAACGTCCAAGTCCAATTTTCTTACGCTATTTGGAAAAAAAAACGTACAAATAAAAAAGAGAAGGAATGATGAAAATAGAAACCTAACAATTTGAACACCAACGTTAATGTCTTAAAGGAGACTTGTTGGTTCGCGCATTAAGTCGAATGGTTGATTCATTTCCCTCTCAAAAATTATATAGAATAGAATAATTTTTTTAGGTAAATGATAAACGAAAGTACCGTCAAGAAGGTCCCAAAGTGGGGTGATGAAGGATTTATTTGGTATAATGCGTGGACGAGAGCGAGATGGAAACGAGGCAAGAAACTTGCTTGGAGCACAGATTTTGTACCACACGCGCGAATCAAGAATAGATACAGAATTCTTGATTCGCGAGGTACGTCGAATACCCCGAGAGCTGCCGGCGTAAGTGCGTAACACAGAGAACTTCAGCCGAAGGTTTCTGCGGACGAGATCCTGTATCACGTTTTGTCTCGGTCCCTTGCGACGAGAATCGTCGGCGGCAATGGAAGCACAAGCGAGATTTATCCACGTTGCTCGCAATCCCCTGTGTTCTTGAGTCCCGACGCCACCCTTGTCACTCTGCGCTGTGAGTAATACGCCTCCTGCGAACGGTGGAGCGTAGAAAGGGAAAGGGAACGAGGCGGGCATGTAAAAACTGGATGCCCACGGTTGACGAGCGGCTATCGATTCTCGGTGAACGTCGAATCGCTCGCGACTTACTGTGCGGAGATATGCTTGTGTATTCGCGTCCGCGTGTGCGTGCGTGATCCGCCGACCGGTTGTAAATTGTTCGCGTCGAGTATTTCGCCACAGCATCGCAGAGATATTTCAATTCTACGATGCTGCGAATTTATTTACTGGCATAAAATTTGCCTGCCTCTCGGAAACTCACGGGTTTCCTTTCGATTCGCGATGTTTTCGAGTGAATAACGAAACGGACGTCCTCATTGCCCGAGCGGCTGCGCGACCGTGTCCCGTTGCTCACGTACGATTTTATTAGTTTAGTTTTATTTACGAGCCGATGTGACACTTTCTCCAAATGATATGCCGCTCTCGTTGAAAGCTCGAATCCCTCGGCGATTCAATACTCGCTCCTAGGTATCGTTCACACAAATTTGTGAGACCTCTGGGAACGTCCTTCAGGAGTCTACGGCGGGAACATTGTCAACAGAACTATACTAACGTATACAGTACAGAGCGAACTGTCCTGTTACGAAGATAGTTCGAGGAAACCTGGCACCCGTTAAGTCGCTTGACAAGGGTCTGTCGCGAGGGTGGCGAAAGAGGATTGGCATAGCCGCGACGCTTGCTGGCTCCTTGTGTAACTAATTGAACAACGAAATTTACTTGGAAATATGATATAGTCGATAACATTCGCTTAGGGTCGCTACCAAGTATCACCGTCGTCCGCGCGGGCGAAAACGAAGAAGTTTGAATGACACCAACGTTCCAATGAGTTCGGTGATTGTGATAGAGTGATAGAGTTAATCAAGGTCATGTTAAGGGAACGTATGTGTCCTAATCTATAAAAATTCCGACGTCATAGTAGAGTGAATTGACCCTCCGTCAGTAATCTCCAAATTCAAAGGGATATTTGGAATGGGATAAAAAAATGTCCAGCCACTTAATATTTTTCTAATTAATTATTTAAAATCTTCAGCCCAACAAACCATCAGATCATATTTTAGACACCTTACAAAACCTGATGAATAATATTTTCTGTAAACGGACTACTTAGAAGTCGAAACAATACTTCAAATTCCAAGTGTGCGGATGTAATGGCTAAATGCTTGGGACGGGAACAAAATATCGTGCCGCTTCTCTGCTTTGCCTAGGCCTTTGTGTTTTGCGTGCCAAGCACGCATTAAATATGTTATTTGACTTTCATCAAGGCATTGTTGAAACAAGTGAAGGCTCTTCCTTTAAAGAGAACCACAATTGGTTGTCGTCGAATCCGCCAACGACTGCACGTACGTCCAATACGATGATGCGCGACATCACGTACATTTCGAGTTCCATTTCTCCAGATGTCCGCCCTCCCCTACAGTTTCTCACAGACCGTTAACGCTCGTACGAGAGGACCCCTCTCCGCGAACGATGGTCACGCGAAGAAACGAGCACGTCGGATGAAACGACGCGACGAACTAAAACAACGAATACGAGGACGATTCAACCGCTGAGTTTTACCATCATCGTCCCGTTGGAAATACGAAGCCGACATGACAGTGGTCGAGGAGAAACGAGAGAGACTTGTGAAACGAGTGAAACTTGAATTGTTGAAGTCGCGACAGTCGTAATTCTTGTAAAATGAGGATGCGTAGCGCGGCTCCGAACGCCGTCGAAGGTGCAAACTTATCTCTTGTTTTTCCTACGGACCGGCAATAATAGCTCAGCTGCAAACCGTCGGTGAATGCGCTCAATGTTGGACCAAGAGTACGATGGATAAACCGGCAAGAAAATCAGCGAAGGGAAAGCGCAAAAGGAAGAGCGGAAGCCCGAAGGGAAAGAATCTGTCGCTGTAGAATCGTATTCGTTCGAAATTGTACACTACACAAGTTGCACCCAGCGATATTCTCGAGTTGCTACCTGGCGCTTGTATATAGCCCCGTGAAAACGTCTGTTTGCTTTTCTATCGTGCTTTTCTCGTTCGCTCGTTTCGTTGTCTTCCTCCTTCGCGTCCTCTCCGTCTTTGACGGTTTTCAATCCTCCCCCCGTACGTCTCAGCCGTCCGGAAAGACGAATCCACCCCTCGCTCCTCTCTCACGCAGCCTGAAAACCTCTACGTGCCTCTCGTAAATCCCCAAGCCTGTATCCGCGTGGGTGCTCTTATCCACTTGCCTATATCCGCACCTTCTTTTCTCTATCTCGTTCGCTCTCTCGCGCTCGGCACGAAATCTCGTGTGTTTGTTCTTGATTATCGGTTATCTCGTAAAGGCGCGTGTCTCGAGAGTGTGCCTGAGGGCCGAGATGTATCAGCGGGCAATGCTACGCTGCTCTTGGAAGGGACGAATGGTATTATAGCGTTAAAAAATAATGAGTGCCAGAACCGGGTTCTGTAGCGGATATTTGTATCTCCGCACGTGATGCAATCTCTCCCCTATCTCGTTAAAACAATCGCATACAAGGTGTTACACGTACTCGAGATGAAATTGACAAAAAAAAAACTGTGATAGAAAAAAAATAAAATGCAAAAGATAATTCATAAACCTGTTCGCACGGTTAAATTTTTTTACATATTTGTTCAAATATATCAAATATCGCTTTCGAACTAACAAAAATAATATAGTAACCTCCGAAAAAAAGTATATTATCAATTATTTTAATCAAAATTAATTCAATTATCAAAACATTGAAAGGAATTTGATCGCAGTTCTCTAGATTTCATTTCATCCATAGAAAAGATTCAAGTGAATGTTATTTTTCTTCACTGTGAAGCGATTTGTACAATTTTGTGATACCCGAAAAGTGCAATTTTTATCGATTTTGTGTTGTACTCCATGAATTATTCCCAAAACAGTGTATTTTCTCCGTCAGAGTTGTTTATTTTATTTTTTTCTGGAATTCGTGAGTTAATATTTCCAATTTCCGAGATCTTTCCTCCAGTTTACTTGTTTCTATCTCGGGTGTGCGTCCTCGCCTGTATGTGTCTTCGATGCGTCCATTCGTTTATTTTTTTTTCTTTCATTGTGGCGGGCCTCCAGCAGCGGAGTGGCGCACCAGCAAAATGGATATAGTGGAGCGAGTATTCTTTTTACCGTTGTACTCCCGAGGGGAATTCGCGAGCCGAGCGAATGGAGAGCAGAGCCGGCGGAGGGAAGGTTTCTATTATTTTTCAATTGGGCAGTCGGGTGTACAGAGGGATTCCGTATCCCGGATGTAATTGGACGTGGCTTTGCCGCGCTCATCATTCGCTAGGCGGGGTACCGATGAAATAAGGCGCGGAATACCGACGAGAGAGGGTAGCTACCGTACATCTTTCAGGATAAACCGGTGTACAATATTGTAGTAGTAAGGAATGCGCGCAGACCGACGGAGAGGAGTCAAGAGGAAAAATGAAATAACCGAACGGACACAGAGAGAATGAAATAGCTGCGCGGGAAAAATAAATAAAATTTGTAATGCAATCGTTCGACGTCGGATACTTAAAAGAAATCTTTTTACATGGTCCAACGCTATCGCGCGTTGAGAAATTCCAGTTTTTTATAACGATGCGTTTTTTAAACAAAAAAAAGATTGTTTCTTACATATACATTCATGGTTCTAAAAACAAGCCATATTATGCACACTAATTATCAAAAATAATTTTCTGAAGTTCTGTACCTACCATTTAAGCTATTGGACATCTTATTTACTAACGGAATTTTTTTGAAGCGAATCTTCAATAATATTCCTTCCTTACATTTGTTAATCTCATTATGGTAGAAAACCTTATAGGATTTCTGTTAATGCGATTTCCGTTAATGAGACTGATAGGGCGATCGAGCCCTATCTGAATATGTTTTTATCAAATATTTATTGCATCTTTATGTGCTGCACATTAACAATGGTCGCATGCCCCACCCTTTCTCTCGATTACTGCTCGTTAGTCAGAGTCGCGAGGATGAAAAGATCAAAGATGGGAAACGACATGACAACGACGTCGAAGTTTCGGTAAACCGGGGTTCGCCGCTGTGTCTTTCATCTTTAGACCTTTCAACTACAGTCTCAAGTACTTCTCGGTACTTGTTGCCGCCGCGCACTCCTGATTTTTTCTTTGGTGCTCGAAGGGATTACAGTTTTCTTTATCTACCGCTTGTTTCTTCACTTTCTCATCCCGCACGAAGTATAAAAAAAATGAAGTATTGGAATCGCGAGTTAAGGCAACGCCGAATTCATGAACTAAACCATTATTTTCGACATCATAGGATAAAAAAAGAAAATATCATTTTCATCTTCACATTTTATTCGATTTATCCATTTTTTTGTACGATTTTTTCAATCTCAAAAACGCGATTTCCGAAATATCTCTTCATGTGCTTATCAATTTTTCATGTTAACAGAAAATAAGTTCTTTCACAGACACCGATTCCCCTAATTTGTACTTCATGGGTTCTCGACAACCTTCGAAGACAATGTATTTAGATTTAGGCTCAGAGTATGTACGATAGATACGCAATTCGTATCGTGCTTCATACTTCGGTGATGTGTTCTTTCATTGGGTATAGATGAAAATCTCCAGGCTTACCGTAGAGTTTGTCGCAGTGTCTCGGTAGGCTAGAGCCAGAGAACTATCGAAGGATCAATTCTAGCGAGGGGCCGGGACTCCTCGCAGTTCGTTCGCTCACAGTTCGGAGACGGGGATTGTGTGTCGAGCAAGTTATTTTCTCTGCTTGTCCCCTCTCTGTTTCTAATAGGTTTAGCGTCGATCCAGAAGTATCGAGACGCGATCTCGTTCTGTATTTCCTTTATTTCTCCGAAGATCAGCGTCAAAAACGTTTTGTGCGAAGCACATCAAACGCTTGTCCAACGACGTCGCGTGCTCCGACGGGAGGGATACTTCATTCATTCTTTTCTCATCACCCCTGACGCAATAGATACGCCTATTTTGAGCTTGTGAAAATAAACACTTGGGCGCCGAAGAAACCGATCGATTCGTCTGCGAGGTGGGTCTTTTATTTTTGAAATTGGTGCACAAAGCTGACCAATTGCATTTTGAACCCCTCTGTAATATTTCCAAAATCTATTATTTCTATTTTCTGTTCAAAAGGATGCGAAAACACGATTTTATAGCGATACAAAAGCTGAACCGTTAAAAAAAATCATCTAAGAAAGAACATCAGAAAATAGTTCAGAAATACTTATATTGTATTTATAAATGATTTATATTAATGTATAAAAGAATATTGGTACAAATAATAATCTCCAAATAATTATAAGCGTATTAAAGTCTGAAGATTTCTGATTGTTTATACAATTCATATGTCACACTTTATTCCAGCTGGGAAAAAAGAAATATCGGAGTGAAAGGGTCGATTTAATCCATCGTTGTGACATCTCCGAAAGTTTCCTCGGTTCAATCTAAATAAATGCCTAACGCCCGCCACAAGACGTTATAATTGTATAATTATCGTCCAGTGATCGTAACATCGTTCTATGTTTTATATATCCAACGTTATAGTGGCGGAGGGAAAATTCATTGCCCGACTTTCCTCCAGATTCCGTACCGAGCGGGAGCTTGGTGGAAGCAAGTTTAATTAAACTTGTATGCGTTTCCACGGTACGAGAGAAAGGCTGAGTTGGTGGTATGGGGGGAGATGGGAGAGAAACAGCTTCGTTCACGCTGGGCCTCCACCCTTTCGAGATGTACTGACGATATCGCCCATTTCGCTAGCAGCACCTATTGCAAAGTGGCAAACAGAACATCCTCGCGTTGAGGAGCTTCTGGTTGTTCAAAACTCTGACGGGAGCCTCCAAGCCCGACGATCGCATCGCTTTGCGCGTGGAGAAGTCGATTTCCTGGTGAACGCGCCCGCCATACCCAGGTATACAACCGTCCGCGGACAGTTTGGGACTTGCCCGAACCCTCACCGAACTCGAACGATTCCCCGCAATCCTCTTGATTCCATATCCGGCTTGCTTATTTCCGCGCGTCATCACCAAGATATGGCACAGGGATACAGAGCGTAGATCATTGTACAATGTGCTGCGGCGCGCAGCCTTTTCTTTCACCGAGATTCCTGCACGCTATCGAACTCGGATCTATCAGTGAGATCCTCGATCTCTGGATATTTACGGCGATTCGGTAATTCCGGTCCCGTTTCGTCGACCGAACGCATTTTGGCGTCACTCAGATTAATTATAATCAGTTGATTGCCGAGTTGGCCGTGGTTGCGTATAAGTCGCGCTGTGAATGCCGCGGTCCTCCTTGGCGACAGTCGAAAACTCAACTCGACTTCAGCATTCTGGCTGCACCTTTGCATTCGCGCTGAGATCCTCACGACGGTCGTCACTCAAAGTTTGCTCTATTCATACATGGGCTTCCGGGTCTCTTGCTTATCCAAGATAAATGGCTTTACTGATTTCGAAAAGCTCGTCTCTCGGATGGATTACAATCTTGCGAGTGTAATAGGTAACTTTGTTGGTTCCTTCATACGTAAACGTACCGAAACGAGGAAGTAGTCTTATTACGGGAAGTGAGCTTTTTCCAGCGACCCATAGAGGATTCGTCCACCCTGAAGCAGGCCTAACTTTCGAAAGAGTTGTTTCATTTCGGTAATTCTCTCGGATCGTTCTTTCGCATTCTTTAGCGCCAAGGTTATCGATTAAAATGATCCTCCTGAACTGAATGTATTCGTTCGCCTCAGACTCTTGGAGAAGTTAATATTTGCTCGAACAGACGTTTTTGATTGAGAAGTCTTCATCGATGCCAAGAAAAAACTACGACGTACGGAAATTCATGTCTATATGACGATCTGGATGTTACAGGATTACTCTGAGTAAAGCCTAGGATGTTGATTTTACTGTTCAGATAAAATTGCCTCGACGCGATCTGATGTTTCTCGACAAAATCGTCGATCACAACATTTCCTCGCTCGTTATTTATACCTCTTGAGCTCTGTCTATTGGTAAATGTTGCAAAGTCTCTTTCTTTTCTCAATCCAGCTTCAAGTATTATGATCCAATATAGCGGACAATTGAAACAAAGAACAAGATTGAGAAGTACAACAAAAAACCTCCGAGTGAAAGAACGAAATAAAAACGCTCTTAAAGCTTCCTCTGATACGTTCGGTGACCAATTACGGTTGGGAATCCCGTGTGGAACCAAGGAATCGGAAGGGTTTCTCAAATAAAATAAAATAAAAAAAACCAGAGCGTTCTCTATGTGTTTGTGGTTTTGCCATACTTGGCTGACCATAACGGATCAACTCCCCTTTGCCCTGTACGTATAAAACGTAGTACGTAGGAACGTCTTGCACTCTGAATCTCGGGAACACGTTGAGCTTTCTCCCTGCGCGTTGTTGCTTTTCGCGTCTCTGCTGTTGCGCGATAGCGGGCTGTCGGTCTCTCTCGAAGACTACAAACAGAGCTCCGTTTCCGAGTGTACGTCCGCGTTTCTTTAGGTCCACAATTTCATTCGACGACCAAGAATGACCTCGTATCTTGCACGGCTCCCTTATTCTGGCTTCATCGTCTCACGACCCATTAAACCGATATCTTATTGCTATCACGGCTACATCACACCCCAATTTAGTGCTACATTTAATCCATTAATTATTAAATCGTTTATGCACCCATTAGCGTCTCCACTTGGAAAACGTTCGCGTCAGCAAAACTGCCGATGTCTTTGAATAATTTATTGTCACCAGATCAATTGAGGCCAATGGATTACGTACCATTTTAATAGTGATGAACAATCACAGAAAGCACTTGAAACCTTTTAATCAGAGCCATTTAATGATTATCCAATATATTAAAGGGTATCAATGAACATCAGAAACGTGAAATGCTACAAAAAGTAAGTTACAGATAAATTGAATAAAAGTGCACGTTATTTTTGTGAGTAGCAACTGCACTCGCGACTGTTACTCACAAAAGTGATATTATTCGAAAAAAATTTCAGAATGTGCAACGTTGAAAGACTTATCGGCCTGCGAAAATAATTGTATCGTCGCCGTGAACTGTCTCGAGTATCGTAGAAATTCGAAACTTTTAACGATCATGAAATCTCGCCACGGGGGGCACATCACCGACATGGTTTGTTTATTTTTTTACAATGGTTTCGAGTACGGTCCCAAACGACCTGCGGGGACGGACGATGGGATTTATCGGAATGTGAACCAGGATGAAACTAGGAGAGTGTAGAAGGATTATTAAGAGGTTTCGTTATACATATATGTCGAAAATAAATTTCACATCGAAGCACGGAGGAAGGAGCCGAACGAGCAGAGACGAGAATCTTGCCCTTACGATTCTCGCGCCGGTAAAGTTGCTTCGTGTGTTCCAAGAGTTCGCAACTGGAAATCCTACACAGGGCTTTATGTGCTCGGGGAGTACACGCACAACTGAGAACCTACGCTATATGTAACGTTAGAATAACGACCGGGGTCACTTTATGACGTATCGTCCGCGAAACTGCCGAGGCGCGGTGGGAAAGGAGAGGCAAGCAAGTCGACTCGGCCGTAGTGGAGGTACGGTAGTAGCAGCATCAACAGCAGCACCGCATCGAGAGTGCTTTCCGTTTCCAGTTAGCGAGAGGCGAGCACCAATAGGAATCCACGTCCGAATTCCGACAAGTTGTCCCTTTACGAGGCTGGAGTGCGGATACCGCGGGCAGAACGTTGGCGTTTGCCAAAGTTACGCCTGCGGGCCTCATACCCCCGCCCCCCTATCACGATGTTCCCCTTTCGCTACACCTCTACTCAAGTTCAACGTATATATCGCGGTAAGCGGTTACTGGCAGCTTACCAAATTTCCACTCACTGACTAGTGTATGATGTGTAATACATACATATCTTATAACTCAAACCGTAAGAGCCTATTTTCTATGCTCTTTCATAACAAATCCGATTTTCTGATATCGTGGGCATCATCAATTATAGTTTAATTCTCGATTTTCGTGTCTCCATCGAATAAAATGCACTTATTTACAAAAAAAATGCAGATAAATATAAATAACGAAAACAGTAATAATATATTCGATTATGATTAATAATAATTGCGTATAAGATAATTAATATTTTTGTTATTAAGTATAGGTTTTTAAATTTATCTCACTAAAATTGATATATCATAAATAAACAGCGTGTAAGATCGCAGACACGTTGGGGATTGAACTTTTCGATCCTGAAGGCCGATTCGTCGTTTGACGCCGGCAAATTTTCCTTGCCCACCTGCCACTTGTTTCCTCCAAAGATGCTCTAATGCCAACGAGTTAATTAGGTGCTCGCATGCAGTTGGCCCCCTTGGGGTCTATGAAGCGGTCGCGCGGTCTCGTTGATGCCTTCAAGTTCTTGAAGCTCTTTACCGAAGCTCGCGCGATATACTCGAGAGCTTCGATCGCCTTTCCCGTCTCAGATACTCCCGTGTGTACGAGGTTTGTTATTGTATCAAAGGAGTTTCTTGCCCAGCCCTCGCAAACCTGTCAATTTTCCCATATTAAGCGGGAAAACCTGTCAATGGCCGTTTCGCGCATACGCGCCTTTCTCATCAGGTTCTTTTAGCATTTTTTTCAATTTTTATCCGTTCAGTTCTCCACCGCGGACTTTGTACGCTCCTCTTATAATCTTCTGAAACATCCAAAATGCTCGCCGAAATTTGTACGAAAATTTTACTTCAATATTGACTAAGTTTATCGGTCTGTTTTATGTCGACACTTCGGTTCAATCATTAAACTTGCTTCCCCAATTTATTCACACTCGAATAACTGTTGAATTGATCGCGGAGCAGCGAAATCGAAACATCCGTCCAATATGCACTCGAATTTCATGTATATATTTGCAAACCCACAAACACGATATCAACCGCGGTGTACCGTCGATCTATTCTAAGGGGAGTAAAGTTTTCACGACAGTGAATCGAAAGTGAGAAGTTCGTTGCAAATGTACGAGCAGCAAAGTCCTGGGGCACCGGAGCGAGTAGTCTTTCCACTCGGAGCCCTCTCGCTCCTGTCCTACGTTACGTGGAAAACACGTCGAGATATACCGTGTCCTGGTCACGTCCGTCTCGTACACGTACCCACGACCCTCTGCTCCACTGCTGTTCGTCTCATAGAGAGGCTAACACGTACGCGACGGCGGTTGCTCGGGCGCGCGGTCGCAACACGGGCGCAAAACGTCCCAACCGTGTTCAGGATGTCCCTGCGGACGGAATATTACTTCCATTCGCTTGAAACGCTTGGCTGTTTCTCTCGTTGTGCTCACGCAGCATCACTCGTCTAGCCGGTATATTTATTCTACTACACTTCCCCCTCTTTTTTTTTCATCCTTTTGGTCAGTACAGTGCTTTTTTATTTCGCCCGTACACGCGAGCAAAAAGGTAAAGACTTTGTAAATGGGATGGATTTCATATTGTCTCTCTTTTTCTAACATTCTCAGTTTCACCGCATACAAGTTTTGCATGTTTTTACGCAATTTCTGAAGCTCATTATAATTGTATGGACCGGATAGTTCCAATTTTGGTCTCTCGGACCACGAATTGCTATTTTTTGAACGGAAATAACATTATTTTTGTTTTCAGAAGAATCGATAAAAACAGTTTTGATGATAGTAATAACCAATAAACTTTAAGTACAACCGAGTACTGTTGAAAAAGCGTTAAATCGCCGGAAATTCATGGAAAAGAATTTTTCTTTTTACGCCGCAGTGTCAGGTATGGATTTATCTCGTGATAGAAAACGTATTGTGATGCAAATGCTCGATGGTTTTTGTGTCAGAATATTTCGCGATTATTCGTCATCTTCCCCTATTTCGCAACGCGTTAAATAATTTTTCGCACTTTTCTCGGCTTTCGACGCGCCGAACGAGTTTAGCTAGATATAAAAAAGGAGCAATGGACAGTCACACGCGGACAACCGGACGGAAAGCAAAGGAAAAGTAGAAAAAAAACAAACGTACAAGACGAATTATCGCGCCATGCGGTATAACTGCAAAGACCGAGCTTGTCGTGTAAAAAAATAACGCTCACGCTCCGGCAAAGCTGGACAAAGATGTACGTGATGCGTGCGGGCTTGAAAGAAAAAATCTTGAAAATGTCACGTATCACATTTTGGCTTTCTTTCTGAACCTCGTTAAAGCTCGCGTAATGAGGTATAAAAGGAATAACGTGTATGCGTGTGTGTAAACCAACAAGTAGCTTTTAAGCGTTATTGCAGACAAAAAATGTAAAACTATTGTTAAAAAAAATGAAAGCAGCGAATCTAACTAAAGAATAATAAAGAATAAAGGGAGTTAACAACTGCAAGAGCGTGTAATGCCTGAGATGGGATTAGTATAGTATAAACAGTTCGGGAAATAAGTGGAAGAGGTGGGTCGTGGTGGTGGAGAACGTGTTGGATATAACTAGAGATCGTAAGCTCACTTGCCCGCCCGTACTCATTGTAATATCTCGGACGTTACGCCCGCTGAACATGCCCACTCAGCCCTGGCTTAAATCCTCCCCCGGTATCTCGGTCTACAATCGGTCGAGCCATCTTGCTTAATAGCTGCTACGTGTTCCCGAATACATCGGTGAAACGGCATTAGGTTGGTGTTGCTGATGCTTTCTGCACTGTTTCGCGATACTCGACCCAAACCCGAACTCTTTTTTTTATTTAACGAACAAGTAAGAATTTTTCGCCGAACACATTTACCCCATACGCGAAGAATGTTAAGCCAAATGACGCTCGAATGACCCCCTTTCCTTGAAATGGGATTCCCCCGTCGGTCCCCTTTGTCAGCATTCGCTCGCACGCAGAAAATTAGTTTGTAAAATCAGAAGTACCGCGAGGCCGCGTCCCTTTTCGACTCGACATAGTGATTTTTCCATCAAGGCAACAACGAGAATCAAGAATCTCGTGAAGGAGGGAAAAGTCGGATTACCTCATGAATTCAATCAGTGCCCGGTGAAGCTACCCGGGAACGGCTTATCCGTCGATGCGAAAGTACTAAAACTCATTGATGCAAAAGGCGAGCGAAAGAGGCCTTTGTGATATTTTCCCATTACACGGATAAAGCGCGTGCAGCGGTAGAAATCATGCTTTCAATTCCTCGCGTCTTCCATTCTAGTGAATTTCTTTTTTCTTCTTTTTTTCATCCCCATCTAGTACAGTCGGGACGAATGTGGGGATACGCCCTTCTGACATTTATCAGTCGTCCATGTATTCATATATATATGCGATATCTGTATATACAGTGAGCTTCGTCTTCTCTGCATGGTTCTACAATTCTGTGTTCTGCGCTATAAAGTTTCTAGGTGGGTTAGATCTACCCCAACTGTGCACTGCATATGTATAATGTACTTTTCTTCACCCCATTACAACCTCGTTCTTTGCTTTTTCGTTTGCTCGCGTCTAATACCCTCTACGTGACTCGGGTTACCTGCACACCTAAACCCAACCGCCATATTTCATCTCTCGCAAGAAATTACTCCTTTCACGTGACTCGCCGCTCTTTTTTCATCCTTTATTCCGCTTTCTTCCAAGGGTTAGGAGAAATTCTTCGCGAAACTCGAGACAGTGAAGGAGTAAGATTTCGGTACTGTAATGTCTGCAACGGGAAACGTTCACTTCGCAGTACCACTCGAATGAAAAAATAGTGCAATTTTCAGTTTCAATGATTTGTTACAAGTCATCCATGTGATTCTTCGCATCATCGTCTATTTTTACGCGCCTGTTCCGCGAATTCTCTCGATCCGTTTTTTAATCACCGATGCTCTTATAGGAGGCGCAAAACTTGCAAGTATGCTACATTCTGCAGATAAATGATGTTTATCTTTTTTTTCTTTATAAACTTTTGATAGAACTTCATCGCTGCCGACGACCGCCTCGCCGGTATCTTCGTGAATCTTCGCTCCGTCGCGAGAGTAGCTCCAAAGCTGGAGCTATTGTTCCTGGTGAACGAGCGGCGAGTGAAACGAGACGGAGGAACGAAAGTTTCGTTGTACGGCGGCAGCCGCGCGCGCGGCTCATCCTTCTGTCTCGCGTCTTCCTTTTCTTCCGCTTTTGGACCTCGTACGTGGCCCAATTTGCGTTTAGCGAAACGACGAACGCGTACTCTCGTTACGTTCCATTGTTCGGTAGCGTCGTTGCCAGTTTGGTCTGCTTTCTTCCTTCCTTCCCGTTCGTCCCTTGTCTACGCCCTCTTCCAGATGCCTCGGATTTTAATTCTCACTTCTCGAGGCTTCTCGCCTGTTCTGTTTGTCAGTATCGAAGTTCGCGCTAATTCGTTCTTTTCGATAATGTAATTTGCCAAGTTCGAACATCTCCTTTCCGCTTTTGATGATTTCTCAGTTGGAAAATGCAAGCAGCGCCGCAGACGAATGTATTTTATTACTGGGGAGTTCTTTTTTTCTTTTCACTTTGCACCGTCGTCGTTGCTGTTACATAATCCGCAACGCTCTTAGCCCTGCGCACATAACCCCAGTTTAGGAGGACTAATTAGCGACCTAGCTTCAACATCTGAGCGACGCACGTACGCGCTACTTGGGCTTCTTGCACTGTGGTGCTCCGTATTATTATGTTGGGCAGGGTTGGTGAAAAGTGTACTTGAGTGTCCAGTTTCGAAGGACATAATGACACCATCTTATATCCTCAAACAGAGGTGTCCTTTGCCACTTTGAGGCGTGCACTCTCACATTTTAACCGTTTTATCATCCGCCAGGCTAATAGAATAATGTAAGCGAGTTGTTGTACCTCGGACGCTTCGCAACACAGCAATGTTCCGATAAGCCTTTGGTCTTATCCGTGAGCCCGGGCATAATAGACCTCGGGGGTAATACAAAGCACCGCATTGTCTCAGTTATTATGGGCACAATATAGCACTGTTTTCGATGATTAATCGAATTGCTAGTTTTGCCAGTTTTGCCATACGGCAAGGATTAATGAGTTAGACTCATTGAGTGCTGATCAAATTATTTTCCGCCTATTTTTGGTATTATCAACGAAATTCATCTGACTCGTTCGTTCTGGCGTTTCTAAAGTGGTCTGGAATATTCCACGCTGTATATCATTCGTCGGTGAACCGCTGAAAAACCTGTCAGAAGTACGAAACGGTATGCGTTCGAGTAATGTATAAATCTTTTACGCACGAACGCACTCACGCGATCGAGAGTTAACGTGCGGCTATATACAAATTATCGATTTACAAGAAACACAATACCGCGCGGCAGGGTGGTGGCGGTTAGCGTAAAATCGAGACTCCCCGTGGAAAAGTCCGATAACTCCCCTGTGCTATCGTCTTGACACGGTACCACGCGATTCTCGAATACCAATAGCTCGTCGAATCAACATATACTTGTATCGAAAGTTGGACTTCGGTTGGCGGAGTTCATTCTGTTATCTGTTGACCCATAAATATCAATGTGTAGTTCAAAAAATGGTTCTTTCAATGGAACATCTTATCGCGAAGGAATTAATTAATTTATTAATTAATCTTTCAATTAATCAATAAAAATCGATCGTTCTTCGCAATTTTTTGTCGACATGAAAACCGGGTATGTTAGGCGCGAAAATCAATGGAATAGGAAGTGTATTCCGAGTATCTCCGTTTGGCGGTTCGCTCAATCGTTGCTGACCTACTGGCCAATTTGTCCCTTGACACCGAGTCTCGGAGATTTTCTAAGGGTGAAAAAAAAACGAGAAAGTAAAGACGATTTTACCTAGATAGGAACATGGCCCGGCAGTTACCAAGATCCTCTAGTAGAGTTCCGCACGCATCTCGGGATAATTGTCGTTGGGGCAACCATAAAGTCGCCTCTCGCGCGCAGTAACCGGAAACTACTACGAACGACGATGTTCGCGAGTCTCACGTATTCATTGAACGAGGCACTAAAGAGACGTCAGATCACGTACTTAGGCGGCTACAGTACTGCCGAGAATATAGCAAGGCCACTTCATACATCCAGCACGGCCCAATTTACCGCGACCTTACGCAAGGAGCGTGGAGATCCGAAGATGTTCTTTATACAACTAAATTTGTAACACAACCCATTATAAACTGTATCAGCAACGTTACTAATTATACAACAACGAACTTGAGTGATTTGCTTCAACATGGATTTTTTTATGTTTGTTGCAGGTGAGTGTTCCTTTGGATGGAATTTTGCAACCAATCCTTCCAACGAATACAATTCTATTTCGGGTAAGACGAAATTAATCAACAATGTCTATAAGTATAGCAGCAGCGCTGAAAGCATCCATATTTCGCTGTATCTATTCCTATGTTGATCTTCATATACGGGGGGAAACTCTAAAAAGCCGAAATCCCGAAGGGCATGAGCGAAGTACGCCAAGAGGGTCGCTCTAGTTTTATGATGACTGATATTTCTACGCAATGAAACGCAGCTCGACTCGAATGTTCTCCACGAAAAGGTCGAAGTTCCTCGGTAACACCCTTCATCGACGAACTCGACGAAGAGTTTATCCGTAGTTTCGTAAATTTGCCGTATATCATCGTGAAGTAAACTTGCGCATTCATCGAATATCTTGGCCTCACTTGATTTCCCTGGTTGTTGCTGTTACCACTGCCGGTGGGTAAAGTGCGAATCTCGCGAGCACGTAAAGGTCTTGAAATACTCGATGCAAGCTTATTAGGCTCCGGCATCTCGACATTTGCCGTATCCCGCCTCTCGCGTCGTATATACGCCTTTGGCTTGCTCGATGCTGAGCATCCTCGGGCGAAAGGCACCCTCAGGACTCGTACGCGTCCGGGTTCCCATGAATTTCAAACTAATCGAGTGAATTTCCTCCCTCTCTGTCTCCACCGCAGCGGTTACTCGTAAACCTCGTCGACATGCCTCGCCGGTGCATGTTTGAACCATGGTAAACCCTTTCCATACCTGCGTCCCTCGCGCCTGATCGCCCATCGAGAATCAACGACACGTTTATTATTACGTCGAGAGGTTCAGTAATATTATGATTAGGGATGGAAGATAGTTGTCCCCGCGTCCCTGATCATTAAAATTATATCGGTAGCAGATCGTAATAACCAAGAGGATAGAGTAGCATCGCGACTTTGAATTAATAAAAAGGCAACAAAAAGTCTCCCGCTCGAGAGCAAACTAAAATTACAATTGAAAATTGTAGCGAACCGGTAGTGTCACGAACGAGGATCGGGTGTATCGAAAATCGAAGCTGCATCTTCGTTCAACGATCCAGACATTAATTTTGCGCTTGCTCAATTTCAATTTCATGAGCCCGGTTGACAGAAAACGATCGAGGAGCCACAACGAAATTCTGTTCACAAAAAAGAGTACAATAGCGGACAATTATTGGTATATTATATTACGAAGAAGATTTATGCTTCATTGATTGATGCAATTTCACGACTACAATATGCGAATAATTATTTATCCTTTCAGCCTCTTTTGTTCTTTCAATTTTTTAATTAGATTCCTTGATTCAGTTGAGAGTTACTTTTTCTTATTTCATTAATTTATAGTTAAAAAAACAGAACGGAAATTATGACTTCAAACAAATAAATACTAATCAGCAGTTAGCTTTAATTGCATCGTACTTATGCACTCGCGTTGTCCATCGATTACCGAAGTTAGTTTTGCGATATAGCAATGACCGATCAAATATGGCGAGCATTAGACTTTCACAACGATACGTCAAGCTTCTGAAATCCATTGCCGTATACATTTTTTCAAGGAGAAAGGATTTATACATATGACGGGAACGATGTCTAAATAATCAGATGGATACAGGCCTTTCGCGCACTCCTGCGGTACGAATCTATTGTAGTATTATATTATAGAGGGATTGTACGAAGCGCGTGGAAAATCCGTTGAAAATGCAATGGCCTGCTTTCAGTCCGGAAACTATCCACCACCTCTTTGCAGGAATTTCCTCTTTCGTACACGTACGTTCGTCTCACGTTCTCTTTTTCTACCGTCTCCCATGTCTCGCAGAGCCTTTTTCCATCGGCATATACCTGTTATCGCATCTTCGTCTCGTCCCAGTTCGAAATTCTCTTCTCTCCTTCGCGTGCATTCCTCTTTCATGCCAATGTCGTTCACCGCGTCGTCGCGGCTCGTGTATGTGAGCTTGCGAACGAGCTTAAATCGAGCAGCGAGGCGAAGGGGGTCGGTCGAACGATCGCACGGGAATATGGATGCGGGAAAAGTAGAGAGGAGGTATGAGTTTACCCCGTGGAGATGGAGTTGGTTGCGGCTTGGCGGCTGTACACAGTATCGACGTAAATTCTTATGCTGTAGACACTATAGAAGTGATAGACAATGCGAACGCTCGAGACTATGGATCGTGCGCAGCATCAACGGATGGCACGGTGGAGGAGAAGGGCAGAGAAAGGGATGAGGTGAAGAGCTCTAGCTCCGGAAATTGTGGCTAGACCGTTTCGCCTCGCGCCAAACAACGTTAAGGCCTCTTTCGTTTCACACTCTGGCCTCCTTGCGACAAGCGCAAAGTTCCAACACCTACATGCCGTCCGTGTAGTCTGCACACGCGAGATATGAATATTGTATGTTACCCGACCGGTCGAAATAACCTATAAAGTTAAGCTCAGCGAGAGCCGAAACTATTCCTTTTTATTATGTGGATCGATATAAACGATTTAGTTCAATGATTTCTTAATTACCGAAAATAAATGCACTGCAGTTCTCTTCTAATGCGCTCACAGCGCTCAATTTATGTTTATATTCTCAATTATAGTTTATTCTCGGAAATTTTATCGGACAAACGACAATATGATCAAATGTACTTCTTGGTTATTAGTTGGGGGGTAATAATGGTATGATGCAGATTTTCCTAGAAACTCACGATGGACCTGACTTATTCGCTCGGTTGATTCTTACGCATGGAATGCTGAGAGTCTTGGAGAAGCGAGTTAGCATCCGTCGCTATCGGTCACCCCCGGGTAACAGATTTCTTCGATTCGTAACGGAAATTCCATTCACTCCTTGAGGGCAGAATTGTGGAAACCGGTGAAGATGGTAAAGCGAGGTTGAGGAACCCGTGGATGGAATTTTCTCTTTTTCTGTCGGTGGATGGAAGTCAGCAGGTGGAATAAAGCGAACGAGAGATCGCAGGAGACCCTTGCTTGCTCGAGTGCGAGACTCGGAAAAAGCTCGCCGTGCAATCCCTCGGCAACGTCGTGCTATGTCGGGTTTACTCGATTTTGAACGTCCGTACTCGATTCGATTACTCGATTCGTACGTGACGTATTTCCGCGTTGAAAGGAAGAGCTTATTTCACCTGTATCTATTTCTGAGAACCGAGATTTTTACGCGGAAGCATACCACGAGAAACCTCAAGTCGGCGCACGTTTATGGCCATTTTTTGAACAGCTTTCGTAGGTCACATCGTATTTCCATTCAACTTCATGGTCAAAAAATGATTTCGTATGATGACGACTATTGCGAATTGCCAAACCATTTGTTACACATAAATGAAAGCCACTTTAACGGACGCAAATTTTTCTTATGTAGCTCATCGATCTCTCAACTTAATCCATACTCCGACGTCAGAATCTATTTGTATTTGGGATATCAACTTTATCAAGCCCTTCCCTGTTTGCCGGACTTTCGCATGATCTTAATGGTCTCATTTTCGGCCTGTACCACTTTGCCGCTCCATAAAACACATATTTCAAGACTATGACGGCCTCGTAACATTGTAACCTACACGTGTCGCATTAAATCCACTGGCATCGATCGAGAATGTGTGTAACGTCGTTCGCTTTTCATATCGCGTTATCTCGTAAAATTCAGATGATCCTAACATGCTGGTTTATCGTTCCCGGCCGATCTGAGCCCTTGACCGAACTAACGTGTTCAATGGAGAGCCAAGAAAGCGCAAAGGTATTCATTACTGTTGACTCATAAATTTGTATCAAAATTACCCGTAACGTAACTCTGGTACACATACTTTAGAATGCAGTGGCCCGATTCTCGAATTGGGCTTGCCAAGTCTTCGGCGCAAGCCCGTCGAATCCTTCGATGTACCGATAAGAATTCAGGCGTAAGGTGAAAGACCTATTTGAGAAAAGATCGAACTGGCGATGTAGGATGTGCACGCATCGTGATAGCATGGAAAACTTTCTCACGTTACACAATGTACTATTCGTGTAGAACGTTCGAATACGAGCGGTTCTTACAGAAGCGAACTGAATTGTGCTTGCCGATCGGATTCCGATAGCCGATCGTTACGCCGGCGGACCTTGCAGAATACGTGAGCCGTGTTATCTATTAGCCCCGAAGCGTGATAAACGATCGAGAGCGGCTTGCCGCTTCTTCGCGAACTTGCCGTGGATAAATCTCACCGGTAAAAGGATAAGCCCTGTGGCTCTTGTCTTCTTCTATATCCGACAGGAGCAAAGGTAGCTTCAACATTCAGTGATCCAATTTTCGAATCAAGATGCCACCGGCATCCCTTTACGAAGGGAAGGATACTGCAACGGCAGCATATGACAGAGGGAAGGGAATGAAGTATACGAATTGAAAATACAAAGCGTTTGAAACCGCGTTCCTTTGCCGCTGAAACACTTATTATTTGGGAACCTTTTTTCGGGGTATTGAGAGGACAAGCTCTCTGTTACAACTTGAGGATAAAACACTACGGAAATAGTCGGAACGTGTATTCAGTTCGTATTCGGCGATAGTACGAAATCGCATTGAACCCTTCCTTTCTACTGGCAGTCCAATGATCTGCCAGTCACTAGACAAAAGCAAAAAAGTTTGTTTCGACAGACCATGTTATTCGGGGACCTTGAAAATGGAAATCATCGTTTCTAGCTGCAGTTGTTTGGTAGTACATTCGAAAACGAATCGAAGGTTTCACAGGGTGTGTATGGAACTCTATAGGATTTGAGTTCATAGTATGTTAAATGATTAAATGTAAATCATGACTTTCGACGAAAAGTTATATTCTTTGCATATAACCGAGTATATAATTCTTCCCATGAGGGTTGGGGCCATCGAAATTTCGATAAAAGCTCATTTCAGCCTGGCAAACTTTTTAATACGGCGATGAATCAAAAATAGGCTTTCAGAATCAGCGGCCAGAACGAAGATTAACCAGGGAAACGTCGAACGCGATGAAATCGACGATCACCGATGAAAACTAGGGAAATCAAAGTTTCGGTACCGACATTTCATCCCGATCCTATAATTGCAATATTATCGAATGGCCGGGTCAAAGAATGAGCATCTACGTGATGGAAAATTCCTGCGGGGGTTGAATCCTACGGCTATAGCCATTGGAAACTGTGTATAGTTACCAAACACCGGAATCCGAGGGGGTTGAGCTTGCCGTTTACAAAGGCTTGCGGCCGATCGGATAGAGACTGAGAGTGTGCTCGATGGAGTGAGGCGCGGGTGGCGAAATGGGGTAGCTCGCCAAGTGGTGGAGAGCCAAAGTGTTGCCCCACCCGGAGGTCGCGGCCGTGGCAACCTTAAAGCCTGCACTCTATTCTTTTCGCGCGCCCTCTCTGCTATTCGCCCTGCGCCGTACCGGCTGAAGAAACGACAAGGTATTTACCATTTATCTCGGACGAGATAAAGGCGTTATCTCTCGGTTGCACGCGCTCTACACGCGACCTCTCCCCGCCGTACATGTACTTGAAGGCTTTAACGCGGTGCTTTTCCGTGTTCCGGAGAATGAGACTATCGCCTTGTTCACCGTAAAAGTCGGCAAGCCGTTTCGACCCCTTTGCGAGTAGATTTTTCATACTCTTTAATTCATACACTTCGCATTACACATTCATATTCTTGATTCGTTAAACGGCCCAGGTTTGCGATTACAATCTATGCACCTCAGTGAAACTAGAATATGACATGCAAAAAAATTATCATGACATTAAAAAAGTGTTATTAATAATCGAAATAACTGTTTGTCGGGCAGTTACTTATTATTATCACGGATATTCCCTATAATATTTTCTTTGCTGGAAAGGAGAGTTTGTAGTAAGATTCCTGTGAAATAAAGTAGTTTACTGATTCGTTGTTTGAATTTGTTCAATCCAATTAGTTAATAACTTTTTGGCATTATCATTGTGCAAAACGTATCTTCGCAAGACCTTCCATAAGGTTGTTTTTTTTCAGATTTTTATTCTGCCGGGAATTGCATGAAATTCGCTTGGAATCTCACTTTTACCCGGGACTGTTGCGATACATCCTCCTTAAATACAAGTCGAATGCACAGAACGATTGGCGCCTATTTCCGATCATTTTTCCCGTAATTTCTTTACGTTGTTAACTCGGTTTTTTGTCTTCAACGGGTACTAAGCCGTAACAACGCAGTCGATGTTACAATTGTACCTGTAGCCGCGATATTCGATACCTCGATGAATCGCGCGACGAAACAATCGTATCGCGAATTCCTTGTTACGTCAGCGTACTTCTGGCGCAGAGCGGTACACATGGCAATAATGCACGTGCGTGCGTATATACCTGTATCTATATCTCAGTCTCATTGCTTCGTTCACTGGGTGCTCCACAAAGATAACTCCGGTACGACGCTAGCCCATTGCTGCAGACACCTCGTATCCGGCGAGCTCAAGTAAGCTCCGCAACCGCATCTCGTATGTATTATACAGAAAGTCGAGAACCAGGCCAGCTCACTGTTTTCCTATGCTTATGGCACGCTTCGTACTCGCCTTCTCTTCTGTTCCGTTCTCGTCCGATTCTCGCATTGTTTCACGATCGTCGTTTATACACCCGAGCCCGTACGTTCCAGAGAATATTGCACCGCTGACATGGAGGATGAAATTTGATAAATCCCGACTGAAGAATAGACTAAATAAATTCGATTTTCACACATTTCCAACGACGAGGGGACGAGTTATATTAATTACAAAAATATACCATGAACTAAGCTTATGAAAAAAAAAAGTTACGGAACATTAAAATTTGCCCAGAGTTAACGAAGTCATTCGAATAATCGTGACACGTCGACACTTCGAATACGTTCGTGTATGTCCGGCGATTGCTTATTCAGTCGATTTCACAAATTCTCGCGATGACATTTGATTTCCCACGTCATCGTTAGCCGAAAAAAGCAGGCATTCGACTGAATTATCCATGCGGTATACATTATTGAGCTTGTTTTATTGATCACAGGTAATGGGAATTAAGTCCTCCTACTGTGTGAAATTTCAATGAGGTAAACGAGTCGTCTTTCCAGATTGACGTTGACATTCGGTTATTTGTGTCCACTTTAAGGCGATACCACCTACTCGAAGCTGATTTTACGAAGATTAAAGTAGCTCACTAAACTGTTAATCGTCCGGTTTGTTTTATTTTTGTTCTAGATCGAACAAAACCTCTTCTACTCGACTCGATAAATTTACAAACATTTATCCTGCTAATACAGTAGACATACCTTTGCAGGCAATTGCACCGCACGTTGATCCTTTGACAATTTCAATTCAAATTCACAGTTTATAATCAAGTCATTTTTTTTTCACACGATTATAGTTCGTTTTATTTATTTGCGCATGATTGGAAGAAGGTGGCAAAAATGGTGCGTCAACCCGTCGTTTTATCTACGTCACCTGCACAACGTTGAACCCTTCTCTTGTTCCACCTCATCGTAGTTGTACATAATCAATAAGTATAATTACAGTGCATTACAATAATAGTTCATGAAAATCCTGAGTAGTCGACCCCGATGTGGTGCATCGAACGTTTTAATATGTTATATGACGTATACATAGCAAAAAGCTTTGCGCTAGCACGCGTGGTTCACCGCGACAAAGAGACCGAATAATATGCAAAGGGATTTATGCGGTTCGCCG
Source organism: Ischnus inquisitorius (assembly GCA_963924025.1). NCBI lineage: Eukaryota > Metazoa > Arthropoda > Insecta > Hymenoptera > Ichneumonidae > Ischnus > Ischnus inquisitorius. The sequence goes on from OZ001252.1 coordinate 11,303,887, forward strand.
GGTCGGCGACTCGCTCTCGTTCGTTCGGCATCGAACACGCACGACGCGATGTTTGCCATCTGTACCTCTCATTCCCTCTGCCCCCACACCTCTCCCCCCAGGCCACTGCGATTAATGCGCTCATTAGCGTGCTTCATATTCATGCTATGAAAATTTCCTATTAATTATGTAACTCGTGGCTACGAGAAGAGAGTACCGGCGGCACAGCGACGACGAGTGCTGGAAGGCTCGGTCGAAATCGAGCTGTGCGGACGAGCAGGTGGCAGGCATTCGCCACTCCGCCTGCAGTACGATCGATCCTCGTCGTGGCGAAACTCGGAACGACCTCCTGGTCTCTTTCAGCACGACGTTGACGGTCCCCGACGACCGCTGTATACGTGGAACATGTTTACTCAACACTTTTGCCATTCCCGCGTCACCCACCGGGACACTCAGCGGGTGTCACGACATCGCGCGATTCCCTGCGCTGAGAAAAAAAAATCGGTTGAAGCAACTAAAACGGCGCTTGCGGGTGGCGAAACAAATATCTTGTTAACTGAAAGAAATACTCGATTAATTATAGCAACTGTTCGTCTAATTGACTGGTTCCCTCCTTCGGAAAACGATTATTTTGTTAAGTAAATCGTTTATTTGTTTCGCAACCCGCAAACGTCGATTTAGCCGATTTAGATTTTTTCTCAGTGGACATACGTCTTACCGCAATTTTTCTAATGCCGTGTTTGCCATAATATCTCTGAACAACAAAATCGAATCGTTGATGACGGTATGTAAGTGATAGGTCGCGGGATTCGTATTAGGTTGACCGAATATCGCGTGAATACGACAAAAGATAAAAATACTAATGATATTTAGAGGCGCTTGATTGATCTGCTTGTATCGAGGCTCATAATGTTCCTAATACAAAAAATACAAAGAAGAATTCATTCCTTTGAAAAACAAAAATTCGATAAATATATTTCTTATCTGAAACTGAAAAGCAGCCGAAAAACAAATGTGTTCGTTGATATCTAACATTTACGGGAGTACAGCATTTTTTTTTTAAAGAGAACGAGTATGAAAATACGATAACAATAAAGCCGAGGGCCTAGAATGCCCGAGCAATCTGACGCTTTTTCTTTCCGATATTTCGTTCTCGTTCCCTTACACCTTCGGCTGTAACGCGTGCGTACATATTCGCTTCGCGTTGGCGCAGGTGCGAAAGGAAACTCGTGAAATAAATCTCGTCCCTCCGTCAGCGTGAAAGAATGCCGAAAGAACAGAGCGAGAAAACCCGGAAAGAATCGCGCCGGGGATTATTACCGTGGTTTTTTTTTGTATTCGCCCATTTCCACACGTGTACAAAAGATATCCCCTTCGCTCGTCGCGTCCTCCTACGCTTTCCTCTGTTTCTCTGCCGCCCTTCAGTGGTTACAAAACACACCATTTTTTTCCTTCTTTTTTTTTCGCCTCTGAACTGCCGACGAACTAATGGTAAAATTGCAGCGGTTAATTGCGAGCCACCGGCTGCCGCGCGAAAGAGGATAAAGAGGAAAAAAAGGTAGAAGGTAAACCTCTGGCTACTTCGTGGGGGAAATGATTCGCGAAGAAACCATCCGAGGGGTCGCTGGTTCGGCGGGCGAGAGGAAAAAGCAGTAGACCGCAAAAAAAAAGCCAGCAGACGAGGCTGTTTCTGCGCCGAGTAGCGCTATAAACCATGATTCCCCTACGCTCGAAGGAAAATCAGTTTACCCCTCATGTTGGAAATCCGCTGACGACTTTTTGATTCTAGCCCGCTTGCCGCGCTCATAATCGCCGCAACCAGGAACGCTTTTGGATCCTCGTTCTGTTTGTTACTTTCTCTATCTCGCTGATTCTCTTCATTATCATTCTTGCTCTATTCTTCAAGCTGTTTTTTCACCCTTTTTCACCTGATAAAATGCTGACTACATGAAGCTATGCGTTTACCGAAAACAGGTCGTGAATCCGATTTCCCGTCTTGCACGAGTCGAGGGAGCGGCGAAGATCGCGAACGGAAGGAAACAGAAAAAAAGGGAAGACGAGAGATGATATAAAAACAAGATGGGAAGAGGATAGGTATCTTGCACCGGCGATAAACTCGTCGAGGAAACTGACGGCTTGGCAGATTGGAAAATTGTTTTTTCTCCTCATTCATCGTTCTAACACTCCTCTATAGGGTCGTTACTTTATTAGTTTTTCCGAGAGTGTTACCCATCTGTACGTTTCTCGCCTTCATTCACCGGTAAATGAGGTAAACGGAACTTCCGAACGAACCCTGATACAATCGGGACAGGAAAAGAAAGAAAGAAAAAAAAATCTAGCGTCTCCGTAGCATCTCGAGCTGGCGTTGAAAAAAACGAAGCAAGATCCTCAAGAACCTTACGCTTTGCTCGTGGCCCGCGATAACGATCTCAAAGGCAAATTTCCACGAGCGCGGAGCTTAAAATATCTCGGAACGAATTTCGCCATAGAAACTCAGCTAGTGATAAAGATATCGTCGATAATTAACGATGCTTTAAGGGGATCTCGAAAGGAGTTGTAAAGGGAACCATTACCAATTGCCAACCATAGCCGTGCCACTATGCCTACAGGATTACAGGATTATGCATTCGCGTTGTGCAGTGCCCAACGTTGAATACGATACGAGCCAGCCGCGTTAGGATCAAAAGTTGCGAACCCTTTATCGCGTAAGCATAAGGACAAGGGTCGAGGCTCGGCAGATTTAGCTTGACAGCTATATGTGAACCAAAATGGTCCAAGTGCCCTCATAACCTTCTCACAATTTCTCGTGGGCCCGTGGGCGTCACGAGAGTTTCTAATAACAAGAGGACCGAAGCAACCGCCGAAGTGTCGGCAACACTGTTGGATATACCTTTTGGGATTAAATTTAGCGTTGCGACGCATGTCCCTGATGACGTACCATTAGCTCACCCTTTAGCGAAAGTGGCGAGGCGGGAAAGGGTGGAGAAGAAAGGCCTACGAGGGTACCGTTACTGTACGCCGAGAAATAGGCCTACGAAACTTTCGCTCGCTCACTCTTGTTAATTTCTTGATTAATTACCCAAAAGTTGCCACGCACTCACGCACTGCCCATTCCCGCTATTATACGCCAGTGTACTATAGACATATTTCAAGCAATTAGCGAGTTTATACAGCGGGCTGTAGCGTCGGAGCGGTTTAATATCTTCACTCCGCGTCTTATACCGGATTCTTTACGCTCGGCTTTTCTATAGCCGAGCCAAGTTTTGGTAGAGCTCTGTCTAGCGGCGCGTGGGCTCGTAATCTCGGGGATCGTAAACTCGATTAGGAATATCCTGCCTCGGAGCGAGCCGAGAGTCTCGTGCCTATAGCCACAGCCCTTCGGTGTGTTCTTTCCTGTTTTTACCCTCTAATTCATTTCTCACCCCTTTCGGTATTCCACAGCTATATTGCAACAGTACCGTGAATGGCATTGGCAACGATTACATTCATATAGTGCGATGATATAGTGAAAAACGGATCTAATGGATTAAAAAAAATCATCCAAATCATCTGAATTGTTGTAATACAATAGAAGATGAAAAAGGAATAATAATATGTTCTTGCGAATCAATGATTTTGTTTTGAGTAAATGAATTTGATCCACCGAGCTGACGAGATTCTGGCAGTAAGGTAATGCGTGCTCCGAAAATTTCAACTCCATAATAATGCACCTTTCTTTCCGCCCGTCAAGAAAACTTTATCACACAAGATATATTAGACATAGTAGCTTCATTTAATTTCGTTCCAGTCGCTCGACTCGGGCATCGCTCGTTTTTTCTCTCCTCACGTCTCATTCTTTTTCGTTCAACTAACTTTCCTTTCCGCGTGATGATAGATCAGTCGTAGATATCGAACCGGGAGACTTTTATCATCCCGATCGAATTTTAGACCATCCTCGCAAGTGGCATCACCTCGACACATCTCCATATAACGTATTATAGGCGACTACTTATATTACAGGGGTCGATAGCATACCTATACGTACGATACCATCACCTCCTTCCATAAAAAAAAAAGAAAATGCTCGTCGCCCGATGCTGCCGGGAGATCGCAGCGACGAACGACGAGCGACTCACCTCAGTAAAATATTAACACGAATGCACTCGAATGGGAGGTGAAAATGCGATACCGGATCGTCCCTCCTCGGCTCTCGCTTCCCTCCGGCTGCGACCACGATTCTCTTGCTCTCTCGATTTTTGCTTTCCATCACATTTTTTTTTTCTTCACTCCTACAGCTTCTGGGCTTTCAATACCGCTCACCCTTCGCTCCCTTCGTTCTCACTCCTTTTCCATCTCTCACTTTGTCAGTATTCGATTCACCGACGTGTCAGAGAGTCTGCACAACCCTTGATTCCACCCTACGCCGAGCCTCGCCCCGATGCGATAGTGCACCAGCATCTCGTTCGCCGACATTGCCTCGAACTCTCGCCTCAGCCCCACACCTCCGCGTCGACGCCGCACCGTCCCTACGAGTATTACCAGTGTAGTCGAAATGTATCGCGAGCAGAGAATATTCAATGTGTCGACAGTGTAAATATTGAATGAGCATGCGACTACGACGACGAGAACGGCCGCGGGAGTACGATGAGTACGGCGATGGTGGGGACTCGAACTCTGGGCTCGCTGGTCTCAGGTAGTTCGTCCCGGTAGTTTTCGCGAAATTTCACACTATCGGCGAAACGTAATGCTCGAGACAAGCCCGCCTTCGATAACCTCACGACTGTAATACTACTTTAGGATGTAAAACTATCCGCCGGTACATTTTAGATACGTCGAGGCACTTCCGTAGTCGATCGCGCTCGAGCCGGAACAGTGTTTTTCGGTATTGTGTAACTACGACTTGCGTAAATACACTCTCACGTCACCTCGCGAGGAACGGAATGTACATTGTGATCATGCTTCGTGTTTACCCAAAAACGCAAGTCAACTCGGTAAAGTCTAATACACATCCGACCCCCAAAGCGTTCGCTCAACTTTTCGTGCACTTAAAATGTCGTGGTACGCGACCTTCGTTGCCCCGTATCCGATTTCACCGAGTTTCAGGCTATTAAGACGCACCCCTTCCCCATACTCGTGTATATATACACCGTTCGCGTTATTTGCTCGCGTGTCAACCCCCAGGTGCTCAACGCTCGTGCCACCCAGGGGTTCCTCTACCCCTCACTGTGTGACGCCCGTCGTCGAGCTAACCCGTGCGATGCAATTTTCTCTTTCTGAACTTTGTTGTAGCACGAAGGTCGAATACCAGCGGGACACGAGATCTCGCTGCCTATTTTCGTTACGAAATCGTATGGGTTTATTGTAAATACAACGCTGGTACAAGTTAAACTATTATTTGTAACAATAATTAAATGACTACCCTTAATGCGCTTTTATCGATTCGCGTTTCGGATAAAAGTTGGGAACAAGGATCACCGTTTTAATATGGTTTTTTTAAATTGAGAGAGAAACGTCGAATAAAGGAAGGAATTTTTCCATCTTTTTTATTTGCATTCGCGTATTTTTCACATCATCAAAACATCATTATGAACACACAATAGCATCGAATTAGACCTCTGCGTAAAAATACAATACTATGTAAATAATAAATAAAAACCCATATAATTTTCTACGTGAATATTCCTATTATTCTTCAAAATAGTCAAAGCAACTCCACAATGACCGGATTTTCAATATATCTCCGCGTTAATCAGCCTCGCCTTCGTTAGGTCGAGTAAACACGAGTTGGATTTAGAAAAATTGTCCGTACGATTGCAGAGGCGACATTAGAGCGAACCGAGGTCAGTGCGGTGGACAAAAATTCTTTCTACAGTTACACGATCTCGTGCGATTAATGCAACGGTGGGACGAGCGAACGACTTTTTTTCCATGTTAATGTATTCACGAAGACTCGGGTATTCGTTTAAGTTTTTCAAGACACGACCCGATTATATTTTGGGCGAGACGCTAAACGCTCATTGCTTTTACGGAGACTCCGTGACCCGCGAAAGCCATGACCACGAGCCCGCTACGAACTCCGTTGTTATAAAACGACGAAGAGTACGAAAATAAGACGAAAAAAGAAAACGTGGATGGTGCAAGCGAAGAGTCAACGTTTTTTTATTTTTTCGTTATTTTTCGCACACTATATACCCACGAATATACACCTTGAGTGAAGAGGTGCGCAAGAAAAAGTGAGTGCAGAAAAGGCTGCCTGGGAGGCAGAGATCTCTGAAAGCCCGTTATAAAAGATGGACCGGTCGGACAGATGGATGGATGGACGAAAGAATGGACGGGGAGGGTCCTCCATATAAATATGGAAATTTCGTAAATCAAGTTAGTTTGCAAAGTGCCAGGGAGTTTCGCGCGTACGCCACTGGCGTCGACCGCGCTACTCGGTTTTCCCTTCACCTTTCAGTGAGCACCGACATTATTATTTTCATCCACCTAGCACGTCACCCCTTATCTGTACTACCTATCTCACCGAAACACGCGCTTCTGTTTTTATTCTGACGGAGTGAAACAAAAAACGTGACCGTCCTAAAATCACCGTCAAAAGAGGCATCTTAATTGCGACAAGACGTTGGAAGGAAAAGTAAAAGAAGGGAAGAAATATAAAGAATTATATTTATTATGCGCTTTTGAGAATTGCTGAGGGCTCCATATAATGAAGGTTCGTCGCCGAAGACTGAAAGTTGATGAATAATTCTTGAAAGCAGAAGAGACCGGAGGACGGTGTCCCATGTGCTGTTACTGAAAATTAGAGTTGTCGATTTTTTTGCCAAAGTGTGTCCCGACTTGTCCCGTTTCGGTAAACCCGATCTCTCCCACGCATATTCATGGAATTCTATCCCATATTATCAGATCCCATATTATCTTGGTGTAGGATTTGTTGACGTAGGATTAAAAAAAGGGGCACTCAGATGTGCCCATTCACATCATCTTAAAACCACAACGTCATTGACATAGTGCCAACAGATTGAAAAAGGCACACTTCGATTTCGCTTCAGTTGTTATTCCCCCATCACCCTCGGGAGTAACAACTCATCCGTCGTTACTTCATGACCGTATTGCATACTTAAAAGTTTCGTCGGTGCATTTCTCTCTAGTGCGTCGACTAGACTGTGTGATATCTCAGAGGAAGCCTCGTCCGAAGTTCGAACTATCCCGGTAACGTACTTTGCCTCCTTTCGCTGATTCGATTTACGATGTGTGGGTGGGAAAGTCGGCACGGTGGGGTGGTTTCTACCGGTGCCACTCGCGCGGTGGAGGGTGACGCTCGGAGCCCCGTTAGTAACGGCTCTCGAGGGAACCGAAGCGGGGTGAAAGAGAGAGCCGTGCAGCTCTCGTAGCGTTCTTCTCGCGATATTTCATCCCCCACCTCTTGGCCCTCTGTATTTATACGGGTATGCAGTCGAAGCCACCCTTCTGCCACATCCTCCTGCTACGGCCTCTGTGCTATTCAACATCGAGATATATACTTTCTCTTTCTATCTTTCATGCGGTGAAGACCCGCGAGCACCGGGATCCGTTGCGTCGTGGGATTTTCAAAATTTGATTTACTTGCCTCGTGATACTCGTAGATTCTGTAGCCTTCTGTGTCTGGACAACAGAACGGCCCGACAGCGGAAGCAGCTCTGCATCTGCTTGCGAATAAACAAAATGGGGGATCAAAACAAAAATCTTCCTGGTGTTACTTTTCATTCCTCCATTTATAACATTCTACGCGCGACTGCCTTCACTTTCACAGTGTCTCAAAGTAGAAAGGTCATATAGATTTTTATTATACTATGAGATATGATATGGAGACGGATAGTTTGATGCTACAGGCAAAAAAGCTCGTCACGCTCTGATAGATTCAGGAAAAATCTTCTCAAAAGTCTTACACTTTTGTAGTTCAGACAATGTTTGGTATGAAGAATTAATAGCAATGAATTCTGATGACGCGAATAGCCGACAACATGCCGTCGCTCATAGCTCACCTACGCGCGGTTCTCCGTCTCCGGGATGAAGTAGCTTCTGTTCCCCAATGTAAATTTTTCATGCTCAAAAGATAGACCGGATAATGCACACGCCTTGCCATAATTCGTCCCAGTCTGTCGTACACAAAGGTGAATAATCAAAGGCTAAAAGTGACGTGGGTGAGTTGGCAAAGCAAAGATACGAAAGATCCCTTGCGAAGGGATAAGGTGATCATATCGGGATAGCTTAGCGAGTGCGCAACCCTCTCGCCGGTTCATCGGGTACACCGGAGAGCTCGGAGAACTCCACCTTCCTCCCGCTTCGTGCACCCCCATCCATAGGACGACCTATCCAAGATTACTTCGTAAACTTCAGGAAATAACCACGGAGGCTCGTCCAATCTCTGGCTATAGACGAGTGGCCGAACGGCGCGGTATGGTGTTGGTACATGTGACGTTCGTATGGGTTACCATCAACCCTATTCCATCCTCGATACCCCTCTATCCATCGCGCCACATTTCACTTTGTGTGCATTCTATGTACTAACTAAACACATCCCTGCGTTATAACCTCCCTCGTACGCAAGGTTACTCGGGGCTCTACGTGTACTTATATACGTGTGCCGGCGATACTTCTATACGTACATAGGTGAAGCGTCAGCCCCCTCAGCCCAATGGATGAAGGATTGTTTTTAATTACCGAACAATCTCCGCCGAGTGAAAAAAAAAAGCAGAAGAGCGCGGCGGTCAACGGTACACCGTGACCGTACTGCGGAGTGAAACTTACGTATCTTCACACAACCCGCTGTCTGTGTGACCATTGTGGAACGGTCAGGATTCGTGGGGTGTGTACATGAGAGTGCTTGCGCGCGAACGGAAACCGTGGGATATTGTTTATCCAGCACGTTTCATCCCCCATGGAATCGCCGATAAAACCATTATCGTTCCACGTCGTATTTCAGCCATTTATTCGCACGACACGCGATCCTTCTGCACCGCTGCTCCTCTTGCCTTGTCTCACTTGCCTTCTCTCCGCCACCCTTACGTCGTCTACAACTACACGGTTCTCTCACTTCCCTTTTTCTATCGCTCATCTCATCCTTTCTTTCGCCTCTTGTGGTTTCGTTTTTTCTTTTTTTGTTTTGTTCTTCCGCCGCCTTTTCCACGGGTCGTGCTCTTCAGTGTCACGCTAGACCGCAGTTCCACACGTTCCGCGGCGCCACGAGCTGAGCCCACGTTATCACTTCCGTATTTATGTCACGATCGCGGGCGGCGAGCCTTTTCCATTAAATAGGATTCTGACAACAGGCCTTGCTCCGCTGCTCTCATTTCGTTCTTCCACCTTCTCGCGCCATTATAAACGTATATCCGTCGTCATGAACGATCAAAGAATTCCGATGACAACTACACACCGACTCAAGCGAAGTTAACCCATATCCTCGTTCCACTTGTATAGAAATGTATCGATCATTTTTTTGGTTAATTGAGTATGCTTCGCACGTATGCGTGAGTTCGGACGAAAAGTTTTCATAGCTCAAACATTTATGATGTATTAACGCGACATTTGTCGAAAATGGAAAGTTCGGGTGGTAAACTAGTTACTGGAAAGCTCAGTTAAAATTTCTCAGAAGTAGATCGTTACACAGGATGACTGCTAGCACGTACTGTCGTGGTCAGGTTAGCGGTTGACTTGACCTTATCCTACGGCTAACCGAGAGTACTCGGTTTGAGCGAACATGCCAGTCCGAGTTTTACCCTCGGAGTTCGTTCGACTGAGCGACGCTAAAACCAACCGAACCCAACCCACCACGCGACCGTGTATCTCATACTCGATGGCCACCACGAGAAATAGGGAGACGCGGCGATACAACGTACACACAGATAATGCGGGGCACCGTAGCGCCTTTGTGCAAGACTGCAAATGCATTATAAATTGATACCGAGCGAGGCTCGAAGCGCGTGGAATTTTTAAGATATATAAACGCCGCGGCAAATGCGACTTCACGGAATTTTTACTTATTCAACACGCTTAGCGTTAAGGGCAGACCAAAACGCTGATTAATTCATCCGCGTTGAAAATCCAGTGTTTTGTCGATTTTGAGCGTAAATAAGTTAACCTCAAAGAACTTATGTTAATACATTAACATCACTATAATTCTGATTTTTTTATAGATATTTTTGAAACAGCAACATAATTTATTACAAATTTTTCTGTAATATTTTTAATTTTATATGATTTTGCTATTATGGGACTATTATTGAATCGAAGACATTTTTTTTAAGTTTAACAATCAGTTCATTCGTTACTATGCTAATATAACATTACAACAATTAAAATACTGGTTTTCTAGATGAAAGATCATTTATTGATTCATCGCATACTCTGAAAGAATTATTGGTTTAGAGAGCAAATAATCTGTCGTTGATCTTGAACTGTGTGATTTCGTTGATTAACAAAAAAGAAATATCCACGCGTCTGGACAAAAGATCGTTTAATCGGTTCGTACCCGAATATACTTTAGTCGTTGATCCTCAATCGAGCAATTGAGCGAGGCGCGAACGAATGAATAGCGAAAGGGACAGAGCTAGAGCTAAAAACAAAATAGTGTTGCACAGGAGGGATGGAAGAGGTCGTGCGAGGGGTTCGTGAGAGACGAGTACGTTTACATAAACACCTACGAACCGTACTCGCTCGTTCCATAGACCGAGGATGCGAGGGTGCGGTGCCCCGAAAACTTTTGATAACACTTGCAAATTGCTTTCGAAAATAGAATAACAATTCAATTTGGGCCTGGAAACGCTGTGAACGTCGGCGTCGACGTGTTGCGGGCGGAGCGGAGGGGCAGGGGGCGGTTGGTTTGTCGGTGCATAGTGGTGGTGTTGCTGGTCGACCGAGGGTTTCCGGCCGGATTTCATGCACGAGCGTCACGCTAGAGGAGGTTGCGGAAAAACCTGAGAATAAACGCCGCTCGGGTTCTATGCCGCGGAAGTGGGTGCTGCATGAGAATGAATCGATGCCAGTTCAAAGACGCAAGATGATTCTGACAAACTCGGTGGAACGACAAGAATGGCGTTACGAATAGCTACGGCAATCTCGATCAATGTCCGGCACGAGAATGCCTCGTCCAGGCTCCGTCTCGTTTTTCTTATATAACGTATAAATCTTTCCGGTTTTTTTTTTTCTTTTTTCTATCCTTTATCGTTTTTTGTTACTGCCCGGAATCTCTTCTGCATCTTTTCACCGCGTTCGCACACATGTAAGATCTAAAATAAATTCAGTAAAATCCTTCGAAGTTTCGTCTCATCCACGGTTTACAGGGAACTTCCCACGGGATCTCCTTCCCGTGAATGCGATGGTGCCGGAAACGTCGATATTGAGGACTACCGGCGACGACGAAGAAACGATCAAAATGTAAAACAGAATCCCGAGCCTTTCGTGTATCTCAATAGATCGATCGAAAGGGCGCCGATTGTTAAATCAAGCACTTCGAATAAACGCTCATCTCCAGTCCAAAGTTTTCTATCAGAGCCGTGGATTAATCTTCGATCAGTTCACGATCGGTCCATTTCGTTTCATTTCTAATTAACGATAATTCATCATTGAACGACCGGTAAAAGCACTTTGCGAAGCACGCTTTTCCATCGGCAGAAGTCTTCGATTCGCTCTTCTACTTCAACCGAAGTCGCGAGAAGTAATTCGCGATCGTCTTCTCCGAAGATATTTTATTCGTTTCAATGAGTATCGTACAGCCGTGGCCGGTTAGAAACAACATTCTCGTCCACAAACGTACCGCGATCCCTTCGGTTATCGTTCCATTCAAATGTTTAGAAATGTTTACGTGATTGAATGTGAAATTGATCCTGTGACCCCGAGTATGTCGCGGGGGCGGAGATCAGCGAAGAGGGTGCCAGCTTAGACGCGCTATTCAACCCCTCAACCAGTGCTTATGCGGCTGCTCCCACGTCGGGTGAAGCACCCTCAACGACGAGCTGCGGGGATAAGCCGTCTCGTATATGGCAGCGCGGCGCGGTAAAGACATTGTTTTTACTGCGCACTCGTCGCGGATGCCACGGATAGTCCGTACCTCTTCTGTTTATGTCATGATGTTTCTCGTTCCTTCGACAGTTTATTAGAACCACCGAAGTCCCTTGATATCCGTGCCGTAAAGTAAAACGCACGTATTCGATGCGAAATATTTTCGGTTCTCAAAATATTCGGCTCCAGCGTTTCATCGAGCCCTTGCCCGATATATTTCACATTGATCGCTGCGAAAATAGTAGCTTATCCATCTCGCTGACCATTACAATACGTCTGGTTATTAGACGAGCGAATCGTTTATGGATTTATCGTCTTAAGTTCTCTCGCGGGAAGCCTTAAGCTCTTCTCTTTATTTTTTTTATCCGAACAGCCGGGTACATTCGTCTTATTTTCTTTTATTCGTAGAGGGGTAGCATAATGCGCTTCCGCCGGCGATGTACGGGCCGGTAGGAGGAAACGAAGGGCGAGGAGGTCGAGCGTGAAATTTTATCGCGTCATAACGCATAATAAAACGATAACCCGGAAACGGTCATCGGCCAAGAGGCGTACGAGCCGGCGGGACGGGCGAATATCGCGCATAGACGAAGCGTACCCGAGGGTATTCCCGTGACGTAAGAATTCCGAACGGCTACATCTCCTTTTCCTTCACTTTGCCATTTCTTTCGTACATACTCGCGCAACGTCATGCAAATTACCACGCCATTCTCGTTCGACTCGCTTCTGTTTTTTTTTATTTATTTTTTTCTCCGCTCCTTGGCAACGGCCCCTTCATGCGGTTCTGTGTTTCTATCGTTCGCAAATATCGGAATATGCTCGATCCGCGGACGAGAATAAATCCGATTCTTGATCGTTGAAAGTGATTAGGACGGATAACACATAGCAGTGATTTAGTTCGAAAATTCCCGACAATAATAGCAGATGAATAACACCGACGGCCGTTGTATGACTGTAGATGTGAGCGTGATTGAAATGCTTAGCGGTGCAAATCTGAAGACGATTGCTCAATAAGACGACGGGAACGATTCACAGACTTAGTTTGTCGCGTACGATAACGCGATCAACATCACGAAGAGGACTACTCTCGGTGTACCGAAGTGGAACACACCAAGAATGACTTATTCAGCGAGAAGACGGTGGGGATTTGCATGGCAGGAGGGCACGCGGTAATGCGACAATTCGAGCCACCGGAGACTCAGAAGCTATGGAAAAATAATAATTCGCAGACTGAATAGCAAGAGAAAATCTGATAAAATAAAAAACCCGACATGAGCATACATCGTTGTATCTACCGATACGTTATTCCGTCCTTTATACATATTCGTGAATTTGAAACATTATTGACATTATTTTCGCGTGGTAAAAACTTTTTTCCCCAACACACTATACTCGACGTTGAACGCTTCGTAAAGGAGTCGAAGGATTTTATCGAGGCTTACGAATAAAAGCAATATTTGCAGAAAACGATTACGCGATATTCTCGAATTCAGTATTCCGCGACGTTGATCTTCGCACATCGAAGCTGAAAGTTTTTATTTTTTTTATCGGGAGCACTTTTGTAGAAGAACTTTCGCATTTGACGCGGGGTGGAGTTCCCCGAGATCGCGAAGTTTTTTCGGGTGTATTATGTTTAGAAAAAGGAAAATTTGAAATTCATGAGGTCGAATGGTGTTGACTCGCCGGGAAAACGAAATTGCGTACGGCATGGCGGGGGAGAGAGGCGGAGGAAGGGCGGGTGGCATAGAGTGAGGTAGGAATAACGGAAACGAGCGGTGGAGGACGGATGATATGGGGTGCGAGAACCGGGGCGAGGATGGGAAGGGGATTGAGTCAAAGTTTCGGAATACCGGAGATGAGTATGAATTTTATAATAGCTATCGGCACTCAGCACACCCTCATCCCGAAGTTCGAGCATTCCCAGTGGCGATCGCGTGATGGAAATATTGAAAATAAATTAAATCAAATAAGGATTGGGAAATGACGACGGGGTGACGAGTAAGCTTGGACAAATTGTTTTCCGCAACTGCATGCAGCCCTTAGGGCGTCATATAGCGGAGAAGGGTTCGTATCGATCGCAATAACGGGACTCCCATTCGTAATATACCGGTGCAGGGAACTTCAACGGCTCCAACGGGCGTAAATACCGCAGTATCAATATCACATTTCGGAAGTAACTGGAGCACGATTAGAAGGTTGCAAAATGTTGATTCGCGCTCGAGCGCGCATCGCTGTCGGTCTCACTCGAACGAGAGAATTTTTCTTGTATTGTCGTCACGAGGGTGTCCGCGGAAAGTTTAAAAAACATTTTTATCATGGCAACGTACGTGACTTCAAAGAGTTTTCAGTTTATTTTCTTTTTTTTTCCACCGAGCAAACAGAAGCATCTCTCGATATTCGTTCGAGAAAGAAGGGGTTTTACAAAGTACACACAATTTGTGAAAGATTGTTTGAAAGAAAAGTGGAAAGAGATAAGAAGAAAATAATGACTGCGCGAGAAAAGCTTGTCGGAGAGTGGCGTCGCGACTCGTCATTCTGAGCAAACTCGCTCGTCCAGTAAAGCCCATGGAGCGCATGCAGTTGACTAATACAGTACAGCCTGTTTCTCCGCGAGTTCGCCAGTAAAGACATATACGTAAGACCGTGCTCGTTCAAAACTTTGCCTCGTCCGTACTGTCGGCCGTGCTCGCGGAGAGGAAAGACTGCACACTTTCGTCTTCGCTAACGACGCACAGTTAACGATGTAAATGTTTCGCCTTCAGAGTCCGCGCGTTCCCTCCGTCCGCGAATTCGCGTCACATCAACGAGTAGCGGCGGGCTGAAGAGAAAGAGAAATGGAAATCCATGGAGTGGGATAACGGTAGACGGCAGTACGCGAAAACAGAAGTGAAGCGGCGAAAAGTAAAGCGGTAGATGCAATGTAGAGTGCTATGGAGGGTGGTGAAGAGGAGGATAACGTTCGCGCCGTGGATGGGCAACAACGAAGGGCGACTATTCTATCGAGAAATATGTCGGTAGCTGACGCTTTAGAAACGCCTACCCGACTTTCTTTTTTTCATCCCGCTCATCGTTGCTTCTTCAAAGTTTGGAAAAATTCTCTCGCGATACAATCTGGTACTGCAGTCGGCGTTTCTAAAATTTAGGTTGAAACACTCCAAACCTGGGGAGAATATGACATATTAAATGTGTTTCAGAATATATTTCATTAAAGATGTAACAATAAATGAATGAGATTTTTATACTATTATAATATCATATTTCTTATTAATATGACATTAATATTCATATATTTATTAATTATAGAGAATCTTTCAATTTAATATATTTTCAATGATAAAAATGTGAAAAATATAAATTTTTTGCACGTATCTAAATGCCATGTAAAGATAAATCAATTAGGCTTATTGACCTTGCGGTTATAAACCTACTTTTTTATTTCGTTATAGTTTACTATCTTCTTTTCGATGTTTGAAGTCAGGCGATGACAATCTCTGATACAGAGGGAAATTGGAGCGTGATACGATATATAATGTTGTAGAACATAGTACCGAGGTACCGGCGATAGTAGAAACAGGAAGAGGCGTGGAGAGGTTCAAAAGCAGCACTGTAGCTCTTCACTGCTTGGTAATCCCGGAGCCGCCAACAGTCGCTTCGGGTTCCATTGAAACCGCGACGACGACGACAACGACGACGGGCGATATGCAACAGCGGTGGCGAGAGGATGGACGGGCGCGACGCTCAGACCACCGCGAAAAGAGTGTAAAACTGCATGAGAGACTCACGCAAAGAGCACGTTTTGTCAAAGAGCCGAAGGGGCGACTGGCTTTCAAGCTTTAGAGCTTTTACGGCTCGATATACATACCCTGTCTGCGCCCCCCCCCCCCCTTATATACTCGTCCTCGTACCTTCATCTCGCTCGATAACAGTGCCAGATGGACCAATCAAATATTCGGATATATTCATTGATTTATACAAATGTTGAAAATTAATGAGCGTCATTTATCCAAATTATCTATTTTGATAAAATATTCGTAAAAGCGTTGTAAACCCGAGTAAAGCCGAACAATGCAAGATGTAATGATAAAAGACGAATCGTTCGACATTATACCGATATGATAAATATCGTGTTGGTGGTCCGTATCTTACTGCGAATTCGCTTCCTTCCGTGTTCTCTATACCTCTTCGGTTAATACACTCTTAAAAATTTCCATTTGATTCAAGAAGATTCAGCTTGTATCAAACAGCCGATCTTCTTAAAATAACGTTAAATGGAATTCGTTTTCAGGCAAAAAAAAAATCCATTTCCTACCAATTCCGCTTGTTTCAAAAGGAGGTTCAGTTAGGCAAATGCCTGCCGCAGGCATATTATGTAAAAAAAAATGGTTCAGATTTTTCATGGGACGCGAGAAGCAATATGTCGAATAACGAAAACCAGTATCCAATTAAGAAACATATTTTTATTCAACTATAAAAGTGACTTACGTGTAACACACTAAATACGACAAACCATTGCCAGATGAAACGATTTTATTCATCGGCTCACAAGTTGGTAGTTTCGTAATTTCGACAGTTACATGTGATTCATTGGGTGCTATAGCATACGCATGTAAGTGTTCGTCGAATCCTAATGTACACCATCGGTTACACAGTAATAAGGAAGTGTTTTCCGAAAGCAAAATAATAATAGAAATTTCGACAAACAATGGCAAATCGTCTGTGTTCTCAAATAAAACAAAAAGTCCAGGCGCGTAGTGATAGCCATTTACCTTTACCCAATTGGTCTTAGTCACATACGCAGTGAGTTTAGGAAGGAACAGCTGAAAATTTTGAAAATGGCTTAAGTGAGAAGCTGGAATAATTTTTTTCGGACCAATTTTAATAGCTGTGTGTAAGCCCTCAGTTTCCGTAAAAAAAAAACCTGCAGATAGTTGGTGTTTCAATGCTAATGACAAGGGTAAATTCTTTCGATTTTGAGAATTTCTCGCGTATGACATTAATACTCTATGTTTCGCTTCGAATCTCATACACCATACGTTTACTAACGGTCCAATCTGCGGTAGTAAATCGGCATAATGCAACATATAGTGATGTTTAGGCTTTAGATTATTATCAGGAAATAAAATTTGGCGCTGTTGCAAGTACGTCGAAACTAAATCTTTTATAATCCATTGGGATTCCAGTTGAATCGACTTGGACATTACAACATCTATTAATTTTCGCATTATCAAAAACCATTTCCGACTGACTGTTCCTTCTGGTACTAAATCGCCAATAGCCAAGCTAAGATATTTAACCTAAGATATTTAAGTATACATTTCCGATGCATAACAACTTATTGCACCGTTCTTTATGTGATTCTCAGAAATAGCCGGTAGGTTTATCTCGTTGGTGCGGGCCATAATTAAAATTAAGTACCCGACAGTTGATCACGTTTAGTGTGAGATTGGTGACTTCCATCAGATTTTTTAGCAACAAAGCTACGTCGTATCTTAACACACCGAGAAAAAGATCGTGCATAATATCGCAAGATACGTTTTCTGTAACGTGGAAACTTTTAAGAGGATGGAAGATGCATTCACTGTTTATACCAGTAGCGGATACATTATTTTTTTCGACATCTATATTATAATTTTCACGGTTTCGTAATGGAGCCGTAATATTGACTTCGCGCTGCATAGATGTTCGGTCAGCTTTACAATAGCGACATGGGTAATTTGCACTGAAGCTCTCAACGAGACCCAAGGCACTATGGACGCCGAGATTATCGCCCACGAAAAGGCCCATTGCAAAATGAATAACGTGTGTTTCTCCCAAAGCTTCTATTTTAATGCCTTCATTCTCGAGGATTTGTAATTCGTCTACAAGCGGCTGAAATATTCTTTTATTCCCGAATCTTATTCTATCCAATGAATAGAAGAGAGAACAAATAAAAATCATGTCTAGTTGAGCGAGGTATATTTGAGGGAAACATGGCAGTGTGTAATATACCGCCCCTATTTTATTTTGGCCACTGTGAGACCCGAGGGGATTACCCACTTCGAAATCATCAAAATAAAAAAAAAGCGGCAAAACAAATTTTCCATCGAGTCGTTTCTTGATACTGTGCCATAATGACCCCTGGCAGAAATTTTTTAGTAGTTTAGACGAACTTGATTCTAAATTCGCCATGTACTCTTTTGCTATGGACAAATTATCTCTGATTCCAAAAAAACGTTGTAACGTTGTCCGTAAACTCACATATTGACTATGTACACTAATATTTTCGAATGCATTTTCACGAGACTTTTTATCGCGTATCAGTCTCAAGTCTTCTCCAAGTAACATAGGAACGGGAGGAATATAAGAACTATTTGTACGTTGTACGTAAAGGTTACGCTGATACTCTGACGTACAATCGTTAAACGGATGGGCTAATGCAGAGAACATCCTGTTAATCGTACTAGTTCCCTCTTTATTATCCGCAGGAACATACGTGAGTACTGTATCCATGGCCATGGCTGTATATGGCCATGGCGGGTTTTACTTTGAGGTTAGAAATCGCACTTAGCATGGAAACCAAACAACGGCTTAAAATGATTCCATTATTTCATGAGCTATTAACCTTTATACACTTGCTACGCTGCGTCACCGCACTTCGCACTTTTTGCTGCTACTAGTCACTCACGGAACGGCGGACGTAAATGGTTAGATCGTCAATCGTTTTCGAGAATTTCAGTTCCCACCTTCCGATCCCTCGCAACACAAGCACGGTTGCCATGACTATAACAACCGGCCGAAGAGATTCCTCTTGCGCCAAGCGGAATTTCTCTTGCGATAAAATTCTTGTCGTTTTCACGCAAGAATCACGGATTTTTTAATTAATCGCCGGTTTATTTGTATCAAATAGATTTCCTCTTGCCGTAAGCGGATTCGCACGAAGCGGATAGGTCTATTTGCATCAATGGCTTTGTTTTTAAGAGTGTACTCACCCCGATAGGTTGCATCCTTACGGTAATGAGGTCGATCGGTTCGCGGTTCTCTACCTCCATCAACGCAGGTAGCCGTTTTAATTAACGGTGCCGCAAGACCAGAGTCGGCGAGAGATTATTCTGTCTCTATCCTGCGTGCTGATAACAACTCGGCATGTTGTATCGGTATCTCGTCGGATGGAACACGGTTGAGAGATCGGCCCGACGATCGACGACTCCAACATGCGAATTGAAACTCGATACCGCAGCAACATGCCGGGCACTTGAAAATTACGAGGGTTCCGCTGGTGTTCACTCAACATTCTCCCTTATACTCTAACGTAGATAAAATTGATGATGCGTGCGTGACATTAGCTCGACGTTGTTGTTCTTAATGGCGACATTCGAGACTTGATGAGGTACAAGGGTAACCGAAGAGGAGGAGGATACAGTACGAGGGCCACAGTTTCGGTACATTGTTTTGAAATTTGAGAAGAGTGTTGGGTCTAACTAATCTCATCTACATGTTGATATCAAAGAAAGAAGGATGAACAAAAAAAAATTAATAAGTTTGAAGTAAATTGAATGGTACACCCAACTAATATTGCGTTACTTATTCTAATTCATCATTTTTTCCGAATAGATTTCATCCTATTGTTCTGATTGCCCGTTCGCTATTTTACTTCATACATGGAAGTGAGAATATTCCGTCAGCATAGTGGTAACGAGGCTGCTCGTTGGCTTTCTCGTTTGACTATTTTTCCATATCGGCAATCTCGCGAGATAGCCGCACGAACTTAGGTTGAGTGGGGTCACTTGGTCGTGTGCCGTCTGCGAACCGATATTCAACAAGAGTTTTCCTTGTCGCGGAACTCGCCGCGGAAAAGCAGCGCCGCTGCCATGTATGGCTTACAACCCTCACGGGGCGTCGAGCCAGTCATCCATCTCCGGAGGCAATAACCTCCCTCTTACTGTCCCATCACCCGGCCCATCTCGAGCTAATATTATTTTAGTGGAGACCCTTCAATCCGGTGTATCGCTTGGGCGTGTCACTTCGTTCGCTCACATCGCTCGTTTCTCCCCCGTTGACGTTGGCTCATGGAGCTTGGCAGTTACTGCAACGAAAGACTCCCTCGTTTCCGCTCCAGATGGAATCCACGGCGCACATAATATCGCCTTACATTATTCGTCTCAGGCGAAATTTTATTTGTCACCTGAGACCGCTCGGAGCGGCCCTTGCAGTCATTATTTTCCGATAAGGTAGTTAAACATAGCATCCCTACCTCATACGGGGACATACCACTTCATTTGTGGGTTTTATATTGCCGTTATGAGATTCAACCGTTGAAAAAATTATTTAAAAAAAAAAAATCCTTATAAAAGTCCGCAATGGCTCACCGCCAGATATTTCCCGATCGTTACTTCAAGTAATTCCGTTTGCACCAGTCCATTAAGCTGTCCATTAAGAATTAAGAAATGAACGTTTTAGAATCCCCAGTGGTCAAAGTCACTCTGGACTTCCACGAAAGCAGACCACAGTTTGGGTAGCATCCTTGGGTCGGAGCAGTTCTTGATCTTACTGTTGGAGACTCGAGGGCGGAGAAAAAGGATAAAGAGGACAGAGGGAACAGGAGGTGAGGGGGATAAGCTGCTTCAACCCCACTACTGCAACCTGTATTTTCGCGATGTTGCCGTTGTCGTCGCCGTTGGTCACCGAACCAACCATGGTAGTTTCATCCCTGGCATTCAGTACTATACAGTATGTCCTGAGCGCCCAACAAACCCCAGTGACTCGTGTATTATTTATTTCCTGCCGACGTATGGATTATGGCCTCCCTTTCATCCACCACCTTCCTTCCTCTTCGCGCATTGCTTCTTTCCTTGTTACCATTCCTTCAATCCACCCTGGCCACCGACCTCTCGGAGACCGGTACGTAGCACCGGCATTGTTTTGTCGTTTCACTGTACTTCTGCCGTCTGGTCTGTTCTCCTCTCTCTTCTTTAGATTTTCTTCTCTCACGACGTTGCTATTCTCTCCATTATTCTTGTCCGGTACCTTCGTAAAGCCTCGAGGATAAAAGTGGCGAACGGTGAAGTCCCACAGCCTCTGCAATAGTATCCCGAAGTAGATCCGGAAATAAAACCTTCCTGACCATAGTGGATTCCATTTCACCAGCTTCCTTTTTTCTTTCTCTCCACACACGTATGGAAACTTCATCAACCGCGTAAGACTCGGTTGTCGGACGGGTGTGGAATCTGCTTGTAGATACATTTACTTCGACACAATCTCTCCTGTCCACTTCGCAGAATTGCCTCTGTTCGGTGTCTACCTTTGTGTTCAGCTCTATCTTCGACGTTCCGGCAATGTTGTATCTCTCGATACATAATACACGACACAATGTTTACGGATTTCATAGGATCGGTCGCCAATGGCACAGGACAACCTTGTCTTTTATTTTATATTTTTATTTTATGGTATGTTGTTTCTTTCGTCGTCGATTCGATGAACGACGGAAACAAACGGGAAGCCGCTTGATCTCGCGATGTGTCATGGCTACACTCGTTTGGATTATCGGCTACAGGGACTAATGATCCTCCACGGGCGAATGTTCGATTGTTCTGAGACCTTCCCCGGAAGCTTCGGAGACATACTTTGTAACCCCGTCCAACGGAAGCTGCCTTGAGTAGCGCACATAGGATTACAACGCGACGATACTCATCGGCCCAGTCGCAATATCCCAGTGGCTTTCCCTCCGAGGGAATCCACCCCGCAAGACGACGACGACGACGTGCGTTCCTCGGTGTTCCGAAGCTTTCTTGAAAACAGGATAAACATCGTGCAGAATCCCCGGGCTTGTGTGTAGGCGTTGTTCCTGCGTGTACAACGACCAGGAGACACGGCTCAGAATGGTACCAAGCATGCAGACCCTCTTCCGGGTTGACGTTTATCCGCCCATCTTGAAATATCGTCAAAATGACGAACGTCCGGGTTCTTTCACTCTGTACATAACCGTCTATCGCTTCCGCTTTCCTGTACATCCTCTGCCCTCACGAATTGTCATGTTTTTTTTGTACAACTGTTCGAAAAAGAAGCTTAGTGTTCTCGGAAAGGTTCCGTGATGTGGATTTAACAAAGATTTATAAGTTAATGATTAAAAATCGCTGTGTACATTGAGCGTATTTTCAAGGGTTGACCTACCGAGTATCGTCACTATTTTTACGGTCGTAAATAAGCTTCTTCTTTGAACGCTTCGGCTGGTTACCGCTTGTAGCAGAAGCCACGCTGTGCAGCTTGGCCTCCGGAGTCTCTTAATACCTCGAAAGCTAGATCAAAGCTTGTTCAAGGCACCGACATGGAGAACGCTTGCGCAACCGTGGGTACATAACCGCACACCGCTGGCCAGAAGTAATGGGTGTATTCAGTTACCTAGTTCTTGCTCCCGGTCAGGTCCCGGTGGCAGTTTTCTTTATCGCCGATGCTTCCTGAACTCATACCGCTTACCCTCTGTTCTGTAAAAGGCTTCAGGACGCTTCCGAGATACCTTTCCTTTCCGGTATCCTTTCGATACTCCGTAACAATGTTTTGGTTTTCTATTTTTTTTTTGTTCTTCTTTGTTTCGCTTACTTTAATGGTGTTTTTCATTTTAACCATCGAATCCCCGTGCTCACTCTTCTCTTTCTGCATCCTCTTTGCCGTTGGCTCATCCAAGTTATTCTTGCCTGTCCTGTTATAATGCTTCTGTGGAGGAGTGTTGGATTTCGCTCGGCCTTTGATCTACCATTCCGTCTCCGTACGCGCGTAGGTCTCTGTCTCTGTTCCACCGACGGCTCACTGTATCCCGAACGGGCGGTGCAGAGAGGGTGGGCAGAAAAGCTTAGAGCTATGACGTTTCAGCGGACCGAAAGCACCCCCAGAGAACCTCCGGCGTCCATTCGTCCCCACTATGTACATACATATTCGAGATAAAATTATGCGATGTTATATACCTCGTCGCGTACATCGTATTTCCTGGATTATGAATTAGCTCATTATTACTGCAAACCCACTCGGATGCAGCCGAACTCAAACGAATTGCTATCTATGAATTATGAATATAGGTGAAATTGTGCGACTCGCTGTATGCTTAACAGTCTGTACGCGTCGTCGGGCTTATTTTGCATTTGCCTAAACCGCAGATGCTGCACCTGTCTTTGAGGCGGCATATTGGCTGTCGCATCTTCGGATAACGGAATAATTAACACGCGATGAAAGCATAATTGCGATGCGACGAGAATGTAAAAAATGTAATCTAAAAACGTATCGTTTTTCTTTACTTGTTGCAGAGGGGAAGCGACGAACTTCTGTCCCAAAGTGGCGCGGTCAACAACGGCGCATCAATGAGTCCTCAGCCTCATCACGCGGCGGACAACAACAATGACGCCAAGAAGGTGAGTTACAATAATGAATCAAAACTTCATCGACAATAAACAACGACGAGGCAAACAAACTCGTTGTCTCTAAATCCGTGCCGGAGAGGAAAACCCGTTCGGCAGGCCACGGACTGACGATCGTTTCGAACTTTTGCAATTTCGTAAACGAACGAACGAACGTAACAGTCAGCGGCGGCAACCGTCGAGGCTGAAGCAGCTTTTCCACACTTTCTCGTTGTGGCAGAACGATGCTCGCGAGATGAGAGCAGAAGAAAGAGTGAGATCGACGACCAGGTTGATGGGGACGAGCGAGAAGGGAGGAGCGCATCGATTTGCCCGAGAGAAACGAGAGCGACCTATGCGCCCGGATATTAAGTCGTTCCACGAATGACCGAACGATATAGAGGGCGCGGAAAAGGGATAGGGAAAAATAAAGGGACGAGGAAAATGCGCTCCTCGCCCAAACGAATCGTTAGTTTTTTGAAAGACAAAATAGTGTCGTCATAGAATCTCAACCAAAAAAGATAGAAACGGACAAATTTTACTGGGCAACATCTATTTCAGTCGTTATTCTGTATTGTACTTCGTACTCCTTAGCAAAATTCGGATGCGCCATGCTTATTCATTCAATCCTAAAAAATCATGCGCATTGTCGATATCTTTGTGTTGATTAAATTTTGAAAAATCTCACATGATTGACGCTCACTGCAGGTCAAAAGGTTTGATTTCTATGAAGAGCAAAGTCTCATTTTCATGAAGTATCAGCTAGAATTCTAGTTGCTAACGGATTAGTCACGGTCAATGAGTTCTCGTGGCTGTCGAATGAAACCAGCGAAGCCGTAATTCTTTGAAGAACTACAAGCGGATAAATATTCGTCCGGCACATATGCGCGCTCGCCACAAAGCGCGTGAATAGTTCAGACCGGTAGCGCGAGAGAGCTTCGGGCATCGTGCTTCTTGGTAAATATATCTTGAATCGTATAGAGATTCTCGGAGAATGCCCACATTGCTGTGCTGGTAAACCCATTGCATACAATTTTCGTACACATACGTTACAGTAGGAAAAGTCGAGCGCATACGCCGTGCTGCTTCGAATCCTCGTACAACTGCTACCTTCATCCCGATCTCTTCCTGCAGAGAAATATTTCATTCCTTTGCCAATTCTTCTTTAGAAATCCGTGCGGCTATCGAAACACATCCCCGGACTGCAGTATTTTTTTTTTCAGTTGCGAGAACAAGAAGACACAGTCAAGTGATAGAAAAAGTTGTTGAATCGTTTGTTTCTTCATTGCACTTCTACTATATTTGTTTCTCCGTCGCATTCCGCTATGAAATCGTGAATAGGTCCATCGCCCCTTTCAAAGCCTGTTTGTGCTTCGACACCGCATACGGTTGTCACAACAGGCGACACAACGTGCGGCAATATTTTTGTTGCAATTCGATTGTCCTACGCCGAGCAGAGCAGAAAAAAAGCTGCGACAGAATTGGGATATCAAAGCCTGCCTATCCCGCTTACATACAACGTTTGTCGCAAAAGTTCCCAGGTGAGAAGACAACAAGGGCTCGATTTCTCAATGATTCTTTGAACAGTCCTTGTTGAGCAACGATTCGTATTGGAACAGGAAAAACCGTTCTTCTTTACTCCGTATCAATCCCTGCGACAGTGTCCACTTTCAGTTGCTCTAACTCAGTGCGACCCGTTTCAGAATACCTTCGACCCATTCACCAAAAGAGCTCTGTAAGATTTTGTCAGACTAGCGAGCATTGTATTACTCTTGAGCGTTTTTTTATTGCTTTCTCATCCGTAAGGGGTATTGTTTCAGCGAGAATTCATCTCGCTTGAAATGGATTACTGAATCCGACGAACTCAGTCGGTCCACTTGGCCTGTGACCTCGAAGGTTTGCAGGAAATGATCAGTAGTCGATGGCAAGTCGTTACAAAAGCTGGATTGTCTCGGTGGCAAAAATCGATAGGATGGTGAGAATTGCTGTGCAATCCCTAGAAGCATCGCTATCTAATTACTTCCAAAATACATCTGCGAATGTATATATGTTAGCAGAGTAAAAGCGTTATCATCAATTCAAATTCACTTTGACTATCGAAAACCGCATTGTCCACTGACCTATTCTAACGCCTAATATTTCCCGGGGAGGTTATTAAGGGAATGCATGAAAATAAACTAAATTCCAGGGGTTGGAACGTTCCCCATGAATAAAGGATCAACTCAGTTGAGAAATTGGCAAATTTTCGATTTCACATTGTCTATTCCAATTTCTCATAGCTCCACTATCTGAAGGTATATAAAATTATTTTCTTTCCGTGTAATATCGGGATACTAAAAAATGATGAATAAGTCTGTGGTGTCGCGGTGTTTATTATACATGTCATCTCATACAATTTGCCCATCACTCAGACGAGTTTGGATCACACCCAGACTGGACGATTTTAGAATAAGACACGACAACGTCTCGACGTCGATATTTATAATACAACGCTTATATCCGCATTCACAATTTAATATTCTATACCAATATAGGTGTATCGGGGTGACAGCTTATCGGCTTTATCGCTGATCATCGACGTCACCCTTTACGGCAATGCATCGTACGAATTGATCAAATCCTCTACTGCGAGCTAACCACCGATGAATGGGCTTTGTCGGGTATCTGATTCGAGGAGATTAGATGCTCATTTCTTTTCAGCGTTCGAGCGAACCGAGAACCTTCGAAGCGGGTTAGGTAGAACACGCGAGTTAAGGCTCACTCCCATTTTCGGGATTAGCAGCGCCGATCGTCGTGGATAGAAAGTTAAGAGCAAAAGGGATATAGGAGATGGTGAAAGGAGAGGAGAGGAAAACTGTCCATCGGATGGCCGGCTGGATGGTCCTCTTTCTATTGAAAAAACCAGAGCCGCTGGCACAAAGAATCCAAGGACTCGCTTTAGCCAGCGAACCGTGAGCTATGCGAGTGCGCGAATCGAGTGCATTCGAAGGTTTCGATCGATCCCATCCGTTCGACCAAAAGTCAAGCTTCGTGCTTCGGATAGCTCTATCTTACTTTTCACGCTCGACTTTACGACCTTCGTTCTTTTATCCTGTAGTGACCCAATATACTTTTTCCGGTACGTAGAGAAAGCATGTCTCCAGAGGAGGGTCGAAGCTGGGTTAATTTTTGCTTTATCTTACCGTCTTTCGTCAACCACATCGATTCATGTTTAAAAAACCTGTTCGATGCGACGTGTGAATATTGACGGGCACTTGAATTAATTTTATTAATCGCCTGATCCCCTTTCGGGGATCGTGCCCACCCGAACGAAAGTTTCTTAATCATTGATTGACTGATGTATTGTCAGAACTCAACTTGATGATTTACTTGAATATCGAACGATTCAAACTATTGGCTCGTCTGGGCTACTGGCATTTCGGTGGTAGAATCGAACACAGCACACAAGGACGAAAGGGCACTTGCCAATTTGGTTACACTACAGGAGCTCCGTGAATAAATCTTCGAACGTATCGAGTTAACGAGAAAATAGATGTCCCATTTTGTAACTCTATTACAGTATTAGCCAGAGTGATAGGTTTCATCGACCGAACCGCGCGACGAAAACTACACGCCGGGAGATAGACAAACTATCTCGCCACCGTATCGGAAACCAAGAATTCGAAAATTCAAACGTGAATCTGAAAGGAATGGCGAAAATTAAGATTCTCGAATTCTCCTTCGATTCTACGTCGTCATACTACCAAGAATGTAGAAGCTCGTTAAATAGTATTCGCAAAAAGGACCTGCGAGCCAATTTGAGCTCTGGAGAGCGCCAATCCTTTTACATTGGCTCTTCGGTTGAATTACATTCCCTTTGCCTTCAAAACGGGCACGGCCGCAAAATCTCTCTAGAATTCTCTCTTTCCTTATTCGCCGATAAAGCTTACTCCGTAGTTCAGCGTCAAAAACGCATTAAATTTTCACGGATTTTCCAGGGTATATCGATGAAAAATGAATGTTAGCCTTATACCTTCGGCCAGTGGCTCTTTTTTCGGTGGCTTTATGCCGTTCTTGTCGTCTCCTTTCGCAAAGGGGCTGTTCGTTGGCCGGGTCTTCAGCGGGATATTTCTCCTCATTCTCTAGAATTTTCAGCTACCTCCAACTAACGGTGCTTGTACGCTAGACGTATATATTCGCGCGCACTCGTCGGACTGGACCACTGGTCGTTCTTGCTCTTCCGGCGCTAGTTCGCTCGGCTCGGTCCGCACATGCCCCTCGCATCGCGCAATGGACCCGCTGCTTCACAAAAGAATCAAAGCGCACCAAGGTAATGGCGAACCGGACGCACGGTAATATTCCGAATGGACTCGTTTCTATCTCTGCCTCGTCGCTTTTGCTTCGAGTGCCCTAGCAAAAAGCTACCGTTTAGACAAATTGCTTTTGCCTCGGCGTCCCATTCGACTCACGGATCTATTCCATTTATAGAGTGTACCGACGTACTGCGACGCGGAAAATTGCGCATCCCAAGCTTTTTAACTCGTTTTGCTGAATTCGATACAAAAAAGTTCGCGCGCGATGTCAAGAACCATTGTTGCGCGATTAATTATCGGTCTCAAATAGCCATTTTAAAAAACAAAGGGCACATTTATTGACTTCCGACATAGCGCACAGCTGCGTGGTGAAAATCATCGTTCATTGATAAAATCCGGATGATTAATTTGGACGGATAACCCCTTTGAAGTAATAGGTCGAACCCTTTTTTTTCGGAGCCTGGTCAGTCAAAAGAGTTGTAATATATTTTTACAATGACCCTTGTAAAAAATTTCGTTGCTACTTTCAATGTCGAGTCGCGATGTCAAAGAGAACTCAGGTATCGAATGAAATGGGAAATGATGCTCGACGCTTCCATTAAAAAAAAACTTTATTGCAATGGAATAATCGTCTGCGTAACATTCAATGGTGTAACTCATTTTCGGTCAATGAATCGATGAAAAGTTTAACGCCCATCCTCATCCCAATTGATCCCTTGATCGATTGCCTGGCTTTAGCAATTAAAAACTTGAAACGAAAGACGAAAAAGTTGAACTCTTCTCTGCACGGTAGAGAAGTGAAATTGTATCAATTAATAACGAAAGAGACGGGCGCGTGCGATCAGCGATTTGCGAGTTCGCTGCGCGAAAATCTACGGCGTAATTGAATATAGTTTGTCGTGAGAGAATTATGGAATCCGTATCTTTGCCGTCGTCGACGGTGCGGACGGGAAAGAGCCGGGGAAGAACCGGGTCGGCTGGATCAGCCGTGAAGGAAAATTCGTCGACGACAAACTATCTGCAACTGGTGAGCGAGAAAGACGGCGTGAATCCACCGGGCCAAGAGCCCCTACGCGAGTAACAATATCTCATTCAGACAACTGCTGGCTCTCCTGGCTTCTTGCCAGACACGCGAGTTACCCTGACGAATTTCGACCATTGAAATCGAGCGGTCCGTGCAATTCGTACAGCAGTACTGTTTGAACCACGCTCGTATGTTCACGAGCGTTCAGTGAAATAAAAAAATACAAAATTGTACCTTCTTATCTCAGAGAAAAAAATGCATTAGGAATTCATAGATTTTTTGCAAACAGTGATTTAGTACAAGAAAACAAAATATTTACGCGTTGAATGCTTCTACGCCGATGGACTCGTCAGCGTTCTTATATTTCACAATACAACTTTTTAGTCAGTCGGCGTGAAAAAGAATTTTTTTCTTTCTTTAAGAAATGCTAACCCTGGCGAGAATGCGGTTTCTCGGCAGTATGCAAAAGCGGTCTGAAGTGTACAGAGACGTGTGATCATTTTGCGTATAATTTGAAGAGTCCGCGGTAGAAGCGAAAGTTTTCTTTGCCCCTTTTTTTTGCCTCCTCTTCCTGCCTTCTCCTCTGTCAGTTCTTCGTGGCATTTCTCTATCTCATTTTCCCGTCTGATCTCGAGGATGACAAGCTGCTCCAGTTTTAATCGGGTTCCCTGGT
This sequence comes from Ischnus inquisitorius, assembly GCA_963924025.1. Taxonomy (NCBI): domain Eukaryota; kingdom Metazoa; phylum Arthropoda; class Insecta; order Hymenoptera; family Ichneumonidae; genus Ischnus; species Ischnus inquisitorius. Next base: position 11,333,227 of record OZ001252.1, read on the forward strand.
GAATCCTCTCGCTCTCTCGAGTCAACCTGTCGTCGTCGCGTGGTAATCAAGACCTCGCCCAGCTGAAGTGTAAAACCTGAAACTCCGCGGTTTCTCCCGTACGCGAACGTTCAGAAAAGAAGAAAAAACGGATTTTTTCATGTCCACCCACATACTGACCTTTGCTACTGAAAACTCGAAGTTATATGATTCTACTTCTGAAGCTCAACATTCGCCTAATTGTCAACTCGTGTGATGAATACGAGCACGGGGCATTAAAGTCCGCGTAGGAACATTCAAGAAGAATCGGATAGCACAGTCGCAGCAGAGTAGAAAAACTCTTTGGGCTCCGGCCAACAAAGTTCACGATGTTTATTTCACCCGGAATTTCACTCTTGTGCAACAGCAAGGTGTTGAGAGTTCAGAAGAGTGTCATATCGAGGCTGGCCTAAAATAACAATGTATATTCGTTGACCGGGACTAATTGAAACATAGGCACTCAGAAAAAGATTTGTTAAAACAACAATATCGTTGTTGCTCCAACCAAAAATATGGGTAGAAAAAGAAACCTTTTTGTTATTTAACAAATCTTTTTTCTGAACATACTGTCAAAAATGGTTTTTACACAAAGCGTACTGCAAAATTTAATATATTATCCACTCTAATTGCATAGTCTCATACTTGCTGGGCAAAATTCCCTATTGATATCTTTGCCGCGTGTGTTTCAACTAGTGCGGTCTCTGCGCTATAAGTTGCGCATCGCAATGAAAGCCATCTTCGAGATGTACGGTTTAAAAATATTACCGTGTGATGATATCTGCCCTACGAAAAAAAATCACATTTACCTCAAATACGGTTTGCTAGTAAGTTCCGAAAGTGAAATTTTTGGCCGCAGCATATTCGAAAAATCGTGGGGATCGCCCTTTAGTCGACTCATCGACTGGCAATCAGCGTCATCATAAGGCCTGCCCCCGTATCGCGTGGCTTTGATAGCCGCCTTAAAGCTACACTGTCAAAAAAATATTTCAATCCACGTTACGCACCGACTAGAATCAACCTTCATCATATATACTGCGCCTGCACGCATACACAGCCGCGCGCCCACGCGTCACGTGAACGAAAAGCTATACGGTGTGTGTACGCTACACCCTCTTTCCGGCAATATTAACTTCGCTCCGGATCGTTTTTTGGGACTGGGCGAAAAAAAAACGTCGGGTCACCCTCTCACCGCCTCGACACGGGCTGCACCGGAAACGAGAACTCGTCGAATACACAACCATACGACGATTGCCGGGCAACACGCAGACCAGAAGTGCTTGCGAAGAAAGTCCCACTCGAGAGTCCGTCGGACAACACAATTAGACTCCGTCAGCCGAAGTCGTTTACATATTTCTTCGCTCAGTAAATAAAAAAAATATATTCTCAGGGCCGCGCTTTCAGTCGCAAGTTGGAGCTGAGGATTAAACGCAAAGTCAAAACGTTTATCTGGTTTTTTGTTGATTGCGTAAACGTAAACGTGATTTTTGAGGCTTGAATTTGAGTAGAACCAACCAAACTAACGAAAAGTGCTAAAAGTTGTTTTGTCAAATATCATGAGCGGCTATACGCGTTCTACAGAAAAAAATCAGGTAAAGTTGGGATATAAGTTTGAACTTGAATTAGAACTAAAGTCGATCCTGAAGTTCGAACTCATGTAAATAAACTGTCTTTTGAAATTGTAACCAAATTTCGAACTGGAGTTCGCGTTTGAGACTACAAATTCAGTTCTCAGTGTTTATCATAATAATCTTTGTCTATAACTAACTGATAATTGGTATAACTTACCCCATCGCCTTGATCGTGAAAAATCACACTCGCGTTATTATTCGATTGATCTTCGAATTTCGCAGTTTACGGTTCAACGGAAACCAGTCTACCGCAGAGGTCATATATTTAATGGATTAAAATCCACCGAATAAATATCCATTTTGATTGATTACGATTGACCGCTCGGATTGTGTCTGTATTGCAAGCTTGGTGGTATATCGAAAACACAATATCCGCCGTTTTCAAAACCTCTCTCCAGCCGCGCAACGCAAACCCCACCGAATTCAGATAGGCGCCCTCTATCTTCGTCCCTCGTTCGCCGTTCGAATGGTCAGTTTCATCCGATTAACGTGTTTCGAGACTTGATATATGGAAACTCCCTTCACACCGTCGAGCATTCACACGTCGACCTATCCAGACGGGGCTAGGGGAGAAAAAAAGGAACGAACTGTAATGAGATTTTTTATTTTTTTATTTTCAAATCGGCGGTATAATTTATTTCATCGGATCTCGATGCTGAATCTCTGGTTGATGGATTCGATCGCGTTTTTATTCGTCCATAATTTCGAAAACCATTCGTTTCAATAGTCATCCTCGAACATCAGGTTGACTTGTCAGCGACACTCTGCCTTAACAACAGTGATTCCTTAATCTCGCTGTATTGAAAAGTCGCAAAATTAAAACAAACTATTCATTTCAGCCGTTTGATTAGATGTTCGAATTATTGAAAATATATATAGAATGGTGTACAATGCAGTCCGGAGTGAATTTCGTGAGAATGATCACATTGACAGATGATGAATAATTTATTTCGGTGAAAACTCACCGTGCCGATGAATAAAACGCTCGCGAAATTTTTTGACACGTTTAACTGTAAGAGCTCGACGGGTTTCGAATTTTCAAAAATTTGCTTTATTTGTATAAGAATCCATCCGCAAACATTTTTCTAGATTTTCCGATCATACGGGATCTCCCTCATGAATTCAACCTTTTTTCAAATAGAAGAAGACATCAGACATAATTTAATTGCCTTCAACCCATCGACCAGCGTTAACCAAAAAAATCTCACAAAGTTTGAAAGCACCTATCAAAGGAAAATTCACCATTCCATACAAGAGTAAAGATTCTCGAAAAAAAAATCGAGTCCTCGCTGCCGAAGGGTACCCCAATCGTTGACATCCGAAAAAGCTATCATCGCTATAATATCCTTAAAACTCGGCGATGACGAAAAAAGAAGGTATTTAAGTCACGCGACCATTCGATCGCAGTTCACGCTCGGTGGCTCTTCGCTCAACGGTCTCCATACCGTACTCCGTCGGTGCTAACGTTGTCAATGCTTTTTATATTTATCACGAGATCACGCGATTCCCGTCAAACGGTTGAGTCCGACGCTATGCCTGTCATAGTACATATGAGGGGAGTCTCGCGATGCCCGAGTGATTGAAAAATCGTGGCTACGGAGTTGCAGTACAGCCAAGGATGGGTAGCGGGATAGTAGGGGGGGGGGGGGGGGGGGGGGGGGGGGGGGGAGCATAGCAGGATCGAGCCAGTGGGCGCACGAAAACGTGACAGGCCGGTTAATAAATTATGTAGAACGTCGCGATAGGGTCGTACACTCGGTCTCATTGGGTTTTATGTACGCGTCGATGCGCGAGAGGAGAGTAGCTGCAAGAGCCGGTGGAGGATCAGAAAGAGGAAAAGCTCAGGTGGGATGAGAGGAGGGGGTGAGGGTATATAGTACGAAGCGTTATTGATGAACCGAGAGAACACTCCTCCTATATACTCCGTTCCACTTTTGAGCGTATCATCGAGAACGGCTGTGGTGCATGTACGCCGCCCATTGCCCTCACCCTCTTTATCCTCCCGAACGCACACGTCACAGCCGTTTGTCGACCGATGTTTCGCGGGCGTGTAGGCTCATATAGTATATACGTATATACAGGATCCACCCGGAGCCGACTGTAACGATATGAAGGGAAGAAGATTCGAGATGATACACCTGCCCGATGCAGGCTGTGCATAGGCATCGTGTATGCGCCCATCCTCGCTCGAGCCCGGTAACAGCACTGGCCACACGGTATCGTATCAGCGTACCTTAAACGTACGTGTGGCTTCCCATAACCCATTTTGCCCGTACAAGAGCAACGCGGCAATATGCGTGCAACGAGCGACCATGCGCATGTGGACGATCTCCCTATGAACAGACTTGATTAATTGCACAGTGCCATATCTTTTCCGACGAGGCTATTGCTTCCGACGCTATGTAAGCCGGTCATCAGCGATTCACCGGCTCGCGTGCTTGGACAGACGATTTTTTTTTTTTTCGAGCACCCGATCTGTCGGTGATACCGATATAATGAATCGAAAGAGTCTCGTATTAGATTAGCGTTTGAAACAGCGCGACTGGTTCACTGGTTTGTCGTGAGAGATTGAAGCTCCGCGGAGAATCGACGGTGATCTCATTACATTCAGACTTTTGTCTCGGCTGCCACCGCAATAGCAGATAAATTGCCTCTATTCTTCGGTAAATTGCTCGACGCGCTTGGTTGCGATCAATTGAATTGGAAAAAAAACACATTGGATAATTAGGGATGGCGCATGCTAGATTTACTTCGTTTTGTTATTGTTTTCTTTTTGGTTCGTTCGATCATCATTCTTAGCAACGTCATGTTTCGCGATTGGTTTCCTATCGTTCGCCTTTTTGCTGGGGTATCGATATCGCATTGTTGTCCTGCTCTTCGAGTACTTCGATCGAATCACCTCGTTTTTTTCCTTTTTATAAGATGAAAGTGGACGTTCGTACTGTAATCGGTTTCGCGTCAATGAAAACTTTTTCAAACATTTCATATCGTTGCCAAAGGAATGGAAATATGATACATGGATTGTAATGTTAATATTCGATATAATATATTTAAATGGCAAAGTAAAAAATGTGCGAAGTAACCCTTGGCCATTCCCAGCGTTGAATCGGTTGACGACGATCCAGTCCTTCATAGCGGATCGCGGACTTGCAGAGCAGAAAACTGAATTCCGTTGTAAACTTCGCCTCATTGTCATCCACGTTTCCTTTGTCTACGAGTTGCCTTTGTACAGTCGTCCTCCTTATTCCGTTGTTTTACCATTCTTAACTGCATACTCTCGTGGAATTTTCTCTCGGTATATGAATTAACCGTTGATCTGTCTCTGTTTCCTCGGTCGAATCTCGTAAAAGTAATTACTTCAACGATGAAAATGCAAGTTTGAATCGGGGGCCCTGCTGGCCTCGGCTTTTCGTTAAGTACCCCGCGGAAGCGTAAAAGAAAGACGAGAGCGTATACCATTGCGTCGTAAAAAATCGAAGCATCCCTTTAGTGCGAGCAGCGAACGGGGGGGTAGAGAGGCGAGCGAGAAGGGGAGATTACCGACTGTGTGAGCGCTCGGTCCCGCGTCACGCCACACGTAAAAGCTCGTCGCTAGCTGCACAGGTTGTTAACTTGGCGTGTGAGTTCCTTTTTTTTTTTCTTATATTTTTCAACGCGATAACTAGCGGCAGCCTCGTTTCATCGATCGGCCAGGTGGGCAACGCCGACGTACGGTCGCCGCACGCTGAATATCTCAAGCTCGCCTCTCCTCGTGTGCTTGCCCTTGCGCGCGGAAAAACCTTAACGAAAAATTGTTTTCGTGCCTCGCGCGTCACGAGAGCGAAGTTATCGAATCACCGAGGATCTCGGTCGAATTCGAGATAAGCGTCGCATCGTCGGTGTGGGGCGGAAAAATAAGCTTTCGCGAATTCGGTTGGCAAAGTTACCGTAGTCCCCGCTGCACCGATGGCACCGTCGGCGATGCTGCCGGTGCTGCTGGGGAGCAATAAAGTAGGCATATATACGGATACCTTACAGCGAGGGTTGCGGATAGGTGAGAGAGCGGGGACCGGAGAGGCGTGCGATGCGATGTGGTTGTGGTACGAGAAGGCCGGTAATGCATATTGACGGTTTGCCGATAATTCCCGCGCGGCGGCAAGCGTATACGTGTGGCTACGGGAACGAAGCTACTCCGAACAGCGGCAGGAGAATGTGTGCGTGCATGTGGGGAACCCGAAAGAGGGAAGAGCGGGAAGAGTAAAGACGAACGAGAGAACGGGAAAATGCGCGACGGCAAAGGGTTAATCCGTGGAGCTTTGGGACAGAACAACACAGTATGTGGCTACTTGCGACGGGTGTTGCTCCATCTGGTGACGGAAATCCACGAGCGGTCGGCTGTTACGGCGCCAGACACACTCTGCTCATCCGACTTGGTTATCGTCAAAAAAAAAGAAAAAATAGTCGACGCGGTTAAACCTTTATCGCGGTTATAATCGTGTGCAGCCTTTGCCGATATAGTCTCGCGACGACGATAGCTGACGGGTACAATTTCATCGTGATTACTCACACCGCGCATAATCAATGGGGTGTGTGTTATTCCATCGCCTTTTGCGATTATATCCTCGACGGCACTTGTACGTTAGAAGATTTAGACTACCCGCCGAGAATATCCCCGGTCTATCCCTTACGTGCAGGGGTAGTTCGAACTGGGGGCGCGTACCCTCTTGCGATTAATATTGCCTATCGTAAACATATTGTAAGGGTGTGTGTGTGCATCGTCGAGGGTGTGTAGAGTCGCGCTGGCCACTTCCGGAACCCCTATGCGAGCCGGCGACGAGCATGTGATAGCTAACAAACGATTACCTTGTCCAGCGATGCTTTCGCCCCCTCCCTCTTTCCACCCTTGCAAACCGTGTACGCTTTATCTTGCTTGTCGAGGCTAAGATAAGAAAAGCGAGCGTAGTCACGCGATTTCTGTTACTCCGAAGACTGACTCATTTTGTGTTAATTATCCGACGAAACGAGAGATAGAGACGACGCGAATTGCTCGGGGGTGTTGAATATCCTAGGGGATGTATGTCAACTCTTGCGACGTTTTTGCGCCTTTTTTTCTTCCTCGCACGATACCGGAGTCCTTTTTTGCGCCGACTTTTTATCGTAAAGATATAAACATTGTCGTTTACCTCGACGAGATACGTGGAGAAAGGTGAGCAATTGATTGTCAGCCCTCGGGCTCATAACAACCGGCTGAATTAATTAACGAAACGCCGCAAGGGAATATAATTGATTGCACCTCGCATCGATCGTCCACTTGTTCGTTATTTATGAGCGGTTACGGTTCCTTTTTTCTTCCGCGATTTTTCAAATTAATTTTTCTATTGCTTATTCATCGTAAAATTTCGAGCAAATTTTATTTACGGGAAACGGTTGGTCGTATGAAAAAAAAAAAAAAATCGATTGTCCATCGGGTTTTACATTTCGCCAATGATCGAACCATTACGGTGAATATGAGTTTTGCAGTATGCATTGTGCATATGGCCGGACGGTGGCAAACGGGGGATGTGGTACGTTCGCGGTATGCGGAAAACAAACGGGGTGCGAATCGCGCTCACTGACTGTCGAGCGTTAAACCAAACAGAAAATAACTCATTATTCGCGTTAATTAATATCGAAACCGCATTCGAACCCCCAGCTCTTTCACTCGTTTATAACCGTTTCATTGCACTATTTCACTGCAGGGCCACCGAGCTATCGTAGCAATGCCGCGGCCCACCCCACATTTTTCTATCGCCATCCCCGACCACTCCCCTCCTCCTGTAGCACCCCCTAGAGATACAATTATATAGAACCATACACGTTTTCCACAGCGGTCACACGAAACAAGGCCGCTCACCGTGTTCCCATCCGTTGTTTCTCCATTATTATTATTTTCAACGTTATGTACCTTTTTTTTTTCGTTTTTTATTTTTTCATTCTCACCCCGCCTACCGCTGATGCCTCACCCCGAGCATACGTACAGCATTGGAACGACTGCAAGCATTCCCGAGGGGCATCACCAATTAACCGGCCAGATTCCTTGTTTCGCTGCTACTCGTTCTATATCGTTATGAATCCACGTTCTTTTTGAATGTTTATAATAGCGCTGAATTGAACCGACGTTTTCATATCTTCCCGTCTCCCGTCGAGTGTGAAACGCATTTTACGAATCACGCTCATGATATGAAGAAACCCCTCGGGCTAACGGCTCGAAACACAAACACGAAACAGAGTTCGGTCGGTTTTGTTTTCTTTTTTCATAAGTTGCTTTTTCAATTATTTCGTTAATTAATATTTGGATTTCATTCATTCAACGGGCCCGAGGCTGTTAGAACTGCGAAATATACGCTTTCCGATGAATTCACGGGGCAGCGAGACTTTTGTGGGTAACAGAACGTGGTTGGAATGAGAATGTAGACGGCCACGGGGAGGGAAGGGTTCACGCCTGAATAGATTGTCGGACGAACGTGGCGCGGAGCTTATATCTAGTCTTCGCTGTTGCGAAGCTCGGTCACGCTTCAAGACTGAGAACTTCACTCGCGAGAAGATGAGAGGTTCGCACTGCGACTTCTGATTTTCATTTCCTCCCGGTTCAATTTACCATTCGGCGATACGAGAATCTCGTTGAACGCTTCCTCGATTTGTGAAATGGCGATCTAGTGTCGAGAAAATCCGTGCGAATACTGAAAAAATCGGAAATGTTTGCGTGGGCTCTGTAAAAAAAAAAACTGAACCACGGAAGGCGCAGAGGCCAAGAAATAGAGTAGAATAAGTCGAAAGTTGCTCTAAGGGTTGTAGGAATTCTATAATGGAGATGCCTCCAGTGCCTGTTGCTTTCGTAACATGGAGAGCACTGTCAACGGAATTTCTTTGCCCTCGCGTTCCTTGCTTCTCCGTTTTCTTCATCGCGTTTCCGCGCCTGCCAACGTTTCGCTTTGATTCTTATACCTACCAAGAGCAAGCATATCTTATTTCCAGTACATGATATTTTGCGTCTTGCTTTGCACGATCACACAAAAAAAAAATACAAGAATTTCCATTTTTTCCCTTTCCCTTCTCGCGTCAACTTGTCTATTTAAAAATTTGCCTGTCGTCAAAATTCACGAATAAAATAATCGGCGAACAAGTAGACAAATCCACTCAACCTCGTTGAAAAGACACGGAGAGTCCTCTCGGCGAACCGTCACGAAAGGCTATTTATTGGAGATGCGACTTCGCCAATTCGTCGACGAGTCGAACGATCGACGCCGAAGCGCCAGCAAGGAAGTACGAGCCCACGGTACTCGACGATTTCCGGTAATCGATTTTCCGGGAATTGCCTCCATTATGACCAATTATCGACAGGGATGAAGAGGGCTTGGTTGTGCCATGGGTCGTATATAGTCGGGTAGGTGAACGAGACTTCGATCAGTCGACCCCCTCCCCCCCTTTCTCCCTTTTCCGTGCTCCGACACACTCTGGAATCGACCGAGACAGACAAATCGAGAAGTGGAGCAATAGATAGGCAGAATGAACTCGGCACTGATTGCCGGGGATGTAACGGTGCAGAAGAGGTTTCCAGAGTAGTATAACGGCGCACGAGAGTTGGCGATGCGGTGTCGGAGTGGAGATTCGTCCGTGCATGCCACAGAACTGCCTGAGGCGATCCCGCACGACGAGTTTCACCACCACCAGCATCCACCTCCTTGTTGCACAGTGAATATACATACAAACCGCTCGAAGTCACCCTGTTGTTTGCAAATCACCTCCGAGCGGTCGGCTCCCACTTACACATAACTCTCTACTATGCAGTCCATAGCCTTGTCCCTTTATCCCTCGTGCATAGCTGCAACAACGGAACCCCCTCGTGATCCTATGCATCCAGTGAAACTCCACGGCAGATACATTGGTCTAATGCATATAACGTCGATTCAGGGACCCATGGATTCTCGTCGGTTGTCATTACGACGATTAATGGGACACTGGCCGAGAACCTTGCGTAAACATCTTGTAATTAGCTTCGCTCGCAGTTTGTTGATCACTTGATTAGTCGTCGTCGCGACATAACTGACCAATGTGGCTTTGACATCGAAAAAACGATTAGCACGTCATCTTAATTCAAGAAAAAAAATATGAGCATCTCATAGCAATTATACGGGTTTAAGATACGATTTTAACAGTGAAATCTACGCCATCGTTGAGAAGAGTGTGATATATCTGAAATAGAATTTGTGAGACTCGCCGACGGAAGAATTGAATGGCGATGACGCGATGGGTAACAACAACACCACGGATTTAACAATCGATCGATCCTCGTCGGTATTTCATTACAAACTGGCCTCGATAAATCTTCCATGGCACAACGACTTGTGTGGCCTCGCTATAGAGAAGAAAATAAGGAAAAATCAAGAGCGCAAAGGGAGAAGGTAGAAGTAGAAGACGACAGAAAAATGGACATCTTTTGGTGAGCCGACGAGGGGTTGTAACGCGCGACGGTAGACGTCGGGGTGTCGGCGGGACGGACCGGCTTCACCGATGATAAAACGAGAAGCTTCCTCTGCTCGATGACAATACGCCCACTTTTGCCTCGCATCTGGTATCCCTGGCTGATTTGGTCTTTTTTCTCTCTTCTGGCCTTCTATCCCTTACCTTTGCGTCCTTTCGATCCTCGATCATCCGACAGCCGCGATCCGCGATGCCCGCGTGTTGGTCGGTAGATCAGGAGTATCAGCACAAAATCGGCTCAGGCGATGCTCCACCGTCCCCGTGTATGGTCTGAACTTCTCTGAAAGCTCCCCAATAACCCGTCGACTCATCGCGCGGATCTTACGCTTCTGAAAAATTGCGAGGGCGCTTCGAAAAGGATATTTTTAATCCGGGTCACGTGCGGCGGACTAGCGGAGGATGCGAGCATTCTATTCGATCGTAGCCCGGTCGCTTGGAGTCGACGATAACCACACGCGAGTCGAGCTATTTCCCACCCGATCATTGATTTCGAACCGTCTTCCATTCAATTTTGTTTGATTTCTCACTGCTCGCATTCAACATTCCTGCCGTTCATGCTTCGTTCTGGATTAGTTTTCATCTTTCCATCTACTCCTTCGGGAGCCCCATCAGTTTCACACTGGTGCAATCAAAATATTGACGCTTCTTTACATCAATATTTCTTATGACAATGTTATAACTGCGAATCGGTGAAGACACAATGCTCGAACCGTAATATGCGTAGTGAACTCGTCTGAGCACGTTCCCGTCACCAATTGGAATGTCAAAGTAAAGGCTTGGAAATCGATAATTTCCGGATATTTGTGCGAGAATCTGCATAAAAATAAGACGGACTATCGGCATGTCTGACACTCACTAACCGGTGACACAATTTGTCGTCGACGACTGATAAAACGGCGAAAAATCGAGATGGCAGGGAAAGCGATGATTTCACCCGTTCGTATGCAGTACAATGGATTCATCCTTGCATATGAAGAAAATATACTCATCCTTTTACTGATCTCTTGGATATGTGAATCGAACGCATTTTCCGATCGGTTAGACCGAGTACAGAGTCGCTCAACAAAGTTTTTAAGAGGCCCGCTTATCGTCGTGCGCCACCGGAGATGCGATGTCACATGCGAGCGGCGGAGGTGGTTTGGCGTCGCAAACGGGTGCAAGGGTGGTTGACATGTATGTGGGGAGTTACGTGTACCGCACACGAGGAAAGAAAATACAAGAGCGATGGATTGTGAACGAGTGGCAGCAGAGATGAAAAGCGAAGTAAAGGGAAGAAAGAGGGGGGAGGGCAGGGGGTGGGGGGGTTTGACTGCGAGTGGAGTCGACTAGATTGAGCCGTGATTGAAAACTCAGCCTCCGGCAACAAGGGCTTCGATTTAAATATACTCGAACGAGAATTTCTTCCAACCGCTGCACGAACGAACGAAATCTACTGTACTCACCATCCCACCTCCTTCCACGTCTCATCCTTCGGCCGCTTACACGGCGTACTCCAGTTGTACGATTCATCTAAGATCTTGACTGTACTTCCAATCCCGATGATGGAGGATACAATAGAATTTACTGCAGATGTTATTAACGTTCCTTATGCAGAGCTCGGAAACGGCTGCCGACCAAATTGCGTCAAGCAATCAATAAACCTTCAGAGTGAAAAACCAAAGAACTATTGCTTAATGTTACTTTTTTAATACCAGTGTTTTTCAAAATATTTTTCTCTATATTTGTAAGATAGATAAAGAATTTGACACTGAACGTAGAAAAAAGTATTCGCAATGATCACGAACGTAACTTATCATCCTCATTATTTTTTTGCTTACAGGCTAAGCTGGACAAAAGTCACAACGGCAAGCCTTCGCGGGTCATTCACATCAGGAACATACCGAGCGATGTTTCGGAGGGTGAAATAATCCATCTTGGATTACCCTTCGGACGAGTGACCAACGTACTGGTCCTCAAGGGCAAGAACCAGGTAAGAAACTTCAAACTTCATCATTACGACTGATCTACACGATTCATTATTGTAGAGCGAATTTGATTAAATAATTCCCGTATGTTGACGAAGAATATTAGCAATCGTCGGTTCAACTCCTCTACCGCTAATTCGAACAGACATTTGGTTAGGAAACAATTTCACGCTTCCGCCTCATCAACTTAAGTACCTACTCAAGTGTGATTGCACACTTGACGCGATTTTCCGTTCGCTTACACCTGTCGTACGATCCGAGCTTTCGGAGCGACATACGTCGCGGAATTGGCAACGGTTCCTAAAGCATTTAGCTATGTCGATTTTGTGATTTCTGCACAAGCGAGCTCTGGGAGGAACAGGCACTGTTTCATCTCATCCCGTTTCGCCACCGGCATGGATCCGAAAGGATCCAGTCGATCAGCAATCAACAGTGGAAACAATCGGATCACTCAGACGATGTGATCGAATCCAAGTTCAACGGTTATCTACCATTATCCTCAACGCTATTCAGACTCGGAAATCAAATACAGTACTCGTTTCTGTATCAACCCACCGATAAACAACTGCACAAATTACCCATCCTCCCCCTAACACATGATTCTTTCTACCATTTTGAAAAATCCTTCATCGTCCGTATTTCGTATACACCGAAACACTTGTAGAAGTTCGAATGACTCGGATCCCCCTCCGCCTGTTAATGGTCCTGCCACTAGCGACGAAATGGAGCAGAAGACTATTTAGAGGCTATGTTATCGAAGGAACGACTCTTGCCGGCTTTTATCTTCACATTTTGATCCCTTAGAATTCTATTTCTCCCCAATACGAAACGTACCCTATATATTCGCTCTCTGACTGCACCCTATAAACTGGACAAAATGGATATTACTGAACAGCATCTGGAATCTTCGTATGGGGCTGGACTAATGATTCTGTGCGTATGTGTCTGCGTCAGGCACGAACCAGCACTGATCCGTATTTTGATACTACATTCAATATCTGGATTGTAAATGTTTACGGACGAAAAGCATCAATTTATTATATCCCTATTAGAAATATTCATATGTCCATTTTGCTCGGTGCATCATCGCCGAAAATAGGTGACGGTAAATAAAACTCTAAACTCACAGAGAGACACATTCTCGCCCAGAACAGACTCGTCTAAAATGAACGGGCACATTCGCGCCCGTTCATTCCACTACGCGCAATACCGAAAGCCCCATCACGCGTGATAATAAAGTCAAAGACTGGTCGGCGCTCGTTTATAATAGATGCGTAAAATGCGTGTTTTTGTATTCTTTGGTTTTAAAAGCTGCGTACTCGCGCCTCATGCATGCGCAACGGCACGCCAACATTGGTTATAGCGGTGGGCTAAAGCTCAGTTGCCGTGAGCCCGGGAACAAATGGACGATGGGGTTATCCGATGGCGGGCTTTCGAGAGGATTACATTCGAATAGTACTGAGTGTTCATCATGGCTTACCGAACATGGAATATTTGAATAACTTGTAAATCCGCCTAGATACGTATTTGATGATATCCGGCCTATCCGCGCTTAGCCTCCCTACACGCCACCCAACCCAATCATCGGACTCTTCCGATTTGTTTTTACTCGATTCGCCGAGAAAAATAAAAAACCACCGCGACCGGTCATGTTTTAACGAATCTCAAACAAACTTGGTTCTTTTTCTAGCTCTACCGTAAAAAATGAATTTGTTCCTTCTCTTCGAAACGATTGTTCTTTAATCGGTCACGTTTTCACCATAAATTGTATCCCATACGAGATGTTTTTAAACAAATCGGACAACTGACCTCGTTCGCGGAAGCATTTCGTCGATCCGTCGAACGGCCGTCGGTGTTAATTTTGTCTTTATGCATTTTCAAAGTAGATTGAACGAATTGCAAATATGTCGTTTCAACTCGCCATGGAAACCGTCGCACAAATGATCGCATTCGTATACATGGTTTTGCCCTTAATTATCAAAATGTAACGGGGATGAAATGGTGAAAATTAATTTGAACATTGTATAATCGAGCTCATTCGTGATATTTGCCAGTGTATCTCTCCCCCCCTCTCCTCGGGTTATAATAACTCGATGTAATTGCATGTTAATTAATAATTATCCCCGACGGTACGCACGACGTGTGCGCTTGTACTACTATCTACTGCAAGCCCGCTGCGAGTTTTTAATGAATTATTTTTCATCGCTCTGTTGGGGAACTTCGTCTTTTGTTACTTTGTTATCGGCATGCCGGGGCGAAGTGCGGGGAAGGGATGCGAGGAGGGTGGCAGTAGTACAAGTTCGATCGAACATTTCATCGTATACATGTTTCGCGTTTACATGTTTTCATCTTTGTGTAGGATCTTTCAGCATTTCCGATGTAAACAAGAATCCATTTCCCGAACAAAGCTTTTATTGTGCACATATCATACGCGCCGCCATTGTTGCGATTATTTTTCAACACAATGGACTCTGCGTATAAACGCCCGACGTCCATGTGTGGTATCGTCAATTAAAGAAATGCATCAATCAATACACTAAAATACTGTCCCAATTTACAGTATTCAAGGCGATATTGCATTTCGGAGCTCAACTCAGACAAATTATCTTCGGATATTCGGCTTGCCGGTGAATCGAAAAGGCGTTTAGACGAGAAAAAGAAATTGGCGCGTGGTCACAGATTCATGTGTAATCTTTTGCCTTAATGAACTGCTTTATTTCTCTACAAATAACAAATTACAATAATAGGATCATTATTTTTATATTTTTCATTAAATTGTCAAGTAAATGATTACGAGTCACGAAATCGCATTTTTTACTGATTTAAGCTGAAAAATTACGAGTCAAACGTTTCCATTGTTTATGGTTGTTTTCAAGCTAACTTTTTCTAACTCGCCATTGCCCGCAAGGGCAAAACGATCTCTTTGAGGTAAAACACGGAGAACCAGCGTTTGAAACAAAATTCGAAGAGTGAAAAATAAGAACAATAAGTATATTGGATGTCTAAAAAAAAAAGTATAATAGAATAACGAACGGCGTATGTTTACAACGGCGTTTACAGAAACGTCGCTTCACAAATGATCGAAGTGATGTTTTTCTTCGACCTTTCGGCTCGAATTATTTTTCAACGAATGTATCAAAATGGTTCTCCGATTCTTATCGGGAGTACGATAAATGGTACCGGAACGTCGCACGCTCCGGCGAGCGTTGTGAATCTGTGTTATCCGTTCATGCGAAGAATGAGGTGGATTAACGCACACTCGTTTACGCGCACGATAAAACGATAAAAGCGAGATGGAACGTTTGGTGAGCGTATATCAAACGGTTGAATTGGCTCGTAGAAAATTAGCGCGTTTATCCCGTGGGCCGGGATCGAAATTATGCGAGCCCTCGCGGTTTCGTACAGCCCGCAGTCCGGCAAATTTGACCTCGCGGTTATAAACGCTCCGAGCGGGAAACCCACCTCTCGTTTCCCCACGGTCGACAACCGAGCGAACGATGCACGGGGGTTTCTGCCCGACAATCCCCCCCATCAGGTGGACAGGTAATGCGAGGCTGCGTTGTCCGGCTGTGCTTTACGTTTGTTTATAACCTATCGAGCCCCGAAAATCGGTGCGCGGTGGATTAAAATAATACACCTATGGCTTTGCTCTGCGCGATTTACCTTCATTCAACCAGACGAAGAAGATTTGCCACTACCAAATTACATACGCATCGGCGGGGATGGTAAACTCTCTTCTATTTCGCATATCCGCCCGAATATTCTACAATAATTCCCGGACAACTCTCCTATGTCCTCGCGGCACGCAAATCGCGTGATAGCGAGTACAATATTTTGATGCGAAACGCCCTGCCCGTTAGAGTAATATCGGTATTCCGATTCAGGATTTTTATCCCAGCTTCAACGATTACCTTCATTTATACGATAACGATTATAATAATCCCGATATTATTTTGAGACCTTAAATACATCATTGCATTTTTTAATGAAATTTTCAAAATTGTATTGAGTTAATTTAAACCAAAATCAGTATGATGAATAATTCTTTTTTAATTGATATTTTTCCAATCCGACGAAAAACAATTCTCGAATGATCAGAGTAATCAAAATTTATTAATGCAATTCGCTCGCGCTGGGTTTTGTACACTCTTGCCCATACGCTGGAGGAGTGAGCCCCGCGAGTATCAATATTGTATCATTGATTTTATACAAGTGGGAGCAAAACAGTACGCCATACGTATTGTTTATTATTGAGTGAGTTATGATTCAGATGATTGTACCCCTTCTTTCGGCTGTCGCTCGATACGACGCGTACGAGAAATTTCGGTACCGGTCCTGCGTAGTACGAAATCCTCTTGGTATAACTGGATCATTCAATATAATTCATGGGTTAACGTGTATCGCCCAGGCTCATTTGGTATAGTTGTATGCAAACAGCCGGTGCGCAACCCCGCGGCAATCGAGTTTCCCCAGTGGGAGAGAAACGTCGCTGCGCCCACGAGACGATGCGGCCGGTGGTAGACGCGAAGCGTTGCGGGATGAAAACCGCACCCCCCTCCGTCCTTCGCTGCGGCCTCGACCCCCCGCGGGCACTTTCCGTTTATTTGCTTTGATTCCAAGTTTCCGGTAAGTTAGTTAGCCCGAGCCTCTGTGCCTCGCTTTTGCTGTTGCTGCTTCTCATCCCCGAAGCTATACCCACTTCCTTTGGAGAGTATCATCGCCTCGAACGTTATACCAAACCCAAAACTGTTTGGATAATAATTCCACTGGTAACGCGAACCGAACTGACTTCCGTTCCGACGCTGGCTTGTGTAAACTCGCGAGATAATCGCAAGTCCGAGATAATTTCTCATTGCACCTACGATACTCTAAGTAGTTTAACCCCGCGACGACGGTCGAATTCGTTTATTTCCGCAAGACGAAACAATCCCAGAAACAACATCTTCACAAATCTTCGGAATATTTCGCAATCGTCGCTAAGCATTGTCCG
Source organism: Ischnus inquisitorius (assembly GCA_963924025.1). Classification (NCBI taxonomy): domain Eukaryota; kingdom Metazoa; phylum Arthropoda; class Insecta; order Hymenoptera; family Ichneumonidae; genus Ischnus; species Ischnus inquisitorius. The sequence goes on from OZ001252.1 coordinate 11,350,326, forward strand.
CTCGAAAACGTGCGAATAAATTGTTAAATATCTATGAATCTTGATAAAAATGTTTTCACGGACAAAACTTCTCCAAACAATGAATCTTAATGCTGACAAAAGTATCACAAGCAATAACGGTAGTTCTTCGTCCGTTCTCCATTAAGAATGAAGTTTATTCCCGTGCGGCGTTGACTGGGTACACCTTGCAGCGGAAAGATAGTTCAGATGTGCGCTAGGCCACAGGTGTTTCGTTTCGTTTTGATTAATTAATTCATTAAGTAAACGTCCGTGGAAGCTTTAAAGGTTGACGACCGGGGCAGAAGCTAAACTGTGAGAGAAACTACGCTACGAACCGCGCGCGCGTCAGGAGATTGAAGACTGTCTCATATTCTATATCCCCTTAAGTTGAAGAAAAGAAAAAAGTTGTCTTTTTATGGAAAAAGTATTTCAAACTTTCATTAAATAATATATTGGAGTTACAGAAAGCACATATTATATTATATTATATTACATCATATTATATTATAATATAATATAATTATGATTATGTATAATATAATATGAGGACTGCGAAAAATTTCTAATAATTGTTACATAAATCGCCGACGACTCGGTTTCCTTTGCGACTCTTAGTTAGCAGCTTCGCTATTAGACAGCAGAGGGTAGCCATATCGTGTTCAACGTTTCATCAGAATCCGTGGTTGCTCGGTTGATGAAATTTTTTTCTGGTCAACGGTAATATCAAGTTTCATTCTACACATACAAAAGCCTCGGGGGTGTATAACAGCTTCGGGGCTCGCGCAAGCTACAGTCACTGCGAATGAACAAACGGGAAACTACGAACAAATGAAAAATCCCACGCAAGCCTCGAATACCCGTCGGGCGTTTCGGTCGAGTTTCGTGAAATTTTATATTTTCGACAATATATAATTATACCGGGAACGCAGAGTAGTTAATACATCGAGTTGTATCAGCGCTGAATAACAATGAGAATAATTGGTCAAGCTCGTCCGAGCGTAATTGTATAGTATAGTAATTGTCGTATTGGGAAAAGAGCTGCGCATCCGGGAAAAAGCCTTGCTTTAATGATTACGCATGCCAGATAATGTTCTTCGAGATCTACTATCTATCCAAGCGACTCTGCCGATTCTGCCGGTGTGTTAGAGAGGGTAGCGCGTACGTGTGCGCGTGTTTCGCACCGGAGCTTGCATGCTACTACCTCGTTTGCTCGTATCTTCGCACGAGTTACCCGGACGAGGATTCCTCGCCGTGCGCTTCGGGCTAGCAACTGAGCAATACCCTATTTCCGAACAGCTGTTAAAGGAGTTCTCCATTCTCCACACCGACGTCGAGCGCGACTCTGCTCTTCGCCAATTATTCGCTCGGAAAATGGCACTCGCGCGCCATTCTCCTATCGCCGGTTATCTCCGTGCAGGCTCTACAATATTGCGTTCGGAAATGCAAATTGCCGTCAATAATAGTATACCGTTCAATGGAAATAATATACTCAATACGTATATACAATGTTAATACTTTTTAGCCTGACGAATTATATTTTCTTTTATACCGGGTAAATAAACCGACGCATTCTCGACGCGGATGCGGAAACAAAAGCTTGTAAAATACTAATTTTCGATTCCATACATTCTTCGTTAAATAGCGAAAACAAAAAAAAATCCATAATAATAATTTATAATATTTTTTCACCGTTTCGCTCTCTTTGTTCATTTATTTTTTCCTGTTTCTCTATTGTGGTAAATGCACACATTTTTTTTTACACGGTAACGAGAAAAAAACTGAATTGGTAAAATACGCGGAAAAGAACTTTGGAACGCAGGAAATATTGTTGCCGGACCAACGTTACATACGCGGGTTTAAAATTGCGAAAGGAAAAATTTACAAACATTTTTTTTACACCGCGAATTCTCCGTTTCAAAGTATAATTTTTTAATCGCGAAGCTGCTTAGCGCAAGTTAAGTGTCGTAGTCGCCGTCTGTCGGGCCACTCTCGTGCTTCGTGCCTCGTCCCTATGGGACGATAAAACCCTCTTACACTGTACTCTCCGGGCTAGGACCGGGGATGATAGCTTTGTTCGCGCGTCCTCTTTCCTCCCGGTCCTATACTTTACCTGAAGTTTACGACGTGTCACGCGGGCCTGGTCACACGAGATGGCATGCCCCCACGCAAGCACCGGACGGCTTTCCGCTTCGTTTGCTACTTCCGTTCCCCGGCGTCGTGGCAGCATCAACAGAACTCACCTTTCAGTCCGTGACGAGAGAAAAAATAAATGAAAGACTGGAAAGAAAATAAAAGTAACAACAAAATTTATAAATTCGTTATAAAATACCACCTTTATTTTTCTTGACTAGTCCGCGAAGAGCCATTAAGATTCACGTATTCACGAAAATTCAATAAAATCCAGGTTAAAAAACGGACACTAATAAATCATTGATCGTACGTTGTCGCATTCGATCTATCAAGTACTCACGTGATCCCATTAGAGTTATTCACTATCGCGAGAGATGGTTGGTCGAAAAATATTGTCGATTGAGTAATAACGTTAGATTATTACCTCGGTCCCTCCATTCAATTTCAATTTAGTTACAGAGCAATCAGCTTTGCTCCCGAACTGCCGACTTGTAAGCTGAGTTTCGCAAAGCAATCACGTCTACGGTTCCTAAGTTACCTTTGAAGGTCAATGTAATAAACATCGAAGCTCTAATCGTCTTATCACTCTTACACACTATGGCGGTCATATTTGTTTTTTTTTTTTGTATTGTTTACAACGCTTTCCAACAGCGACATTTCACAAGATTATAAAACATCGTCCATTTCCTAATGATTAAAAGAGAGAGCGAAACAAAAAAGAGACAAAGTCCATGGCCCTGGGCTAGGATAATCGCGGTCGCCGACGTAAAGGGTTCAAAGACGTCTACGTCAATGGTTAAAAGGAGGGATAAATACGCGAAGGAATGGTGCGTACAGAGGAAGCGTGAACGAGCTATACGGGTTTGAACGAAAACGCGTGCTTTCGGTCGACAGCCCGGGGCCCTTCGTAACGGCGTCGTCATTAGCGAAGTACCGGCGTAGAGCTTAAACTCCCGTGGAACGCTGCGCACCGACCGACGTCCCTTCGTGTAGACCTCACGTGTAAAGGGAACACAAGCTGAAATATGTATGGGAAAGGGTAGCCCGTAGTGCGAACGCTCGCTTATTTCTCTTTCTCTCATTTCTCGGGTTGTGCCGGAGACGCAACGAAAACCACTCGAGACCCCCTCGACCACGCGCGCGTTACTTTTAATACCCCGTTCGCCCTCCGTCTCGAAACCCTCTGGCCACAAATCCCACAGATGCACCTATTCAACTCCCTAGATTTGTCGACTTACGCTTTAGCGAATTTTCTCACTCTCACTTGCTCGGTGTCGCAATTAACTGCACGTATCAGATGATACACCATTGCCTTTGCCCCGCAGTTGATGCTGCACACGTGCTAATCGTCGGGCGTCTGGAGTAATTTGCCCCGGTGAGAGATTCAGATTCAGCGATGATTGTAGAAATTAGACGTCAAACGAAACGGGCGATGCGCGAGTGGAAAAAAATTTAAATAAAAAGAAGCGACTCAGGCAAAATGGGGATGGTCAGACGTACCGAATGACGTCACATTTTTTTAATGATGTAGTAATGGTCCTCGAGCATTGAGAAAAGCTATTAGTTAGGAGAATTGCATCAACTACTTTATCTAAAAATTAAAGCAATGTTATATAGACCAATATTTTTTCTGATTCAGTGATTGTTCCAACTAATCACTTTTTTGACTACTAATCTTTTTTTGGCAATCGTTAAAGCAATAGAATCACATTAACGTCCAGAATTTGCCCCGGCATTGCGAGATCGATGGTGTACTACGCAAAATCCCGAATTTGTTGTAGTCGCATGTAATGGATTTGCCGAGAGGAAATTGGACCATCGGTATTCGCAAGTCTGCGTCCAGCCGACGATTTCTATGAAGCAAGAAAATTCGAATTCTCGTGACTGGAATTCAATTACTTCCAATTTCAAATTCATCGACACCCGACACCCGGGAGCCGAATGGTTTCCGGGGACAATCTCCCTTCGGTTGCTACGAGTGTGCCGCTGTACCCTTAATCCCTTACTGTTATGTAGTTGCTCCCATACGGGGCGTCACTCGCGAGCAGGCTGCTTTCAATGCTTCCAGCACTCGAGACTCTCGCGTACGTATGGGGGGGCTGCGGGAGTGAATGCTGGCTGGCGTTCCAACCGGGGGTTTTCCCTTGGCGAGACTGAAATCATTACTTTTTGGCTAAGCCGAGACGACTGACTGCACGGGGCGCTGAATCGCACGGTCGTTTTGTGTTTGCTTTCCTCGCGTTTTCAGCGTATACCGTGCATCGAAGTCATGAGGGACGAGAAGAGTAAAGTCGAGTGAAAATGTACCACCCCGTTGGGTAGGTGTAATCCAAATACGTCGCTGACTAGTATTGATGCAGGCAAGGGTTGAGCAAGGGTCGCAAAGGGGTCCATAAATATATGTGTATTTTTTTGTGCATCGTTCATTCGCTGTCTGCGTCAATCCTTTATAACCTTGAAAACAAAGTATGCACTTCGGCAGTCCAATTGCTAAATTAATCTGGAAGTGTTGCCTCTAATTTATTATTTTGGGCAGTTTCATCAGCATCTTGGTCCATCTCTCGACTTTTCAATACAAGCTTTGGTTTCATTCCTTCAACTTAAGGTCCAGATTACAATTTTTCGAACCTCAGACCATTATCCAATTAGGAAACGATAAATCGAGACTGGTGCTTACCCAACGGCGGAGACCTTCGCGCATACGTCGGCGCTATAAACTACTGCTATCTTCCTTGTGCCAAAAGGGAAAGGTACGGAAGCTAGCAGTAGCTTCGGCATAATGGCGCGCGGAGCAAGTTAGTGGCGGAAGATTGAAAAGTTAGAGGCGCGCAAACTGGGTACGTAGCGACTGCTCGGCGAGTTAAGCGGAACTTGCACGTAAACGGTCTTAAATATATGCTACCGTCTGCTTTACACATAGTTACATCCCCGGCGCACACATAGGTACTTGTATCGTGTCGCCCGCGAACTACTGCACAACGGCGCGAATGAACTTTCGCCGAGAACAAATAAGTAGAAGCCGCGCCTACTGCCAATGTTCTACAACTGTGCGTAAATTGCTAATAAAATATTGTAAATAATTGGCGGGAAGTTTGCTTGCTTTGCGAAATTTGTAATTTAACAGATTTTGTTTTGTTCTTGCAAAGTAATAATTATTAGTACCAACATGGGAATCAAAAATCAATATAACGTCTCACAAATTATTCCAAGTATTCTGAGAATGAGTACGTACTATTTTTCTCTTACAAAAAAAAGCGTACTTTATTGTTATCAATAAGGCTTTTTATTTAATTCAATTCGCTTGAATCGTAGTCAAACTATCGGAAACCCATTTCATCCCCAGTTTGCGCACGTGCACTCCGTCGCTCAGGCAGTACAGCATATATTCGCGCGAGATTTTTGTCGAAGGTAATATGAATAGCGTAAAAAACTTGAAATGAGAAAGTTTCGGTAAAAGTTGAAGAGGGTAAAGCGAGATGGAGGATCATTTCTGGCTCGGTGATCCGTTGCACAAGGACAGAGTGCATACGGATAAGAACATTTGATGTATTAAAGGGCGTGGTTCCCGTCGTATTCCGCTTCTACACTTTCCCCACCTATACCGGGTACTTCCGCATCATTCCTCTTTGTGTAACAGGAGTGTCCGACCGGCAAATGCAGTGATGTCGAAGTCGCAGCGACATTCACGAGGATCGCAGGGTGACCTCTTGACTCTGCGGCCGGGCTTTTGGTCTGCTTTTTCATTTATTTAGTTTCCTTATCCCTTTGCCGTTTCATCTCAACTAGCGTGACGACTTCTCTACATTTCGGGTCGTCATACGAGCGCGCATAAAAGGTATTTTCCACTTTTGGCTCGCACCGTAAGTCCAATACGTAACGTCGACATACCTCGTCGCTGTCGGTTCAGTCGCTGGTCCGAAACTTTTGCGGCGCCGGTTGAAACGATGAGACTGCCATCGTCATGATGATAGGCGATACAATTATTGGCCGTTCAAAGTAGACGACGAAATACCGTTGGTGACATACGCGCGTTCTTGTTTCCCTCGAGAGAAGCTCCATACGCTCGCTGCCAAGGTTCGTCGGTCGGCCAACAATTGTATCGCTTACCCCAACCGACCCGGCTACCCTTTACAACATTCGTACCTGAAAGAGGCTTTTCGCCGCCTCGTTATACATTCGAAACGACGGAGTTTCAAAATTTTTAGATATTCCCAACGGCACAACTCCCATCGACGGACATTCTCGAAGTTGGTGCAATGACAAAATCGTTCTCATAATCCGATTTTTTTTCCTCGTCTCACTCCAATATTTGGGTTCCGCAGGAAGTGTTGCCGGGGACAGGATCGTTCGTTTTTTTATGTTATGACCCTTCGTGAAATTAGAGTTCACCCTCCATCTTCAGTTGCTAATTGATACGGAGGGAATGCCGCGGGATAAAAAGTAAATTTATTTTCTCGACTTTACGCTCTAATGGAAACTCAAGGGCTTTTGACAAGAGACTTCCGGAACAACGCAAACGTATGATTCGATTAAGGAAATACCGCTGAATGGTGTTTATCCACAATCTATCATTCTTTTACCATCTCGAATCCTCGACGAAGCGGAAAGAATCGACGTTTTAATTGAATTTTATATTATTCCAAGAAAATCGAGTTAATCTCGGAAATAAAAAAATTACAATTGTCGATAAACGGAACACTTCTTAAAACGTTCTTAGAACGTCGAACAACAGGAAATTAGATGGATGAAATATTTATCTATGAATAATGTCAATTTTTATCGTTACGGTTTCGAAGAAAGACTTTACGGACGTCTGTTTTCGGAATAACAATACGATGCCAATTTATCTCCATTATTATAATATGCTTCGAAGGCGTAGCAGCAAAATATGGGATATTCGGAGTATCTTCTTCAGAAAAGCTGCGATAAAGTGCCTCAATGCAACAAACATTGGTTATCAAACTTTGCGGTGTTCTTTTTTCCGTGTGCAAGCGCTTTCGGTCGCTGTATTATCACCTCGATTCGTATATCGCACAAATTCGTTCCCTCGATGCGGAAAGATGCATGCTCCGCGTGTGAAACTATGAACTCGGCATGGTTACATAGTAGATGAGAAGATTTCGGGAAATGCCGCGGCGCATGCTGCGGGACATCTGTGCCGGAACGCTGAACAGGACGGTTCGGCGCTGAGCTTGCTTGATTTACGATAATTGCGCGCAAGGGAGACTCGAGCTATACCTAGGTGAGTGTATCTGTCTCCTCTCGCGCTCCTCTCGCACTTGCTCGTTTACTCGTCTCTCGACTGCCTAAGTAGCCGAACGTAGTTGCCGGACGAACGGGCCCCGCTCGCGAAGCTCTCTACGAACGACTTAATCCGTCGACTTAACGAGAGGAGTGGCGAAGAGGAATTAAGTTGAGTAGGGAAAAGCCAGGATTTCTGAGATTCCGGAATCTCAACAACGTTACACGTGTTACTCATAAAGATTTCTGCCAGATTACTCTATGACGTTTTGAACGCCGGCAACCGGCGGTCTTTTTAGCTTTCGCGAGATTTTATCTTCGCGCAATTAACTCCCGAATGAGTTTAATTTTCTCACCGCGAAATTTTTATCTTCATACGTTTATCCTACATTCGGGGCGGAACAAGATATCCATGTATTTTTCATGCAATCCAGTGCAACGATTCTTCGCCAACAAGAAAACTTACTTTCTTCTCCATCGATTTGGGCCTGATTTTTTCCTCAGGTTCTCCCAATTCGGTTGACATTCGAATATATTTCTTGGCAAAGAACAAATCATTGAGTCGGTTACGACGTGATGAATAAAATAATTTCTCGATTGCTTTGAGCTGTGCATGCATAACTTTTGTTATTGCATTAGTTTTCACGCGCGCGAGAACAGTATCACTTTCGTTGGCTTGGTGGGGTAGCGTCGTTTTTTTTTTCAGTGGCCGTGTAATTGTCGCACAATCGAAGCCATGATTACCTCGACGAATCGCGCCGATGGCGCAATTCGATTGAACCTACAGATGGAACTGTATACGCCAGGGGAACCGTGGCGTCAGTGCATCCAGATATCGAGGCAGCAAAATGGAATCGAATTTCGCGCTCGGGTACGACTCTAGCCTCCCCGATTTGGTTTATCAATTTTCCGAACGTTTCACCCGATACACTCCCCTTTTTTTATCCCCCTCCCCCCCGGTTCAGGTTGCCTTGTCCGTTGTATACCGTTGCGTTTCGAAGGCACCCGTCCACGGAAAATAACGTTCATTCAACTCCTCCTCCTCCTCCTTCCCCACTTCGTTCGGCCCAAAGCTACCCTCCAGGTTAGCCAGGTCCGTGCAAATCGGGTGACCCTCCGATACCTCACACCCTCCCCCCTTCCCCGTGCTTCTCCACGTGCGCACGTGTGCGTGTGTTTCATGAAACGAACCGATTCGGACTCGCGCTGCTAATCCGCTTTTCCACGACGCCGTATTAATTTGCGAACAAAACGGGAGGAGCGTGTGGGCAAGGGTACTGCGAATGTTCTGCCACTCCGTCGATAGACGACGCCGGTCCACGCGGTTCTACACATGTCCTTTCTATATCTGCCGTCCAGTCTGTATCGTTCGACACAGAGTTCGAAAATTAGTCATGGTCCTATGATTTTGTAGCTTGAACCTCGGCGTCGAACCTTCGGCGTATCCCCCGAAATTGGAAATTCCCACTTCGTGTTTTGTTACACGGACCAAAAAATGGTATCAATGTTCACCGAATATTCATCGATTTTATGTTTCGAATGTCTCGCTAAAACCGGCTATCGCAGCGATTTAAAGACTGCACTGGAAAAAAAAAAGGCTCTTTCAGCTGAAACCAACGATCTCCGCTCCCCAATGAACTTTGAGGGAATTTCTATTTTCGGATGTTAAATTGCGAGGGTCTCGCCGCAGCCGACTCTCATCGCCGTGATTTTTTTTCCTCGCCGAGCAAGTCATTTCAGCCGCAATTCATCATACAACGCTTATTTCCTTCATATTTTCCGAGGCATTCGCGTTCGGTCGTATCGCGCATGCTCCAACGAATTTTTCTCCAATCTTTACTTCCCTCTCGCATCGTTACTCGTCGCGTGTTAACGATTTTCTTTTTGCTTTTTTTTTTGTTTCGCGCGAAAAACGCTTTATTTAATTGTACATTATTCAAGTGTCGAGACTGAGCTTATTAAATTTATTTATGCTCGCGAAAGTCTGGGTCATGGATCGGTCAATGACTCGCAGGTTTTCAGCGCGTTGAATGTTTTTCGTTTACAGTTTAGTTCCAATGCAGAGTTACAATTGAAAATAATAGACGTGTTTCTCGTAATTGCTTAAATTTGAAATACCCGTGAATTGGCGAATATCGAAACTAGATATTGCTTGACTTGCTGATAAATTCCTTTTTTTGAAAAATTCTTCATTTTTTCATAGTGTACTGACAAACAGATTATTTCTTTCAATTGTCCTCAATGTTATTTTTTATTCCACTACAATCAATTTTATCCGCGACAACAGCAAACTCCCGGTAGACAAACCACAATTGACGGTTTCGCGAGCGATGTTATTTCTTTTTTTTTTCGTTATAACGGTACTTATTTTTTCCATGCGCGACAAAAGCGCCTTTTTCAGGCTCATACGGTGCCTCGGTTCTTTCGTGTCATAAATGTATTTCCGATACTCCGATGCCTCGGTAAGTGGCGTAAGAGTACTACCACGATGGCGCTCTTCGCCTACGAACACAGCCCGACAATTCTCATATTTTCGCGATTCCGTCGAGTTTTTAAAGCTCTCTTTACATCGCACCGACGAACAGCGAATACTCGAAAAAACATGGAGTGAAGGAAACAGCTGAAAAAAAAGGACAGGAAAAACAGTCATGCAGTCAATAAACCAATAGAATGTACGGTGACGTCTTTCCCTCGATTCTTTCGCGTTATTTTCGCAAGTGTGACTTCTCATAATACCTTTCATACTCGCGCTCGTGTGGCAAAGAATAGTTCACTTAGTTCCATACCGATATTTATGATAAATATAAAATTTCAACATTATTATTTCGTTTATTCGGAATTATTGGAAACAGTGAAAAATGATTGGCTAATCGCGCAAGAAAATCAATTTACTACGAGTATTAATTCGACTGATATGAATGGTTAAACTTGTAGCTACTGAACGGCAAAAGCAGTAAACATACTGTCGATATTATGAGACGGTAAATTATCGTAATACAATCGCCTTCGAAGTTTTATAATGGTGTTCATAGGGAAGTTTGTAATACATACTTTGCACAGGCTTCGAACCGTTGCAATGAACCCTCCCAGACATCGAAAGGGATGGTTATAGGTATCCGGACATCCTTGCGACCCTTCGAAAGCTATATCGTGTGTACTTATTATATAATATAGCTTCGGAAGCTCATAGCCGCAGACACAGGTTTTCCCGGGCTAAGCCGGTTGCCAATGCACCCTCGGCACCGTATTAATGATATAATATTTCTTTGATTCAGCGAGCAAGAGCGAGTCTGGTGAGAGTTTCGTTCTCGCTTTTATCCTCCATCCTCGTCAATTCTCTCTCGGTTTCTATACGCTTTCGCATTTTCTCTCTTAAAAACCTCAGCTCACCGCTCGTCAGTGTCTGCTGGAGCTTCAAGTATCCTTACCACAACCTCTCCTGCTCACGAACAGCCAAGGAGAAGCGGCGAGTAGGGGAAAGATCTCCGTTAAGCAGGCGGAACGGTAGGAATGAGTTCAAGCGTAGTTTCAGCCCGGAGAACCCGTTTCGCGTCCCTTATAGCCGGGATAAATTACATTCATATTCCACCCTCTACGAGTAGGACGACGGAGGGGTACGCGAGGGTGACTCTGTTCTGTTGGCGAACGAACGAAGAGTCGAGGCGAGGAGAAAGTACGCTCGCCACTCACCAAACTCCTCGTCCTCTCGTACTTTACTCTTCTCTTTTCCTTCTCATCCTCGGTTGCGCATGGACAGCTCGGCCGGTAGCGCTCTCGCTTATTTAAATCAGAAATAACTCTTGGTTGACTCGGTAGCGAAAGTACCAGCAGCAACGAACGCCGGCTTACTTAACGTTTAAGCTGCGGTCTCTGAGACTCTTCTATCTCTATCCACGATATAACGCGACGTAGAACCATCAGCACCGTTCGTTTTGAGGCGTTTTCCTATCGTGTTTTACTTTTTTCGTACACTCCTCTTTTACCACGCCGTTTGGTCTTGCCCAATGTAAATGAGGAAATAATGGAAATGTAGGAAAGACGAAAATACATAAAAAAATATTCTCGACCTTCGATTTTTCTAGGGTTTATTCAATACAGTCAAAATGTATCGTATGCAACAGAAAAGTTCCAATAGGAATACAAATGAAGATGAATGATATGTATTCAGGTATATTTTCATATAATATCGTTTTATTTATTTCAACGAAGTTTCCACAAACTGTCTGGAGATACAATACCGTGTCTGCCCAAGAGCTAAAATCTTTTCGGCAGCTGTCATGAATTTATATATATGTATAATAAATCTATGGCTCGTCGTCCCACACCGGCGAATCTCTCCGTAACGAGCAAAACTTTTTTCCCATCCTTCTTCAACGAACCCTTTCAGTAGCCGTTCTCAAAGTAACTCCTCGCCGAATGTATATCTTTGAAATAGTGAGGAAACGCACCTCACTGATCAGTTGAGGAGGTCGGTGTGGTCCAGTGAGAATCGCATAAAAGACTACTACGCGGAGTAAGACTCGTTGTTCCCAATTCTGTTATTAAAGTATTTTCTTCAACGGATCCCTTCTGTATCTGGCGCTTTTATTTTTGGCCAACGATACGAAAGTTTTTCGAGAGAAAAAAGGAGAATGAGAAGCATTTCGTGTTCATTACTACAACGGTGTCGTTCTTTTTTTATTCTTTATTTTTTTAAGCAAGAACTTTGCCAATTCTCTGAATTATCGGGAATGACCGTCTCTCTTGGCAGTATAATTTGAAGATTGTGATAATCTACGAGTCCTAATCAAGTCTAAAAATGTAAGCTCATCAAAACAATCCGGCTCCTTCACGATGACAAAATTAAAACGCCTTTTCTCTATTCCCCTTCTTGTTTTGCAAACTTTCAATATAATGGAGAAAGATAGTTTGCCACTTCCTTTCCCTCTTGTATGAGGTTGTTCGTATGATTTCAATGGCTTTTGTTTACGCCTAGGGGTCGGAAATGAGATCCAATAACGTCTTTATGGTTGACATCTACATAGATAGCAAAGAGTACTGTGAGGTTAGAAATGTCGAACGAGAAAGGCAACCTGAGCTGGGTTATATGTAACTATATACCTCGCCGGTATGCCGTGGCCGTGTCGCGTAGGTAATCCCCGGTATCGGGATTCGAAGGTTTCTCCAGACCTTTGCTGAGAGGTTTGGCCTTATGGGGATAGCATCGGTATCGCCGACGTCCGGGAAGAACCAGGGAACGTGCACGCGACCAGTAATACGACCACCACCCTCGTTCTTACATCCCCGCATCGGTGGGCCGGTCTCGTCTATATCTGTATCTCTAAAATAATAATCATCCCCCGGGCACGCCAAAATATACGATCCATAAACATACCGTGTGCACCCTTGTAATGGGCTTGCTCCCACTACGGCCGAACGATAGAATGAGAAAGGAAGGAAGTAACTGCTGCCTGTCTGCACGCCGAATTTCATCGAACCCCTCTAAGCGTCGTCGATTCGTCCAGAAACAGTTCTCGTATATCGACGAAATGTTCTCTATTTATCTTTATGCTTCTTACTCGGATAATCGAGGTTTCCTAATCGACTACTCGTCTCGTTCGAGTATTAACTTTAATGGCAAGCGAACAGCATTTCGGGCAATGAACTGTTGCGCCTAACATGCCCGACGATACCATTACCGTTGTTGAACAGCAAAACGGCTCACTTAACGGCCTGCATCAATGAAACCATCAGCGCTACTCAATATTTCGGCAGCTCGGCGTTCCATTAGTGATTTTCAATAATGATTTTTTGGCTAGCGACGACAAATCGCTGATTATCGGATTTTCTGCATCCGTCTCCGTGCAATATTCGTCTGAGCAATGCGCATGAGATCTTCGCTGGTCAGGAAAGACATTTAATCGGGTGCGATAAGTATAGAATGTTAGGACACGAAAACTCTCAAGATCGATAAGTAAGACCGGCAGCTTCTTACCCGAAGCCTGTCTGCCTCTATCCGCCGAGATCGGTATTAAAAATTCCTGCTGACGCGTAAGCTCCTTCAAAGCCGGGTTGATCCGAAGACTACCTCGACCTGTCCTAGGAACGAACCAAGTCATTCATAGCGGACGCTTCTGCACGTAAGCTACAATCTCTCGTGATGCGAAATCCCTTTTGTCCTACGGATAATATATCCTGTATCCTAACCGTGTTACGGGCCTGTCACAGAATACGGGTGTGCGCGGGTAATGACACGACCGGAATATGTGCTCTCCGTAACATAGTTGACTCATGTGGGATGTTAAAGGTGACCCTGAGTGTTTTAGAGCCTGCCATTTCAACCGAATTCTATGCAAATGTTGCTACGATCTAACGAATAACCTTTTTGCGTCAAGAAAGTCTGAGCGCTATAATGAGAGTTCAGTGCTTTGAATTCCCCCGTTGTGGCAACGTAGTGTTCCATTGTAGAGTTACTGCGGCGATTTCGTTATCAAATTCCGAAATTCTATCCATGATTACGACATACCTGCGTAACTCCGAACCGGTTCAGCCGCTTTGGTTGCTTCCACGGACTCTGATCGAAGTTCCACCTCTCCCGTTCCATTCGCATCCGTCTCCTCTCTTCACTGTCCTCCTCGATTTTCGCATAAGGTCGGAATCTACGCATCGTCGAGAATTCAGTTGAGTTTTCTATACACGAGTGGATTCTCGACTACAGTAGTGTTTCGGCTTTCCATCCTTCCCTCTCCTTTCATCGTATTCGCATGAAAGCCTTCATCCTCGCTGTATGTAACTCACCCTTTCCCTTCGTACCCAGTGGCTCCTGGACTAACGCTACATTCTACGTACTCCGCCCTTCGTGCACTGAGGCCCTTCATTTTCCCTTTCGCGCATGCACGGCCCTCTCAAAGCTCCCAAACGCGCTCGACGCTTCGCTGGATTCTGGATCGCAAACGCAATATTCACGACGATGCACGCGCTTCCTCGGGCTGCTGTATGCGTCATTACGGATGGAAACACGTTAACAGCGTTAGAGGCCTCGTCGTCTATGTGTGTATACCAGCGGCAGGCATAGTTCGTCCAGTCGGCACATTAATCGCGAAACGGGGACACTCGGGGCGTCCACCTCGGCAAGCTTTGCGTCCCGTTCATACACCTGGCTGTATGAGATTGTGTGCTGCATGAACGACGGGTGAAACAATTTCGAGGGGTACAAGTGAGACAGTCGCGTAGCAGAACTGTAGTGGGACCGCGACGGGAACGCGCGGAATGATTCGCGTCCGGCTTAACTCGATTTTGCGAAACAAACCGAGGCCAGCCTCGTTGTCGTTTCTATTTGGAGGCGAGAGGTCGCCGGTGGAGAGGGCACCGTACTCGCGATTTCCCGATTAACGCTTGGCCCGGCATCCCGCTCCTGCGGCCTTCTCTCCGAATCCCCCTCATCGTGCTTGCTTTTTCGACCCCCTCGCTGGTGGGATCGTCTGCAGTCGACATAATATACGTGTAGCAATTGCGCGGATAATACACCAATGATGGAACTTTTAAATCCGCAGACATTATTATCAAGAGGTTTCGTTTTATCGAAGTCGGAACGATAGATGTGATGCGCCCTTACTTTTTATGGCTTACAGTCGGATTTCTTGATGGTATCCAAAGGATCTTAAAAACCTACGATGCAGATAGAAATTTGGTATCCACTGTTTTAACTACGCTAGGTCGGTTTCAACATTTTTACATTCCATTTCCACGTAGCTGTCGGATTCCATCTGCTAATCGTTAAAGTTCACCGGTATTGAAACTCCATTGAAATTATGGTGCTGCGAATTACAAAAGATCCTGTTCGGTCCCATTGGGATCATTGAATGAGCCATTAACTAAAAGTAATTTGCCGGATTGAAAAATATGATCTGATTTCCTTTTCATAGTCTTCATCGCAATTTCATCCGTTGTGCGCCTTTGTTGTTATCAATTATTTTTCTAAATTCTGATATACGTATCATTGCGGTGTTCAAGATCGAGCAATAAACCGCCCGAGCCGTGCACAACTACTGCCAAGAGATACGGGAGATCTCGGCTTCTCGATTCTCGTGTTTCTTTTCAATCGATTCCGTTTTCTCTCGCTCTACCCTTTAGCTTCTTCCGGGCGAGCATTCTTCGCGTTTCATTTCTCGACCGAAACAACCCCTGGAACCGTATCAGAGGGTAGGTGGGACGAGTAAAAAGAGCTCTAACCGATATCGATTCGAACGCAAAAAAAAAAAAGAAATTCGCAGCGGTACACGAATATCGGGCATTTTCTCGTGCTCCGGCGGAGCCATTCGCAGCAATTGAAATGGATGGGGCTGCGGAGGGACGGCCAGAGGCTCGTAATAGCGGGATAGCGGTGTATCGGTGAACATAGAACGTTGCACATAAACTTCCACGTATACTTCTCCCTTCCCAATATCATGAGAACATAATGTACCAGGGGCGTACGGATTAAGCGCCGTTATGAATATTTAAATACGTGTTTTGTACACGTTAGTTTTGCCACGGCAGCGTGTAATTTGCGCAACAATGACCTTTTTAATTTAGAACTGAACATCCACAAGATTCACGGTTTTAACGTTGTATCGGCGTTATCAGTTTATTTTTCGTGAATTTTTAACGTTTGAATCATGCACAGGAAATCTTAGTTATTTCCCAGATTAGCTTAGTCGCTGATATTGATTTATTATAAGTTTTATCAAGATTTTATCATTGGTTTGGTGAATTCGTTGAAAAAAATTATTGATATAAAAATGATTAAATGAAAATATCATCGCACAGTAATACCCTCTTGTAAACCAATGAAATACGTTGTTGAGACGATGTTTAGTTCAGCCAAACAACTTTGTGAGGTATGCGACTTCGTCCTCGCATTCAATCAACCTCGAAGCGGAGGAATGCAGTCCAAGGATGAATCCAGCGAGATTTCGTACATGAATACGAGCTAAGCGTAAACCTACGATTCCCTACGAGCCGGGTTCTCCACCGGTGGGAATCCTTCGGGGCCCTCAGGCAGTCAGCAATCCCCCGTACCGAGACGCACGCAGCTCCGGAATTATATTTTGAGACCTTGTGCGCTCTCGCTGGCTGTCTTCTCACATCTCCTCGAGATGTAATATAGTGTCTTAACGTATCGCGTCCCGTATGAAGCAGCAAAATGAAACGCGTCCTCTCGTCGACTTCAAACTTATTCATCTCAGTTTTCGTTCGTTGCTCTCTGGTTCCGCTCTCGCAGCCTCGACCGAGGACGTAGCGTAATTAAAATGAAATTCTCGAGTGTATATAAGATTGCTCGGGGCGCATCCACTTCAAGACCAGAGTCAAGGTAGCTTCTGGCCGTCTACCTTTATACTTTGCGTTCAGTTTCTCTTCTCCCGCCCGTCTAACCGGGCCATGTTTACTCTAGACAACTTTCAGATATTCCATTACCATTCGCCTGTCTCTGCTGGCCGCTTGCCGCTCGTGCTACGTAGAAATGTAAAAAAGCCCTCCCTCTCCCTCTCGGCAAACTTCATTATTTTTCTTTTTCCGCTCTCTCGACTCGCGCACGCACTTCGCTGCTACTTTCGTCTTTTGGTCTGACGCCTCTCGAGTTACTTCGCCGAAAAACAAAAAATCTTTGCGCTTTAAACGAGCTTAAATTTATTCTCGAGTCGTATTTTTCATTAACACAACAGCCTACTCTTGAAACAAGAATATTGCGCAGGTTAGTTTCAGTATAAATCGTAAGCTTGAATCGAAATGGCTTTATTACTGATTCCAACAAAATATTTTGATAACATTTAAAAAAAAAAAAATTCTCCCGGGGCTCTTAAGTATTGTTTTACGAATAGAATTTCTCGGGTAAATTGTGCCTACACGGATTTTCTTACGACCTACGCTGTAGCTTCGTGCCAATGCAATAGTAGCTGTGTCACGATGGATCTCAGATTGCTATGGCTCTCCGCGCGATCGTCGAATCGAAAGTAACACGCGATCGCTGTATTTTCAGTGGGGACCGTGAAAGTGAGTCGAAAAAAGTTCGACGAGCCGGAAGTAACGAAACGATATTTCTCAAGAGCCCGGGAGCTGCGCGCACGAATAAGGCTAAAGCACTGCTGCCGCTACTTCCTTTGCCGGAGAGTGTAAACTCTTCTTTAGACTTGTCCCCCTTTTTTTTTCGTTCGCCCTTTTCCCCTCCGGACTGAATTACTTCGCCAACTTTTCACCCTCGCATTTTCGTCGATTCCTCGATCTTCGACTACCCCAGTTACCGGGTTTTGTTACCGAACGGAGGAAAGACGTTTGTGTCGTTTATACGATTCGCTTGATCGCCATTGAAAGTCTCATTTCACTTCGACGTTTATCCAAACACGATTGTAAACCTACGAACCTTCATTCGGTACGTCTCTTATATACTTTTCTGCGTTTTCTTTTCCGTCCTCGTATTTTTTGCCTCGTGCTTTTGGGAAAACGCAAGATACGAAATGGATGTTCTTCCCCGTCGGTCGTAGCCTGTTCGAAATTCTGAAGACACGTCTCATAACAATAAACAAATTTCTGCGGAACTCACGGCAAACATTTAATGCCTTTTTAAAGCTGAAAACGATTGGACTCTGTGGAAACGCTGAAAAAAATTAATAAAAGCGTGTGCGCATAACGCTACATCACATTATATACTTACATTACACAATGTTACATTTTACTGCTAGAGAAACGCTAAACTCACCGCGTTAAATATCATACTTCGTTAGTAATTTATCCCCCAGTTATCGGCGATATTCGCAAAACATTTCTTCCGGGTAGAAACGAAACATGGAAATTTCGATGCTCTGTCGTTGAAGGTTGAACGTTTCCCAGTCCGACCGAACTGCGGTTGTGCCCCTTGAACGGACGGAGTTCTTGAGTTTCGTCGAATCGAGAAGGGTGAGTCGAAACCACAGTTTCGACTGTTTGTTATTTATCGGTCGTCGAGAATGGCCCGCCCAACTAAGATTAGCCCCGTCTGCCAGAGGGGTCGGAGACGCATAAGCTACGAGTTGCGAGCCGCGTCTTGACTTCCCCCTTCGCCCATCTT
Source organism: Ischnus inquisitorius (assembly GCA_963924025.1). NCBI lineage: Eukaryota > Metazoa > Arthropoda > Insecta > Hymenoptera > Ichneumonidae > Ischnus > Ischnus inquisitorius. Next base: position 11,368,759 of record OZ001252.1, read on the forward strand.
GATCCCCCGTTGCTCACCCCACCTCGCCGAAGTGACGATAATTTCGGTTCTCACCCTACCGCGCTCGCGAATCACTTTCAGCTCCGTTTTCCCTCGAACAACGGCTGCAGTCTCGTTCCAACGACCCCGGAATCTGCGACGCCAAGAAAACCCGGCGACCAAACTTCCCGAACGATTAGTCAACCATCCTTGTTTGTCAATAAACAATAATAACTTAAATTGGGATCGCTCCTGTCCCGATACATATTTTACGAGATAAAATTGAAGAGACTTTGTTTTTTTGTCAATTCACGCAATTTCTGCCGCTATCACGGATCGTCAAGTAGCGACGATGTTAATAACAAATAAAAATTGTAACGTCAAAATCAGCGCAAAGCTGAAATTAGATCTGGTTGTAAGTTTGCGAAATTTGTAATTGTTATTTAGCGCTCATCCGGTCGGTGCAATGGTTGTAACAAAGTAAAGAAGTTGCCAACCAATCCTCTTGCTTGGCTAACTCTTTTGGCCTCGTTTCGTTGTGGAATCGTTCTGCGAATCCAGCAGGATCCGGAAGGGACGAGAGAAAGAGCGAGAGAGGCGGGAATGAAGGAAATTTAATCTGGGCCGGTGTAACGCCGGGAGACCGAAGGGAAGGGTAGTCGCGGAGTGAGGCACGAGGGTGAGAGTGGTCCAGGGAGGGTGGGAAATTGGGAAATTATGTAGATTAATTAAGGAATTGCGAAGCTACCCCAACGCCCCTCCCGTCCCCTTTTCGTCCTCTCCACATCTTCTTCTCGTCTTTATCCACGAAGAAGGACAGCGCCCCGGCAAGGAATTGAAAGAAAGTCGTGCTGCGGGCACCTTCCTTTGCTTTCAGTGCATATGTACGGTATTAAGTAAGAAGGACAGTTCAAATCTCGGGATACCCGGGTGGCCAACGAGGTGAAATGATTCGACGACTGTGAAACCGAGATATAAAGCGAGCTGTCGAATGTACAAACACTTGACGGGCTCTGGAGTTTAAATACGATACGAACTCACTCTCTCAGGCTTTCTTTCCTCTTTTTATAAAAGTTCCTTCCTCTTTTTTTTTGCATCTCACTTTTTCTTCAATTTCTGGTGTCCCCCATGTGCCAAAGTCATTTCAACGTCATCGAGGAACGAGATTTTCAAACAAGATTGATATTCACCGCACCATTTTCAGTCTCTCCCCCGCGTCTCGAACGAGCGAACCGACCGCCCGTCAATCGAAAAGCTTGTTCGGAGCTAATCGGTTATTCCGAAACGGGGGCTAGCTCTCTGAGGATATCCTAAAACTGGGAAACTGACTTGTATTTTTTTTCGTCCGTTCCCCTCCGTTATTTATCGTTATTTTTTTGTACTTATATTTCTATCCATAACAGTACACGAAAGATTTAACATACATGCGGTAACGTTGGAATATATTTCTTATGTTTCTTTTTTCTTTGTCGTTTCAGGCTTTTCTGGAAATGTCCGACGAGGGCGCGGCCTCGACGATGGTGACCTACTACGCCTCGTCAGGTGCTCAATTGAGGAATCGTGCGGTATACGTGCAGTTCAGTAATCATCGGGAACTGAAGACCGATCAGACCCACAGCAACGCGGTCAGTAGTACTACAAACATCATCGCCAACCCGTCGAACGTCAGTATCATTATTCTTTTTATTTTCATTTAACTTTCTACCGGTGCGCATTTCGGTTAAACGGTTATATGCCCGCGTTTCGGAAAGGGGACTTTAATGAATTATTCACGACCACATTAAAAAAAAAACACTGCAAAAGATTGCAAATCATCGGGAACGGTCATAACTGAAGAAATTAGAGGGATCGTGGGCCGAGAAAGATCAATTATGCGAGCATTTCAACGACCCTCAAGCTTTAATGTGCTCTTATTCGGATTAATTAATTAAGAACCATTCAATTGAAAGTATAATTGAACGACACACAATTTCTATAAATGAAATACTTTTCTGCGAAACGGGGAAAAAACTCGAAATTCTTCCTAGACTGATCGAAAAGAGACACGTTTTCCAATTAATGACTTTTTCCACATAGATAACATTTTCACAGTGCGAAAAGAAACTTCAACGAACGTTCATGTTCGTTAGTTATTACCATAGTATGAATTCGACATTTTGCGAAAAAAGTTGGGAGCCAAATATGATCTTCTGTACTATACTCTTTTTCGAAAATCCTCGAAAAAATGGTCTGTAACGCGTTGAAAGTCGAAACGCGAAAAATTCGCGAACTTGTTTTGCGATAATAATTATCGGTGAATAAATATCCGAGGCCGGATAACGAGTTTGAAGATAAGAAATTCAATACCGTTTGCTCAGATTTCGTGTCGACTGTTCTGTTTAGTTAATTAAACGTTTGCCGGCAGCATTCGCTCTGCCGCGGCTACAATTCTCTCTCGTTCCCTTTCTTTCGACCCCCTCTCATCCGCCCTCGAATGCGCCATTTTCACTCACCGAACTATACACTCCCCTAAACTCCATTATAATTAATGCACACATCATTTACGTACGCGAGGACCACCCGACCCGAAAGATTATTTTACCAATTACGCTCTATTCTACCGTTCGTACGGTGCAGTTTTCCTCCACCGTTTCTGTATATGCCTATATACATATATACACACTGTAGGGATTATTTATCATTATTATTATCATTATTATTGTTATTATTATCATCATCGTTATTGCGGCGAATATCAAAATCGATAGTACTCCGTCTGCAATTCCTTTCTCGTTTGATACAAGGGCACTAAATAACTTTCGGCGAGTTCCTTTTCGGTCGGCAAAGTTTCCTTGTACTGTCTGAGTGATTGGACGCCGCACCAAGCACCGTCGGCGAAAAGTCAAATAACATCAAAACTACTCGGCGCGGAATATTATTCTTTCGAATAATAAGCCTCCGCACTCCGGGACTTTCAAATCACATCACAGTTAAATGTTTGACTTCGTCGTAACGTTCGTTGTCGCGAGAAATTGTTTCGAATTTTGCGCAAAACTTCGGAAGAGACTGGCGGTGCGGCGTCGCGAGGAGATATCGGCGTGTCTGCCTATTTCGCAATTTTGTTTTTAACGTCCCACGAGCGACGAGGATCCAAAAAAGAAAATGTTGAACGAGTTTCCGCGAAGATTGAGGACAGGAGGCGGATGCGGAGGACACGGTACATCCGAAAGCTTCTTTCACACGGAGCCGGATGCCACTGGATATTCCTTTAGGCTCGAATGATTTCTCGAGGGTGTCGCGACTAACAAACGGCGATGCCGAAAAAGCAATCGCCGTGAAAGCCTCGAAGATGCCACGTGGAAGCCTACCCCGTCTACCTCACGGGCTCTTTCCCGATGCAAGGAAGCAGAGTACAGCTGCTTCGTGATGTGCTACGAAATCGCGAGGGGTGTGCGCGCGCTCGCTTGTTGCTTTGGAGAGAGATTCCTTCGTGGAAATTCGGGGTGAAAAAGATGAACGTCTACGTTCTATCGAAAACTTTTTTTTCTCCGCCTCCTTCGAGCTCCGCGAATGTGGCTTCGCCGCTTTTCTGGCTGCGTTCCAAGGTCATAGAATAGAATTAACTTTACGCGTGTATCTTCGAAACATCCGGACGGCTTACCTTCGGCAAATTTGCGATACCTATTCACTATAGATTCACATTAGTTCTCAACGAGAGAAAAGAAAATGGCATGGTCAATGCGAATTTTATTAAAAATGCACAAAAATAATCATAATCTTCGCCATTAATTATTTTTAAAAATCATATAAATAATCTATATTTGATATTAAAAGAGAAAATTTCGCGTCAGTGGCATACTTTGCGCATATCTTATTGTACATATTTATATATCTGTGAAAGGTTAGCGGGCGCCAGTTGAAGAGGTCAGCAAACATTTGTCCGACTCTGCTTGTTTTCTATTCTGCGTCATATCTCTTGCCGTAGAGTTGCGTCAGGCATTGAGGTGCCTTGCGCCGTATAATGCACAATGGCCAACTAAAAATCTACCCTGGAAACGTAATTACCCTCGTGAATGAAGTACATATCAGCGGTACAAACTGCGGTGCATTCCATTCCCGTTTTCTCATCCGACCACATCTGTAATAGGATGTAGCCCCCGTGGCTGCACGCGACTTTATGCCGCTCTCTCTTTATCCGGTTAAATGCCCACTTACACGCGCGTACGCGCCCAGCGTCGGCTGTACGTAAGGGATGAACTAAAGAACGAGAGAAATGAAAGAAGCGAGTATACGGCTCCTCCAATAAAAAGGGCTGCTTGGGCCGCTCGTACCGCGAAGCTATACGAAAACTTCGAAGGTGCTAGAAGATTCCAGTATGTATAGGGTAGGGCTTGGGCCTCTTCGCGAGCAAGAGAAGTTAAGAAGAAAAAAAAGTCCCGGGTACAACGAGCGAGCGAACGAGAAGCCTGCGATTACCTCGCTCAAAATGTCTTCCTTCCTCCTCGGCCGGCCTCCTCTCCTTTTCTTTCTCGTGAATGCCGGTTACGAAATGACTGAACGTAGTGGTGAATGAGAAGATTCTATAACCAGACATTAAGAATAGCGACGCAAGTGGATAGAATACCGAGAAAAAGTACGAACGGTGTATGAGGAGGCGTGTTAATACGTCCGATTTCTATTGCTTTCTTTTTTCTTCGTCGCTAAGTAAAAGGTGAGTTCGGGCTCGTTTAATAAAGACGCTCGGAGTAACACTTGAGGTCATCCCGTCGCGTGCAGCACCCTCCAATCCGACCCCGGCATCCATCCCCCTCGAACTACTCTCGCAGCGGTTTCTATCTCGTAAAGCCGCAAATTATTATTTTTCGTTTTTTTTTTCAATTTTTTTTATTTTTGTTCATTTTCTTCTTTTTCTTTACCGCACTTTTTTCATTCAGCTTCTTTTATCCGTGGCTGAGTAGAGTTTCTGGTTCCAGCACCCCTGGCAGCGTCCGTCCCGGTGGCCGGGACATTGTTGAGTAATTAATTTAGCACCACAGCGCGCGCGTTAACCGCTTCCACGCTCACGCTATACGTATACGAAGCTGTGCTCGGTTATATCACCCATTCCCTACCCCCTTCCCTCGCTTGCCCTTGCTTGCCTTCTGGAAAACACTCCGAAGGACCGCTGTTACACGAAAGGGTAGCTTGACTCGGCGTTAACAGTTGCTCTCTCCTCGGCTGAGCCATCGCTAATACGAAGGCTTTTGCATCTTCGCATTTTACCCTCGGCTCTGCCGTGTTCCTTCCGCGTTGTCTTCGCTGAACAATCCAGCGGTATTCCCGGAGATTCGAGGACAGCGAGCCGCTCGTCTCGTTGTCCTCGGGCAGTCGCCCCCAAGACTCGTAAAACTCGGGCTGTCATTTTCCCAACTGGCGCTGAACCGCAGGATACCGCGTGGCTGTGCGCTCTTTTTTTACCTTTCGCATGTGTGTGTGTCTTCTGCATCCGTGTGACATTTTTGCCACCGCCAATGGGACTTGGTGAGAAATTTTTAACGAGCCACGAGACAACGGACTGGGGATAGTTTTTCACGCGCTCGTTCCTTCACATCCACGTATTTTTTTTACTCCTCCCTTCCCTCTCTGGAGCCCTTGTCTTGTCACGACGGCTGTTGTGCACTCGCTTCGTCGCCAATGCTCTCTTGGTCCACTTTTATGAGGCCTTTTTTTTATTCTCTTTTGCGTGCCCCTAAGTCACAGATGGAATGGAGTATATATTAGAAACATTCGCCACAAAGGACTTGCATGTCTACATTCATGTGAATGATATGGTTTTTAAAAAAATATCATCTTCATCGGATGTTAATATCGTTTCACGAAAATAGCATAATGATTTCATCAGTATAAAGTTGCAGAAATAAATGAAAAAGGTAATTTTTCTGTATATCAAATTTATGTCGTCGACTATAGTTATCGACGTTAACTACAACTTCGGATTAAGTATCAATAGATTATCCAATTTTATCCCCGGAAAACGACGACAGAACCACGTACAGTCTGTCGATGCGCGATACCCCGAAAACGTCGATCTTCTACGCGAGAGTGATCGATCGCCGTTGCAAGAAACCCTGAGAAAGGCGAGAGATACGAGAGCGAAAAAAAGAAATGAGAAAAATAAAAGGGTAGAGGTGTTCGAAGATAAAAAATAAAAGAATTGAAGTGCAATTGCGCAAAGTAACGGCCGAAGAGATCGACCTCACCCCACTGCCCCGTTACGTACGTGCAGCGTCTGTCCGACCAACCACGGACCGTTTCCACTTTCGGTAGTGCATGCACACTTTTCGCCGGCAGCGAAAACAGATGTCGAGGCTTTTCAACGATTTGTGGCTTCACGGTTTTTTTTCGACGTCCCTACCAAGAGATCGGGAATATTTGTTTTAACGTTCGGAAGCAAAAACTACCATTTTGTTTTAACACAAGCTCCAATCACTTCAACGATCGTTCGCGCACTGACTGTTTCACTGTTTTACGGAAGTACTTTTGTAGCCAAATAATCGAGTGGCGCACACTCTATTTGTCTATAATGGATGATCGAATTTGTTACTGTGAAATAATCCGAACAACATTTTTTCGCGCCGTTATGATTTTGAAATTTTTTTTTTTTTTTTTTCGATACCATTTTCAACGCGATAAACTCTGAAGCGTGGGCCGGGCACGTGAAAATTCAACAAGCCATCAATATTATACGACGACGACTATGAAAGTGTCACCCATAAAAATATCGATTCGAAGTATGTCTAAGCGTTTAGAGGTGACAGTGATTCAAAAGAAAAAACCTATTTCGCATCGAAAAAAAATATAAAACCCAAATTTTTGTTCGGTAATCGAGACACGGTCAGTAACTGGTACCCGCGTCCCTTAAGGGCATTCGTACTAGAGCGAACATTACACGGCGACACTAATGGTTTTCCCGTCACCGAAAGTTCCGTCGCCCTTTACGAGACAATGTGCAGCATACTGAAAGCCGCGCGTGGACGCGCAAGCCGTAAAAAAAAGTCGGCATCTCTCGTATATCCCATAACGAGACGACGACATAAAGCCGAGTTTATGTTGCCCTCATGCTCGCTGCGCCGGCATCCGACGCGCGCACACTATCTCACTCGGTGGAATATTGTTCATGTGTGTGCAACGCGCCCATTTTGTCCCCCATCGGAGAATCAGCGAACGGAATTGACCTGGAATGTATCCGGAATGGAAAAAGCCCTACACGAAATGTGCATTTTTGTTATGTTTTATCCAAATGCTTGGAAATACTTTAGTGTCGAAAGAATTCCGTAAAGTACGTTTAGCGCGGTAGTTTTCAAATGCTATCATCCGGAGCTTTGAACTCGTTCAAAATGATCCGAATTCGCCTACTGAATACGAAGAACGAGTTGTGTTCGACACTTCCAGCTATGTGCTTTTTTTTTGTGAAAAGTACTGTGAAAAATAAAATGAATTAATCCAGATAAACTCGGTCGAGCGTGCGTGCATTTCGATGCTTCTAACCGAAGCTTTATGTTCGTTAAAAATCGACGAAAAGTTTTATTCTATCTACACTGTGCATTGTAAAAATGAATAGTAGAACTGTAAGAATTTTACAAACCTCGGAAGAGCGAAGCATTTGAGAATAGTTCCGATACGTATTCTCTCCCCTCTTTCCGCGACCCAAAGAGGAGCGACTAGGCCACACCGTCCGCGAATTCTCAAGTCCCTTCGGGAAGAAGGAACCTCTAAAATGCTTCTCCGATTCCCGAATTCCCCGTGTGCGCTCGAAAGAACGACATTTAGGCTCCCGAGGCTGTTCCACTTTTCTGTTCGTCGTTTTCTGTTCTGCTTGCTTTCTTTTTTCTCGTTGCGCACATTTTTCCATTTTACTCACAAGCCTGGTAGCGACCGCCACACAACTGCCGTCCTCCGACCCACCCCCCCGCCCTCCCCCGCTTCCCGCTTTCTCTTTCCGCGTATACCTACCCTCGACCACCCAACGAGCTTCCGCTCCGTAATTTGGGCATTGTTCTTAAAGCCCGACACACCCCGGTGTGCCTGCTTCCACGCTAGACTTCCTACACCCCGTCTTCCCTCTGCTCCTCTTGCCTACAGTGCCGTACTTAATAATTAATATCTATGCAGAGGCAACCGCCCTATCTCCGGCCAAGGGGGTACAGTATGCGGAAGACGCTCTTTCCCTTCCGTGCTACCTCACGTTTCGCTTACTCCTCACACAACTTCCTTCCACCACTTAACGAGATCCACGGCTTGCCTACCGTGTTCTTTCGCCCGAGCATTTGAGCATCAATGGTTCCAGAATAGCAAATCTTTTAAGCGAAAACCTTTTCGAATGTGGAAATTGGATTGAAGCGACTTGGATTCATTATGCTCTTTTTTTTCTCGTACACTCGCTTCTTCTCGTGTACCAACCATTGTCAAGCACTTTGTTGAGGCGAGCATTGAAATATGTCTCGAACAAGCCTGGCATCTCGCAGTCATTTCGACGAAATCTTGAATTCTATGTACGGCTGTTTTATGTAAGACGCATTTAGAAAAATGAACGGGTCTATTTTTCGCCAATAACGTTTCGACAAAAACAATTGGAACGATCTTTGGGTAGGATCAAGAAGTAGAGCGGCCGATCGTTACAAGTGCGATCACTGTGATGCCTTCAAGTTGAATCATGCTCATCGTCGGAGCGCAATCGCTTCCAGGCATGTTACAATCAGCCCCGGAGTGTTCGCCCTGCGTTTCTCGGCGGGTGCGAGAACACCCCAATATTTCTGTTGAAGGGACGAAATATGGTGTCTTGTGGCTGATTTCCCCGCTGCTTCCCCAGCTGCTTCTCGCAACAATGGAGAATCCTTACTCTCTCGTCCTTCTCGGATTTTGAGCGGCCGCCAGGCCCCTTGGAAGCTCGACGTGCCCTCCGCCTACCTCCGGCCACCGAGCCATTGGGGCTGAGAAGGTGCCGCGGCCTTCGTCATTCCTCTACGGGTCTTAACTGCTTGCATATTTCACACCCCCGATGCGCGGGGTGTACAGGCAACAATAGCACATTGTTATTCGGGTCCGTTCGCGAAGCGCAAGGAGGGTTGGCAATGCTTTCCGCATCGTAGCTTGTGGCGGGAGAGAAGGGTGCGCTGCAAGGATGTTGAGCGTTGAAAGAGAATAGCTCGGCGATGGTGGAGCCACGCCGCTGCCGGCCACGAGAGATACTCGACGAAAAGGTGAAGGAGCCTCGGTCGGGGCATGTGCGAGAGGAAGAGAGTACACGACACGAGGGAAGAAACATGGAAACTACGAAGCCCATCCGCGGCTCTTGCTTCAAGAAGAACTCCGAGGCGAAGAGGACGGAGCCCGCACGCTAGTATTCCGTTACACGGCCAAGATGGCATAATATTTTTAATGGAGGGTGTCCCGGGTGATCTACGACGTCGCATTGTTTCGCCGAGACGCCTCATATATTAATTTCTCACCCTTCTTTGTCCGCCATCGCCGTCTTCCTCTTTCTTCGCGCCTCTTGCGTTCTCGCGTGTACCTTGAAACCCCCCACGAAGCTTTTCTCGTCTCTCTTATCCGCTTTTCCTTATTTCTTTTCGCCACTCTTAGGCTTTTCACTCTTCTTCAACGCCGACGGTGTCTAGTCGTCGCGATAGCCGTTTTGTTCTGCATTCTCATTGGTTACCCTTTCGACGGTCTTCGTTATAAAAGAACTCTCGCAAGATACTGCCGAAAGATGTATATGTATAAGATGAAACAACGTAAATTGTTTCCGTTATTTAATTTTTATTAATATTAACGATTTTCATTAAAAGAATTTTTTCAGAAGAAGATTTTCATTAAAAGAAAAGAAGAAAGATGGAATATCACAAAAATAGAAAATTGCCTAAAAGGATTCGTTCATGAAGAAGTAGAAAGAACAGAAGTCTCGCACAATTTTTTTATTATTGATCTATATCAATCGTACATAACGATATTTTAGCAATGCATTTCTTTTCTACGCATGGCCCCAACTTTATTCTTACGAAGCACCATTTTGCACAATTTGCTAGTCAATGTCGGGGGTAACAGTATTTTCGAATCGTTGGGTTTGCAACTGCGGGCCATTGGCGTGTTGCATGCCAGTTGCCTTTTATTCTACTTTTCTCCGAGCGCATATGACTGACAAACACTTTTTTTTCCATCGAACGGATAGACTTTTTTGTTTTCAATTTCACGGATCTATATACGTATACTCTCACGCGGAGGAGGGGCGAAGCGCGAGGGTGGCGGGGGGGTGGGTTTTAAAAAGCCAGAGATATAATGGGAACAAATGGAGCGACGCCGAGGCAGAGAAGACTGATCATTCCGCGGGCTCCACCGTCCGCGTAGTATAGCTACAGGTCTCTTCTGTATTTCGTTCTGCGTTCGCTTTCCCCGAGAGCCGTTTCATCATTCTGACGGGCGCGGAATCCGGCTAGTAATATTACCGACTAAGAGGAGAGGTTTTACTCTCGCTGTGTCTGGTCTCGTCTCGCGTCGAGTTGAAATTGACCCCGCAGCTTGCCCCCCCCCCCCCCCCCCCCCCCCCCCCCCTCCAACCGTGGGAGACTATCCGAGTGATAAAATATTCTATTTCGACGAACGAAATAATTCAATACGCGGATAAATTGAACGATAATAATTCACAATTATTTTTGCATAATTAAAAAGAAAAAACTGTTTCGGTAGACGGCCGCGATGAGAGAATCGTCTTGCGATGGAAATATGTTCGGGATAGAAGCTTGACAAGGAAATCGGGTCACGTAGCATGGAAACGATCCCGAAATGAAACGATGAAATACGGAGTCGTTGGTCCGTGTGTCTGCGACGACATCTCTTCTGAGGCAAAAACGGGAGGGCGACAGGGACGCGGAAGAGAGGGAGGATTCTCTACTTTTTCCTCGCAAATTGCCGCCGGGCTCTCCGTCGTTTCAATTATTAAGAACGTTCTCATACCGAGAAACTTCAGGTGAAAAGCGATTCTGAGGGATATTCCATTCCCCTCGACAGTGGGTAATGTAACCCGATTATTAGGTATATCAGTCACGGGGTTGTATAGGTCGCGGCACGAGAGCGGGTGTGAGTATACGTGGAAGCTGAAATGGTCGTATCGCGTATACCTTTCCGAGTTATTCCATATATTTCTCAAACTCTCCCCGTCTCTTTAACCTCTGTCCTCTCCTCTGTCTGTATCTTTGCCGCTCTTCGTGCTGCAGGCCGTTTTCTCCTTCTCGACCCTCGTTTTCAACGGGAAACGAGATAGCGATTCGAGGAGCTCATCAAGAGGGGCCCTTCCGCTATTTTCTCAAGCTCTCGCAAACTTTCGTCTCTTTCTCGCTTTGCGAACGCCCTTCTCCCTGCGTGGCACGCTCTCTTGTGCGCTTCGAGTCGTAGGACTTTCAAGTGAAAAGGGACTGTCAAATGAATATAAACGTTGATGCTTCAACATGTAGTGCCCTTTTAACGAGTAAGAGAAGTTTTCCCAACTTCTACCGAACGACAAGGCATAAATCGTTGGCTATAAAATAATTTGCATGCACTCGAAATTATAGCTCGATTACCGAGATAACACTGCCGAAATATTGTAGAGCACACCGTCGGAAGGGTCGAAGAAATCTCTTCCGACGACCTGATAGATTTTCGTCCTTTTATGTTATCATTCATAATATATAATTCCAAAAATTCATATGTGGCTCATAGTTCTTCTTCTCTTATGCTCAAACGACTTACCGAGGTTCATCACCATTGTTTTTACCACTTATAAAAATCGTTATTTACATTTGATTTATTGACCGCGAGTCCGGAAGGTCTGTTTAATAACGGTTCCGCAACTTTAGACAAAAATTTGTCTAGAAAAAAAGCTCCCGCCAAATTAGTTTCGTCCATCTGTTTCCGTTTGACGTAAAGATCAGCCACGGTTGTACTTGCGGTTTCGGTATCGCGCACCATGCAACGCGGCAAAGATAGAGAATATTCATCATGAGGTCGACTTTCGGTATTTCGTTACGATCCACGTCAAGCCAAAATGTAGTCGAAATCTCGAGCGGATAACGAAAGCATCGGTAAGCCCGGAAGCAAGCGAGAGGTGGAACCGAGCGCTGGTTGCAGAAGGTTGCAACCATTGCGCTGCATAGCGCAGACCGACGAACACTCGTTAGCGGAATTTATGCGATTCCCCGATCAGCGCGAGCAAGGTAGAAACGGGGGACGTGAGGGGATTTAAGCGCGTTGCGGCGCTTCGTACATTTTCCCACGAGCTCCGACTCTATAGCGTGTGTATATTCTTGCTGGCGTTACGTCCTGCAGTTCCTCAGGCTTTCGATCCCCCGCGGGTACTTCGGATCCAATATTCAAATTTCCCACGGCTTGCCATATACGTATATAGATATCCATGCATGTACTACCATTTTCGCGAGCACGGGACGGGACGTCGTCACACGTTTTTTGCACCGATCGACGGAACAAAAGAACGAAGAGATGCCGATGTGGATTGCACACGTCTTCATCGGGTCCATCGTCGATTAATCGCTTTTGAGCGTATTTTCTTCGCGTCCTCTACATAAGTTACATCATACATAAATTAAATTTGAAAAACGAGGTTTTCTTGCCTCTGGCGCCCGCAGATTTCGTATCTACATGTAATTATTGTAATTTTCGAACCAACCGAGGATTTTTATTACCGTTTTTTGAGTGCCATTCAGCTGGGAATGAATGAATAGCCAGAGGCCTGTGACGTGTACACGTCACAGGCCTCTGGCTATTTTGTATTTCCGACTAAATTCGCTCCCATAATGAATTTGATTTTCAACAATTTATTTTTTATCTGACAATTCTCGGACACGGAAATGGTCATGTTACCGTGGAATAACGACGTTAGCGAACAAATGAATTCGCTTGCAGATTTGTCCGAACATCTGCGCGTTCGAAAAAAAAAAAACACCGCCGAAGCAAGTGTCCGAATTTCGCAATTTCCGGGTACGAATTTGTCATGTGTGGGCGTACAGCCCTCGTGGCTATATTAGCCTTTTTTTGCCAACCGTTTTTTAGAATTGTATTCACGATTTTCAAGAAATTATTCTCGTTCAATGAAAAGCGCGGAAAAAACGGAATATTGAGTGGATAAAAAAAACGATTACGCCCACGCGGAGGAGTTAAAAGGACGCGAAAATATGTGAGGTCTTCTAGAATTAAAATGAGCAGGACGCGCAGAGTAATAGATACGTGTACGAGAGACTTTTTCAGTTCTCATGGACGAACCATGCACATTATTAAATTGAAAATGATGTACGATATCGTCATTGGCGTGTTTAGTCCAAACGCGCGTGGGTTCACCCTGTCTGACCGTAAAGACTCCAAAGACCAAAGGATAGTCGCTCGTTCGAGCTCGTTTTTCATCAGACGATTTAGCCCTCGGGCTAACTCTATGCTACGAGTACCTGTTTCGCTTCACTTATAAATCCTAGAGAAAAACATACACTCCCTCGGCAACACTGGTCTCATGCCCAAGCTTATATATTACTTTTACCTCGGAAGAATCGCAAGGTGAACAGAAGAAAAAAAAAGAAAGGAGAGCCTTTCAGTTCACAGGCTCGATTAGGACGAAAGCTGGATGATAAGTAATTTTCCATGCGTGCTGTCGGATATTACTTGTATGAATAGCGTTCGAAATATCTTCCTGTGTTATTTTCCCCGTTTGTTTTTTTTTCTCTTCCTTTCTTTCTTTATCGTTTTTCATACCGACGCAACTTATGTGGTTTTCTCAAGAGTTTTCCCTTCTTTGTCGAGCCCCAAAGCCAAAGGTGCCGAAGCTCCGGGACCCTTCTTTTCATGCTTCGGCATCGAGACACGCGTAGGGCGGATATCAGAATCTTTCACGAGATGTGCATAAATCAGGTGTTCAGTGACTGCTGTCGATGGAGCTTGGCTCAGCGATTCTTTTCTTTTTTTTCTTTGAAATTCTTCGATTCACGTAGCGAGCGGTATAGTCAGCCCAATGGATAAAAGTGCGTGATGCCAACGCTTCACCCTCCCTACCCCCCCCCCCCCCCCCCCCCCCCCCCCCCCCCCCCCCCTTCTCTCTATCTTGATTCCCTATCGAGGTTCTTTACCCTCGGCGCCCGGAGTCGCCGAAGCGTGCGAGAGATACCAATCTGGCCCATCTTTTCCTTTTTTTTCGTTCTTTCTTAACTCCCTCGCCGTACCCTTTAAATAAACTCTTCTCCCTTCCTTTCAATCCCTCTATCAATTCACCACCGCCACCCCCTGCCCCCCCGCGAAACGCTCAACGGATCTCTCACGCTTGAATAATACGTCCACTTAACTCCACCCTTATCTCGCACCGATACGAAATTATATGGCGCGATTCGGGGACAAGTTGAAATATTAGCTTTTCGCTGATCCGACGCCTACTTTGTTAGATACTTATTCGTTTTCCCTTTCGCATTGGATCCAGGCCTCCTCTCGCCAATTCCAAAGCACTTTATCTTGCATTTCTCGAAAGACCAACTTAGATATGAAATCGTCACGTTGCAGGTAACGTTAGGACGGATATTTGACTATTTAACGTGGAATTCATGGCTTCAATTACACTCAACAATTATCGTGTAAAAAACTCATAGAGTTGACAAAATTACGATGAAACGTGATTTTTGCAACAAAAATAGAAGAATTTAAAAAAACTGTCGAACCAATTAATTATTACATACAATTACTTTAGGGATCTACACGACCAACATTTTATTTAGGTATAAATAACAATAATTATTCATTATAATCAATTCATCGAACGAATAAAAATTCAAAGAAATGTCCTTATCTCGATATACGTACAAGGAAAAAAAAAATTAACTGAAGACAGCTTAAACGTTAATTTCCCAGCGTGACAACTCAGTGCCTCGCTAATTCATTCCGGCATGAATCCACGAGTACACTTCCGCCGTTGTCGTTTTCTTGTTTGCCAAGCTTTTCGGTTCCATAAATAACAAACACGTGGATATAGTGACGCGAACGGCCCGAAAGTGTCGTACATGTGTCTCTTCGACACATTTTGCCATGGGGCGTTAGCTTGTTATACTCACCTTTCCAGTTTCCCTGTATCGTAGCTTCTCCACAACAGCTCGTGGTTCGTGGCGCGAATTAATGTGCAGGTACCCAGGAGTACCGGGCATTACCATAACATACCATTTACTCTCAATGCCTTCCACTCGTTGTGCCTCATCGAGCGGAGCCGGCTATATCGCTGAGCACACCCTTCGTCCTCCTCTTTCCTACGTGACTTACCCTCGCTGCTTCCTGCTCACTTGTAGCCTCGTATACCTACCCGCAGTAGTGCTTGGAGCTTCGATACAATACGTAACATTTGCAGATTTTCGCGTTGAACTTTATTGCTCGCGTGATCGTAACTCTATTCCCTTATTCGTTTACGGGAATCTCATTTACCATTGTCATTGATAGAGTTTATTTACGGGAATTCATTCTAGTCCTTAGGAAGGCATCGAGCGGATTAATCTGAAATGCCTCAACGACATCTGGAGTGGCTCTGATTTTGGCGATATGAGGCTAGCCTGACTACATACAGGGAAAAAAAACTATACATTTTTACTCACCGTTCGTTGCGTCGGGGTAACTTACCGTAGCCCTTCCGGAGATGGGACAAATATTACATTTTTGGTACACCTCTGAACCACATTGTAATAACTTCACGCGCAAAATAACGTGAATTTGGCATTGTGGCTATTTAATTAACGGCATCACAGATGGTTGTTCATTTATAACTGTCATTACAGTGTGACGCTGCGATATCTAAAAAATCATATGGGCAACCAGGTCAGTTACATTAACCAGGTTGGTTAAATATGAACGAACACATGCATTCAACTCGCGAAAAATGTGGGTTTATTCAACAGTACTGTTGATCGTATTAATAGGATTCCGATCCATCGACCCAAAAAAAATGTTGAACTTTTTACGGGTATCCAACCGAAATCCCTATTTGCTTATTCTACCAAAAACGCTTCCATTACAAACAATATAAGGGCTTAAAAAAATGGTTATCATGGTCGGAAGTAATCAACTCTTATACTGAAGGCCTTAAAATGTCCCACGGTAATTCGTATAGAGCCTCGAAGAGCGTTTCGCAATTCATTATTTGCAATGACTGTTTCATTGGGCCAGAATACCTGACTGTAACAATTGTCTTGCTCGGGGAAGCATTTTTCTTCAGGGTTCTTCGGGGAAGCACAGGAAAAATTAAAAAGTTATTTTGCTAGTTTAGCGAGTAAATTTTCGATGTTCAATTTGATCGCACTGCACTTTAATGATTACCGTACACATTGCACATAATTACAGTTCGAACCTCATTTCCGAGAGTGTCACTATGTAAAGTTGTTCACTTCGTATCGCTATAATATTTACGATAAAATTGGAACCGTCTTATTTCAGTGCAAGCCCTGTAAAATATAGCCCTGACTATATTTTTATTAACGATTACGATGTCGACTAAAGACGAACAAAGTTGAAACGATGTTTTTTACTGTTTATCCGAAGCGTGTCTTACGGAGAACGAGAATAAGTAAACAGATGATTGTTTGTCGGCTGAGGTATTCTTAAGTGCGTATATTCTTGAGTTTCTCCGGGGTACCCGGCAGGGTTGGGCGGGGAGCAAGAAACATCGCTTGGGCGGAAACGTGGAAGGAGGTATTATGCGATTCACTGCGAAAATTATCATCATCTGCCTCCGATAATAATTACAAGCTCTTCTTGAGGAGAGGCAGAATAGAAGCTGGAACAGCAGCTTCTCATCATTTCTATCTTATGCTGGACTACCCTTTCTCATCGTTTCTATAGTGCCCATATATATATATATATACGACTAACACGCCCCGGTAGTTTCTCGTTCTCTCGCGATCTATCCCGGAAGCCGCCGAGTTTCCAGTTATATCGCTATAGTTTTGCCGTCGTTCCTCGAAGAACTCTGAAGACGTTCGGGAGAAAAGCTTTCGCGTGCACGCCCGGCAAAGCGAAAGCGAGAGAGAGCTCCGATAACGGATTGAAGTAAGACAGCGAGTGAGGAGCCCGTGAAGACTTTAATTGAGCTACGCCGGATACGACGCGCAGCTGGCGACTTTATCGACCTTATCATTAAACCACCCTTGCGTCATTCCGTTCCTATATCTCTTAATCCTTCTCGTTGCGACTTATGATATACTTATTGGCTACGTCGATTGGATATGATATGAGATCTTCGATGTACACGAAGAAAACGAACGTGGAGTGAAAGACCACAAATTTTTGGAAACTTTTCCGTCGTAAAAAGAGCTAACACGCGTAACTGAAGCAGTTGCAGGACAAAAATCCTCACTTATCGTACACGAACCGAGTCTGTTGAAGGTAATGATCGTTCGGAACACTCCGATTCTAATAATTCGTCGAGCGTTTAATGGTACAAATCGCGCGGTCGCTGGTACATAATGCTTCGAATTAAAATGCCGGATACAACATTTTGTTATTGGCCCAAAACTCATCAAACTCGAAGTCGTCTGAAATCGAATATCATTGTCAGATTCAAGTAACATGAAAACGCAATTAACGACACTTGTAATAAATGTATATTATTTATAATTCAACATAGGTACCAGACGAATCGCCGTGTCGACAATACGTATTTTTTTATCGCCACAACAGAAAAAAAATCCCCTCGCAGTCGATTAAATGAGCTCAATAATTTATGGCTCTCTAATTGCCGAGGGGAATCGAAGAGCGAGAACTCGCGGAATGTCAGAATGAATCTTGAGGCCGGTTGCGCGTGGAGTGCGAGAGCGAAATCGTTTGAGTTTACGAGGCCTCGGTCCGCGCGCAAAAGTGAAAAGAGGGTTTGCCCCCACCAGTGACAGCGGTAAGCGTATACTTACGAGTGGGTGTGCGTGTTATATCCTCGGGAACAAAACTCGCTTGGCGCGCTTCTCTCGTTTATCAGCCTAATTAATTAGCAAGTCGTAAACTTTGCTCCGATGACGTTGGGGAAGCCTCTCGCTCTGCTTCTCTCTCTGTTTGCGAGAGAAGCTTCGACGGCTATAGCTCGAAGCGTAGCACCCGAAGATGCGAGTTATCCCCGCTCGTGTTCCAATTAATCCAACAGTCAACGACACGGAACTGTCTCTATCCCCGTTGTTCTATTTTGACTCGTTCCGGATTGTGACAAGATATTCGCAAAGTTCACGAGAAACTAGGCGAATCTTCGTACACGCTCGCTAAGTCTTATTAACGTTTCTGCGCTACACGATAATTAAATGTACGCTTTCCACGGTAAAAGCATCAAAACACGGCTTTGCCGTCGATAATTTGAATCCTTCGGCGCTACTCACCCACAACTTCGAAGCGAGTCAACAAATTACGGATTTACGCATTGCATTCGAGTTGTGTCCAAGCTCATCCTTTATTCTCGATCGTAAATTCACGATTTTTTTAAATTGCTAATTTCTTTTTGGCAACAAGTTCGGTCATTATAAAATACACAAACGCGTATCAAAGGGGAAGAAATATGCGTACTAAAATCGTCAAGAAACTGCCGAGCTCTCTCATCCCGTGGTGTTATTGTTCTTGCAACCTTTCGAGCTAAGGGAACGAGTCGGTGCGGCTATTATGCGACGATATAATGAGTTGAGAGATCGGTTAAATCGGGAAAACGATAACGATCCGAAGGAGGACCTTCCCCGTCGTGGCATTGTGAGAAACCCGCTCGTGGATAGAGTTTACTGTGGTAGCACGCCAGTTGCACTAACAGGTGTCGTCAAAAGGATATTACGTTAAAAGAACCCCGGCATTGCAAAATTGTTGCCCGAAGGACATGGCGCTCGAGAAAACTTCGGTGCAGTAAAAGAAGATAGACAGTGCCGTTAAAAGCTCGAAGCTTCCAAGGAAATCGCGCGGTATAATGGAATACACGAGAGCATAACAATCGCGCGTAACCGTAGCCGGCCATCAGAAGGCTTTCGATGGCGTACGAGACGATCCGAGGGGCTGAGGGGCATTCCTAGCAGTTTGCGATACTCCCGAACGAGAGGAGGCATAATAGTCGCGTATACAGTTAAGGGATTCTCGTAGCAACTTCGGCTACGATATAGTTCGAGGCACCGGCGAGAGAGAGGGCATTTCGCGTTTAGTAAATACAGAATATATGCGCTTAAGTCCATCGTGTTTCCCTAAGCGGATAGTGTACGAGATGAGGTATAAAGAGGGAATACAAAAGATTGACGGCTTACGTACGGAAGTGGAGCATCAAAATTCTTGTTCGCGTAATTTTTCTTTTTTCCGTTTCTTTTCTTCTCCGATTCTTGTTCCGTTTCCATGATCGCACATAGATTCTTTTCAAAGAATTCATAAAAATTGTCTGGATGGTGTATTTGTCTTATTTTTTAATCCGATAATATTTTGGTTCATTCGGACATCTGTATAGTTTTACCAAAGTTGGTCGGAACGGTGCACTCTATTTTCCATGAATAATTTCGATCGGTCTCAAGCTCTTGAAGGTGGTCGATTTTCATTCTGGAAAGGACTGTCTACAATCGGCAAAAACGCATACTCTTCGAGTTTGATAGATTTATGTAAAATGTATAAATACGGATTTGGGTTCGTTCGTATAGACGCCTATATGCAGGCCTTATCTCGACCCGTGTACAATGGCAAAGTCTAAATATTATTCATAGCAACGAGGGTAGGTTTAACAGAGATCCGGCTTATATGTATATGTATACATTAGCCGAGAGGGGGTTTACGTTCGATCCCTCAATTCGGCTGATCGATCTCAGTACTGTTAGGCAGAGGACGATCGGCTAGAGAGGCAGAATAGAACGCAGGCCCGAACGGAGCCAACGCAGTAGTGAATTCGCGAACGCGAAGAGAGAGAGAGAGGAGGGAAACCTCTCCGCTAATTGAATTACAATATTAATCGAGGCAAAACGCCCTACGGCCATCAGCGATGTTTCCCGCGTTGTCGGATTAATAATTCACGAATTGAGAATTGATCTTCGTCGACGTTGTACAGTTATATTACCGCTTTGTACGTCGACGTACCAAGCGTGCGCGGTGATGCGGATACAGCGGCACATGACGTTGCCGACCCTTCTAACCAATCTATTTCGTCACAATTCTGACGAAACGGCCGATGCGAAAGCTTGCAATTCGAATTGGAGTAACTGCGCGACGTCCCTTATTCTTTATTCTGTTTACGTTTGGAATAATCACAATTCCTCGTGACTGCATCGACTCTCTTTCAAAAAGGTTCATTGTGCAGACTCTTGCGGGCCACTTCTCCAACGACCCCCGACCAGACAATTCAACTAAACCCTCACTCGCGTTGTGTATCGGTAATTCCGTTTGAAATTGCCATTTCGTTCGTGTAAATGGCGCTTGGCGTTGTACCACCGCTCATTTTATTGTTTTCATTTCTCTTTTTTTACCTTTTTTCCTTCGTTTTTTTTGTTCCCTCTTTCTTTCGCTCGTACCCGAATTCGCCCTTTGTCCTTCTTTTCGGTCGTTCCGAAACGTGAGCGTAGGACGTTGTTTCCCCGAGGGCTTTTATCGGTAAGCCCTTTGAATTCTTGTTCAGTCGTCACACAAGCGTCATCGAATATTGCTTCAATTTCGATATTGCCATGTATGCATCCACAATCTATTGGTTGCACTATATGCCTTCGTTCTATTCTCGTAATTCGTGTGTAAACTCGAATCCGCGCTTTTTCGTCGCCGTCGCCTCGTTCGTAACGAACATTTGCCGCGCGCTGTTGAACTTCGCTACGCTAATCGATAACTGCATCTCAACTTCGATGAATCTTTGAACCTTTGTGTACGATTGAAATGGAAGAAAAAATGTCGATCAGTATCAAGTATCAAAAGGGACTTGAGATTTCATTAATGCACAAAAACATTGAATTAACGAGAAGCGAATAATTATCCATGAATTTTGCAATCGCAAAAGACGAGAAATCGCGACGAATTGTATGCGTTTCCTCCTTATAATACCTCGTGAATACGGCATATTCATCTTTCGCGATTCTCGGAGTTAATTAATATATCTCCGTCGAGTAGTCATTTGTACTTCAACATAACGGAAACGCTTTCTTCATTCCTCGTACATTCGCTTTCATATGACACACACGCACGCAGAGACGCACACAGCGAGCAGCGCAGTTTCTGAGATTTATCAAGACAGTGGAAAAGCGTAGCCCGAATTTTATCCACATAACTCGAAAGGAGCTCCGCCGAGAGATTTCATCGTAAAACTCTCAAGATTCTAAATTCGTTCTTTCCTCGTGCCCGCTGCTACTTCCTCCTCTACTCCCTCGACAAGGGTTCGAAATTTCTCTCTTTTTTTTTCAATTGTTCTTTTTTTTTCCTCTCTCTCTACCCTCACGCTTTCTAGCTCGAGGATTCTCTTATTCCACCGTGCTTCCTTCCTGTTTTATTTCAAAGCGTGCGCGCACGCGGCACGGGGGTGGGGGCTCGACGAGTGATGCGAGAGATTGAAAAGAGGATATTTCATTCATGCTCTCTGGCTCTTCGCTCCACTCTTGCAGGAAAACTCAGCTGACTGTGTGTGTGTCTGCGTTTCTTCATCTGCGCAAAATCTTGGAATCTCCGACTCCTCTCTCTCTCTCGTCTTTTATTCTTTTTCATAACCCTCATGGCGCGAAGAGAGAATGCTCGAGTATTCTAGAACATTTTGTAACGGCTACCGGTATCGCATATAAGTGGAAGACTCGCGTGATAGAAAACGTACGGGTCAAGACAGAGCCGTCTTCTCAATTATAAAGCACTGTTTTTTGGTTCCGCCGGATTCTTTTATTCAGCAGCTCACTCGGTTTTGCATTTTATTTTTTTCTATTTTATATCTTTTTTTTATTTTTCATCGATATCTTTTTTATTACAAAAAATAAACGATGACCATAAAAAAAAGATGCAGCGCAGGCGTAGCGCTGGTAATTAATACCCGACGGAGCGCTGTTCGAATCGCGCCGTTCACCATATTTTTCCCACAATTCATCTTCGGACCAGCCGTTACATCATCCGAAGTCTCGGCTCGATAGTTACAGCTCTTTTTTTTCTCCTCCCCCGGTAAAATCAATCGCCCCGACCGTTCTCGGTGCGATATCCTTTTCTCATAAAACCTCCGAAGCCTTAAAACATCTTTAAAAAACCGTTGATCCGAAACGCTTCGTTTATTATATTAATAAAATATTCTCGAATTCCGATTCGCCTTAGATTCGATGAGTTATATTTTTTTCATAAAAACATTAATACACGCAGCTAAAGATGAAGAAATTATTTGTTTTTTTTTTTTTCACTTTCATCACTCGCGCACGCGTGTTTTCGACTGCCGTTCCGAGTTTCCTCGGGTGACGGAGAAAATACGATCGCGTTTCTCCCGAACGGAGAGGCGGG
Source organism: Ischnus inquisitorius (assembly GCA_963924025.1). NCBI lineage: Eukaryota > Metazoa > Arthropoda > Insecta > Hymenoptera > Ichneumonidae > Ischnus > Ischnus inquisitorius. Next base: position 11,391,187 of record OZ001252.1, read on the forward strand.
ACGGTCGGGGGATGAGGGAAGAGAACGAGACGGACGTGGGTTGCCGGTCGACCCTTCCCTTATCCACCCTCATCCTCCGACGTTCGCGGTAATCCGGCCCGCGGCACGTAAAGGACAGGCCGCGGTTTATTTTAATAACCCGGGTGGCATCCTTCGTTACTCTTACTTACAAAGTATAATGGAGTACGAGACACACAGGAAGAAAAAAAAAATAGGAAGAAAGGAAGATAGGGAAGCTTTTCTTTCCTCGTTTTTACGCTCAATATGCTCCCAATTTGAATACTCTCGTACTTCCTTCTTTTTATTCGTCTTCGTTCACTTTTATTTTCCTGGGCGGCCGATATATATGCATCTTTCATTCATCCTCGACCAGCACGCTGCGAGTCGGAGGGAAGATTTGGGAGCCTCCCGATCCCTCCCACGCGAATATAGCCTCGCGCATCTGTTGCCCCCGAAAAACACGAGGAGAGATAGTGAAAGCCGCGTTAAATATGTATTTCGTTAATTCGTCACGGCGCGTAATGCGCGAGTATGCAAAGTTTTATTGATGAAGGAAAGACGCCCGCCTTTGTCGTTCGCATTGTATTTTTTTAATAAAGAATCATTGTGTTTCACCCTCTATGTTACAGAACACGAATGCCCAGGCTGCACTGCAGGCGGCTCAGGGACAGAGCGTTCAGGCGCAGGGAGCCGAGACCCAGGGCGGACCCAACACTGTTCTAAGAGTCATCGTCGAGCACATGATATACGCTATCTCGTTGGACACCCTCTATCAGGTAAGAGCTTCGAAACATCAAAGGCTAGACAATTCTTTTCTCATATCCTGCAAAGCAATACCAGATTTTCAAGAAAGTCGAGTTAAATCCAATTCATCAAGGGAATCCGGGAAAGCGGGAGGGGATTAGTTGCGTTGAGATAAACATAAACTTCTTATAAAAACGCATAAGACACAAATAGACCTATTTACAAAATAATTTCAGAAAACTCAAGTTCCAGAATTGCAATTTTTTCTATTATTCGTGATGTTCGCCCCCATTTCATTCAGATCATACCAATGTTTTATTCAACATTATTATTCCCCAAAGAATTAAACCTACTGCACGAGAAACGAGTATCAGAGTGTTGACAGACTTTTTTCAAAATCTTACTAGCATTTCCAATCGGTGGAATGGTTTGAATTCACGGAGTACCAGCGAAATGAGACTACCTTCATTTCTCTGTCCAGACGTGCTCTTCCCATTAATCATACCATGTGCATTATTCTGCGATTCGGTATTTGCCTCTGTGCTTTTTTCGCATCTTCCAATAGGTTTTTTTGTCTTTTCCATTAATGTCATACGAGTGGACTTCAGAGGGCTGCAGAAGGCCAAATTAGTAGCGTAAGCGGTCTCGGGTTAGGTGGTAGTCCGCGATTCTCGTCAAGGGTGCGGTGTAGCGTTGAGTGGAGAAGCTTCGGGTTGTTTGCACCTCGGTCAAACGAGCGAGAGAGAAAGAGTGGGGGAGGGGGTGGGGGGAGGGGTGAGTGACGAAGCTCGAGGTTTACACAATTTGTGAAGTCAACGGTGGTAGTTAGCTCGCCGCTGGCACACGGTAAGTATATCGTGGCCGTCATTAGGGACACCGACCGTCGGCGAGGCGCTCGCTTTCCCGCGAGCGTCATCCCCTCGGGTGGGGTGGAGAGAAGCGGCCCGGCGGACGGCGCGGAGAATGCCAGGGGATAACGGGGAGTGTTTCCGGTTCGAGTTGAGTGGTCCATGCATTTTTAAACGCGGCACCCGTGCCTGCCTTTACTTCCCTTCGCTTCCATTCCCTTCGCTGATACAACTACACAGATCCCATCCACTCACACAGTCATCGTCGTAAGGCCCTCTCACCTCTCCCCTGCCCCGGTCCTTCCTCGGTACTCCGGTGTACACCGGCGTCGAGCAAATGTACTACTTGTGCCCGGGTGCACGACCCACACCGGAAACTGGCTTCCACCGCACGACGTGTAAACCTAACTTAATCCCACTACACCGAGACCGTAAATCGCGGCTCTCGGTGTGCACTCGCTGGCCCTCTATATACCGTGGGTACTAGAAAGCACGTGAGCGTACGGTAAATGCCATCCGGAAACGATATTAGTTCCGACTACGGATACCGCGAAAGCCTCCTAACCGGGGGCAAACAGTGCGAGCAACCGGGAAACCGGAAGGCCCCACCCATCGCGCCCCCTTGACTCCCCCCTCGCGCGTAGACTGGCCTCAAGACTCTTCGTTTCTATCTACCTTCCTCTCTTCAATTCGTTTTGGTTCTTCAGGGCCCGCCGGTACGCCAAAGTGTTTTTACCCCCGGACGTTTATCTCTCGGCATAGCATTTCAGTTTTACAGCGCCGCAGATAAGAGTACATTAAACATTGCGCTATTTTCGAATCACAAGGGCGTATCTCGCTGTACGAAAAATTGCTGATTTTAGTCACGATGTATCGATATTGCCCGGTTAAATAGACGGAGCCGTTCGCTGCGGAGGATCTCGATGTTCGATTAGTTCAATGCAATTTTGAGTCGATTTATATATACAACTCTCTGGAGAATATCCGATTATCTACGGCTGGGCGTTAGGTGAGATAAAACGGGGAAGAAAAATCAAGAGAAAGAGGCGAATTTCCTCGAATGAACAAGGTCTGAGCCGTTAATGGGGGGAATAGCCAGAAAATATTTGCCAAGCCCCTACCGCACACGCCCCCACGCGCCGAGGAGCATAGTTGCGTAAGTAGACTTAAACGAGTCGGCGGGAAGGGTGGTGTGCGGTTAAGGGTCGAAAAGCATGCACCCGCCAACAATGAATCGTGGATGTGTAATTAGCTCGAGGGATCACGCGGCCGTGAGCCCGCGATTAAATAAATGGAACTAGCGTACACTTTATAACACTTTATCGAACACGTTTTTTCCGTATTAGCGTTCTCTTTATTTTTTCACGTTTGTTCCTTCGATCCTTTATTTTCATTTGATTTTTTATGAAACGAATATCCTCCATAAAAAAAAATACAAGCGACATGAGAAATTTCGGTTATCACAACATTGCCTTGTTCATCTAGCTTTGTTTACTGTGGTAAAAAAAACAGAGGCAATATAGTTTCGCAATTGATATTTACTAGCGCCAAATGGAAAAAAAAAAGACGCTTCAAGTATTTCATCGATAAAGGCAATATCATAGAGGTGAATATTTTTCAAACTGGCCACACACGAACGAACGTGCAAACATTTTGTCTATGTGATTTTTTTTTTAATTTTGCAACGAAGCTTTCGCTTTGAGGAGACAAAAGATGATAGATGTTACCGAGAGTATGACAATTATCAGGAAAGAGCCTTCACTAATTCTGACAAAGTACTTGATCTACGCCATGCGAGAGTGGGATCTCTGGCTACTTACGAGGCCGGACTACTACCGCTCGTAGCTCACGGGAGACCCCAGCAGTGCGCCGTTCCCCATCTGCGAAACCAGGCACCGTTTGTTCTCTATTACCCAAATCGACGAGAAATTCTAATCCCACTAAAACTTGTCCTATGTCACCCTCCAACCCCCTTTTACCCTTTGGGGCTCTCTACGCCCGCGATAATACACTGCGAACTATTAGAGCTTTAAGTACAGAGCGGAGCACGGACCACGAAACCTTCATTCCTTTGTGAGGCTCGGCCATCCCCCGCGTCGCCCTTTTGGCCGCTTCCCCATCCCCGACTCGTGCCGTCACATCGATCAACCGGTAACAACTTAGCTTCGCAAACGCGCAAACTATCTGCGGAGGAGCCCTCGCGCATGCACCAAACACACGAACGTCCGGCTTATTCATCGTCTCTGTGAGGAATACAGATTTCAGGAACTCATCACAGCAACGCGCAGAGCCATCGAATTCGTTCGAAACTTTGTAGCTGAAAACCTTGGTTTTTTTTTTACTCGTCCTTTAACGATTTCAACGTCTACTTCCACCAAGGTCTACTCGAACTCTTAGTCCTTCGCACGTATATATATTCTTTATAATGATATTGTTATGATTCATTTTTTTTCTCTGGAGAGTGCCTCCAGAAGTACGCAGCTGGGACTTTCCCACTGGCATGAGCGGCGCAGTATACAAACTTTGCCTCTCGGCCTCTTTACCCTCGCGCCTCTCTAGCCACCCCTCCAGGTTAATTTATATTGACGCCTTTTATTTGTTGCTTAAAATCCTCTCCTCTCCGATATCCAACTTTACGATCGGTTCGATGCTCCGCAGCGACCTGTTCCCACCGACAGGGGTTTCACGGCTAAATGGTCCGCCGGATATATCTCCCGGGGGTGTGGGGCGGGTCGGGGGGGGGGGGGGGGCTGATGCGAAAAACTTTTTTCGTGTGCCAGAAGCCCGACCGAATGTAGAAAGCCGAGTGGTAAACTACAGCCAGCCACAGAATTCGATCTGGTTTCGCACTATCCAAACTTCGTAATAAAGGAAAACGTTCGTTCCCGCGAGAGGCCTCTACTTGGGCGCCAACGTCTCGGCTGCGCCGCAGTTTCATTCTCCACACGACCAACCGACGGTTTTATTCAACTTTATTTAGCCGACACGTACGCCGCCCCTCCCCCCAATGTACTTTGTAGAAACAGTGGAATTTTTCTCCGTTTACAGATATTGCGGTAGTTTCATGTAATTCTTGTTTATTTTAACTGCTTACACGAAACTTTCGTTCTTTCTGCCCACGCCGCGTTCTCGTCATTAAATTATTCGGGCAACGATGGAATCAGGGAACGCGATCTTTTCAGTTATTTTCTGTCCTTCGCGAAAGGCGACCCGCGAAAAACGCGTTTAAACCCTTTGAAACTAGGTAGAGTATTTACGTGCTACTTTGAAGCATTGCCAACTTTCAAACGAATAGACGGAAACATTATAACATTTGTATGCCATCTTCAAAGGGTTCATATTTTTCGATTGATGTTTTTTTTTCTTTTTCAACTGAACGCAATCTGTACAAAATTTATGTGCTATCTTCAAAGGGTTGATATTTTTGTGGCATGTTTTTTTTTTCTTTCAATTCTAGTCCAACCTTTCTATTTCGAAAGTATCTTGTTTTAATACGTCGGGTTTTTTTCACGCGACAAACCCACTGACGGTGGTCAGTTCATCCGTATCACCGCATCAAAGTAACCGTGTATCTCTTCAAACGTATCGTTATGATAACTAAAGTTTTTTATGACTCTTGCGAAACGTCGGTACGGCGATTCGTTAATTTTTTTTTTTTCATACTTTCTTCTCACCTTCATCCGAAAGTAATACGTTTCTTTTTTCCTGCACAAGAGATTCGCAAAGAGGAATGGTAGTTTGTTTTTACCACACCTTTACGATGCTGTAGCTCTTACGCGTACTCGTTCAAACGGAATGGCTTCACTCGCACGGATTAAAGCCCTTTCATGGAAAACACAATGCCAATTTTCACGAGTGCTAAACTCAACGGCAATACAACTGCACGGCATGGTAATATTATGTGTAGTAATTCTCTCCGACCATCAAAGTTTACAAAAGCCTATGTTCTACTAAAGTGAATTCATTCTCGTTTGAAACATCAATTGTATTGTATCCTAAAAGCGTAAAATATCTTTTAACGCTAATTAACAATGAATATGAATCTCTCGTTCGTTTTTCTATTCAAAATTTCGCAAATGCCCCGCGTACGCAATTCTGTCGCAAAGTCATTTCAATAATGAATTTTTCCCGTAATTCCCACATAATATAGCGCAATCCTCGCTTGTCTAGGATAATAATAACAATAACATGGGATATAATCATCACAAGAGTTCACTCGAGCCTGCGGAGTGTGCGGAAACGAAGAAATATTTGTTCTTCTCCCTTCCAGTGGCACACGCCCCTTTTCATTTTCATTTCTTCGTAGCAACAACACACATGAGTGACGAGCGAGACAGGCGTAAAGGTTTGCCAGAGGGTTGGGCGAAAGAGTGTGGATCGAGACTGAAACTGACGTGTTGCGGACGGGAGATCGCGGTTTCCCTTCGGAAACGCGTGTGAATGAGAGTTTCCCTCGGTGGAAAAAGAAAGAAAAAGAAAATTGCGAAAAGGTTCGATATTAATCGTCGTTGAGGAGGTCGCACTCGGGCGAATGGAAACGAACGCGCGGAGCCGCGTTTGCACCGACTCCTCGAACCGCATACATTCCTTCTTTTTTTTTTAACTCATGAACCACTTCCCCGTTTGCTTCCCTGAATGACGAGCATAACGCTATCGCGCTCCGAGAATAAGAACGCCAAAGGGAGGTTCATAGCGGTGGGCTTCGTTTCGACGTGGAAAAGCTCGAACTGGCGCGCGAGAAACTGGAGTACGCTAGACGCGGAACGGACAGAGCCATCGGACCAAGCGACGAAGGGGATGGAAGGAGGCAACGGCGACTGGAACGGAATAGTTGTATAGTAATAGTACGCGAATCATTAATCACGCTCTACTCGTGACCTATGATTAATGGATCGTCTGGCCTCCTACACCTCCACCTTCTGCCACCTTCTCTGTATCCCATCGTTGCACCGCGGGCACGATCATTCGCTCCGATCGTTTCAGCCCGCGTTCGGTTTTGCGGGCTCTCCTGTACACCCCCGATGCTGCTCTGTATTTGTTCTGTGTAACAGCGTGTTTGCGGTCCCGACCGTAGGGGTCGGCTCCTATGTTGTGTAACCCTCGTTTGCAACCGATTCCTATCACTGGTTGCCGAAAAAAAAGTCAAATTATTGTTCAACCCCTCGAGTTTTTATGGGCTGCTTATTCACACTATGCGATTTCGTTGTAAAAAATTTAAATGCGACATTGATATTGAAAAAACGTCGACAATGCAAGAAGTAAAGTTTCACTTTTCAAATCGTCTTTTTGGCGGAAAAAGCATTCAAGTATTAAAAGTTTGACTATTTTTTATTTCCTCGAAAAAGCGAACGATCTGAGAAACGGGGTCAAAGAACTATCAATGCCGGATACACGGGTGTATGCGGCGCGGGTCTTTGCAAGAGAAATACCGACAGAGCATAGCTGGCAATAGTGATTCATTCCCATCGCATCATTCAGCGTTGAAACGCATCAACAAGAAAATAGTACACACAGCCCGATATCCCGAAACCCCACTAACCTATGTTTACTTCGGACAGCGTGCAGTATCTGACCGGGCGCTGCGATATCGGAACGATGGCCGCAACGCCGAAATTGAATTACCATTATTGCGGGTTATTCCATTGGCCGTAGATCGAGCGCGGCAAAGCGTGCGGGTTGCTTGCTGCTCACGGGTTCTCGGGCGATGGGCCGCTGGCCTCACCGCGCCCGAGAGATTCGCTGTGCCCGATAATTGAACCCTACGAATTAATAACTCCAACACGCCAATCAATAACATCGTTTGGCCACGTCGTCATTTTCACTGGTTAACTCTCCTTTCCCCCCTTATACATATATGCATATCTAATACATGCGATATCCTTGTATGGTTATAGCGATATATCTATACTCGCGTATCCGTTTGAACCATTCACGTCAAGCCTGTAACCGGCCAAGGCAAAGCCGATTTGCTTCTAACGTTGTACCTCGTCCAGCGGAAATTCCGCTGTTTCAACGATGAATCTCTCTGGAGACTGCGCGACGACGATCGAACGAGGCGAAGGATTATCGATGCTCGATGGCTCACGGCCAATAAGCTGCTCGATTTACCGGGAATTTCACATGCCTTTCCATCATTTCGTTCTATTATTCTTCCGTCGTCTTCCTTCCAATGCCAGTATCATATTAGGAATGATTTCGTTATTTCTCTTCTCTTCTGGGCTATCGTTTCGTTTTCTTTTTTTTTTTATATTTCATTCTTGCTCGCGCCCCGTCGAGCTTTACGGCAATCCCATCGTCCCAAACGCGTTTATTAATAACCTGTCGGTCTGCGACGTCGATAACGACGGGATCATCCGGAATCCCGAGACCTCGGGTTCTTCGGCTGCCTCCACGTAATCCTACGGGGGTGAGGAAACACCCCGTCGCAAGTTACGGAGACACCTTCGACACAGGATAGAATACGGCGTCTCATCGATGTCGATCTTCGCTTCTTGCTTGGCTCTCGCTCTCTCGATAAGTCGTTGGATCTAATGTTCATTCATTTTTCATTATTTTTTTTTTCTTCGAACACATTAATTTTTGATATTGGACAGTTTGGACAGAGTCACGATCTAGCTATCGCCAAAGTGGTTCGGCTCGAATGTGTATCTGCACTTTTGATATGTCGATAATTTCCTTTTTCTTTCGAATTCATTCCTCATGACGTTTTTCAATTAACATAAAGATTCTTTCATATTAATACGATAATGTTTACGATGATCCAAGAGAATGTATGTGAAGGAATTGATTTTATTAGAATAAAAATGACGAATCACTGTTTTGCGGGTGGAATTGCATGAATTTTTGCTCTTTCGCTTTTTTTTTTGTTTAAATAGGGTGAACGTTCCAGTGCATGTCAATTTCGACATTCCGAGCGAAAGCTTCGTTACGCAAATAAACCAAAATTGAACGGTAATGCATGTTCGAATTCGTGGAGAATCAATAGTCTGTTTTTTTTTATATGCCACTTGGATACGAGCAAACAAGCGACACTTAAATAGAACGAGCGTTCAAAATGAAACGTTATTAATTGAAGAATCGTCGAACGGGATTAACAGCCCGTGTGATTCGATCGGGTATAGTAATTGTACGTAAAGTGTACCGGTTAATCTACCCATATCCCGACACAGACAGAGCTATATATACGTAGAGACAGATCTATCTGTCTATAGGTAATCTCCAGAGGTAACAGAGGAGTTTCCAATGGGTCGATGTTGAGCCGATAGAGCCTCGCATAGCCAATAAGCCATTCAATTTAACGACTCCTGTGCTGCTTCCTTTCTTCTTTTTTTCTTTTTTACTTAATCTTAACCCTCGGATAAAAAAGCCCTGTACAAGAACGGGATTACCCGCACCATGAAATTCTATCTGTTGAATATTTCCCTTCGATACATATTTGTCTTGCAAATATTTTCTCCGCGCTCGATCAAGCATTAATTTTTTCTTTTCCTTTTTAACGAAAAAACGAATGTTCGTATTCAATTCGTCGGCATTTATTTATTACAATAAAAATGTAGGACTAAACGACGATGTTGTTTTCATCGACCGAATAGTTCAACATCTTCGATCTGTTGCCAAAGCATTGAAATTTGCATATTTTTTGTCTGCGCCGCTGAAATAATTCACGAATCAAATTCCATTATCGTAGAACTGTGATAACTTTTACGGATTCTCACCGAGAATCTCACATCGGCCGATCGTCGAGTCGGTTAATCGGGCGCCGAATATTTGGCTTGCAAATATTTTTGGTCACATTGCGTCGATTGCTCGTTGGATTTATCGGAGGGAAAATTGTGCATCGCGAGTCGACGGGTTCGCGAGCGAACAGTCGTTGCGCGCCCACCGCGGAGGAGGAAGAATAGAGGGGGAGATTGCGGGGGAGGAGGCCGTGAAAATTTAAATACTCGTCGATCCACGCTCAATTAACTTAATAGTTATTGAGATCAACGCTTCTTCACGCATCGAGGGAAACCAAACGCGCGCTCCGGGCCCCCCCCCCCCCCCGCGAGTCGGCCGAGAGCTTCCCGTTTACATTCGCAACTCTCTCCCCTCGTTCGGATACACTGCATGCCTATAACCCTGCCCTCTTGTCTATACCGTACTAAAGTGCAATAACAATGCACTACGCGTGCACGCGTGTATTTCCTAGCGCTGCCGGTGAATCCGCGGAAAATCGATCGGTACGAGCTTACTCCAGTCGATTCCAAGGAACGAAATGGGTTTTGAAATGGCGAAATGGCCCATGGGTTTTCGCACGGATTGCGCCGAATGACCTCCCCTCCGTGCGTGCTGCTCTGCCTCCTCCCAACCGGCCATTCAGTGGAGAATTGAATAGAACGAGACCTTACGATTTTGCTTTTTTTTTTCTACTATATCCGTTCATGTATCCCACTCGCAGTGCTCTCAAAACGAGACCCACTTTGATGTGGTTAACGAAGCTGTTTGGTAAAAAAATCCTATCTCAACAGCCAATAACCATTCTCAGAGCATGCGACAGAAATATTTCGAGACTCACAAATTTGAGGGAATTGCGCAATAAATTCCAGGCAAAGTAAAATCTGAAAAAAATATAGCCCGGGATTGTTTTTTGTATAGTGTTCAGGAACGGTCATCGATGTATCGAAACTTCGGTCGCGGACAGCAGAAATATCAGGGACATGGGTATCTTCGGGTCGAACAATAATATAGATTGATTCAAATTGTCGACGCGTCCGGGGTCCTCGGGGACGCGCTATGCGGGTACGAATTAACTGCGAAATGACGTGCGTCCGTGATGCCTGTGGCCGTACAGCGTGCGAGCGCTTATGCGCTCACAGAGGCGCGACGATCGAGAATCGAGTGAGAGGTCCCCGGCGACGATTATTCCTTCCATTTTATCGATCCCCCCGCAAATATAGCGGTCGGTATGCACTATGCATGCGCTTCCCCCGTCCTTCGGCGACCCCCGCCGCCCTCCCTCGCCCCAAACCATCACATTCGCTAATGCGCGTCGCAGCTTAATTCATCGGATATATTATCTATATTAATAGGACGGGCCGCATAATCGACGAGGTCGATTGCGGAGAGGAGGAGAAAAAAAATCCCATCTGCACACACGCGATACGGAGCGTGTGTAATCGTAGAAGTATAATTACGAGTAGCGAGGTGTAGGATAAAAATAAACACTTTCGCATCGATTTACTCGATGTATTCGAATCCGTGTCGAATCATGACTTTTTAATTATTCGACATATGTACGTCGTTGACAGTCGAACTACGGAGTATTATTGGACGAGTGTAAAGTCATTCCTTCCGTCACGGCGCCGACACCTGTCGTCAGAATTTCGTCAGTTTTTCTCGCAATAATATCCCGAGTACGATATTGCGGGAATACCGAAACGCGTTATTTTTCAACGCTGCACCACTCAATTTTACCGGTTTTAACTGATTCATTAGTCATTTTTTCAATATTGACCAAATTACTTAAATAAATTTAACATTAAACAATAGCTAAAATTTAACAATCATTTTTTATATGGTTGGTTTTTTAAAGATTTTCATTTCGTTCGGAAGCATTCGGAATCTTCTCCGAATCTCACTCGTGGCTGGGATTCTTACAGCCCCGTCAAGCATCGCATCGCTGACGGATTATTATTTTGCTAAAAATCGAGAATAAAATGACTGTGGCCCAGAATTGTGATAATAAAAATATCCCCAATTTTGTCAAAGGTCCTTAGCAGTGGCACACATGGGGGGACAACCGAACGATATATAAACCTATATAGCTGATGACAGAAAGCTGTAAGCCTCGACCGTCTTCCACGTCGATTTTACTTCCGACCACTGCTGCACTCGTCCCCTCGTCATAAGTCTTCATCTGAAGCGTTAAAAAAAAAAGAAAAAAAAAAATTAGTCGAGAAAAGTACCGAGTCCTTTCTTGCCCGAGCTTTCTGACAACTTTCCCTCGTCGATTCGACCACCTGGGGATCCCTTTTTCCGTGACAAGGAAAATGATGAACGCTTGCAGTAAAGAGAAAAGATCCACGTGGGCGAGTCGTCCCGAACCCGAGACAACGGGGAAAACAACAGCGACACACAATATAAAGCTCGGAGCAAATAAAATATTAGCGATAGCTTTGGCCCGTCCGCGCGTGTAAGCTTCCCATTCCACTTTTTTCTTCTTTTTTTTTTTTCTTCTTTTGTACATGTATTTACAAGTGTGTCAGTGCACTGCGGTTAGCCTCACGAACATGACTATACACACGAAATATCCGCTCGCGTATCCTTTTTACTGGCACCTGTGATATTCCGCGCCGTTTGTGTCCGTGTGCGTGCGCGCGCGCGCTTGCGTCCGCGCCAACTTGATTTCCCGAGGGATTTCCTTGCCCGGCGTGTGACCGCGCTCCACCTCTCGTCCAAGGGGTTGCCTCGACGGTTCCTGCAACCGGTAACTATGCTGCTGCTACCGTTGCCTCCACGATCCTGCCGCTGGTGCACAACGTCGAGGCTGAAGCCCTCCCCAAACCTTCCCTCGTTCCTTCGCTCCTCCGACTCGCCAAGCTCTCCGTTGCCCATTCGTATATCCGGAATCTCAAACCGTGTACCACCGAGACACGGACGAATTCGAGACAAAGCAATTTCAATCGTTCACTCTCTCGTTCGTGCAGAGATTTTTCACTTGGATTTCCTCGATTTCGCGAAATTCAAGATTACAAATGGCGAGGAAAACGAATGAACAACAAAAACTGTCTGCCCATCGATTTGAGTGAAATTCTAGACAAATTTGGTTCTGTTTACGATCTAGGAGGTTGTATCGTTACGTTTTTGAGACTTTACAAGAATTTTAAATGTTTTTCCATGAAATACAAATAAAAAAAATGTCAAGCGTGTAAGAGCTTCTGAGAACATTGCAAAACATTCAAAAAACAAAATCAGAAGTGAAAAGAAAAATGAATATTTATTCAGAAAAATTGACGAATGAAAGTCTGCTATACATTTTTGAAAAAGAATTTGTTGTTAACATTTTGGAAACATTATATACAATCTATGTTCATGCTACCTTTTATCTGGTTAACATTTTCAGATTTTTGTCCTATTAGGAAGTACTCGTAATTCGCTGCGAGGCTCTTTGAACGCGCTATAGCCATAAAGCGCGAATTTGGTGAATACGTTTTATCTCGACATATTTCTAGCGACTGTAATTTATCAATTTGATCCATGCATTTTATGCAGTTGTACTCGACGTTGAAGGTCGCCGCGATACGCCTGCAAATCATTGAATATTGTTTTTTATTATTGTTCGTTTTTTTTTTTTCTTGCGTTTATTTTCGAATCAAATACACAGGTTGATTCGGGATTTGCGCTTGACGTTAGTAGGACGCGCATCCGGGCGAAAACAAAAATAAAATGCTCGCAGAATGGCCGATTGCAGTTGCTCCCCGTGGCCGAAGCCTCGGATCGGGGAAAGCCGGCTCGATGGAATTTTAACGTAAATTCCGCGAAGCACAAACCACACAGACGGAGAGGTATTTCACTCATTAAACGATTGCGCGTACCGCGCGGTCTCTTTCGCCATTGGAATAACGCGTGTTTTGTCGATCGAAAAAAAAAAAAAATGCCTGGCACGCATTCGTCAGTGAGTGAACGGATTCGTAAGCGGCCAAACTCGATTTTCAATCGGTATCGATATTTATGGTACGCGGGGGTTAAATAAAAAGCGCAACTCATTCGTTGATCGATGGCGTACGAATAAAGTGCCAGGGATGAATTGTTATCATCGTTCTCATTCGGGGGTCACCGATCTTCGATTAGGCTTCTTTTTTCATTTACTACTCGTAAAAACGGACATTCAATATCGGTTTTAGCGATCGTTACTCGCCGCCAAAAATTTTACTGATTTAAACAAAAAAAATTAATTTTAATACAACATTTTGACGAATGATTATAATCTTTTACTTCTTTTTCTTGTTAATATTTGTATATTTCTTCGTTTCGCAATGGAAACTATCCAATTTCATGAAATAATCGGCGCCAATGCTATTGACGAGACATCTACATTATTTCGCCTCCGCATAATCTATCATTTTCCCATCAATTTTGTTCCTTCATTCGCTCCCGCGATGGCGAAGCGATCAACAGAGGAAAAACAGAGAATGAGAAACAGCAGAGAAGCAGAGCCCAACTCCCTCCAATTCGCGTTGAAAGCTTTGTGACAATAACGCTAATGGCCTGCGTTTATTTATTCTTTTCCGTAATTTAGAAAAACCCGGTTGTGTGACGGTCAGAGCCAAAAAACATTCACCCTGAACACTTGGCAATAACGCTGATGCGCCCGCCGTTGCGCGGTTTTTCCATTGTTGTCCTTTCTGCGCTCGTTCCGAATCACCGAAAATGCAGAGATATTATTGTTCAATTAATATAACTTTGTCGATATTACAATAGGCGCACGAAATGTTGATCCCTCGAATGAAAAAAAATGTTTCGATCGATAGATCGTTTGAATTTTCGCTTATTCGGAACGATATTTCTGAAAATCTTCATATTAATGTATTCGTACACGTTGGTATCAAAATTGATTATATTTTCCAATAATTTTTTTTCTAATACTCATAAAAGGCATATCGAAATTTAAACACTCCGGTATTAGATGCATGCGTGCGCTGATCCACGAGTAAGGACCAAAACAACTTATCCTAATGACAAAGCGACAAATTGGTCGGAAATACCGATCGATAGAGTTGATGGCGTTTGGTGACAACACAAACGCCGGCCTTGTCGTCAACACTGCGGCTGCGGCCAATCGTGTTGATTGATTGATCATTCGATATTCTTCCGCAACTTGGAATATACGGTTTACATAAGTCCTATTGTCCGCCCGTGCTCGCCTTGTTCGGGGTAAACGTTGATAATATTTGTGTCGGCGTTATGATGAAATGACGATCGAAATGCAAATATTTGGATTTCCGGGGGAATAACGCGATCATCAAATATGCCCCATTGACGATTCAGACTCGTCGACTTCGAAAGCTCAATGTTCGCGGTTGAACCCCGATTATCCGTGATAATTGGGACACGCGATACGTTTGTTAATGCTCGCCGGCAAACACGCGGCCGCACACCGCTTTACACAAGCCCAGCACCGCTTTACCCCAGCATCTATCTCAATTACAACGCCCGTGCATACGTTTTATCGGAAGTTTGCATAATTGAGCGCGTATACTTCCTTCAACCGCGAGAATCAATAACGAATTTATATTAATGTCTGCAAACATCATTTCCAATCTGCAACAGTTCATTACAACGGACAATAAAGACTTCGGGATTAATCGAACGTCGTTCATTATTTCTGTTACAGATATTCACGAGATACGGCAAAGTCCTGAAAATCGTCACCTTCACAAAAAACAGTGAGTACAGAATATCGATAAATTTCCATATCCTGAAATATCTCTACAGAAATATTTCGCGCCATTGCTGTGAATAAAAAAATTATGCGAATAATATTTGCGCATCGCTTCCTCATTTTGCTTTCAACGTCGTTTGCAAAGCTCCCACACGAGAAAGTAACTCAAACAATTTTGGCGTTCTGTGCACAATTTTTTATGGTTCAATCTAATTCGGAATACGAAACGAAAGAATCGCAGATTAAAAGGAACTTGCAAATGAAGTAAAATATCTACTTTTCCGTAAAGTTGAAAAAAAACCCTCAGTTTAATCAATTGTCGTCGAATTTCATACAGATTATCGGAGAAAAAAAGTGCACTTCTTCAGAAATTTTCAGGATCTTGAGACTTTGAAGGCTTCGTCCAATCACAGAACGAATTGTTTGGCCTTAAAACTCCAATATATTTCGATATAAACTTCAATGATATCTCGCAACAGTTTTTTTTAGAATAGCAGATTTCACAGTTCTTCCTTTCCATAAACCTTCGTGCGATTAACATCGACTTTCATTCCATTTTTTTTTTTTATTAAAAGTGTTTTTCTTTGTTTTCTATAAGAGTCATTGAAATGGACGGGTTTTCAAGGAAAATAAATAAATGTCTGGAGCAAAGGGGTTAAAAGGCGCGTAGACGGAGATTGTGCTACGATTCTTCTGTTTCTACTACTCGCGGAGAGACGTTCGTACACGCGACGGCACTCTCGGTACTTGTCGTCTAGTGTACTTCGGAGTACTCTGGTATACCATTACAGACTGCCGCTAGGAATAAAGTACCCTGGCCCGCGTTTGCCACGTACTTTCTCGCGCTTTCCGTAGACTCGCGAGGCCGTTAGTATACTTTCGATATTGCTCGGCGTATCCTGGGCCCCAAGGGGTGTCTCGAAAGTACGTATTGCCGCTCTTTCCACCGTCGCGCGTTCTCCTCAACACCTCTTTCCCTTCTCTCTCTCTCTCTCTCTCTAACCGACTGCGGTACACTTCGAAATTGAATTTCCATTCGACTCGGTCGCTCCGTGTCGACATACTTCCCTCTGGATACTCGTACTTCAGCCACAATATCTTCTCGATTTTCCATCGATTTTCAATTTTCGACCCAAACCTGGAGTAACGATAAAAATTGTCTCGTTTCCCGATTTATTTACAAATTCAAACAACATTTTTTCGGCAGTCCGTGCTGTGACGAATATTCCCGGACAAATTGGGTCATCGAAACATAGAAAACCATTTTTTTTCTACAGAAAAAAATTTGTTCTGTCACTACGTGATAATTCATCGAGCCCCTCTGCAATGGCATGTACTTTTCTCAATAATATGTCTGGCCCATCGTTTATCCGTAAAAAAATTAGTTGAACGCATTGACTGCCTCATCAGTTTTACGAATGCGAAAAAATGTTACAAAATTAACACCTAAAGCCGAAAATTTCGCAGCTGAGTGATTATTTGTCGCGGACTTTTTGAATTGCATTTATTTTTGCTTGATTAATTCATTATTAAATGAACGCGCAACGGCAAGACGAGCCGAAAGATCAGGTTGAGTGCTCGGTGCGTGCGGGGGATTGTATGGATGTCGAGTCTCGAGCGAGATCGTCGGTAGACGAGCGTTACGAATTCAAGCGTATATGCGTCGAGAGAGCCACACACGGCGGCGCTCGCAGAGGACTGATAAGCCACGGGGCGATGGCTTGTGGATTGTATTTACCACGACTCCGTGACCCGATGGTTGTTCGAGCCGGTTCGTGGGTGAGCCAGAGGCAAACCAACACTGCGTACCGGACGAAAGAGCGACACAGCAGCTCCAGAAGCGAAGCGGCTCGCGTCGGTGCTCGAACAACCAACCACGAACAAGAAGGACCCTTCTCGCGACTGTCCTCGATCTTTGAGTGGAACAGACAGTACAATTTGCGAAGGTTTTTGCGCGCGGAAGCGTTTCGGCGTTTCGACGTTTCCAACGTTCCAATGCACCGACGAGTTACCGGCGCGCAATGCACTCGGCCCAACCTGCATCTAACGCATTCGTATCTGCATATTTTTAGTCTCATTCCGTTACACACGCTAGAACTATCGCCGTTATCGTCCCCTTGTAGAAACGATAAACTCGCGACAAGAACGAAGCGTGCATGACTATGTACATCGGAGACCCTTTCGTGCCGTTGTTTTTTCATGAGACACGGCCGGTCCGCAAAGAAAACACGTCGAGACTCGGCGTACTTGAATTTCATGGTAACAATCCGCATCGATTATTCCGTCCTAATTTTTTTCCCGTCTACGAGGCAAACTAACGAAAAAAAAAATCGCATGGAACATTGAATTTGATAAATTAAATTCAATTATATTCATTTTAATGTCATTGAATTTAATAAATTGATTTTAATGCCGTCGGGTCGCGGGATTCCCCTATGAAAAAGACAATTAACCATTTATTTTATTACTGTCGTATTCATATGGAAACGCCGAACTTCGTATATAATATTTTTTTTGAAAATATTGTTTTATCGTGTGGGGAAGCAGCATTCGAAACTGTTTATATTTATCGTCTTTTAGTTGCCTCAATAACGGACGTAGTTTGTATTTTCGCTCAACAAAAGAAGTAAAAAATGGATCGATAAAAAGAAGAAAGAGTGACGAAATGAAATTTCAGAAGGTCCAGAAATTGGAAAATCAACAATTTCTTTTCTTTGATCACCGTTGTTAAAAAACTATCGAAGCTATTATAAAAAAAAAAAAAACAACGAACTGCAGCTTCGCACATTGCGCGACTGAAATATCGGCAGATATTGCTTCTAAGTAACAAAATTGTTAACTTTAGGCACCATCTATTATTTTTTACCTATCAAAGGAAATAAAAATGTTCATTGATTTTTTTTTCTTCAGACTCGTTCCAGGCTCTCATACAGTATCCGGACATGCTGTCGGCGCAGACCGCTAAATACGTAAGTATTCCCATGGTATTTACGTACGTATAGTATCGCGAGAGCACGAAGAGGCTTTCTCTCGGCTGTGCTGCTCGCGTTCTGGGCACGAGTATGGTAACCCCTTAAATTTTCCGGCTTCCGAGAGGCCCGAACGAGGACTCCCGGGAGTTCTCGGGTTCACGTGAAACGCAGCGTGCTCAACGAAGCTTCTGGGATATATTTGTGCGGCACGCTTGCACGTCAGAGTAAATTTATAACGCTGCATTAGCGCCGAGGGCTCACGTGAGACCCCGACCTACCGAGTGGCCGTCGATCACCGGCGATCGCCAATTAATCTTTGCAAATTTCACAAATCATTGTGACTCGAGAATCCCCTCGTTCACTCCAATGGAGCTTCGTTCTGTTTGGTAGTTTGAATTTTTTCCACTCGCGCATTCGCGACCGCAATACCGATAGTTTGTCGCTGATGAAACTAAAGGCGAACTCTCGAACGAATAAGGATTATTACATCGCGGGAACGTTCCGTACGAATGGCAGCGCATCGTTTTGCGCGCTTTGTACGCGAGTAGCCGGAGGCCAAAGTGGTGTTGGAAAAAGTATAATGCTACGCGACGGAGGAAAGTAGGGAAAGGACAACAGAATTCTCGGACTATCCCTTTGTGCTCGGCGAAACAAGAAATAATAGGACTTTGAAGGCAGCAATGAAGCCCACAAGGCAGTCGTGGGTGGGAGGGTATACGACGTTTTTCTTTGCAGTGATTTTAATGGCACATGAACCGGGTGCACAAGAACAACCCTAGACAGAAACGCGCGCGCATTAATATACACCCCACCCATACCTTCGAACTCCCCCTCCCCGCCATCCCTCGACCCGTTTGTTGAACAAGCGGTTGAGCCACAGTGAGACTGGACGACATGAACGCCCCGGACAACACAGTAGAACAGCCCCCGAAGGCCATGAAAACGACGAACCCAACGGAAATGCTCGCTTTCGCTAACGAAGTTTCAACCCAAGCGCACATTGCCCGCGGCTACATTTTCCTCGCCCACTCTCTCTCTCTCTCTCTCGCGAGTTTCTGCTTATAGATACAAGCCAGAGGGATGGCTTTGTAGCTTTGTCTTATTGTAATCTCTCTCGTGTTCCGCTCCGGATTACCGAGATTCTTACCTTCGGGTTCCTTTACCTATCTATGATTTAGTCCGCGTATCTCTATTCCTTAGCCGTGTAAATAACAGCCTCGATTAATCAAGTCCGTTGGGAAAAAATTAGTTGGTTTAACTTATAGTCAGATGGGACGACTGCTTTTGAAGAAAGAATCGGTTCTACCCACCGGCTGTAAATGTATTCAAATTGTTCCTTCTCCAACTCATTATTTTTTTCGATCAGGTCAAAACTATTTGTACGTTTAACAAACTATGAAAAACATTTTCTTTTTCTGGAAATTAACATGAAATTGATTAGTTGGAAGCATCAATAGTTTGATGGGATAATTATTTTACACGAAAAAAATTGCTCTGTAAACGAACTTCTAGTTTTCTAAACTGATTGTTAGTTCTTCCAAGCTTATTAAATTTGTTTAACTCTGAAACAGTGGGAAAAAATGTTAAGTTTAAAGATCTATGTATAGCTGTTCGAATTATTTCCCATTTTGATTGGACAACCGATCGTAAGCAACTAACTCAACTAACTTCTCTTTTCTCCTCTGAGTCTCTGACCCTTTTTGAATCTTTCACTGGGTAGTCGTTTTGTTTGATTACCCATAAACAGTTCCCTCGTTATTCGTCACTGTTCGAAGTTTCTCTTGCAATCGGCACATCCCGTTCTATCATCGGGCTTTATAGCGTCTACGCGACGGCTGTTATACAACGGTATGCATGTCTATTCGATTTTGTCCTTCTATTTCTCCCATTCTCTCGGTGAGTTAATCGAGAACCATAATCCTCGATGATTTGAGAACCAACATCGTTAACGACAATCTCTCGCGAAGCTCTCGCGCCCGTGCCGCGCAACGCATACCCGAGGTGAAGTAATTCTTGCCGCAGGGCGATGAGCGTCCGACGAAACTTCTACCCCTTCCCTCCTCCCCGGCCCACCCCCACAGCACACAGAATTGCGTCAACCAAAAGACCGTTTCGCGCACGAGAGAGCGAACGCTCGTCGTCTGTTTCGAAATCATCCCTCGGGCGCCAACACAGAACTCACCGAATAACGGGAAAAAGCCCTTTTCAACAGATTCCGCGTACCGTGAGTACGCCGCCGTATAATACATGCTAACGGGTCTCGAATATGGAACGTTTCAGTCGAAATTCACCGATATTTCGTCGCAAATCTCGCGATGTCATTAAAAAAACTTACGAGCCTTCCACACCGCGAAATTGAGAAGATTGTTTCGTTGCAGAGCTGGAAATGAGATTCCCGGCAAATCCCGAATATTTCCCAATGGAATGAAAATCTGGAAAAGAAATCGCGGAGACGGCCGTTAGAGGATAATTTTCGCACAAAAATAATGTCAAAAGCCATCAACAGATTTATTTGGAAAAAAATTATTCGGCGAATCAGTCGGTGACCTTTTTTGCAAAAATTGATCACTTTATTTTCCAAAATACATACCAATTTCTTGAAAAATTTTCCAATTTTTTGTTAATCTCTCATGGATGAAAACTCACGAACTTTGGTTACAAGTCCGGAGAGACACTGTGCATTTTGCCCGAAATATTCCCGATAACTGCGTCGTTACCCGAAAGCAACGGATTCGCCAATTTTTCGTCATAAATCTTGCAGTCAAATTAAAATTTTTGAAATGATTTTCCCACCAGCCAGTTAAAGTACCCGTGATAATTCTTCGTTTTCCAATGGTGCTCCGCAATCGATATAATTGCATAATAATATACATATTGTGCATTAATACAAATAAATAATTTGTTTCGATCAACGGCCCGATAATAATCATGACACTATTACCAACGTCACGAATATTATAATATTCCAATCGCATGATGAAATTAGAAAAATATCCAACCGAGGCGCGGATCTCGTCTACCTTTGATAATTTTATTACCGCGAATTCGTTCGCGTCGTTATCGGAATCCAACGTTTCGATATATATGAGCCAGAGAGAGAATCGAACGAAACCGCTCGATCGTGATGCCGCACGCGGGCTCGACGGGCGCGCGCGAAATTTATTAATGAGCATAATTATGTGCGAAATTCATTAGCGCAAGCAAATTTGTATCCGCGGTCGGTGCGATGAGGTGCGGATTGGTGGGTCAAACGAGTCAAGGAAAGGTAGCCATAGCTCGGGGAAACACAAGCGAATAGATCGTTTCGGTACATATAACAAATATAGTTGCACGGTGTGCCGTAGTTAGAAACCGGAGTTGGCAACGAGCCGCGATTGTGCGGTACACACTCCGCTATGCAGCGTAACTCTCGTGTACACGCGTCTACATGGAAAACGTTGTATGAAATCGTTTCTCCGGCGCGGAGCGTAAGTCAAACATAACCGGCGAGCAGGACCTGTAATTGTGGCAGTCGGTAGACCCGAGTTAAATCCCCCCTATATTCCTCCCTGGGCACCGGGGCATTGTGTATTCTCGCGACCGGGTCCTTCGCTTTACACCTGGATTATTAATGAAAATGAAACAAGATCATGCCAGCGAGCAAACCGGTCGCTACTCACGCATCGCTGGAGAATGCCGAGAGAACGTCGAGCGTGAAGCTCTCTCGCATCGCGTCGGCTTCAATAACGCAAAGGGTTAGCGTTTTCGCAATAGCGGAAAACGATTCCTGACGATCGTTGGCCGTGGGGCATCGACGATACGCATATCCAGCGAGGGCCCTCCCTTCGGCTACTCGATCGGCCCCAGCTGCTCGGTTCGTTCTGTTGCCGTATCTCTCAGCCGTATACCCTACATTCGATGCTGGATATGAAACGCTCGCATCGTCGTGGCCTGTGTGACACGCGCGGTGCCGGCCGCTGCTCTTTCCGCTCGTAAACGCGGCTCTCCCATCCCCTGCGCGGCTCACGGCTACCGTTCGATTCACGCTCGGACGGCAAACGACCGCGCTCTCTCGCGCATATGCATCCATCAACCCTCCTTTGAGTGTCGTCGCCGCGCGAGAGATGACCGTGGCGTACGGAAAATGGTCGATGGTCGACGTTCGCATCCGACGTCAACGACTCGTTACGCAGCGCGTCTTCTCGCTCGTTGCAGAATTTCTTTTTTATTATTTATTATTCGCCTCGTTCGAGTTATTTTCTTTCTTTTTTTTTACGGGGCATCGACGAGGGTGAGGAATAATAATTATCGATCGATATCGGGGAATGCGGCTCGCACCCGAGGCGGATATAAATACAACGCTCGGGAACGCGTTCGGTTGGGAAACTATCAATGAATCACAGCTTTATGTGCGTTATTCGTTATCACATTATGACGACGTTGCTGATCGATACGGGCGAACTAATGAACAATCGAGGCTCCAAACTCGTTTCCACGATAATTAACGATCCGTCAATATATCACAAATACTTAATGCTCATTCGCAAATTAGGGGACGATACTTTTTTCATCTTGAATAACATTTTTTTAACATCATCTTGAATAACATTTTTCGTGCATCGAACTCAATCTTTTTTTAAAATCATATTATGGATTATTCCGTCCAAAAAAGACCGCAATTCAAAAAAATTAGACAAAACTCTGAAAAAATTCATACGTATTCGAAAAGAGTGACGAGTCATTCTCATGAAAAAAAGTTAAGTCGCCGGGTAAAGAATTTGTTAATCAATTACTTTTTTCATCAATTTGTTAATAACATTTTGATATTATTATCACGCAAAATCAATCATTTGAACACTTTCTCTACGCCTGATGTTTTTCAGATTTTTATCCCATCGAGAAGCATTCGTTACATCTCTTTGAATCGATCATTGGTTTATCACAGTCCGACATTGTAGCGAATTTGAGCCCGATATCTCAAAAAATTTAGCAGCTAGAGCGGCGTCTGGATACTTAAAAAAAGAATCAAAAAGGCATAAATACATAGAAAATAGAAATAGATAGAACGACTTCATAATTTCGCTAAACATTTCGATCACTAAATAAATCTATGTTTATTAATAATAATTAATAGTAATAATTTAATTATCAAACAATTCACAATAACCCGTTAAAATAGCGTATTGGTAATTCGGAACGTAATTATTCATGATCATTCTTAACTCGTTACTCAACAGTCGCTGGACGGCCAGAACATCTACAATTCGTGCTGCACCCTGCGCATCGATTACAGCAAGATGCAGAGTCTCAACGTCAAGTACAATAATGACAAATCGAGGGATTACACGAATCCCACGTTGCCAACCGGCGACGCCAGTCTCGACGCGGCATCCCTCGCTCTCGGCGGTGAATTGCTTCCTCAGCTGTTGCTCGGCGCTGCCGGATCGCAGCCCCGCGCTCGACTACCTGGTAAGTTAAAACGATTGCCCGGCAATACAAATGCCACGGAAACGATGCTACAAATGGATGGTCCACAGAATTTGTTTTCGATTTTTGTAAACGCGTTAAAAAAAGGAAAAAACAAGAAAAAAAATTAACGTTACGAAAAAAATTGCGAATATCGTATGGCGAGACGAAAAATGCTTCGCTGATATTCTTTCGGGTCAAGTGAAATATTTGATTTTATTATTTTTCGTTTTCAAACTAATTTGGTATTTTTTTTATCGTGAAAGAATCTGTGACAATTTCATTAATGAAAATCCGTGAATTTCCTGAAGTAGAGTCAATTACAGGGGCGCCAGGCGTCCTAGCGTCGCCGTTCGCGGCTATGCACGGACTTCCATCGCCCCTCGCGGCACCCTACAACGGAGTCGCGGCCGGTGGAGGACTCGCGGGCCTCGGTGGTTTCAGCCTCGGTGCCGGTGCTTTGGGTGTACGCGTGCCGGGAAGTCCCCAAATATCATCCGTGCTACTCGTCACCAATCTCAACGAGGAGGTAAGTCCCCGTCAACGAAGATTTTGCTCGGGTCGAAAGTCAATTATAAAAAAAAAGGAAGAAAAATCGCATAAAATGATATGGTCGATTGTCAAACGCTCGATCGCACACCATTGCACGCTGAATTCTATCAACTTTGTTCTGCCGCAAAATCGGGCACATCGAGTCGATATTCTTATTGTTCAAATTTCCACTTTATCGAAATTAAAAACGAAATGAATCGTTGAACAGTCGATTGAAGAACAACCACGGAAAGAAATCATTGGTAAAATGGTTCTTTTCTCATTGATCTAGCACTGAAAAGTAAAGAGTCAAAGAAACAATATTTAAATCTATGAAAATTGTACGTCATGTTTTTTTTGCAACTGAATTAGTTTAAAATTATGTTTGAAAAAGTTTCGCATCACAAAGTTCAAAGTTTCATATCCCATCGACTCGATCTTCCCAGTACGTATAATTCACGTATATAAATGTAAAACTATACTATATAACTAAGAGAAATATATATTAATGCGAAGAACGTAGAGCTGACGTAGGCATACCCCGCAGTTTCTTGATCCAGACTGACGAATTTCCTTGTCGAACGAGCGTTAGCGTAAAAAATGAAAGTCCTAACGAAACGATTATTTTCTTCATCGAATACCGTCGAAAGTCTTAGCAATTTTTTTTTCATTTTTTATTTTTATTGTTTTCGTCTCGATGAGGAAAAATTCGATGCTCTGTTTGCGTATGCGCTATTATCCTGTTATGTCGAGAAAAAAAAGAACCCCGCCCCCTCGAATTATTCACCTACTCCTACTGTCCCTAAAACTCATTTCGAAAACACACATTATACGAATCACTTCGCCCTTCGATATAATCGTGACGTCGTGAACGTCGCGATTCGAGTCTTCGAGGCGTCCGACAGAGCTGATTGCGGAAACGTTGAAAAAAAATGTTGTTAAATATATATACATAATATTTTCTAATTGTTCTCAAACGCGAATCGAACGAACGAGTCGAACCTCGACCGCCCGCCTCGAAGCTCAATATATCGACGATACATATCTCGCAGCTGCAACTTGTCACTACTGTACTATAACTGTGTGTACTTACTATCGTTGAGTCGCGCTCAAGTTTCGCATTCTCGGCCTCTTTACGACCTCGGTCCCATAAATTCATTAACTTCTTCTAACATAATTATTCGACACGCATAAAGCAACAAAATCGTTCAATTTATCGCAAATGAAGTAAAAAAAAACGTCGACTACTAGAAAAAAAAAAAAGATTCCACACTTTTCTTTCTGAATGCGAGAGGTCGACACCGCATGAGACTTGTGCGCGCCCATACTTTACATCGAATCCTATTATACTCGCTGACTACTGACTGGACTCTGTCTGTTCTCTGTGTAGATGGTCACGCCTGACGCTCTCTTTACCCTGTTTGGTACGTCTCCACATTTATATTATTAATTATATTACATTATTAATTATTATATTTAAAACGCCCGACTCGTGTCTCCAATGCCAATTTCTATATTGACAATTGCGCGAAAGCCACCGTTTATATTTAATAATATTTCGATCACTCGAAATCGAACATTATCGCAAAAAAAAAACAAAAAAGATGAATCGAGTTACCCGGAGGATATAGAGTTTCGAGCCCTATCGATTGCCTCGCGAAATTTTTTTTTTATCAAATTCAAATAATATCGCGTTGAGTGCTGAATTGAGAGAAAAAAAAATTACGATATGAAAACTGCACAAATAAATCATGTCCATCATTCGTTTACGTTATTTCGTATCCAACCAGAGGTATATGATTATCTTCACGCCTTAAAAAAAAATCCATTGTTTTATTATTATTATTTTTGTCTCGACCTCTAATTTTATTTTTATTTTACGTTCAAATCATATTTCTTCGTCATTGATTTTTTTTATTTTTTTCGTTTTTTCAATCTTTATTTTATTATGTTCAATTTCCAATGCTATATTCTATCGTCATCGATCATCATGGCCATCGTACACCTCACGTTCACGTTCACTCTTACCTCCAAGCATCTCTTCTGATATTTATTTCATACAAATACCGATTTATTTTACATTAATATATGTATATATATGCGACTATATATACATCAGTTCTATAGACCACCTTCATTCATTGACATAAGCTTTGGCTTTTATTATTATATTTACGTAATTCCATAGGAAATCACAATTTCGCGGGGTGCTCGGCCTCCGTCAACACGGTAGACGATACAACGACAATATATTTTTCTATAAATATTGCTCTCTCCCTTTGCCGTATCTCGCTCGTTTAGAATATCGTTTTTATTTTTCGTTTCGATCATAACGTATTCCATAGTAACGATAAGACCGTAGCCGAGTGCCCCATGCATGACCTATAGATCTCGATCGGATCGTGTTATTCTGGTCTGGATCGTGTATCACAGAGAAAAGAAAACTTACCCAATCGTAAAATATTCCTCACGTGAGCCCCGGAAAAAAACAATCATTCGATCATTTGTTCTTTTTATTCATGAGAGCCCGCAGAATCATTTTTTGTTAATTATCATTTGCGTGTGTTGCCAATGTAGGCGTTTATGGGGATGTACAGCGCGTGAAGATTCTTTACAACAAGAAAGACTCCGCCCTCATCCAGATGGCCGAACCTCATCAAGGGCATTTAGGTAACTATTGCGATTCTTTTAGCATCGCGCGTCTTCAGCTATTTGTCGAGTTACATGTTTTTCTCGACTTTTCACTTCTGTTTTTTAATAATTGCAAATTTGCATTTATTTATCCAGCAATGACTCACATGGATAAGCTCAGAGTGTTCGGAAAGCAGATCAGAGTCATGACCAGCAAGCATCAGACAGTTCAGTTGCCGAAGGAGGGCCAACCTGACGCGGGTCTCACGAAGGACTACACCAACAGCACTCTTCATAGATTCAAGAAACCCGGCTCGAAGAACTATCAGAACATTTACCCGCCAAGCGCAACCCTGCATTTATCGAACATTCCGTAAGTTTTCGACATCAAAGACGGGGCTTCTTCACAGTCCGACCGAAGAAGTACACGCTTCAATCGATCTTTCGAGAACACTTCAAGTCTTCGAATTCTCGAGTGGCCCGCTGCTTCGAAATCGAGTACAGTTTGATCCAAACTAATTTCAATAAAACTCTCGATACTTCGAAGTTCTCGAGGATGACGGACGATACTCGATGCTTTCGAAAACTCGAACGCTACAACGAAATTTTGATATTTCAACGTAAATAAACTGTAGCTCCTCCTTGAGCGTCAAAACTTAGCAGACTTGCAACATATTCGACTACCAAAGAGCCGAACTCAAATTTGAAAAGTCATATTTTTTCCGTATCTTGGAATTCTCGAATACAGCACAGTTCGATTTAAAAAGTTGCGTCTATTTAATAGGAGAATCGTTTTGATCGAAACAATATTTCATTTCGGACCTACGCCTTGCGAAGTTCAAATTAAAAAGAATTTAAAACAAATTTTGCTGAGGTGAATAATTCGCTGGAAATAAATTTATTAACGCATCTGTATTGAACCCCGCAGAGCGACGGTGACCGAGGAAGAGATCAAGGACGCCTTCACGACAAACGGGTTCACGGTAAAGGCTTTTAAGTTCTTCCCCAAGGACAGAAAAATGGCTCTTATTCAAATGCCCAGCATGGACGAGGCTGTTGCAGCTCTGATCGTGAGTAATCATTTCCAGGAAAAATCTATCACAAGCTAGAACGTAAAAATCTTACACGAACTTTCCGAAAAAAATTGAAACCATGGAATAATTTAGTAGGGTAATTTCGAGTAGTAATGAAGAGTTTTGTAATTTCAAACTTGGATAAAGGTGGACCAACGGTGACTAAAACGGGTACGCCGACCCAAAGCATTGGTCCAAAACTTCGACACGCGAGCGGAGTTTATCGTCAATGTTTCAACATTTTGTTTCAATTTTTTGGAGCTCACGAGAATTGGAAATAATTCATCGAATAGCGTTCTAACAATCGTTACGAGCAGCAACAGCAAACGAAAAATTGTATTATTTTCATTTGCAGAAAATGCACAATTACCAATTGAGCGAATCCAATCATCTGAGGGTGTCGTTCTCGAAGAGCAACATCTAACAAGAGAGGCCATCCAGCGAGACGCCGTGGTTCCTCCAGCCCTACCCCCGTGTCCAATACTGGTATCCTGCAATGATCTACGACTCTATACTACTGCCGACCGAAACGTTTCGTCCGAAGCGGCGCTATCGCATTTGTTGACGCTGAAGATAACGCTCGAGGTGCTGGTCGTGCAAGAGAAAGAAAAGAAAGCGAAAGAAAAATCACGTTCACAAAAAGTTCGGCCGTGTTCGTTGGCCGACTATTGCCGTCATTCTTCCAAGGCTATGGGCCGCCGTTACCGGGTTGCCACTACAGTTTTATTTCCAAATAAATGCGCCTCCCGGTTTTTCGTTTTTACAATCCCTGATCGTGAGAAAGCATTGAGTATTATGTCAAGTGAGAAACAAAAAGTAAATATGGTAACCGCGAATCGAAGCGTGCTTCGAAGGGGGACGCTGCTGGCTGTCGGTGCTCGCAAAACAACAACAACAACAAAAAATGAAGAAAAAAAATCGGCCTTTTGTCCAAACGATTCCTCGAAATCGAGGCATCGCGGGCGAATACTATTTCCATGAGCCTCCGCGTCTTGGCGCTTGAAACTGTTGTCCGTATTCGTCGATACCCGTTAGGGATATTAACTTAACAAACGAAACGAGAAAGAATTTAGAAAAAAACGCTCTTCGAAAGCCAGGATCGTCTCGCGATTTGTCGACGGCGCATAAATAAGATTGAATGCAAGAAAAAACGAAAAACAAATGAAAATAAAAAAAAGCAAAACCCCATACTTCTCCGTGGTGAAAAGCGTGCCGTTTAACGGAGAATCAACAAATAATTCAAGTGAGGACAGAACACGTCCGACGCGGCCCCCTGAATTCTTGTACAGAATTAAGGTATATATAAACGTTGTAAGATTTAAGAGTTAAGGATTTTTAATGTTTAAGTCAAATCAGCAAGTTTACCCGTAAGACAAGCATTTCATCATCCCTCCGTATCGATAATTGATTATTGTCAAATGTTCGATCGAGGGATAACCGATTTATATTGATAATTGAGACGACAAAAAAAGAACAAGATTATAATTGCCAATGTCACACACGAATCATTTGCAACTTTCAGGAGGTGCTAAACTTACTAAGCTTTTTCAAACGGAACGATCGTCCTCGATTAATCGATTGCGCAATTGAGAAGAAAAAAAACGCGGACAAAACGAGCTCTGTAATCAACGATCGCGATGATCGTTCCGTTTCGCGGAATATCGGGTAATTTCCGAGTCAGCTAGGGCGTCAATCTCGGCATTATTTGTCGGCGACCACTCGAACGTTCTCGGGCCCATTGGTCCCGCTTAAGATCGTTTCGAGGGTTTGCCGCTTAACGCTACTCAAAATAATCGCACAGTCGTGACTGTTGTACGACGCGTAAAGGTGTTATTTTTTCTTTTTTTTTTAATCATTTGTAACTCTAAGTTTTTCGACGATTAGTATTAACCGCGCGCGAACGCATTCGCGAATAAACACACCGATCACACGGACAGACACACAAGTACGAACACTCACGCATACAAGGAGAGACACCGTACACCCGTTTTTTAAGTTTTTTTTTTTTTTTTCATTTCAATTCGTTTTTTTTATATGCAATAGATACATAGGAAATGCATAAGATTCATCGTAATCAAGTATGACAAGACGGTGGAAATGACCTTAAAAAACATATCGCTGTTTCGAGTCTCTGGCAATGAACGAATGAAAACGTTTTTACGACAGAGTAGAGAGGGATGCCCCGTCGTCCGCGCATGAACGGGGGTCGCGATCGACAAAATTTGAGATCTGGAAGTTCGGCTCGCGGGCGCATTTTGTAAACGAGTCTTCCCGCCTATCGGAGAAAAGAACCAAGAGATATCGTGCAAACGGTCGATCGTCGCGAGACCGTTGGCTTCCGATCGTTGATCGGCGTCGTCGAGCGCGACTCGGCGAAATCTCGAGTTTCGATGAGACGAAGATAGGGAGACACATGGTAGCTAACAAAAATACAATTGTATTGTCTTTGAAATGTAAAAATGAAGAAAAAAAACTTGACCGCGTAAGATAGACGATGCGCATACGCACGCGTATTCGTTACATTCGATAGTTGAAACCAGAGATAGTTGGCAGAGTGTAGTAGCGAAAGACAGGCCCAAAAAAGCGAATCGACATTCAACGTTAGGAGAATATAAAAGTAAAATTGATATTGAGAGAGAAAGAGGATGAAATTGGAAACGACGATGCGAGATAAAAAGGAGGCGATCTCGGCGACCGCTCCTCCTAAAAATCAATCTCAAGAGGACACGATAAAGAAAAAAAAATTATCCCGACGAGCGCTTACTCTGTAACTGGGAAGAACGGAACTTTATTCAAAATCGAATTTATTCCCGAGATACACAAGTGACACAAAAATATCGCGAATGTATTAAGATATATATATTTAAAAAAACAAAAATAAAAAAAAAACAAGCAAAAAACCTACGGAAGTATATGCGCGTCGAAGATGGAAGTTTAAAAAGAAGGATAAATCCGGAGACGAGCCAATCCGTGAAATTGTGTAAAATAATAATGCAAGTTGCGTACGTTTGCGTCTTTAAACGACACGACGTTCTGTTGGAGTCAATTAAAATGTAATGGTATTTTAATTAGGATGACACGTTGCGATTGGAAGCCTAGCGTGAACGCGTGTGAGAAAGTTAGGATGAACGTATGGGGTACGCAAACGACAAACAAAAGAAAAAGAAAAAAACAAAGAAACAAAACAAAGTCTTGGCGACAAACACGAGGAAAGAATAATTTAGCGTCATTGCGACGAAGTGAAAAAAAAAAACTAAAATATAAGCGAGTGCCGGCCCGGGCAGTGTTGGTTGTGCCAAAGTAGGCTAGAAGATGTTAATTCTAGAATCGAAAGTTTCCTTGGTATAGCTGATGGAAAGAGAATTGAGAAGAAATTAATTGAGAGTAAAAAAGAAAAAGACAAAGTCGAACGTTACGTTCTTCGGGAAATGCGACGTGAAAGCTTATCACGACGAGGCGTACGAGTGAAATTTACAGTTTCCCGGATAGAATCGAAAACATTAGCGAGTAGCCGGCATGAGCGAAGGGGCCAGTCTTTGCATCTATGATCTGTGTCTTTCGAATCTCTTATAAATATTACATTTGCACCATGTTGAAATAATATCAATTTATAACTATCGTTAAAACGTTGACTAGCGCGCGCGAATCTCGTCATCGGGTAAATTTGTTTTTAATTCTTTCTTTTCGTTACTTTTCTTACGCGTTCGTTCGGGGAATAACAATAACGCTGGGAAGGCGATCGCGCGTCCTACCGTCAACTCTTCGATCGTCATTCAACACTTTAACCGAAAGCACAGAAAGCACGCACGATCGTGTGCACACAAAGCAAATTGTAGTATTAATACACCTACGTCAAGTATTTCTTTGATAAGTTTTTGAACTGCTTATTACATTTTTTTTCTTCGTTTAGCTAAAGTTAACGTAGCTTCGTAATCTTTGATTGCATCATTATTATTAATACATTGATAAGTGAGTTGTTTCGTTTCTATGATTTAATGTTTAAATTGCTTGCCCCTTTTTTTCTACTTTCATTGTATTTTACACAAGTTTCGAGTATTATGATTTCTTGCTTGGCATTTTGAACCGTTCAATGATTATCCGCGGTTAAAGATCATGATTGCAACGTTTATCGATATCGAAAGCCGTGATTTTTGTCGTTTCTTTTCCTTTTCGTTTCGTTTTGCCGTCTGCAAAATTCTTGTAGGGCAAAATTGCACCGTTAATCGTCAGAGCGTATAATTCATTTAGTGATGAAGCTGAGGAAAAAAAATAACTAGCTGGGTTGAGGGGGGCCGAGGTGAGGGTTGGAATAGCCAACACACGCTACGAGGTGTTACAAGTGTTCGGGCTCCGAAGATTTTTCATGCAGACACAACAGAATAATTATGATTCGAAAACTCAAAAAAGACGATTTACCATTTTTTTTACCAACCAATGAATTCATATTTGTTTTAAAAAAATAGAAAAATTTAACAAATTGAGTAATCTGTAAGCAACTTGATAGATTAAACGGAATATTCGGAGCCAGAGCCGCGAGATGCGCGAAGATTTTTTTCAAATGTCCGGACTGCGCACGCACAAAATGTAGATGTCAATGTGTTTTACTTTTCTTTCTTTTTTCCAATACATCTACTGCGACTGCGTTCGCGCCGGATGAACACAGTAGATACCGAAAGCAAAGCAAAGAAGAAGAAAAAAAGAAGTTATCACAACCGTTCGTATCGGCGATTAATATCTCCTATATATTTGATATATTCCATTGGTAGCGGTGGGGAAGTATTTCAGGAGAGGTACGCGACGGCGGCATTTCCAATATAACTATATTTTATTAATAAAATTTAAGGATCTAGGGTTACGACGTGAATTATTAAATTTAAACAATCAACCTAAAAAAGAAGAAAACAAAGATAAACAAATCTATTACGATTAGGATGTATATCAGGTTGCATACACCCATGTTCACACTCATTACACAGGAAATAGACACTCGTGCATAAAAACGTTCGACTGATGAAAAACCCGCGCGGTACTTGGCTCTCCCGTAGGCGTGAATTGATGTAAATTAAGTAAATCGAGTAAATTACTAACTACTACGTTATATTAAAATTAGACACAGGGTTAAAAAAAATAATAATAATAAAGTAAAAGAAAACACGATGATCCCGATTGCGGGGGTATTGAGAATGAAAATGAAGAACATATTAACTAGTGCAACAGTGTCGAAGATGTAAATGCAATTAGTACGGTTTCGAGGGAATCAAAATTATTCAGATGTGTGCGGAAGTACGATACTAGTTATTTAATGCCGAATCTATACTCGCGCGTCGCCGTATAAGCTCGCGTCGATCGATGTTTCACGAACTTTCTATTTCGAGCTGTCGTTTCATAGAAAAATAACGGAATAAAAAGATCCTCGATATTATCCATTAATCGATTCTCGCGATGTAAAAAAGAAGGCAAAAATCGATCTGATACGATGCATCTATCGCTGGAGTTTCGATACTATTAATCCTAATCTATATGAAAAAATTTTATCACGTCGGTGTTTGTATCGGTGTTACGAAGAAGAAGAAGAAGAACCAGAAACAGAAGAGAATTTGGAAAGAGAAAAAAAAGAAAAATGACAAAGAGAAAAGTAGATAATATGCAGATAGGCAAGTTTCCGGAAGCTTGAGTATTACTTGGCACGGATCGAACTTTGATCCATCAATTCCCCTACGATTCCACGATGACGACACCTCGAGAACCCCAAACGCCCCCTAGTTAGTATTAAAGACGAGAAAAAAAACGGATAACCGACAAATAAACGGTGGAGATAAATACGGTGATTAGGAAAAAAAAATTATAAAAGCTGTATAAGAAATTAGAAGGTAAGGGTAGCGCTGTTAGAGTCGGCAGTAGGCTTCTTTCTAAGCTCTGAGTAACGTGTATAGTTAATGACAATCACTCTCTATAAACCAGTCGACAAAAAAAAAACTTCCCGAGCTGTTCAATCTGCCATGCACGATTTCCTTCTACTAAAACTTTGCTTATCGTTTTTTTTTTTACTGATTACCATGTCAATGGTGTTTGTATCGATGAGTGTTCTTGCCGATCGACTTCCATTTCATCTGTATAAAAGAACTATTCATAATTTTCTTTTTTTTTCGAGATTTTCCACGCGCACTGTGGAAATGATCGTTAGGTTTATCGTGTTTAATTCATTTTTTTCGTCGATTCTTTTCTACTCTTCCTGTCGCCCTCTATTCTGGGTACGTTTCAGGACCTCGCGCAACTTGCACCGAAAATCGTTGAAATGCCGTCTTTATTTTTTTATTTTTCGACACGCTTCGAGCGTCATTTCGATTATTCCTCGATGCAATTGGCATGTCACTTTCGAAACGTACTCCCCTAATACTCGTGTTCCGATAGTGCTAACGCTACTCACGACGCTCGGCTGACTAGGAACAATCGAAGATTTTTTAAAAACATTTTTCTCCAGTGATTGAGAATCTCGATATTCGTGATGACAAAAAAAAAGTAAACAATCAACTGAAGTCTAAACTTGTTTTTCACGCATAGGAACGTAGTTAATTGATTAAAAGGAAAAAAATTGCATTGTATTGTAAATATGAAATATTATGAATGTTCACTGATAGTAAAACTTTTGAAAATTACGCGAAGCGGCGAAAGGTCAGCTTTGCGTTGCGAGTCGCAGCTATCGGTATCGCCCATTGGAGAATAAAAAAATGAACTTAATGCAAAAAAAAAAAAAGGAAACCAGTATTGGGCCAGGAATTGCGTTGCAAATCACAATCAGCTCAGCTCCGG
Source organism: Ischnus inquisitorius (assembly GCA_963924025.1). Taxonomy (NCBI): domain Eukaryota; kingdom Metazoa; phylum Arthropoda; class Insecta; order Hymenoptera; family Ichneumonidae; genus Ischnus; species Ischnus inquisitorius. The sequence continues at coordinate 11,425,661 of OZ001252.1, forward strand.
CAAGACAAATCATTTTTTAAAAGGAGAACAATTGTCAGAGCGGGCGTATTACGGTTAAGCTCTTAGTAAGTTGATTAGGGATTAGGGGACACACAGAAAAAAAAGGAAACAAATAAAAACAAAAATAAGATCGAATCGCGAGCGCACGCGGCCCATGCGAGACGTAAAAGTTTTATTCGTTGATTTCGTTACGGCATTAAAGGAATGAAAAAAAAAAAAAATAATTAAGCGCACACTCGCACGGGTCCGTGATTTATGATAAAACTGTACGTCAGTCGTCTGGCATAGGTAAAAAAAAAGAAAAAAACTAATCGATTGCGAAGACGAGAGAGGCTTTTCTCGGAGGGACCATGAGATGAATTATATGCGGCATATTCGGAAAAGTCTCGCGCTCCGACCTCGCCGAACCCTCTAAAATTCAATCGACTCGAGGGGGCTTCGTCGGGTTCGGAGATCACTTCTTGGATAAGTTTAGGAAAGCACCGAGATAGGTTAGTAAGGGCCACGTATAGTTTTATGACAAGTGATAATTGCGCATTGCTTTACACCTAAGATTTAAAGAAAAAAAACGAACAGGCGTAACCCATAAAGACGTAGAGACACGAAAAAAATAAAATAAAGGTGAATAAAAAAAACAAACCAAATTAACAAGATCGTGCCCGCATGCGCGATAAATCATGCAAGCCCACTTACACTCACTCACAAAATAACAACTACTTTTTATACCTCAAAAAACAAAAAGAAAGACACTTACAAAACAAAACAAAACAAAACAAAGAGAAAACTACACGAAACAAACAAACCTCTTCCTTACATTCTACTTCGTGAGACGAATTTCATAGCGCGCCAGAGATTAATTTGTTTCTGAAAGACGTAGATATTTTTATAATCGCATTAATGATAATCGCGAATAGTTGTAATTCTTTTCTCGCATGTGTTTGCTCGTTGAACGAATTAGTTTACCGTTATATATGAATATTTACATATATAAACATATATATATATATATTTGTCACGAATTGAGCTGAAAAACGGACGAATTGCGTCGAGGTAGAGGTGCCGATACGACGATAGATTCGAAATTGAACCCTCGACGAAATGACGAGTGAGTGTATCTGGGTGAAAAGTCCGTAAGTTTAAGCGGCGTCCGGATCCGACGTCTTTGTTCCTAAACTCTTCACGATTGTTTCGTTATTTTTCATGATTTTTTTTTCGTCTTCTCGGAGCAGATATTATTTTTATTCAGGTCTCTCGTTAATCTAGATTTGTTTTGTTTAACGCCGACATCGCTAGTATTACCGCACTACTATTGTCTACCGCTACGACTTATTACCACTACTACTGTCGCCTCTACTCTACCGTCACCATTATTATTATCATTATTATCTTTTTCTTTCTCAATTTACCATTATTAATACTATAATTCTTATTGTTAATCAACTGTTAGCCTTACGATTATCGTTTTATCCAAAGTCTCTTTAGTTATCGTTAAATTTCCTTTCTCTTTTTTTCCCGTGCGCGCGCGTTCGCCTGCTGTTCTAAACGCGCGCGCACATCTTTATTTTTACCTTTTTTTTTTTTTCATTATATTCAACTAGTTTTTACGATACCCAGTTGCAGTTCTTAATCTATGTAATCTGTGTATTTTTTAATTTACGCATTTTGTCATCGCTACTACTGTACTACTCTTACTATTATCGTTAGTACTTCTTCTACTACTACTTATACTATTACTCTTACTGTTACTACTTCTACTTCTTCTTCTACTATGGTCGCAACTATGTATCTATCCATAATCTATATTCTCATTACTATTACTACCACTATAACGCTATGATTCACGTCTATTTCTTTAATCACTGTGTCACCGTTTCCTCGTTTTTTCGATACCTTTCCCACTCTTTCTTACTAATTTCTTCATTGATTTTTTTATTATTTTGTATTATTATCGATCGTTGCGTTCTTCTTATCAAGACATCCAGTTGCCGCATAAGTCTGGATCCTGCGTGTTCAATGTGTCCAGTTTCTAATTCTATGATTTTACTTTTTATTGTCTTAAAATGCAAGCAAAAAAAAATATATATCCAATGTGTGAAACCTGCCCGATTTTTTTGTGTTCTTTCTATCTACTCCAGCTGCCCGCCGTCTCTTTCCTCGTCATCACTGTCCTCGTTACGACCGCATTCCTTCTGTTCTTAGCGAGTTATTCTTATTTTTTTTTTACATTAATCTATTTATTCGTTTGTTTTATTGGCGATCTTCGTTTTCCAACGTGTGCGGATTTGTTTCGACGCAGAACAATTGTCTTCCTGCGTTGATTGATATGTATATTTTTTTTTTTTCGTTGTTTCTCGTTCGAGTGGAATAAAGACAGATCGGTGAATGTTGGACCGACCAATAGAATAACATTGAGAACCGATTCGATCGTTTTTTGCGGCCATGCCACGACGTGGATAAGATTTTTACAATATTTTACTAATGTAGGAAAATTCGTCCTCGTGATTTTTCTTTTGATCCTCAACTATTCGACTAAATATTTGTAAATTTTGCGAGATCTAACTCGGCCGTTCGCTGATCGAAAAAGAACTCATTTTCTTACGGTAGTTGAGGATTAAACGTAGAACCGTTGAATCGGCCCTTCGAAGCGTTTATCGTTTTCATAAAATTAATTTGTTTCACGAAAAAAAAAGATTTTACTATCGGGTTTTGTGCATATGTCGCAAGGCTTTTTGAAGGGCCGAATTAGCGTTGAAATTGTAGTTAATATTTTTACAAAGACAACAGTTTTCATTGCATTAAACATTTTTTTTTTCTCAACATTCGTTTCACCGTGTAACACGTAGCGCCGTTTGCCTGTTCGCCTCTGTCTGTCTGCCTGTCTCTAACCATCGACTGACTTAACGCGAGTACGCACAAGAAACGTTTGCGAACAAAACACGTTATGCTTCAATCTTTCTCGCACACTTCTATTCGTTGATCGATTAATATGTCTCCAATTTCTTTCAACGCGTGCTTGAAAAAAGAACAAAATGAACCGAAAAAAAAGAACCCGATCGCGCAAATTCGATTTGTAATCGGCCACGCGAGGGTAATAGCAAGAAAAAAAATGAAATAAAGAAAAAAAAAATTATGTAGTGAAAATCATGATTGTCGCGATTAACGAAGCAGCTCACTGAAAAGGTTTCTTGCGCACAATCTCGCCCAAAACAATCGTTAGGAATTGTGCCTAGATGTTTAAACACGTATTCTATGGGATCAACGTCATTTACCTTTTAATGAAAAGAGATAAAAGAAGAGGATGCGGTGAACAAAGAAAAAAAAATGAAATGGAAGAAAGAGAAATGAAAGAGAGAAAGATAATATATAGAGGGATCGTGAGCCGGTCTGTCTATAGTTATATTATATTAAACTAAAAAAAAAATTAAAAAAAAAAACGTAATAAGTTACGCCGAGCGATCGATACCGAATGCATATGCGAAAAAGTAAAAAAAAAAGTTGTCTATCTCCACATAATAATATACCTATAGTATATCAGATTCGTGCATAATTGGTCATTGTGCTGAATTATTATATCACGAATAATGCTGATTGAGCCTTTCTTACGTGTTTACGGCCCCCGGAGTATCGCATTGTGTTTAACGGCCTCACGTGAGCGTTTTTGTGCGCCTATCGATCGATTCGTATAGACAAACGAAATAAAATCGTTCGGTCGCCGCGATTGATAAACTCGAGTTCGATCTCGCAGATCGAAGAAAAGTAAAAGAAACGAAAAAAAAGAAAAAAAAAACCATGTACGTTACCCGCGGTGAGCCGACGAGCACGTAATTTATCATTTTATATCGCCAATCATATCTATACATCGTCTATTTACTATTCACACTCTATAATTTCATATCTATATATTATATACTTATATACCTAAATAGTGATCCGTGTACCTATGTAGCTCCATATCTGTCTGTATTATACATAACAGGTATATATTATATACATATATATATATACATATACTCAGATATATATACAAATATCTCTATATACTATATCTTCCTATCCTTTGCTACTGTCAATGACATTTTTTTTCCATCTGTGGAGACTGAGAAATCTCTATTTTTGTACTTACGCCAAGGTCCGACGCGCCGACTTTCTTGTCTCACGATGAAATTTCAATCGATATTCGAAACAATCATTAGTCAATAATGTTAATAATTTTAATGAAACAACGAGAGACGAGAAACTCTCGCGCATCGGACGTTTCTTCGTACAATTGGAGGAATCCGTCGATTCCTTCAAGATTTTTCTTCTTCTCTTAGTCTCTCTGTCTGTCTCTCTCTCTCTCTCGCTAACGATACCGAACAGTGGGTATCGCAAAAAAAGAAAACGTCTCAAAGCGAGAGAGACTTCGAGGTTTTTTTCATCTGTGTTTCTTCCAGACAGACGCCTGTTTTCACTAACGAATTTCCTTCAAAAACTCACCGTGCTATTGTCGCAACAGCAGACACGACGCCTCGTCTCGATTACGATGCGTGACTATTATTCCTTCTTCTATTTCTTCTTCACGAACTACGAAAAAAAAAGAAACAACAACAACGGCCTATACAGTGTAGTCTCGAACCCGGCTCGCTCGCGTACTGCGGCTAACCGGCCGGTCGCGCCGGGCTGACTACCCCCACCGCGCTCCCGCGCATGTCAAGTGGCCCGCGGCGTCGACGGGACCCTAGCGCGCAGCCAGTCAGTGGTGGGGCGACCGCGCGCAATGGCGTCCCCGCTTCGCCGGTCCCGAGTAACGGCTGTGCGCGCGGATTTACTGTACTATCGCGTCTATCGAGCTCTATATTTATAACACGGACACAAAAGAAATAGTCGCCTCGATCGTATCTTCTCTTGCATGCCTATCCTATCGTTTATTAACCAATTTACACGACAAAACGACAACATAACCGCCAATACCCGCAGACACGTGAGAGCAGCACGGGCACGCGTGCGCGTTGACGAACACACAAAACTTAATGATAATTATTAAAAAATCGCGTTAATTCGTACGGGAAGTGAGTGAGAAAAGTGGCAAGCTGCAACAATGCGATCTTGGTACAGATTCGTGAGTATACAATAGCAATTTTGTACGTTTGCGGTCGAGAATTCGTTCCGAGTCTCGACGAACGCGGTCGCGCGTCCGACTGGCGCGCAGAGCGTCGCGTCGCGGATTCGTCTGTGCTACGTGATTAGGACAGCGCATAAGCGTGTATCATAACGTAGATTTAAGTCTCTTAGCGATTAGACTCAACTAGTCGAATGATCGATGAAGCATTTTCTTCAAGGTCGAGTGGCTTAATCAATAGATATACGCGATAAATCAATCTTAATCGTAAATTACCGCAATTATAAGTGTACTCTAGCATATGAAACAGACGGTTATTAGTCGAGTCAGTGTGGGAACGCGAATCGTTCGCGCGAAGTTTAGGGTCGTGTATGACGAATGCATCAGTCACGTACGAGTGTTAGCTAGTTGAAAGATAAATTATTCGGTCTTACGGGGATTTATTATATTATAAACCGATCTTTTCACTTGTAAATCGCTGATATGAGCGATTCCACGAGGGTCGAGAGGCGTCGTCATTTTGCACTTCGTCTTCGCCTGCACGGTAAGGTAAACGTACCAATGGCAGGACAAGCCCCAATGTCGGGACAAAGCGTGCGTGCGAGAGAGATGTAAATATACTTTTACACGTGTGTCCAGGGACTGGGTCTACTGTGTTAAGTGTCCCGCCATTGGTACTTTTACCTTAGGCTTTCTAATAGTGCACGCATTTCGCGAACGTTTCTCTATGTTTGTTTATCCTCGAATCTTCCCATTCTTCTGGAAATTCGCACATTGTTAACTCTCAATTATTAATCCATTGAAGCATCGATCGTCGATCGCGGTGATCGATATCGTCAAAATCTTTCGAAAGTCAATATTTGGAAAGAATTTTGAAGACAAATGAAAAACAATCCATTCGTCAAGAATAACCTAGAAATTTGGTCATTTTTCGATGAAGGCTTTGATTTTTTTTAACCGAATTGATACATAATTTTATTATTATCGAAATAACGAAGATTTGTCGATGTTCATCTAACGTTCAAATCGCGAAATATTTGTCGAATCGGCGATAAAAAGAGGGATTCGCGAGATTTGCTTCGAAACACGAAAGAAAGTCGGGATTGGTCATTTTCATAGGTTCTCGGAGATTTCTCTCGGGACAACCCGTTCATCGACAGATTCTTATCGATCGATTCATCCGCATACAGTAGAAATAGATTCTCGAAACACCGCCGAATTGAAAATTCCGTACGAGCGCGTTTTTTGTAAACCGTACACTGTATTTATTCCACGAGTGAACGAGTGTGTTCATGAGTGTGGCTGTGTTCCTCACGGGCGTGGGGGGTGGGGGCGGAGGGAGAAGCGCGTACGCGTCGATAACGTCGATATGCGTGCAGTCTACCCTCATGCGTGTACCATCGCGAGAATATATTTTTTTTTTCGTCGCGAAGGTTCAATTGTCGACGGGTTAACAAAAATCCTCTTACATATCCAGATTGTAGAATGACGCAAAGGAAACAAAAAGAAAAAAAGAAATAACAGTCGATAGGGGCGAATGATGGAATTAATTAGAACGTAGGTTAATTAACGTCGAGCGTTAATTACACGCGAAAGGAAATAAAGAGCTTCTGAAGCACCGAAGAATCCGCTTTGGGGAAAGAGGAAACTCGGAGTGAGATAAATATAATGATGAAAAAAAAAATTTGAAAAAAAAAAGATTAATAAAATTAGGAATATAGCGTCAATTGAGAATCAATATTACAGTGCTAATGCAAAAGTATATTAATAATTAATTAATTAATTGATTGATTTAATTAATATATAAAAATGAATAATGGATCCGGCAGCTATATACACACTCGAGTTGTTGGACAACGCGAAGAGGATCGCCATTGACGGGGATAATATATTATAGAATAAATAATATACAAATTTTAAAATCCACGACGTACCAGACTAGGGGAGCTTGGGAGGGAGGGGGGATTGTTTAACTATTAAGAAGAAGCCTCGGCGCTTGTCGATGAGTTCGAGACTATTTTCCAGAGGTGCGCACGCGCGAGATTATAGAGACACGATGAGAAAGAGAAGATAACTAAAAAAAGTAGTAGAGAATCATAAATAAATGTTTATATAATAAGACACGGTGCGAGAACACGGTATATTAAATAATTTAAAAAACAAACAAAAAACCTAATGAATATTCGAATATTTCTTTTTTTTTTTTTTTCGTCGATTTTCCGTGATGCTTTTGGGACTCGCGCGTTTTTTTTTTCACCCGCGCCAATGTCGCATAATTTCGTTCATGTTAACGCGAAAATACCGCCCAATTGAACAAAAAAACACAGAGAAAGAAAAAAAATTATGAAAGAAACGATATTTAGTCCTCGAGAAAACGGCACGTTGTCCAGAGGTACATGTATATCCGTTAACGTACACGATACACTCGCATACACGCAATACACGTATTACGAGAATTACATAAAAGTTGAGGCCTCGGGGAGAAGGGTGGGGGGCAACGAGGCGTGATTGGAGCTCGTTAGCGGACGAGGATGCTCAGCGAATGTAATTAATTATTATAGCCCAAACTGGGAAATGGATACGTTTCGCGAGCGTTCGCAATTCGCCCGCACGATTATTATGAAATACGAAGGAATACGATCGTTATTCAATTGTCGTACGGTAAAGATAGGATACGGGAAAAACAAAATAATAACACATTGAGGGTCAAGAAGAGAGAAAGAAAAAAAAATCGAGCAAGCAATCCGGGCGAAAATACATGCGATGTTACGATTACGTTAGAACGAATATATTATATATAAATATATATATATGTATAAACATATGAACAGTATAAATACATATTATATTTAGATTTATATATATTATATATATATATAATATGGATATAAGAGAGTTATGTAGAGCGGCAAAGAAAAAAACAGAAAAGAAGATTTTGACGATTGAATCACGACGGCGAGGTATCGACGATGATAATTAGGATATTAATATTAATTATTAGCTATCGTGATCGTTAATTAATTACTATTGAATTATTAATATTATTCCTATTGTTAGCACGATTGTGACAATTATCGTGGACAAGAAATTAACGATTGACGAAGTGATTTTATTCAGTATTACACAAACGGTCAGGAAACAAGAGAAAAAATACGAGAAACCATTGACGTCGAGTTAAAGGGACTGTCAAAGATTTCGATTTCCCGCTGAATTTCGAAAACATCTCTTTTTTTGCGAAAAGTTAAAATAGAAATTAATCGAATATTTGCGCAATCGTTCCGAATTGGCTACGCAACAATCACTCGCGAATCGCTAAAATTTAAATGGAAAAAAAGAAAATTAAATTAAAGTTCAAACTTTAATTCATTTTTTGACTTTGCTAAAAAACGCAATTTTATCAAAAACGATTACGCATGTATTCGTCAAATTTTAACGAAAAAAAAAACGAAGGTAAATTCGATCGAAAGGAAGTTAACGCCGTAGGAACTTTAGCATAAACTTGGAGTCTCGTAGAGCGCAAGGACGTTGCGATGTGACCCGAACACGGGAACGGATATGATCTGGCTTCCGCTGTGTAATCGAAAATTGTGTAGGCACGCGCGACTGAAGCGAGACAAACAAAAGAGAACTAAGGGAAATCGACTGGACTCGTTGTGAACGGGGAAAGCCCGCGGGGCTCATACCCGGCTTGATTCGTCCATTTTTAACAAAAGAAAAAAGAAAAAAATGTTTCATATATTATTTCAATCGCCCGATAGCATTGTCCGAGGCTATTCCGAATGCACAGAGAGCGCCGCAGCTCTTTTTGATGAGAATTTTTTTTTTTTTAATAAAATAAAAATTAGTGTTAATTTCCAAATCCGAATCGCGGGTTTTGACGACCAGGATCGATCGTTATATTCCGATATACAAACGACCGGCGATCATGTATTTCACTCGACCAATCGTCGACGCGATCGACGAGGATCACGGTGACGTTTTTTTTTTGTTCGTACATTTTTTTTTGTACAAACGTGACGCGTCAATCGAGGCGTTCCAATCGTAGGAGAGACGATAACAATACGAGAAACTTCGAGCTTAATCTCGAAGCGTTCGATTACCTGATGACGAAGCAAAGTCAACAAACTTCGATTCTCCTGTCGAATTTAATAATTCCACGCAAGATAAATCTCGAATAAAATATTATTATATCCTCGGTAGGATGTCCCATATACGGTACACACTTTTATTACTATTATATTAAAAAAAAAAGCAAAACGAAAAAAAAAACAAAAAATACCATTATATGTTATCATTACGTTTGTGGCATTATTATCGTTAATATTCATGAAATACTTCCGTTCCGATTGTTCATATCTCCCATCTTGCGTTATTTTGTAAAGAAGAATAAACTGATAAAGTCATGATTACGATGTTACGAGCGTCGACCGATTCAATCGAATGGGCAAGGGCTTGTCGATGACTGTTGAGCTTTTTCCTTCTTTCTTTTATTTTATTCCTCAAATTTTATTATTATTATTTTTATTATTTCGCATCAAATGCGTCATTTTATAAAATAATACATCGTATTGGTTCGTTACGGAGGGCGAGGATTTCAGAGTATTCCATAACGGAAGTATCGGTAAGGATTGTACTGTTGATAAAACGGATCGATGCCGATTCCATAAGTCACATATTGGTAGGGAGCGGATGGTAAGATTCGCACAGCGGGTACTAATGTCGCTGAGTACACTTGCGCGCTGCCGCTGCTCGCCGCTTTTCCTGCACTCGCCGAAATCGGAGATCCTTGACCGATCATTCCCGACGTTTCGCTGCCTGCGTTCGGCGACATTCTCGTTCCCGCCGGAGTTAGCGCCGATGGATCGACGCTGGCGCCTGCTAAAATGACAAAAAAATAGTCATACTTAACATCGTTGTTTCACTGACGAGACGAGAGGAAAAAATCGGTGCAAGCTCTTTCGAAGCTCGAACGAACTTATCAGGTCTTTTCTTCCACGAGTAGAATTCATCAACGGGTAATCAACGAATTACCCGGCAAACTAACTTCTTTTTCCGATAAAAATTATTTTTTCTTTTTTCGTAACACGTGTGGATTGTATCAGAATTTTTTCGTTACAAAAACGTTATTTTTGTAACCAACAAAATAGAGAAGTGCAAAAAACTTTGAATTCGAAGAAATTTGCATGATTCCAAGGATTCAATTCCGACGATATACTCGAGATCCCTTCAACATCTCGAGGCGCACATCGAATGGTTTTGGAGGTCAAGAACCGGGTGGCCTCTAAATCTCGTCGCCGCGAATGTTCCCCGATCTGGATCGAGAGTTTTGCTCTTTCGCTCTCGATTTCAGTTGCCTTTGGCAAGGGTATGACCTTGAACGAGGCGTTGACCGCGGAAGCGAGGACGAGGCTCGAGTGCCCGGGGCGCGCCCCTGAGCCTCCGAGCGAACTTGCAGGTGTGTCCGCCCGCGATCCCGTGAAACATACGGGAAAGAACGCGAGTACGATGATTCGCGAAACCTTGCTGCCTCATTATTTCACCTCTGAACGAAAGCGATCTTTGGCCTTGGGGCTTTGCGACGAATCCAGAGACGGTAGAGAATGAATGGCGTTAAAAAATAATAACGATAATGATAAGACCGATCCCACGGATAGTAATTGTTCTTGCGAAAGCGAGAGGAGCCAATTCGAAAAATCGTCGGATCGACATAATTTGCGTTCTCTCGTTATTAATTCGGTAATTGGCTGCCAGGGTAACCGAGAAATTGTCTCAGCAATCTAAGAAGCCTTTTACCTTGTCCTTGCGACATCGAGGACTGCACTGGTTCCAACTGGGCTGCGGAAGGCTCGGGAGACAAACGTGCCGCAGCCACACCGGACTGATCCAGTTCGACCCTGGAGTGTAGGTTCACCCTACCCGGTATCACGAAGGACGTCGTTACCACGGGAACGTTCGGTGCGCTGGAATCCGATGCTCTCGGCAGGGACGGGATCGGCTGTTAAATTAAAAATGTTGTTGGCGTAAGGGAACATTCAATAGCATTCTACTGTATATGAAGATACATCTTTTACATATTCCGACATAGACTTTATTCTTCTCACAGGGGTTGTTCAGACAAGGAAATAATATAAGTTAATTCAATAATCTTCTGAAACTAACGCCATCGGCATAAGAAAGGAATCCTGACAATAAAACGGTCATAGAGCTCCCTATTTTACTTATCGCAGTTCACCCAGATCTGTTTGTGTGGAAGTACGTTCATTACATCTGGCTTTTGAGCTTATCGCATTTGAGCCGGATAGACTGTGGTAAATAATAGAGAGGAAGCACTATGACAATGCGATTGTCAGTTTATTTTCAAACAAACAAAAAAAACTCACCGCGGCTTCAACGTTCTCAGGTTTCTCCGAAATTTGCCCCGCTTCACCAGCTCCTTCCGCAATGCCGATTCTCGCAGTGACTCTCGTAACCGCGTCTTTGACTTCACTTTGCGGTTCGGTTTTTACCTCGGAATTCGCGTCCTTCGCTAGTATTTGATTGGCCATTTTGTCATCGACGGAGCTCGATGCATTTTCGATAACGACGATGTCGGCTGCTTTGCCATCGCTCGCACCGATCATCGGCTCTACATTTATTTCCGGATTCGCTTCGGCCAATTTGGTAGCCTCCTCGATGGCCTTGAAATGATTGAGACGCGCGGCGACGACTTCGGGCGTTTCCTCGACCGGTTTCGGTGCCTGGGGCAGATTAGTCGCTACGATCTGAAATCCGCGCTGCCCGTCGGCGGTGTACTGGGCGCTCTGGATCCTACCCGCGTCGTCGACGTAGCTGTAAGAACCGCGCGTCGTACCGTCGAGAGATCTGACCTCCGACCTCGCCGAGCCTGGGGCGCTGTAACCGAAGCTGTACTGTCCAACGCTGTCCTTGTATTCCAAGAACGCCGGCGGTGACTGCGCAAGACATCCGGACACCAAGCAAAACACCAAAACGATACTCTGAGAAATAAAAAAAAATAGTCACAAGTTACAGAAGAACTTCTGGCACGGGGAACTTTGGTTTCTAGTCTTTGAAAAAATGGAACGGCCAGATATCTTACGGATCGTCCCTGCATGGTTATTTTTTTTGTCTTTTGTTCACCGCCGAACTAACTCGCTCGCAAGCTTCGACTCGAGTACTCCCGGTACGAACGTCCTCGGCTTATATACTTTGTCAGTTGTAAAAAAGCTCGTAGCGGGCGTGCATCGTTGCAATATTGGTATAGGTAAACGTGTAGGTGATGCTACTAACCACACCCTCACGGATCGTCTTCTGCATCTGGTTTGTGGAGTAGCCTCTTCTTCGGCGCGGTGCTCGAAATAACTTACCAAGAATTCATCCGACGATACGGAGCGGGCAAATAAGCGCGATGAACGTTCGAAGATGAGAACAGGTTGTACTCAGGGTCGCGGCAAGGTTGGGCGACCCTGCGAACCGGACTTTGCGTTAAACTCACCACCCCTTCGGTCGACGCTCGTTTCGTTGTTCGCAACGTCGACACTCTCGGATGGTTTGTAGTTGCAATTTTTTTCCGCAACGCAGACACCGAGGCACACGGGTAGACGAGCAGTCCCGATCGCGTGAGCGAACGCTCGAACTTGCCGCAATTCCGCTCAAGGTCACCGGTAGCCGGGTTTGTCGTGATTTATTTTTATCACCGTGGACAAGTGAGGATTACTCGTGCACGAATCTAGGAAATCTGGCCCTAGAAAGTTAGCCTTTCAGAAAATTGACCTCGGAAAATTAGCCCCCAAAAATATTCTTGATCTAGATAATCATTATCTTAAATCCAAATTATTGTACGATTACAAAACGCGCTTTTCCCACTGCGTACGTGATAGAAAAATGAATTTGTTGGATATTGCACAATTTTGGGGGCCAAATATCCGAAGTCAATTTTACAGAGGCCAATTTTCTGGGTTTAACGTCATAATAGCCCGAAGTATCGAAAGTAATCCGGCCAGTTAACAAGTAGAATTATCATTCTTCTTCCATTCGAAATGTGAAGCTCGTCTCGAAGACAATTTTTCGTTCTCGAAAAAAGTAGTATGAATCAGTATGCGCCGATTTTTCTTGATTCATCAGTCGTCGATTTTCATGGAAGCTACATCCGGACTTATAGTTGAAAAAACAAAACGAATTCAACAACTAACGTAGTTTGTAAAATGTGATATATTCATTGAGGAGAAACAATCAGTGAAATAATTTACAGTGTAGGATATTTTGGGTCTTGACGAAAAAGAAATCGGTGTAAGAGAGTCGTGGGCCATTATTACCAAACGGAGACAAGGGGAGCCGCGGCGTGATGGGCGTTGTAATAATGGGGCGCGGCGTAAGCGGAAACGTGATGGACCTGGGGTGCGGCGTAGTACGAAGACTTGGCTTCCTCGTGAGCAAGATTGATCTTCTCGTGCACGTGAGCGGCTGCGTGCTCTGCCTTGGCGTGGGCGACCTCGGGGGTGTCGACGACGCGTCCATCGTGGCCGATCGGTGCGCCGGGTACGAGATGCGCGTAGGCCACAGGTGCGACGGCCTGATAAGCGTGAACTCCGTGATAAGAGCTAGCGGCGACGGGCACACTCGCGACGACGGCGGGGGCGGCAGCGTAAGTTACCACATCCGCGGACTTGTGAGCTTCGTGAGCGAGGGTAATCTTCTCGTTGATATGAGCCGCCTCGTGCTCAGCCTTCGCGTGAGCAACTTCCGGGGTGTCGACGACACGTCCGTCGTGACCGATCGGAGCACCGGGCACTAAATGGGCGTAGGCAACCGGAGCCACGACGTGGCTAACGTGGTGACCAGCCAACAAGTGACCGGGCTTCGCCAGAGTCACGGCTACGAGGGCGGACAGTACGATCTGCAAAGGAACGAGATCGAATGTATCGATTATTAGCTTGGCAAACAATTTTTTTTAACCTACCAAAACGCGTCGAGAGATATTGAGACAGTTTCTTTAACAACACTCAGAAATACCCGGGTGAAAAAACAGGGTAACGAGGAGAACGTATTGACAAAAGAACAAGCGTCAAATCGCGATTGATTATTCAGATATTGTAGTCAGACGATTTTTTTGTAAATGATTATAATCTCTCGACTATAATATTTTAGTTGAATGTTATATCACGTTTTTCTGTTAATAAGATTTCTTGATTGCACTTTTTTGTCGAGGACAATAATAATGTTTAGAAATATTCATTAATAATAACAATAATAATATTTTTCATACGCGATTTCATTAAACTGAATCCTTAACAGTCAGGATGAAATATGAAATTACTAAAAAAATCACAACTTAAACAAACTGCGTTTTAGATTTACTGATAGAAAAAAAAAATCTTGACATAGCGATTTTAATTAATTCAGTTCGTACTGAATTTATTGTGCTGAATAATCACAGTTTTTTAGGGAAATTTGTTTCGTTTGGCAAAGCCCGAATAATTGAGTGATGGATTTACTTACGAAGAATTTCATGATTGTTCGATTGATTGTCTTCTTAGCGCTGCTGGTCAGTCCAGTACTCGCTACGAAAGGCGATTGTGTTGTGTCTGGTCAATCGTAACTTCGACTATATATACTCGAGCTCGAATTCGAGTGTGGAGGACCCGAAGTCCGAATCAACGATACGTGGTCCACCTCTTTTGGCAATCGTTTATGACATTGAGAGCGTTGCAAGATAGGAAATTCGGTGCTCCCAAAGCTTCCTGTAGAAAGAGAAAAAAAAATACAAAAACATTACATTAGCGGATCATTATGATTATTATTATTACAGCGTAGAAAGCGGTCGGCGCCAAAGCAACGAATTGTTTGTCCTTGTCATCGGGAATGTCTCGGATAGACATGCGTGAATGTGCGTTCGGGAATCCGTGCTCCAGTCGGAATGGGTGGACCCGGCACACGCCTTTCGAAGGTTTCAGCCCGCGTGTTACGAGATTTCGAAATCCCGTGGGATCTCACGTCGGTCAGTAGGTTCGAAATGGACGGAACTCTCGGGGTTCTAGATCAACGGGCACGAAAAATCGAATTCTTACGACTCACGTCGCGCTATCCCTGTATCCGATCGCTGACGTAATTAATCGCGTTGCGTTATTGACTATTATGTATATCGGCCGTCAATACGTATTACGATCGCTCCACGTGTATTACATACATGTAGACCGATATGAAAGGTTCGGATAGGCAAATGTGCGATGCTTCTTATGCACGATGAACGTGCGCCAGGTCCAAAAATGATTTAATAGATCGTTTCGGTGCGGAGTATTGGACGGCAAGGAATGTCCTGTCGTTTGGCCGTTTTCGTGTTGGCCAATTGTAGTGAAATAACACTCGTATTGCGTTGACTCCGAAAGGTTTTTGGAAATTGAAGACAATCAAGTAGAGGGTAGAGATGAACAAGCATGCGGACCATAATCGTCGCAAACATTCTTCAGATAACCTTACAGAATCTATCATAAAAATCGGAAACTTCATACGAATGCATCGAATTATGCAACGCTTTTCGGTACGAGGCGAAAGTCTGACGTTTCTAAGAAAAATCTACCGATAAAAAAAAATGCCAAAAGTCAAGTTTTAGTATGTTTATTTCTATTTATATATTTTTCGCTTACTACTAATCGAAAGAAGGATTTTGTTATAGACTATGATTATAGGCAAATATTATTATTATTAATGGCTGGTTTTTTTTTTATCTAACGATTTTACTTTATTAGGAGCGCCAGACTTTTTTCTCCGCTTCATGACCGAAATAATCGTCCTTGTACAGTGAACACTTGTTAAACTCTAGCCAATTTTTTTACCATTCATCGTGACGCGCCCGAACGATCGAATTATCGCAACGTTGATCGACGGGCAGGTAAGTAAGGAAAAAACAAAATATTGCGATGAAAAACAAATTGTTTCTCATGTTATTTATTGATCGGAGTATAATAATGCAATCAACATGGCAGAGGGAGTAGCGTAAGGTACGGTATAGATCAAATCTTTCAGACTGTTCGACATGCGGGTTAAACAAGACAATTCATCCTCAGCGCGAATCGAGATCGACGAATAATCGAGTTACAAACGATAGGCGAGAGTGGGCGATGCGGAGATCGCGATGATGCCGGAATTCCTCGCAGCCTCGTTCGACAAATTTAATTGTGCGTTTAGGTGAGCGGCGGCGTGTTCGGCCTTGGCGAGAGCAACGGCCGGAGTGTCGACGACGCGACCGTCGGGTCCAACAGGCGCCGCGGGTGATCCGGCCACGACAGAAGTCAGCGTCAACGGTGCCCCGAGCGTCAAGCTTCCGGTAGCGAGATCCTGAGCGGTCAAGACTCTCGCGAGACCGCCGGCTTGGGTGACGACGATTTGACCGAGATTCTGCGGCGATGCGATGGCAACCTCGACCTCACCGGATCGTACCGCCTCATTCGCCAGAGTGACGCGCTCGTTCAATTGGGCGGCGGCGTGTTGGTTCTTGGCGGCGGCGACTTCCGGCGTGTCGATGACTCTTCCGTCGGCTCCGACCGGTGCGCCGGGCACCAGAGTGGCGTAGGACAGCGTCGGGAGGCCCAGAACGGTCGGTTTGGCCATCGCGACACTCAGCAGAGCCGACAATACCAAAAAAATGTATGTCTTCATGATTATGATTACGAGGTTCTTCGATTTCTTCGTCGATCTCGCGGAGACACTTCGACTCTCGTTACAAAAAAACCCCGGATGGTCCGATCAACGAACAATCCTCACGATCGATCTGTGGCATCGCAAGCTCCGTTCGGAGCTTTTATAGTGATTTATTATTCTATATACAGTACGAAATGTTGTATAATCGTAATCGTAATCATGTAAAACTGGTCCGCGAGGCTCGATGGATCATAGATCGAGGAATAGATCGGTATCGATTCGCACATCGATGCGTCTACTGTTTCGCAACGGTGCGGGTCACGGATCACCGTGGCAAGGCGAGCCTGTCGTAAAGTGAACCGCATCAGACCGATCCCCACGGTGACACGATATTTACTCATCGCCGTACGGAACAATATACGACGTTCTCGAATGGGGAGCAGCGCTTGAAAAATCAGAAAATCTTTCTTATTCGCCTCGATCCGGAGCTATCACGCGTGAAAGACACTCGATACCGTTTTCATTAATGCCACACCGGTGTTGGGGGCTGTTGAAGCGGCCTCGTCGGCCTCAGGGTCGGCCGGTCCCGGTGGTCGATCGCCAGCCCGGTTAACGCGATTTTTTGACTTTGCGGAGCTACTGCCGAGCTGCAGATGACAATCGGAAAAAATGTCCAATAACGACTGACATCTGATCGAAAGAAAAACACAACAAAAATCAGCAACTCGTTCGACCTTGGAGAATCGGTTCGCTTCGAATAACTTGGCAAGATATATCTTCAATCGATACACGGATGTAAAAATGTTTTTGCGGCAGATATTTTAATGATCATTTACAATCCGGAGGCGTATGGAATAATTGTAAGTAGGACTGTCGTGCGTGTTGTGAGTAGGCTGTCGTTTAGTTTGGACTGAATAAAAACAAAACAAAAAAATTTGTTTTTTGTGGAGAAATGCGTACTGCCGGAATGCTTTTTACTAGAAAACTGTTTAGAAAAAATCATCCATTTTGTAAAATCAACTGTTTAGGGGCTCATTTACATCGTGTAACTCGCAAATAAAAAAATATCGAGTCTGTGTTGTGTTCGGGGCCTTCTGACTCCTGAACAGACAGGCTCTTGAAATGAGATTAATAAGTGATATGAATAAGCAGAAAATTCTTTGATTTTTGTCTATTTTAATTTTTATTGTTGCGGTTACACTCGCGTTTAATGAAAATGCAAGCGATAAACTTTGATCGAGACGATTCTGAGTGACCGCCCCGGGCGAAAGAATGTCAATGTCAAATGTGTATCGGGTTTATTGGGCAGGGCGTGGTTCACGGAGGCGCGCGCGTATACGTTCTCGTGCCCATACGCGTTACCGGCATATGTGCGAGCTCTTGAATCCGCTTGCCTTTCGGTGCAATCTCGTGAGCAAAGGTTTTTTCGAGCATGCGAGAGGCTAAAGGGGTATATAAAGCGACGGCGACGAGTCGGAGGCACACAACAGTTGTCTTGGCGAGTACTGTTCATCAGCAGCAGCAGCGCTAAAGAATAGCTAAAAACCCCTCTCAACCCTATCATCATGAAGTTCCTTGTAAGTACATTTATCAAAGTGCATTAAGACTATTCTCCAACGAATAACAATTTCTCTTATCGAAAATAAAATCAAAGATCACCCACTTCATTTATTCCGAATTTAATAGACCCTTTTCTTTTAAATTCACTATCGAAGCGCTTAAAAGTGGCGGAAAGTAATCCTAACGCGTGAACATTTTTTTACCAATAAATTTATTATAAAAAATCAGAATCTGCAATATTAAAATGAGTAAAAATTGGGACATTTATTAATCTCACCCGACCGAGCCATAAATATGGTGAATCTTTGATAAAAATCGATGAAATACAACAATTAATAGTTAAAGCAATCATTTCCATGGCATGATAGAAAATTCATTATCAGACAACTGTTAGGTCGTCCCACCAATCATTTTTACGGTGTCTGTTCTGTTTGTAAAGTTCCGAATGACAAATTATAGAATTCTGAATACACCTTGTTACCTATAACAACTGTTCTTCTTTTGCTAAACATCCTGTATTCAGTAACGCCGGTAAAGAAGCGTCCCCCTTTTTTATCGACTTATTTTTATTGTTTCATTGTTATATTATTCAGATTGTTCTGAGTGCCCTTGTCGCCGTTGGCCTTGCGAGGCCATCAGCCCCCTACGCACCCTTGGCCTACGCGGCACCCTTGGCCTACGCGAAGCTGGTTCCCGGTGCGCCGATCGGTTTGGACGGACGCGTCGTCGACACCCCCGAAGTTTCGTACGCCAAAGCCGAGCATGCCGCTGCCCACATCAATGAGAAGATCAGTCTGGCCAACGAGGCTGTAAAATCCGCCGACTACGTCGCCTATGCCGCCGCCCCGGTCGTGTCAGCTCCTCTCGTAGCGACGTCTTACGCAGCTGCAGTTGCACCGGCTGTGACGCTCACGAAGTACACCGCCGGCGGCGCACCGATCGGTCTTGATGGACGTGTGGTCGACACCCCCGAAGTCGCGTACGCCAAGGCCGAGCACGCGGCCGCTCACTTCAACGAGAAGGTCGAACAGGGCCAGGAACTCATCAGGAACTCGATCTACAGCTCGCCTCTTCTACTTTCATCCTACGCCGCTCCTGCATACGCCACCGGATACGTTCAACACTACTACTGAAATCGTCATCGTCATCCTTCCTATACATACTGTAATTAGAAAAACACTGATCGACGAACGAAAAACAAAATCGCGTTTCGGCATTCTTCGTTGATAAATAATAAATTCTTTTTTATATCCTAATCAAACGAATTCCTAGTTTTATTACCTTCGAACCATTTAAAATAGTCGAAGCGGTCCAGTCCGAGGAAATGTGTTATTCAGAGAGAATTTCGAGCGTTTTCCAATGGCATTAAAATCTGAAAAAATCGAGCACGCGGAAGATGTTTGAAAGATTGATTTTGCGGAATAATAATTCCAATAGTTTGTTAACTAGTTAACGGAAAAAATTCTATCAGCGAATCATCCGCAATCTAATTTTTTTTTAGCAAAATTTGATTTGTTTCCGAATCCACATGAAGTCGTTTAAAAAAATGTCTCATGTGCAAAAAACTTGCGAGTGTAATGCGCAGTGATTCTTCGAATCCGTATCTAAAATTGGCTTTTCATCCATTACATTGAAAATTGCGAAACTTATAAAACAATATTAATTGTGTCATCTTATAACCCGTGCATGGTCGATTGTGTGAAGATTTTCATCTCATTAGGAAGTTTTCAAAATTCTCTTGAAATGTTACAGTTGGCTGCGACCGTAACGATACACCCACCTTAACTGAACGATAAATGAACGCATACATTTCTTTTTTTTTAAGAAATTTTGCGTCAGAACTTCATCTCGTTATTTCGTAAAACGTAGACAATACAACGAGAGATTGAAATAATTCTTAAAATAACTCTTTGAATTCTGTGACTTTTATGTGTCCGCGGTGTCACTCGTGGGTTGAATGATTTGTTGCTCACAGAGTTCGTATCGGAGCATAATGATTTTTTTAGTCAGGACACAGTATGCGTTAGGGCCAACTCGATAGGTTCTGGTTCGCCACTCACTCGTGTACACTGAGGATCGACGTGTCACTGGCTGGACCCCGGAGGTGGCTGCGACCGAGCCAAGGCTAGGCCTTGATCTAAGCATTAACGCCAACGCGCAAAATCGCTGACACCGCATAAAACAAATTGTAAATTGATAACAACAGCTTATCCGAACGAGCGTTGCAGTTTTGTTCTTGCGCCGGTAAACGAAATGGGAGAAAATCGTTGTTTGTGATTTCCCTTGCTTGCTCGTTCGATCGTATATCGAAATCATAGCACTGTTAGAAGAGCTTATTTGTGGTCATCTAATTAAGCTTTGAATACGGGAAAATATAATGCATTCTGATACGCTAGTGGCAAAAGAAAAGATAAATTCCATGCGAATCAGCGAAGTAATCTTTGTTGAAGTAGTCCGAGCGGTACAGTCCGAGGAAATGTGAGATTAAAAAGAAATTCAATTTCCAACGAATTTAGAGATTTAACAAAAATTGAGAAATAATTTATACGTATTAAGAAAAGTAAAAAAATCATTTTCATCAGAAAAAAGAATTTGGTTGCCGGGCAATTTGTTAAACAAGTTTTTTTATCAAGTCGTTGATAACTTTTTGGGATTAGTATTGCGCAAAATCAATTTTTCGAATATTCCCCATATGCTTGATTTTTTTCAAATTATTATCCTATTGGAAAGCGCCCGTAATTGTCTCTGAATTCTCTCTGAATTTCACATTTTCTCGAACTAGGTCAAGTGATAACAATTGATATTTATTAACAGTGAATATAAATTTATTTCCCCATAATCAACTATACATTCGTTAATTACCAATCATCAATTTCTCTCGCGTACGAAATACTGACACCGTTGAATTTAAATTATTTAAATGCGATTAATTGATATCACGTCAGAGGATGTACTGACGTTTCGAAATTATATGTAACGAAAAGTGAGGCATTGAATCGCAATTTTTTTTCTTTTGAATTAATCATTTTATTAATTTCTCTCTTGGACCGGATGACGATAGTCTGACAGCACTGCGTTCATTAATCCGATCACGCAAGAACGAGACATAGTATACGACCTCGTGCATGAGAAAGGAAATACCGACGTAGTGAGGAACGACCGGCAAGTCGACGGGCTGGGAAAGCTTTCGCGTGTAAAATTCATAGCCGTGTCGAACCTCAAGGTCCAGGGACGCACTTTCGGTATACTCTTAGTGATCCATTCTTCGATTAATTGCCAGTAAATATCACTCAACTTGGTAGTAAATGCTGCTTTCCTAAAATCTCAATTCTTCGTATAAAAATGATGTACAATTAGAATTTCCGGTTGACTTGAACACTTATTACAGAAAACATATTTTGCATTTGCAAAATTAGTACAAGGAATAATTATCCTGAATGAACTTTTCGGGTATCCCAGAATATGCGGTTAAGCCCACACGAAAAAAAGTATATGCAGAAAAAATATCATAAGTCCATTAAGAATATTTGCTATTTAGCATTTTTATATAATTATACGTAATTACGTATTAACACATAATTTTTTATATATTTGGTCACATGGCTTTTAAGAATTCTTTTATGTAGTGCATATTTCAACAGATACTTAAAAGTATAAATCATCTAAACACATGAGTATAGAATTTATCGTCAAAAATAAATAAAATTAGTGATAATAATAATTTGGATATATTTAGCAAAATCCTTATTCTCCATGTCACATAATATCTCCAACCTGTCCGAAATTGTGGACACGACAATTCTGTTTATTTTTTGCGCCCACGTTATTGATCAATATTGTCGCAATTGTCATTCAAAGCTATTTCCGGAAGGACCTTCACCGATCGTCGTTCGATCGTTTGTTTCTATCGCCGTCAGCGAAAAAAAAAAGTAAACACATACACTCACGTGCTCCAAATAATCGCCTCGCCACGGAGTAACATTCCCTAATAGCGGAATTAGGAACTGTCGGATTAACGTTGTGGAACACCTACGGAGTGATTGATTCAACGAGCTGTCCAGTTCCAATTCCTGTTCCCTTCGGTAGCCTATCTGATCTATGAGATCGTTATTTGTTGAGTTCCCTTCTCCCGAGAGCGCCGAAACTTGCGTCCGCACTGTCGCTTTCGTGTGGCAAGTACCTTAACAAGTTTGTGGCCTCTCGCGGCGATATCGATCTATCGGCCATTCGACACGCCCGTGAAAATCACAGTCGAGGCGCAACATGTTTTTTTTTTCTGTGGCAAGTTCCCCCCGCCACGAAGCATATTCTCTACTGTGCTCTAAACCTGTGCCGGATGACGAAAATACAGTGAAATTAGTGCGCGCCGAAGTGTCCCCTCTCCTCGTATCGATGAAACGAAATGTCTGAGCACTCTCAACCGTAACTACTGAACGGGATCCACGCGTCGAGCGTACGAAGATGTTGCGTCATAGATTAATATTGTTACGCTCGAGATGAATGAGGAACACGCACATTTGACGTTGGGCAGTTATTTTTGTTCACATAACGAGCAATATCGATTCCCGATCGTGATAGGTCGAATATTTTCAACGCATTTTCTCGCCTCTGTGAAGTCGGTCCAGACTACCGCAGATATAGAAAAAAAAACTCTGAACCTAACTTTTTAACAATAACAAACGAATAAAATCATAATTAGTGTATCATTGAATTCATATAAATATAATAATTATGACAAGAAAAATGATAAAATTTTGTTTATAATAAAAATTAAAATTAAAAAAATCTCTTAAAGTGCTCGCGATAAAATAAATTGATTTCGGAGTTACTTTACTTATTTAATATTATAATTGAATGTATATAATGATAAGGTAATTCATAATCATTTCTTTATAAGAAATTTTTTTTTTTCAATCCCTTCAAATTTTTCAATCTCGCAATAAAATCAATCGACTCCGGACTCGCTTTAATTAGTTTTTACGAGCTCTGACATCGTTCAAGGGTCACGTCTAGTGCGCATTATATATGTACGTTTTTCATTTCCTTCTGATAGCCGAAATGGTTCGGACCGTAAGTTACAACGTGTCCGAACTATGACATTGATCTACATGTAAAACTTAATGATATAACGAGTGCGGCGGACTCTCCAGTACATTGAAATTGCTTCATCGTCAAACGATCTCGAAGAGTTTCTTCAGACTCGTTGACCGGAGCAAGTCTCACCCGACACTTATAAATTCTATAACTCAAAAAAAAAGAAAAAAAAAGACAAGATAACTCAACAAAGACACTTTCTAACATTGCCCCTTCGAAGTCGTTTCCAGCGTTTCGATCGTCGGGAGGCTGAATACGATTGCAAAATTCGGGCGTGTTGTTTTTACCGTCTTTGCTTTGATTCGCACGAGCCGGTCACCACACGGCATGAATCTTTTG
Source organism: Ischnus inquisitorius (assembly GCA_963924025.1). Classification (NCBI taxonomy): domain Eukaryota; kingdom Metazoa; phylum Arthropoda; class Insecta; order Hymenoptera; family Ichneumonidae; genus Ischnus; species Ischnus inquisitorius. Next base: position 11,449,386 of record OZ001252.1, read on the forward strand.
TAATACAAATTCCACAGGATGCCACGAACGAAGGACGATATCTCGTGGCAATTGTGACGGCGTCGCGGCGTTCGACGGATTTACGCGAATTTCTCGTTCGATCCATTGATTCTACGCCGTAGTATCGATCGCGAGTATACACGCGTATACTTGTAGGTGGTTATTGCGGAGACGCATGGATCGTGACCTCATTACAGGTCGTGTCGAGGATAGCAAGGTATATCCTACGGTAGCAGAGTCGTTGGCTTTCACGGTGTCGGAATCTATTTGTCGAACGCGGCAATCGACGTACCGCAACCCTTCGAGAAACCCGTCGACGATTGTCCTGATGTTCGATCTATGTAGCGTAACAAACACGATCGTCATCGTGGTCGTCGCGATCCAAGATAATCAGCGAAGCGACTGGCCCTCGTTTCCCAACGAGATAAAAATCAGATCAAAATCAAGCATATGAAAGGTGTTCGAAAGATTGATTTTACGTAATAATAATTCCAAAAAATTATTAACAAATTGAGCCAAAAAAATTTGTTTAACAAATTACCCGGCAACCTAATTTTTTTTCCCTGATGAAAATGATTTGTTAATTTACGTATTCTTATGGTAATCGTTCAATTTATATTTTTTGAGAAGATTTATGTCTCGGCTGAGTCATGTAGATTTATTGTTCAATATATGGTATAATTTACAATGAACTTCGTTACTCCTATATTCTACGTGTATAATAAATAATACACGACATAAAGCTTTCAGCTATACATAAATATACACATATATTCTGCCATTTACTTTATTTCGATGGTGGAAATAACTTGCCATTTGAAAAGCTGTAAACATTAAAATGCCTGAGAGACGTTTCTTGCGATGGTGGTAGAAGGGTTCGACGGTGAAGTCATCGAAGATGGCCAAAGGAAGTTATAAATAACGGAGGGGTAAACATTACAGCAGAAAATCTAGGAAGCCGGGTGGTCTCCCGAGGTAAAACGATACACGATGCATAGCCGTAAGTTCTGTAAGTGAATACGCGGATTCCGAGTCCTTGCACTTTTCTCGACGCCTATACGCGCGCATTGTGCAGCCTATAATGCATTATTGCTCGAAACACGTGAGCACTGTGGGAATGCGCGTTTGCCGTTGACGTCGAAGAGCCTGTCCTTCGGTCACCGGGCGAGTCCTTCGACGGTTCAGGGCTGGTTCAATTCGCGCTGTCTTTATGCTCCTTATAGTGCCACCTATATAGGCATAGCCGAGCGAAGCTGTAAAATCGAAATGCACGCCTTTGTTTCGATGACCCGCGGCCCATTCGTTCCTGCGCGATATTTTCCATCCAGTTATTGTTCTCGACTCACTGTCGAGACGTAAAAAATCGTCGTATAAATAGTCATCAAGAGATCTAGGCAAATAATGGTTCTTGGCTCGTATAAATAACAACAATAAAATATAAATAAATCATCGCAGCATCGCGGTATCCTTGCAAAGGATTTTTTCAAATTGAATCCTCCTTTTGCCACCTTGACTGTGCATCTTGATAAAAATCTATCTTATTGTACTATGCGATTCGATCACGGATGTAATCACGCTTAATGGCTGTAGGTATGTTATGGTCGAGAATATATAATAAGAAAAAAAAACAATATTGGTAGGTTTTTTCTCTCTTTTCAATTATCTCGACCCGCTTACGAATGAGGCTATTTTTTTCATGCCATGATACCGAAAATAACAGACTTAGATCATATCTTTTATTATGTTAATAACGATAATAGAATATTTAATAAGAACAATTTATTATTGTTTCATTCTAATGATATTAAAACTTATCATTGTATTATTTGTATTTTCATTGATTTTCAATTTACTTTGTGAAAGCAAAAACATTGAAGGATTTTCGAGCGAAATATTGACAAATTTATCGATGCAATTTTGTCGAAACAATCGAAAGCAGTATTTCACTTAACTCGGTTGCGAATATTCAGAATGATTGAAAGGAATAACCCGGTAGCCGCCGAGACAATCGAGACGGATTTATTCGTGATTATTCACCGGAAGATTAATTTGTCAGCGAGCCTCCGGTGTACAGAAATCCAGAACTGAACGTACACAAGCGTGTATCGTTGGTCCCGTGCGTGCAGGTCCCCGTTCAAATGTCAAGGTCAATCGGGGCCAACGTGACTGCGCCAAGAAGAAGAAAGCGTACGACGACGGGGTGTGGTAGCGGCGCACATTGGCTCGCGCGATGACGGCAAACTCTTTTAATACCGTATAGTAATACACAATAACGCTATATGGAAAGAACAAACTCGCGGGAGTTTGCCGATCTCCGGCCTCTGCGGGCTCCCTCCAGGTCGCCGTGTTGCAGGATTGTGCGCCCGGTTTGCGTACCTCACGTTGTGTACAACGAATAAGAAAGGAGGGAGGGAGGACCCGGGGGCCACGTCGGGCCCCCGCTATATAAAACGCTCGTGCCACCTTCGCCAGGAACACAAACGGAACAGCGTCCCTCGTGAATAGCGAAACGAGAAGGGTTCCCCCAATAGAGAACAGGAAGAGAGAAAAAAGCGAGTACTGGCAACCAGCAGCGCTACAACTCGAATTCGAGCTCACGAGGGACCAGAAACTGTTCGCGAAGCAGAGCAAATAACAAATTTGAGAGCCGACAAAAAAAAGCAAGGATCTTCATCATGAATTGCCTGGTGAGTGTGGATTGCTTTTACGAGTGCGTACTAATAATGGAGACGACACCGTGGAATTGTCGAACAAAAGAATAATTAACGTAGGTGCCAATTTACCGGACGGTGTTAGGTATCGGGATCATTCGGGATCATTTAGCTTCGAAATATTCGCACAATTGTACACGCAACGAGGAGACTAATCTAAATAGCTACGGTGATTACGATACATTCAGCACAACACTGACGATTGTTCTTCTGATCTCATTAGTCACCTTCGCTCTCCGGTGTGTGTGTGTGTAAATACCGGGCAACAATTCAAATGTTGTGCAAGTATACCATTTGCCATTATGTTACGTGTGTCTAGTATAACTGTATGATTAGACACCCAAGCCAGGGCGATTGTGTAACTTCGGCCCCGCGCGACCTTTGTCGGATCTACGGGATCCTCGCTCTGGTACTCTCGTTCACGACTCGTCGTGAGAAGATTAGCCGAAGAGAAAGGTATAAAGAACACCGTGGGCGTAGGCCTTGTCGTTAGGAACCGATAGTAAGGCATTTTCTGGTGCCAGAAAACGCTCACTTTTCTCACTGGGTACGAGACACGAGCAAGGATATTTCTTTTTTTTTGTTTTTATGATCAAAATACCGTTTTTATACATATCATTCAGTATTTTTAGCATTATTATTCATTGTTCAAAATTATAATTATTTTTTTTATTAATATTTATATTAAACGTGGTGAAATTAATCGAATTATCAAACTTTTTCGTTTTTCGATTCGTTACGCATGTTTTATTTGCAGATCGTCCTGTTCGCAATCGCTGCGGTGGCAAACGCCGGATTGCCCTACCTTGGTTCGCCAGATTACGGTGAGTCGGCCGCGTATCAGCACGGTGCTCATCAGCAGCCGCAAAGATTCGCACCACCGGCGCCGGTAGGTCACGACGGTAACGTGATCGACACCCCGGAAGTCGCGCAGGCTAAGGCCGCGCATTTCGCCGAATTCGCTCGTGCCGCCGCTCGCGCCGCTGAGGAAAAATCCCGAGAGGGTCCGAGTTACGCGGCGGAGGGTCAGCACTCGGCCTACGCTTACAGACCGCAAGCACAGCCGACTCCGGCTTCGTATCCGGTTCGCCAGGCCTACGCGTCGCCCGCCCCCGTTTACCCGACTTCCGGTCCCGTCCACTCCGCCCCGGCTGCTTATCATCAGCCAGCTTATCAGAACGCCCAACAGCACTACGAACAACCGCGACCCGCCGCCAGTTATCCCGGCAAAGTGCCATTCCAACCGGCTCCCCTCGCCGAGGACGGTACCGTCATCGATACCCCGGAAGTAGCCGCACTCAAGGCCGCCCGTCTCGCCGAGCTCGCCGACGCCGAGGCTAGGGCCTACAAGTCCGGTCCCGAGGAATACTCCGGTCAAGGTCAGTATTTCGAGGATTCGATACCTTTAACCATACAATTACCTATTCCCAATTTAATGCCAATTCTATACATCACGTTTAGAGTCGTTCCTATTTCAGATAAGACACAAGGATACTGACTCATTATTCTTATATTTTTCAAATTATTTTTGTTATCCTTTTTTTTTTGCTATCCGCGTTGCTTACAAGAAAATAACAATCCATCTTTTTCAAACTGCAATGAGGAACAATTAACATAAAAACATATTACATTTTTCGTTAAACGGCAAAAAAACGAGAGATCTCAATTGTGATCGACAAAAACGGCAGAGAAAGTTACTCAACACTTTTCAGGTTATCATGAGCGCACAAATTTCATAATTCGTTTTTTCATCAATCTGAAACGCTGAATATTGCGAATTATTGTGCTACGCATAGAGAGACGGATTGCAACAGATTCAAGACCGGTCGAACGGAAGAAAAAAAGTTTGTTTTTCGACTGTTCGAAAGAAAGTTGCGCCACAAAAGCACGTCCAGATGTTAATGGAGGTTTGGACATAGCTGAGAGATTCTGTTCGGCATAATTAACAGTTGTCGAACTGTCGTGTTCGCCAATCGATTGAATCGTCGATCGCATCCGGATTACAGGCTCGCTTGGCCTGTAGGCCAGGTCATGGATACGAGTTACGTTGGCGTTTCTACACGTATATATTTATAATACGCCACGGTATTATTCTATACAGTCATGCGCACGCACACGCGAGACTTCTCGATGATCTCGCGCTTGTTATGTGCACTATACGTCTCGCCGATTATTATACCGGTAGTGAAGCCGAGGGCACGCGAGGAGAACCGGTTTCCTCGCCACACGCGGCAAACAAAACGCGTTCGTTTTCCTTCGATCGCTTCGCAGCAACAACAAACGATCGGACCTTCCAATAGTGCATCGTCGTCGCGAATAATCATACTTATTCTGAAATCGGTGGTTTTTGCGTTTCCAGCTTATGCCGGAGAACAGGCGGGCCCAGCTCAAGCCTCTTACAATCCTTCCGGTCATTACGGCGCGGCGCGCGGATTCGGCCCTCAACAGCACGCAGGACTCTCGGCTTACTCGTCACCCCAACAGGCGTATCCGAGCCAAGGCCAGCACTACGGAAAAGCTTTCCAACCTCAGCCTTATCAGCCCCATGGATATCAATCGTACTAACGCGTTAGCATCCACCTCCGTATCACCGCATAAAAGTAACATCATAGCACGCGTTGCACCGACTACCGAGATCCTGTAAATAATTTAGGCCAATAAATTCTTTTCTACGATAGATCGAATGTTTTTTATTTCATTGCCGATTGTTTCAACCCCAATTTGGCGGCCGATATTTGACGATATTTTTAAACGAGGATTTTATGAGTACTTTCCGAGACGATTAATTTTCGTCCGGAAAGGACTGGACGGAAATGTTGGAATGTAATAAATTCAAATATATAAAAAAAATACGCAGTTAATAAGCAGTTTTAATCATTCATGAAATAAATATGAATAATATGTATTTAAATGTATATTATAGCGAGGAAATCAGTTATTATGTATTTTAGATATATTTGAATTAATCACAGTTTCTCCTTACCGTTAACAAATGTTCGAATAAAATCATAATTTTTTCGACTCCCGAATATTGCATGCTACCAGCTACTTCGGAATATCTCACGCCATTCAACACGTAGTAAAAAGAGGCGCGCGCCATTCTCCAACAATCGATTTCAACTTTAGTACGAAAGAAATCATAACGAATCAACGAATTCGTTGATTTCAACAAACTGCACAAACAACCGATTTTTTGAAGCACATTCTGTCTATTTCAGCTGACTTTCCGTCGTCGTGACTTGCAAAAAAAATTTGAAGGATGAATTCGTTTTTTTCCGACGCGCATACGCCGTTGCTAGACCGCAAACTAGATTCACTCGGTTGCCGATTTAATTACGACGACTCCCGTGTAACAGAAGAACAGGGACGAGGTGCATCTCTCATCGGAGAGATCTTCCATAGCTCCGGCTAGACCGCGAGGTCGACGAGACTGCACCGCAAGGGCCATCGTCGTCGAAACCCTCTCGCGCTTAACCCGAACGTAATAATGAAAACGCGGCGCGTCGCGCGGCCGGTACATGCGACGTGACGGTAACGATCGTTTATTATTGTAACATTCCTCGATTACGCAAAACTATCGATCAGCCGCGCGATCGTTGCGTGCTACACTATTTCCCTGAGGAAAGCGTACCGTTGCGACTCTGCGGTTTATCCTCGACCGGCCTGCACGCCCAAACAATAACGACTGTCGTGAAAATTTCATTTCACACCACAACGATCGTCAACAATATCGCGCAACTCGCCGCCTTCGAACTTTTACAGAATTGTATCTTCGAATTGTCGTCGTTTTCCCTTCGCGTTGTCGACAAAACGTATTGTCTATTACGTGATCTTCACATTTTTTTTTCGATTCGACAATCTCTCGCACGTGCACGCAGAAAATATTGGCGAATGAAGGGCGTTACGAGAACATCAAGATTTTTATCGCATCGGGAAGTATTCGAAATTCTCCTAAAATCCCGCGTTCGGCTACCTTGAACACGTGCGACTAAATATTTAGTTCAAGCAAAAAAAATTGACTGCTTCAAATGTTGCTTGGTCTTTTAATGCAAAGACCTATGCAACCAATTAATCATCATGCTTAACGAACTAAATATTTAGTGGCACGCATTCAACCGAGCACTTTGTTAATCCAGCAAAAAAATGATCTCAGTGTATCTCGCTTTTCTCGGGGACCGTAACGATGCACCCTCTTCGAGAACTTCGTTCGCGTGTGAAATGTAATAAGCGTTGCTAGTTACGGTATTCCCAACAGGTGAATGAGTTGCGAAGATAAGGGCTGAACGGGATGAAGAACAGATCCGAATCGTCGAGTGTATATATATGGATATACGGAATATAATTCGATTGCGGAATAGGTCATCGGTGACCTCGTGAGAATACGAGTAACATCGTTCGGAGAGCGGAAAAGAATGCAAACTCGAGCAACGGCGGCCAACGCCAACATCATGATATTCTTGGTTGCGGGAGCAGCCCGTTTATTGAGCTCCGACGGAGCGCCGAGACGTCGTAGAAAAGGTCAGAAACCCGCGATGCAAACTTCGCGTTGCTCTCGATGTACATTCCGGTATTATATCCAACCGCGCGTTATGGACCCCGCCGTAATCGTTGCCGCGGAACATGCAGTTTATGGTAGCGCTTCATCAAGTACGGTTCGGCGCAGACTGCGCATTAACGGAGAGGCACACGAGCGCGGCATAAATTTTCGTCGAGCCGTCGGACCGAAATATCCATTTTGTCCGGACTTTCATTACTCCGTGCCCAACGTATGTTAATCGTCAAACCCCGACAATCATAAAGATGACCTGGGAGTGAACGTGTTTGCGCTTTCTTACTGTATTATCATCCAATTTTTGGTAATATACCAGAAGAGAGCAATCCATCAACCGGTCAATCATTCGTTCGCGCGCGATACGTTTTGTAAGGCGATGCTAAGAATTCGGTTCTTCCGACATTTAAGAATATTGTTGCGAATAATATTTAGAAGTTGTGTTCGTTATTGATTATATGTTATTATTATTATTATTATTATTTCATTACTATTAAAGCTCAAGACCAGCAAATTGATTTTCTTCAATTTGGATTAACTTAAAAATCAATTGGTCTGTTTTTCGAAAAACGAATTTTGTATTTTTACAATAATGTTGTGACAATTTCTATTTTTCAAATTTTTCCGGGCTCAGAATCGGTTGTTTCTGAATCTTCTATGTCTTCAACATCAGGAATTGAAAAAAAAAAATGTTTTTGACCGTTTACTATTCGTTCCGTAACTTTTCGCAATTCGCAACGACGTTGCCAGCGAATCGGGTTGATCTTCACCCGAGTCGCAGACAAGATCGACGAAACGCTTTCATTCTCTCTTTTTTACCGTTAACTTCTTCGTTTTTTCAGGTTTTTTTTCTCTCGATTCACGAATCGATCCATATCGCGATCGGTTATACAGAAGCAAGCGTCGATAGGCTCGCGGTCTCGTTCGTTACGTTGTTTTTGCCGGTGTGCTATATACGTGTTACGAGATCCCGCGGCGTTCCCCGGGAGAGTTCGTTGCGTGAATAATGTAGGTACGCCACATGGACTTTGCGCAAGTCTTTTTTTTTCTTTTCTCTCTCTCTCCCTCTCTCGCGCGCGCGAGCTCTTACTTTCGGCGTTGAACCTTACAGCCTGTAACGCGCTCGCCGCTCCTCCGATAGTCAATCGCGATCGTATTACAATCGAGTAAAAGTGGGCGAAATAAAGAAATACTGTGGTGTCAGCAACCCATATAGATAAGCTCAACGCAATGCTTCGATACGACTACCGGTATTAATTTCGCGTAGCATTAAATCTAATTGCCAGACTACCTTCGATTAAAAGGCAAATAATTCGACCGAGGAAAATCGTCGAGCCGATAAATCATCGGATACTGTGATGAATTACTCTACCCGAACAACGCCTTTTTATATGCGAGGTTATAACGAAACAACATAAGTAAACAATCGAAATTAAAGAAAAATTGCGATGCAAGAAAGAAATATCAAGGTCGTCCGAGCGGAAAAAATCAAGCGCATGAAAGTCAAGGAAATAATAATTTAATTTGTTAAACAAGTTTTTTTCTCATCAATCTGCTAATAACTTTTTGGAATTATTTCCGTATGCTTGAAGTTTTTCGAATTTTTATCCCATTGGGAAACGTTCGAAATTCTCTGTGATTTATTTCTGAACATCAAATTTGCTTGAACTGCATTTTGACCGAATTTTGTTACCAAACACACTATTTGTTGAAACAATAATGCAATGTAATGTGATAATTGATGCAAAACATAAATATAAATAAAAGCGAGAAAAGAATAATAATTATCTCGTAAATAATCCTTTGAACAGTCCATATTTTTCCTTGGATACAATTCACTGAAAATCTTGAAAACCCAAAACCCTACAAATGGCAAATTCAATAAAATCCTCGGTCTCATCCGATGTGAAAAAAAAATCACTGTGCGTGAAAGTTTTGTTTTTGGCGCGAGAATGAAAACAAAGAAAAAGAAATTCGCTTTCTGCTTATCGTCGATTATCGACACAGATGGTCGGGTGCGCGTGCCACCGAGAACCGCGCTGCATAATATTGTCTACCCGCACTCGCACCAAAGTGCCTGCGTTATAAGCGCGTTATCGGCGTACTATATCATCGCGTCTCCCCCGTGATCGCTCCAATCAGCGATACGTCGGCCACTGATAGGCGCACGCCACGCATAGTTACGTCAAAATATATATTTTCGTCATTGCGCTCGCTCGCGCAGCTCGACGAAATTCGCTCGAGATCATCGCGTTAACGCGATTAGGATCGAGGCAAAAAGGTGAACCACGCTTTTCGTAACTACGCGCGCCCGGTGGAACACACAGAATAACGTTACTGCTCTGATTTCCATTTTTTTCTTTTTTTTTCTCTCTTCTTTCTTTTTTCGTTGATGCGCAATTCTCGCGCGTAGCAAGAAAGTCGGGACGGGCATAATCATAATCAGTGTCGCAATGATCGAGACGCCTCGATAAACAGTGCAAAACATTTCTTGAATCGTTGATTGTTAGTTTTTTTATCTGTGAAAAAAAAAATATATATATTAAAGACCGTTTGGTTTCTTCTATCCTGAGAAAGTACATTTTTTTAATTCAAGGTAGTTATCGCCCGAACCGTCTGAGTCCACATAAGTTTCAAAGAAATGGGAGAGAATTGAAAAAACTTCTCAGTGTTCTAAAAATCTGAAAAAAAAATAAGCATATTGGAGGTGATTAAATTATCGATTTTCCATAATAATAATTTCAAAATGTTAATATCTAATCATTGCAAAATTGAATTTTTCAAAGTACGTGGTCGATTGTTTCCAAATTCCGTGAAAGTAAGGATTAGGACCTCAACCTTCAAAAAAGTTTGATCAAAATGGTAAGAAGCATTCGTTTACGGTAACCGAAAATGTAATCGGCCATGTTATTTAATAGAGAATGCGAATAATAGAGACTTTTTTAAATAATTTTTTTCTCTCGTTCTGGGTGATAAATCGTGCTGCAACTTCAGACGTGTATTCGAGACGCATTAAATAATGAATAGGCAAGAATTGAAAATTATCATAAGAAAATCGATATCGCGCGAGAACTACTTTAAGGAAGAGACGAACGCGTTCAGGAATATTCATTCTAATTGCATGACTGGTGAATTTATAGTAGAGCCGCGGCGTAGAGAGATCCTTGAGAAGGTCCTTGATGCTTCAACCGCTAGATCTGGGAGAATCCTTTATGTAGCAGTATCGGTATTATATCTCGTCGTCCGTGGATCCAAACGTAACCACAGACAAAAAAACAGAACAGCTTTGAGACGACACTGTATATCGAAGACAGTTAACGGTTCGGGCCCGGTGTAATGTTTCGAAAGTGCGGCGAGGACGCGACTAAGAAGAGGGATCGATGTTTCTCGTAGCCCTTGGAAGATCACTTTTCCGATCATCATCGTTGACGTACCGACCAACGAGACTTCGAGCGGTTCAAAGATCAATTTTTTCATTCAATTTGCTTCCGATTCAGACGTTCAACTCCGAATCATCGACTAGTCGTGCGCGTCCTTGCAGACGCAAAAAGGAATTTACTTCGGCTCAATTGAAATGGCTTTTTTTCCATAAATTGCAAAACCGGACAAAAGTTCAAAGTAGCGGCGAGCGGGGCAGAATGGGACCAGTGTATGGTGGGATGGGTGCAAAATGGGACAGCGAAGTATCGAGCTCGATGGGACTTTGCCTTGTTCCATTTTACCATTCTGCCTCCGTATGCCGTTCTGCCCCGCTCGCCGCTACCTACTTGACAAGCGCAAGTGACGCAAAAAAAAAGTCACGCGAATATTTGATACGCTGGGTTTGGCGCCCCCCATGAATACCGTACATATCTAGAGCAGTCCAAGTACGTAAGCACTTCCGTACAAAGAGTACTTCCAAGCACGTATACCTTTTACCCAGCTCTGGTAAATTGTCGCACAACCCGATCGTTGCACCGTCTCCGTAGATGAAAAAAATTCTCCGAGGATGTCACGGATCGTTGCCGTCGAGATTTTCCATTCAAAGTGGCAGACAAGGACCACGTTGATGACCTAAATAAAAATAGAATTTTCCCGTATTTGCGATCTTCGCTCCAAATTATTTTGATAAAAATGAGGAAATAACTGCGCACAAGTGCCCAACGCGATTCAATTGACCGATGGGGAACAAGATTAGGAAAAAGGCTTTCCGAACAATGAGGTCAAGCCGCACGTGACGCACGTTCAGAGGTATTCGCCATAAGGTCGCCGCGATGTGCATACCCGTGAAAGGGGGGTAATTAGAGAAGGAACACGACTAAAACGCAACAGTGGCCTAAGACACTGCGGGTAATTAGAGTATTTTTCTGCTTGGGTGTGGCGGTGTGAACCGCACACAGTATACGGATGGTCGACGAGAGCAGCCGGACAAGACGCGCAGCTATAAAAGCCAAGCTCGCCGTCACCGGTGGCGCACTCCCAATCAACGAGACGCTCAAAAACGTCCTGGTCGTCGTTCAACGTCGACGGTCGTGTATTTCTAAGAAATTTGAATTAAAAATAAATCAAGAAAGAAATAACAACGATGCGATTGTTCGTAAGTGCCACGACGGAAAGAAAAATTATCTACAAAGAATTGTGTGCTTAACAAGTGCTTTCCAATGAACAAAATAAATTACAAGAAAAAACAACAACAAAAAACGGGCTACTTTTTGAAAATCGAGAGTCGGCGATAGATAAACGGGAATGGGCCGACGATATTGTATTTCGATGAACCGTTCGAAGATAACTGTATTTTCACTCGCGACGAGGGGAAATCTAGAGAAAACGTTTGACGCGCCGTGCTCACTGACTTCTCCGCACGCGGAGACAAAACGTCCTCGGCGTGCATCGCGGCGCGAGAGTGCCTTCCGGGCAACTCAGTACGAAACAACAGCCATGACCACGGTCATTAATTTTCATCGGTTCCTTCGTATACGTACTTACACGAAGTTTTGCAATCGCGTTTCATATTTAGTGCGATAGCGGTGAATCTTGAAAAAAAAAAGACCAAAAAATAGTTGTTAACAATGTCTAGAAACGCGGCTGAATCTGAACTCAAGATTTTTAGTTTTTTATATATTAATCAGGGGGGTTTATTCAGATAAATGTTGCATCATGCTTTTATTCGATTTTTTTGAACTTCAGCAAATTGATCTGAGAAAAATAGAATATCCGTTCGACAATCGAGGAGTTTCATTCCCCATTCATGTTTTTGTACTCACTCATTCGAGGAATGCTAATTGCGGATTAACAAAATTAGAACTTTGAAATAAATAATCCGAGTCGAACGCATATTAACGTAAAAAGTGCGCTACGCATAATTTATTGTCGAGAATAATCTCAAGAATACTTTGTGAAATAAAACCGACACATCGTGTTTCCCTTTCGTAAAAAAAACATGATAAACAAAGTATTCAACGAAAATTAGGCAACAATCAATCGTTCTTTTTAATTGCAGGTCGTTCTTAAATTTTTTTCATAGAAGTAACATCATTTGATGAACACTTTTCCATTGATTTACGATTTTTAAAAAATCCATTTCAGTTTATATTGTCGATCGGCTCGACATTGTTCGTCACGCTGGCCGTGGCCGAGTACAAGTGGCCAGGAATCAACGATTATTACGTATATCGAGGACCACCGGCCCCCCTCAGCAGCGACGGAAGGGTCGTGGACACACCGGAAGTAGCGCACGCGAGAGCGGCTCACCTCGCTACTCACGCCGAAGCCGCTGCCCAAGCAGCCCATAATCCGCATCAAGTTTGGGAGGAAAGTTACGAGAACGCTGATAATAGCTACGCGGAAAGTCCGTACGTCGTGGAAGAACCCAAGCCATACAAGGGACCACCCGCGCCTCTCGGACACGATGGACGAGTTATCGATACGCCCGAGGTAAATCGACTTTAAAAAAACTCTCTCTCTCTCTCTAACCGCAACTACTCGTGTGCAACGGCGGTGCGCGGTCATTTTACTCACGGGTGACGAAACGTTTTATTTTATTTATTTTATTTATTTTATTTATTTTATTTATTTTATTTATTTTATTTATTTTATTTATTTTATTTATTTTATTTATTTTATTTATTTTATTTATTTTATTTATTTTATTTATTTTATTTATTTTATTTATTTTATTTATTTTATTTATTTTATTTATTTTATTTATTTTATTTATTTTATTTATTTTATTTATTTTATTTATTTTATTTATTTTATTTATTTTATTTATTTTATTTATTTTATTTATTTTATTTATTTTATTTATTTTATTTATTTTATCTATTTTATTTTCAAGGTCGCCGAAGCCAAAGCCGCCCATATGGAAGCTCACGCTCGCGCAGCAGCCAGGGCTACCGCCGATTACGATTACCACGCAATACACAACGACCTTTGGGACGATCGTGGCAATCACCACAGCCCAGTTTACGGGAGCAATCATCAATCGGTAACATATGTACAACATCCGCCACCGGCATATAGAGGTCCACCGGCTCCTCTGGCTCCCGACGGTCGTGTAATCGACACGCCAGAAGTTGCGCAAGCCAAGGAAGTCCATCTTCGGGCGCACGCTTACGCGGCCGCACTCACGGCCCATCGAGAAAACGAGCTCTATTATTAAAAAAAAAAAAGAATTTATAATTCGCATAAAAAAATCACGGCTAGATCTCCTCAAAAATCGATAATCATAATTCCTCCATTTTTTTAGATCGGATCAGTCTTGCTATTTTTCGATTTCTAAAAAAAATGTAAAAACGCTTTTTCGTAAGATTTTTTTTCAACGTAAAGTTTAAATTTCGTTTATATTTTATGGACAAAATAATGGGGTCTCCTTTGCCACTGTGTTATTCAAGATTTTTCTAGCGCAGTCTAAAAAAAACGAGTATTGTGGCAATCCGGTAACGGATACGGCGTTGTACTACCTTTGGATACCGGTGTGAATCGTTTTTAATGTTTTTTTCCTCTCACCAAGTTTGATACCGAAAAGAAAGGTAATCGCTTCACCGATAAGTTTTTACCAAATCAAAATGGAATTCCACGAGCCTGTGAATTGCGAGTTGAGCGAAACTTACTCCAAAATTTATCTTGTCTGGCAGAGTTCGATACAGAAAAAGTATGTACCGTCTCGCCGCTCGGTCTCGACAAAATGTAATTGGCATACTATCGCGAATCGAGTGAAACCCACTCCAAAACCTATGTAATTTAACTATTAATTGTCTGCGACGTTTCTCATCCGTGCATCGACGTATCGTTCGCACTCGTCAGATTTCTGCGAGCTTATTCTCAAAGTCGTATCGTAATGTACTTAAATGTAAATAACATTGACTTCTTGTATATTTAACGAGTTCTTCCGTTTTCTTTCTGGATTTATCTTCCTCGCGAACAAGAAAAGAAAAAAGAAACTATGATACGGTAGATGAGAGATCCTTGCGACTGGTACAATCGAGCCGTTAATCGAGTCTCATTAGAACAGCGCTGCATTGTTTGCCGAATGAGTGGCGTGATGGCTCGCTTGCGATAATCGGAATTCCACGAAACTATATGCGCGAACGCCGTTGTCGTATTGTAGTTTGGCCTCGTGAGCGTCGGCGAGCGCGTGGGTTCGACGACGTGCACCCATTCTGTCGTCCTACACTAGCCGAGCGGCAGCAACAACGGCAACAACCGCATAGCTTAGTCACCGCGCCGGGATCAGATGGGTGGTTGTGGAACTCACTTGGAAGTAGGTAAGGTGGGCGGGTCGGCGAATGAGAAATCGAAAGGAAGAGCACTCCCATGGCTTAAATCGCTCGGGTCGACGTTGGGTACCCCCGGTCGCAGCGATACTCGCGAGGCCTTTATTTACGCAATTCTTGGGGTAACCGCAAGACATCAAACGTATCTATGCGCGATAAGAATTCCACCTTCCCGAATAGAAGTACGTCGTGTGGGAAAGCAACACGAAAGGCATCCTGGATCTTCGATCGTTATGATTCTTTTCTTTCATAAATCGCCTCCGAAGCTATTGGGATATTGCTCAATAAATGCCAGACAATGGAAAACTTGAATCGAGAAAAGACGAGGATGATTAATGAGCGAATAAAGGTGTGCTTTGTTCGGCCGATGACTCTCGTTTTCGTACCGTTTAGAAACAAATATTCATTTCCATGTGTAAAGCTAAGTCAAGCAACACGGAAACGAAGAATAATAATAATTATTATTATTATTATATATTATTATTATTATGTTTAACATTTTGGGGACAATAAAAAAAAGTACAGATCAAATAAAAAAAATGGTTACGAAAGAACTAAAATATCGTATAGAATAGTATAGAATTCGCTATGTAATTTGAAATCTTTTGAATCAAATTGAATCCATATAATTTGCAACCCATACTTTTCATTCAATTGGGATTTTTCATTTTTCATTTTCTTCTGCTCTCCGCGATCAAGCTTCTGTTAGAGTAACTGAATAGAAACATTATTTTAGATCCGTTTCAACGATTGTATTGTAGTAATGATCGACGTACGTACTGCGGATAGCGAGACATACGTATGTGTGAAACTTCAGAGTTCATCGGGCACGCGAGATCGCGTTAACTATACTTTGGTTCGCTATGCCTCGTAAATCACTTATTCATAGTTGAATTACCGTGCGCGGTCGGAAGTGCAACGGCGCATTGCACACGAGACGGTAGAATCACGTGCGTGATAGTATAACACAACACGCCCGTGACACGAATAGTATCGCTGTTCATCGGGAGGCAATACTATCGATAAACTTGTTTGAAAATGTAATGAAAAACTGACCGTACGCGCAAGACGATCGTGAGGCTAATAAAGCAAATATCTTTAATGCACCCCTGAAACAACATCAATAGCGGCGCGTGCTCGTAGCGCGATGTTGTCGCATTCCTCGTCAAGCATGAACAAACGCGTCCTTGCACACTCGGCGGAACACGCCGACTACCGTGTTTGCAAGACAAGACAACCGGTTTGCGTGCCCTCTATATATGTATATATATACATATAATCGGGAGTTAATCGTGTTGATCGGCCGAGGATCGAGAAAACGAAGAGAAAGAATGGCGACAAATAGCGCAGCACGAAAACGGATTCGTGCCGGACGAACTTTGACCCTCTCTGACAATTCAAATGCCAACAATGCGTTTCAGCATTTTTTTCTCTCGATTGTTATTCAAGCGATTACTCGAATTTCCCTCTCGATATCAGACGAAATGAATATCCGAGGAGATTGAAGAGAATATCATCGCATCAATTTTTGTAATTTCATTGTTTAATTAATGTGACAAGTCACTAAAAAAATCTGATACTCTAATAATTGAACTTCGAACTGACTCGTTTCAAAAGGCATTAGAATATTCTTTTTGCTGCCAATTAAATACATTATTTTCTTGTAGCCTGTTTTTCACATTTTGTGAATTTCACAACGACGAATTTTAGTACGTCTGTCGATTAATCGCTCCGCTAAGAATCAAAGCACTTCGAGATTCAATGAATTACAACTACAGAATAGTTTCATTGAGCGCGCATTTATTTTCAGTACAATCGCATAGTATAAATTTTGGTATACGAAAAAAACTTATCGAGGTGAGAGTGAAGAATTTGCGGGGATTTCTTTTTTTTTTGGGAACTAGAGCTATTGCCGGTGTGTACAAAAGTGTAGTGCATGGGTTCGGTGTGCGGAGTCGATGTTCATAAGTGTGCATAAAAAAAACTCGGAGCGAAGGTAATCTCGAACATACTTGATTGAATAAAAATTGCGGGTATAATTACATATACATATTTTCACGGGACATTCATTGATTCCTTGTGTGTGTGAGGTAGATTTCCATGGGTCCTATTTCAGTAATGAAAATATTTTAAAAAAAACACAAAAAACATAAGGAAGGATACAGAAAGAAGCAATGAAGTTCCGCGTGAAGAGTCTTCCTGGTATTTCGATAGAGGTAGATCGGTCGAATTCGTTGAGTAACAAAAGTACGTAGGATTTTCTTGAATTTTCTTTCTTTCTTTTTTCCTTCTGCGCGATTCGCGCGCACTCCAATCTTCTGTATTTCGTACCTGCCGTTCGGAGCACGCTCGTTGCCAAACATTCTCCGCGAACGCGCGGTGGTAGATTTATTCGTCGTTCGATTGGCCTTTCGCGTGAGATGTTAACCATCCGGTACAGTTATTATTTAGCTTTCGATTCGTTCCTCAGTAGTGATTGTTCCAAGCGCCGTCGTTCCAGCCGCCGTTCCACGACGGATTCCAAGCTCCCGAGTCTCCGCCGTCAGCCGGTCCGGCAGGTGCTCGCTGCGCCTCGGCGTTGAACAACGAGAAATGAACCGACTTTGCTTGCTGCACCTCGGGCGTGTCGACCACGCGACCGTCGGGTCCTAGCGGTGCTGGTGGTCCACTAAAATTTTGTTAAACAACGATTCGTAACGAAATTGAATTTTACCATCGTATCTTCGCGAATGCAATCGCGAAAGAGTTTACAAAATTGCATCAATTCTTACGATTCAATAATCAATAATTTACGATTATGAAAAAAAATTGTTGACATTATTCACGTTATATATTTAATAATATTAATAACAATAATTTACCTGTAATGAGCACCATAGGCCGGGGCGGCGTAACCACCGTCAGCAGGGTTGTAAGCTCCGGCGGGACCAGTTTTCGGGGCGCGCGCATTAGCGTCCGCGAGAGCCGAGAGATGAGCAGCCTTGAGTTGTGCGACTTCCGGTGTGTCGACGACGCGTCCGTCCGGTCCTAGCGGTGCTGCACCGCCGTATCCGGCGTGTCCGCCGTAACCGGCTCCGCCGCCGTACCATTGCGGCTCTCCCAAAGCCGTGGCCACAATCGCCGCCAACAAAATCTAATGTGAGAAAAAAAAAAAAAAACACGAAAATAAGACAAAGAATGTTTATCAATCGCTCGACGATCTCGCAACGGTACAACTCCGAGCGCCGAACGCCCAATGAATCATATTTTCACTTTCGTCGGACGCCGGTTTGAACTCTCGGTTTCACTCTCGCCTCGTACCTTTCACCTGTCGCCTCTGCTATCCATATCGGCCCAATCGAGAATTTCCGAATCAATAACTGACCAAAGATATCCAATTTCGATCAATAGATAAAATATGATTGGTGAAATTTTTTTTTTAATTTTTTGTTTGCTTGTAATTGACCTTGAAAAGTAACTGGCCTTTCTTATCACAAACATGCATAATTTTGATGGATAGATAAAAATTGATAAACTTAGTTTTTTGAGCTTTTTTTTGTTCACGATTAAGGTTGAAACGCAACTTACCGTTCGAATCATCTTGTTCTGATAAAATTGCGAAACGTCTCGGCTCTGTCGTGGCTCTCTGTTGATGCTGATCTTCCGGTGCAACGAGTCTGCATGACTTGGTGGTGAGCGAATCGTCCAATTTATAGAGATTCGCTTGCACAGGCACAATCGGGAGAGACACCGTTGCGCGCCCCACCGCGTTGATGCGAGCTGCACCACCCGGCAGAACGCGGCGACACACCCAAGAATATGCTCTCTTTCCTATGTCTCCGTACCTACACATATCCTCGATCGGGCCCTACCCCGTAACATTTAACGCTCCTTGCGTTACCTGCTCGCAGCGTCTAGATAATAGCTCGTGTGTGCACTTGTGCGTGTGTGCGTCGCACTTCGATCTGCGGACGCGTGCCCGTGCGCGCGAGCCGGCCGTCGTGCACACGCGAGGACGACGGAACAATCCGTCATGGGTGTAACGACGCCCAGGGCGTTGATTAACATTGACATTTCCAACGAGAGGAAAACGCGCGCCAATCGATCGGATAGAGTCGAGAAAATCATTCGCCACTCGTGACTGTCGTAAATCATATCCGAAAAAAAGAAACAAGCTCTGCCCCAATGATATTTCAGCGACGATTTGCTCGACTTTTTTCCTCAACATAAATCTTCCCACAGGGTGGACTTTTTTTCGCCATTCCAGAAGTGCCGTTATCGCGAGATTTTTTGTTCAACAGACTTTTCAGTTTCCCCTGCGGCAAGAGCCGGCATGTCGATAACCGATTGCGATAGGCGACAGTGTATACCCGATACATTGTGAAGTTCAGAAATATTGAACTGATAGAAAAAAACACTTATTTCATTTAAAAGTTCATGGAAGATAGATCGTTGGTACTATGATAATAATTTTGAATTTTTATAATTCGTCAGTGAATCATAAAATTGTAGAATTATTATCGATTGATAAATTCAACGCCATATGTTGAATTGAAGAAAGCGTTTATGGATCTATGGAGAGACTGAAAATAGAGGAACATTAATTCACGTGTTACGATATAACATATGTCGTGTCTTTATGCACTTGAACCGATCTCGAAAGATTTTCGTTAAAACACCGATTAAGCGCAAATAAAAATGAAAAATATCCGACAATTTAGAGAGTACCTGAGTTTTAATAACCTTCGGGGTGTTGAGCTTCAAAACTCGCGCTACTCAACTTTCAATAGACAAATATCACACGAATGAGTGATCCACTCGTTCGAAACGAAAGGAATGTAGAAAACAATATTCCAGTGGTCTGATTCCCCACGTACATAGTTATGATCGCATAATCCACTTTTCTACGCGATATATGCGAAATTGCAATCGTTCGCTCGAAGTCGTGTACTGCCTGTCTTTCTCCGGTAAAAAGGGGGGTAAGAGATACGTGTACGATGTGCTCAACATCAAGACCGGAACCGTTAGACACGCTTGGAATAATTGCGTCTGGTCGCCGTGCCCTGAGCCGTTAGACCGTCGGCCGCTTCACGGTCGCGTGACCTTGAGAAATATTGCGGGAAAACGAGAAGAACGAGGAGAGAATCGCGAGGGCGCGGGTCGAAACAATTGCCGATCGCTGTGATCCCCGGGGCCCCGAAGCGGCACGCGCTCACTCTCGATCGTCAGCCGCATTCCCGAGGAACGAGACTACGCCGATCTGGGCCGGTTATATCCATTATTAATGCGTATTTTAGTCTAATGGGACTTGAATAGCACTTGCATGACGTCGCGATTGTCTATTTTACCATTTCATACCATTCTGCTCCGGTATGCCGTTTTGCCTCGCGGTTTTCTGAGGGGAAATCGATTAATAGAATTTTTATAATATGGACGGAAATCGCGAGCGATTTCAGCGGACGAGCCCTGCTAGAGCTTACTATTTGCCTAAAAAAAGAATTCGTGCAATTCTGAAAACTTGAATTATTTACATTCTCAGGACCCCGTTTGAACCGAATAAGATGAACCATTCGCTACAGCTGGGATCGTCAATTTGCATATAATCATCGAAACGCCGGTCCCAAAAAAATGAGCTTGTTGGTAACGGAAAGATCTAATCGGGTAACTGGCGATAATAACGATTCTCTGAGCTAACAAAAGCGCGGGGTGTGTCGACACCCTCGGTGTCACCCGAGGGGTTAACACTCGCATTCCTCGGGCGTCCCTGCTGTGCGTAAACGCGCTGTAGCACCTATTCAAACCAAAGTTCGCACAATCTAAATTGCGATCTAAGACACCGAACGATAGAAAAAAATATGAAACGAGGTTGAGCGTTTCAACCGACTCGACTATTGTTTCAATTTTTTCTTCTTTTTCATTGACAATCCGTGAAAAAAACGTCGATATCACAAATTGTTATGCGTTACGCAAAAGCGAATTCCATCATAAGTTCACCTGTTGCTCCGAACACCTCAGAACGATTGTCGTTCGGCTCGGAGTGCGCGCTGCGGCGTGCGCGGGGTTAATGCACATAACTGCATTAAATGCATATCGCGCGCGTCGCAGAAGCGAGATGGAAATAGATGAAAGAAAATAAATTATAAAAAAAAAAAAACAATGTCGGGTTGACAGATCCGTGAGAGTAACGAGCGAGAAATTCTCGCAATTCACCGTCGGCGATGGCGCAACTTTAATATGTAAGTCATTGCTGTGTGTTGGCGCTGCGGTAACCCGCGTCCTGGTTCGCCGACCGGGTCGCGCGTTGCACCCTGCTCTCGGTATAAACATTCTGCATATACAGTCGGGCGCGTCGTCGTCGCCGCGGCGAGCGTTGTCCTCGTGGCCGACGTGTCGTCGCCGCGCGCGCACTGCCGTGCGCTTATCCGCCATGCTCTCCAATCCGTTACGACCGACACCGGAGTTCAATGCGACAGACCGAGCGACGATCACAGCGTGATAACCGAAATATTTTATTCCCGTCTCCACTTGGACTTGGAGTACTACGGTGCGTTGTATCGCTTTCAACACGTGTACAGGATACGCGAAACGCGTATTGCGCGCATGTGAACACAAGTACCGATCGGGTACTCGTCAATGCGATTAATCAAAATGTTCCTTGAACTGTCAACGATCATAACAGCTAAGCGCTATTAAGAACAACGTCGATTTTCATTAATGTCTCGCGATACGCGCAGTAATCGAAATCGATCCGATGAAGAAATTATCCTGTTTCACGGATGGTACCCGGCTTAAGATTCGAAGCGATTTTTTAGGACAGATTCTAAAAAATTTGTTTGTGCTTCGAAAAACTTTTTTCAACTACTTTGTTAATAAATATTTGCCATTATTACTATGCATAATTAATGTTCTTCGGCAGTGTTTTTTTAAAGCATTTTAAAGATTTTCAAGAATCGCACATTCAGCTGGTACCGTAGTAATTTACTCTAAAATAAAATTAAATGGTAAATAGATGAACTTAGCGGATGGAACGCTAATGAATTATGACAGTGAACGGTAATCAAAGATTGCTCGTATACCAATCTGTTCGAACTATTCGATCGAACGCTTTGTTGAGGTCTGGCAAGATAAGCCAATGACCAATTTATATCTGTACACAAGAACGCGGTAATAGCAAAGACCGCACGACTTTGCGATGATAATTTTACGCACAGCTAGCCAATTTCACAGATTACGCAGGACACTCGAGCGTTTTCGATCTCACGGGGCTGGCTCAATGTGTGTCGCAAGGTGGAAAAAAATCACGGCATAACTCTGTAAGCAAAGAACCGCAGCGGAAACGTTTCGAATACTGGATATTGCGATATTGTACGTGCGAGTGTCGCGCAGAATCGCCGCGATGTGATAAAACAATGTTATACAATTGGCTCGAACCCTCAAAGGCTGCGTATTCGAATTACTACGCTATGCGCTGCTGATACAGCAGTTCGGAACGTTATTTTGTAGATCGTTCGTTCTTCCTTGCTGCATCGGAGCGATCGATCACTTTCCTACCTCAAAAGAACGTTCAAACTCAAGGGCGACCTTGAAACTTTTCACCGATTGTAAAAGTGATCTTGACTTCTTCAAGAACGATTAATTGTTTAAATCCCATTAAACGAGGTGGAGTCGAATAAAAAATGTAACGCCTCCATTCGATACATTGACGAATTTTTTTTCTCCCTATATCTTCAGAAATATATCTCTCTACATGTTTTCATCCGTACCAGAAATCTACTGTTAGCATTATTGAAAAATCGCAACGCCTGCAAAATCCCGATCAATTTTTGGGGAACTCAATTCCTTCGGTATTCAATTTTCTAAGGCAAGATACTTTTAGCCGATTTTTGACCCGACGTATCCGAAAGTTTCTGTTATAATCTTTTTTAGATCGATTTACTTTTCTAGCCACAGATCGTGTCGAACGACTACTCAGAGCAATCTAATAATAAGAGTTTGCGAAAGAAATAATAATTTCTTCTGACACGATAATTATACAATAAATAATCAAAACAAATGAATAAACAATTAGAAAAATTAATAAACAATTGATGATTGGTAATTTAGAAATTCCATAAATTATTTCAATCAAGGCTTTGACGGTTCTTGAAAGACTTCGAGGCATAACTGCTCTCCAGAAATAGCAGAATTGAAAATCTATGGAATGATGGAATGGCTTTCGTCGTGTCGACCTGCAGTGAATGCACGTGTAGTGATAGTACCGGCGGGCCATCAGTGTCTTCTAGTACACAAATTGGGCTTTCACATTGTCCATGAAATTTTACCTGACTACCGAAGATTCTATCGACGATAAGAGAAGAAGCGTCGTAGGGGGGACCAGAAAATTAGGAAATTTTCAATATCACCCAGGTATATAAACCGTTGACGACGTGACAGACGACACATCACCTCAGGGAGCAAGTGGAACAATCATGAAGTTTACAGTGAGTTCTCATCGAGTATTCTAACGAAAATTTCTGAACTAAATTTTACGACCGATACATCCGTTAAAAAAAATATTGTTCATCGCATTGTTTTTTTAAATCGACACACTTTTTATCTCAACACATCTAGGTATTTTGTTGCTTGAAATTTATTAATTGAGCTTCTTGTATTTCTTTTTTCATTTAACCAATAGATCTTAGCTATCTGTGTGGCAGTTGCCGCGGCCAAACCGCACATTTATCTCTACGACGGACCAGCGGCCGCGCCGATCGGAAGGGATGGGAGAGTGATCGATACTGCGGGAGTTGCTAATGTGAAGGCAGCGCATATTGCTGCTCAAGCCTCAGCTTCAGCATCATCGGCTGGAAGAGTCGAAACTGAATATTCGCACGCGATTCCCGCTGCTATCAACGGTGTTTCTAATCCTTCCGCGGGTTATCAGGGCCCTCCAGCCCCCTTAGGCGAGGATGGCCGAGTTATCGACACCCCTGAAGTTGCTCAGCTCAAATCTGAGCGTCTCGCAGCGCTGGAGAAGGCAATTGCCGAGGCTGCCGCTGCAGAGGCATTTGCAGCTGCGCACGCCGAGGCCCACAACACCGTTAATGGTGCGCCCGCAACGATCGCTCAACTTCAAGAAGTTCCGATCTACATTATGGCTGATCCGTTAGCCGCACCGATCGATCAGCTCGCTACATTTACTGGCGCTCAAGCTCATGGCCAGGCTCAAGCTCAGCCTCAGGCACGAGCACAAGCTCAAGCTCAAGCTCAAGCTCATGCCCAGGCTCAGGCTCAGGCACAGGCTCAAGCTCAAGCTCAAGCTCAAGCCCAGATACGGGCTCAAGCACAGGCTCTAGCGCAAGCTCAAGCTCAGATACGGGCCCAAGCACAGGCCCAAGCGCAGACACGAGCACAGGTTCAGACAGTCGCACAGGCACAGTCTTCCGCTTCGGCATCTTCATCCAGCTCGTCTTCTACGTCTCAAAGGTACGCGTATAGAGGACCTGCCGTTCAACATTCCGAAACTTCTGCAAATGCGAATTCGCTATACAGCGGTCCACTAGCTCCGATCGGAGAGGATGGTCGCGTCATTGACACTGAGGAAGTCGCCAAATTGAAAGCGGAACATCTTGCTACATTAGCCGCGGCTTACGCTCGGGCTCAAGCTCAGGCACAAGCTGAAGCACGGGCTCAAGCTCAGGCACAAGCTGAAGCACGGGCTCAATCACAGGCAGAAGGTGAATCACGAGGACAGGCTCAACTTCAGTATCAGGCACAGACTGACAGGCGGGCTCGAGCACAGGCGCAGGCTCAAGCACAGGCTGCGACTCTGACTCAGGCACATGTACAAGCTGAGACACGTGCACAGGCCCAAGCTGAAATACGGGGACAGAGTCAGTCGCAATACACGGCACAGACTGAGAGGCGAGCTCAAGCACAAGCTGAGGCTCGGGCACAAGCACAGGCACAAGCTGAGGCTCGGGCACAAGCGCAGGCACAAGCTGAGGCTCGGGCACAAGCACAGGTACAAGCTGAGACTCGGGCACAAGCACAGGCGCAAGCTGAGACACGGGCACAGGCACAAGCTGAAACACGAGCACAGACACAGGCTTCCGCTTCAGCGTCTTCATCCAGCTCGTCCTCTACGTCTCAAAGATACACGTATAAACAACCTGCCGTTCAACATTCCGAAAGCTTTGCGAACGCCAATCCGGTGTACAGCGGTCCACTAGCTCCGGTCGGTGAAGGTGGTCGTGTCATCGACACTGAGGAAGTTGCCAAATTAAAGGCGGAACATATCGCTACATTAACTGCCGCTTACGCTCAGGCAGAAGCTCAAGCACAGGCTGAAGGGCGGGCACAGACACAGACTCAAGCACAGGCACAGGCACAGGCACAGGCTGCGACACAAACACAGGCTTATACTCAGGTACCGGCTGCGACACAAACACAGGCTTATGCTCAGGTACCGGCTGCGACACGGGCTCATGGACAAGGTCAGGGACAAGGACAGGCTGCAACAAGTGCACAGGCACAAGCTTACGCTTCTTCATCCAGCTCGTTCTCGGCATCTCAGAGACATAATAGAGGATCTGTCGTTCAACATTCGGAAACCCTTGCAACCACTAAACCCGTATACAGCGGTCCACTAGCTCCAATCGGTAAGGATGGTCGCGTCGTTGACACCGACGAAGTTGCTAAGTTGAAGGCTGAACATCTAGCTGCCTTGGAGAAAGCCCGTGCCGCGGCTATTGCTTTGGCAGCTGCATCGGGATACTCTACGTCTTCTTCGTCCGAAGAAAATGCCGCGTCTGCCCACGCCGGTGCTGCTAGTTCTGCTGCTGCTCCCGCCTACTCTGTGTCTTCGCCGTCAACGGTATACACTTATAACGCGGCTATCAACGCTGCCACGGCTGCTTCCACTGCTTCCGCTGCTGCATCCAGCTACTCTATGTCCTCACTGCAAGGCGGCATTTACAACGCACCTACAGTCCAACACGCTGAGACTGTCGCTGTTGGAAATGCCGTCAACCCTCACCCGATATACAACGGACCCCCCGCACCCCTGGGGCCAGATGGACGGGTTATTGACACGGAAGAAGTTGCGAAATTGAAGGCTGAACATCTCGCTGCTGTGGAAGCGGCCAACGCGGCTGCTGCCGCTTACGCTGCTGCATGCAACTCCTCGATGGCATCGTCCGAAGAATCCACTGACAACACATCCGCCGCATCTGCTGCCGCATCAGGCTCTTCCATATCCACTTCCTCATCTCAAGGCTACATTTATAACGCACCAGCCGCCGCTTCTTCCGCGATGACAGCAGCCTCTTCCTCTTCTTCATCCACCTCCTCATCTGAAGGATATATTTATAACGTACCAGCCGCCGCTGCTTCCGCGACGGCATCAGCCTCTTCCTCTTCCTCATCCACTTTCTCATCTGAAGGATCGTCTAACGACGCACCTGCGGGCGAACTGACCAGACCACTTCCCACCGTTGAAACTGCCACCGCCGCTGCGGCCAGTATTGCTATTTCCAGTCAGTCTACGTCTTCGTCCGAAGGACACATTTACAACGCACCGACAGTTGTCAATACTCAGCACGTTTACACAGGACCTCCGGCCCCCCTCGGCCCGGACGGACGCGTCATTGAAACGGAAGAAGTTGCGAAATTGAAGGCTGAACATCTCGCTACCTTGGAGGCGGCCAACGCCGCTGCTGCCGCTTCCGCTGCTGCATGCAACTCCTCAATGGCATCGTCTGAAGAATACACGGACAGCACATCCGCTGCTTCTGCGGCTGCATCGGGCTCTTCCATGTCGACTTCCCTAGCTGACGAATCCACTAATAACGCACAAACTTCTACCGGTTTCGCGACGGCGTCAGCCTCTTCCTCTTCCTCTTCCTCTTCCTCATCCACTTCCTCATCGGAAGGATACACTTACAACGTACCTACCGCCACTTCTGCGGCTGCATCAACCGCTTCCGCGTCTACATCCTCATCCGAAGGATACACTTACAATGTACCTGCCGCCGCTTCTTCTGTGGCTGCATCAGCCTCTTCCGCGTCCACGTCCTCGTCCGAAGGTTCCACCGACGTAGTCGCTAAGCTGGAGGCTGCACACCTCGCGGCTGTGGAACAGGCTAACGCTGCCGCTGCCGCTGCCGCTTTTGCAGCTGCATCCGGATCTTCCATGTCTACATTCACATCCGAGGGATACACTTACAACACACCGGCAGTCCAAAACAGTCAGAATTCGGTCCAGACGTCAGTCATCAAGCCCCAGCAAGTCTACAGCGGACCCCTAGCGCCCCTTGGCGAAGATGGCCGAGTAATTGACACCGAAGAAGTCGCCAAGCTGAAGGCTGAGCACCTCGCCGCTTTGGAAAAAGCCAATGCGGCGGCTGTCGCTTTCGCAACTGCATCGGGCTCTTCCACATCTACTGTTTCGTCTGATGGATACACGTATGTTGCGCCTGTAGTTCAACATGCTAATACGATTGCCATTCCAACCCCGACTATCAGACCTCATCAAATCTACAATGGACCACCATCTACTGTCAGCGTAAATGGACAGGTCCAAGATACCGAACATCTCGCTACTCTGAATCAAGCTCATGCCGAAGCTTCCTCTTTCGCGAGTGCCTCAAGCTCCTCTTCTTCGTCCGAAAGCCACTCTAACGAAGCTTCGATAGTTCCCGCAACGACTTATGGCTTGCCTGCCCAGAACACCGCGTCAATTGTTCAGAACAGACCAGCCCCGTCGAAGCCCCAGCATGTTTACAACGGACCTCCGGCTCCCCTCGGCGAAGATGGACGTGTCATTGACACCGAAGAAGTTTCTAAAGTAAAAGCCGAACACCTTGCAACTTTGAATGCAGCTCACGCCGCGGCTGCCGCTTCTGCGGCTGCCTCCGATTCATCTGCTTCGGCAGAAAGCAACTCCCACGAGGCATCGATAGCTCCGGAATCTACTTACGGCTCACCGGCAACCACTTATGGCGCACCTTCGGTCGCTAGGCCTGCTCAATCCAATGCTGAAAATATTGCCACACTCGCCTATAACAACGCGAGGGCTGAAGCTTCCGCCGCGACTGCATCGTCATCAGCTTCGTCATCTGCATCGGCATCGTCATCCTCCTCTGCTGGAATTGCCTTTGGCACACGGACCGCAGCCTCTGGAAAATCCGAAGGTTCCGCCGTCTATTCGCCAGCCCTTCCTGCGCTACAGCCACTTCCGAGCTTCACCGCACCGGTAGCGAAAAACAACCAAATCGCCGCCTCTGAAAGCTCCCACGACCTAGTGCGACGAGTCGTTTATCGTCGTCCCGTGTACTCCGGGCCTCTTGCCCCTCTGGGACCCAACGGTCGTGTCATCGATACGGAAGAAGTCGCCAAATTGAAGGCAGAACGCCTCGCAACCCTCAACGAAGCTACTTCGCGCGCAATCAAAATTGCTCGTGCCAGGAAAACCGTGAAAGCTAGCGCCCAAAGCGCCGCATCCACGTCTCAAGACGCGCAAGAAATTTTGTTCCAATAATACACCTACTGAGCGATGTCAATTTAATAATAACGAACGACTGTTGACAATTGCCATAACGAACAATTGACGAATGAAGCAAGATATATAATTGTAATAATAGTGCCACGATCATTTATGTGAAAATTCAATATCAAAACGATTTTTATCACAAGACTTATGAAATTGTTTCTTATGAAAACAACAAATAAAAAGATTTGAAGATACAAATAATTGTGAACAGAATTATTAATGGCCAGGATAATTTACCTCTTTGGAT
Source organism: Ischnus inquisitorius (assembly GCA_963924025.1). Classification (NCBI taxonomy): domain Eukaryota; kingdom Metazoa; phylum Arthropoda; class Insecta; order Hymenoptera; family Ichneumonidae; genus Ischnus; species Ischnus inquisitorius. Next base: position 11,478,157 of record OZ001252.1, read on the forward strand.
TATAATGTTTCATACATTTTGCAACCTTGCAAAATGAAAAACAACGCACTCGGAATTGAACTTCGAGGTACCAGGTAGTAACCCCCTAAGGATGTTTCTGAATTGAATAATTGCATACTTCAGAAATAACCCCTTCGGGTAAGTAATTTCTATGTAGAAATTATAATAGCGAGCAGTATAATATGTAATATTGGCTGCGGACTTTTTATTTTATTTCTTTTGCAAAAAAGTGTGCAAGTAAGGAATCTGCGTAAGCAGAGAATGTTGATTGCTTGAACGCTTGCAGATCTGCCGAAATACTAATGCACCGCAAGATTCGAATTTTCTGCGGTTTGATAGGCCGCGCTGGCGACACTTGGGAGAGATTGATCACAATGGAATAGAAAAATTGCAAAGAATCCCGCTCGGTCGCGCCGATAATTCCATAAATGTGGTAAGCAAAAACGATATTACCGGGCATATCGAGTTTGTAATCGATCGCGCGCGGGAATTGCACCAATTGTCTGGATTTTAATGGCGCACAATCGCGTGTGCAACGCGAAATATCGTTGACTGCACGAATCGCTACGGAGATCTCTTTATTTTCAAAGCAAGCAACCGAGTCGTCGCGCTATTATTTGCCAACATAGCTTCACGTACGCGCGTGCACTACACCGTGATGAAACAAGACGACCGTGATAGGAGGGAGGACGGCGGAGAGATAGTGAGCGTTGAAGAAATGTACACGCTCGCCGTGAAGGACTCAAGAATTCACCTAAATATAGCTTCCGACACTAGGCTCGCGTCGAAAGTTAACTTTGGCCTATCGACTCATAACGACTTCGGTCGGTATCGTTTCGTCATGTTGACAAACCGATCCGAATAGATTATGTCGCGTGTCACTGGAGAACTCCGATCGGAAGTTGCGATATAGAAATCAGCTTATAGACACAACTTCCGGCGCAAGCATGTCACTGACAACGAAAATTAAATTATTGTGCGAGTAAAAAATGCTAAAACTGTTATGTTTTTGTTTTCTAATTTTTTATGAAAATGAAAAATTATATAAGTATACCTTTTTAAAAAAGATCTAAAAAGTCAATTTTTTAAACTCAAGTTTCGAAAGTTAAGATTCTGGAATTAGAATTCGAAAAAATCATTTATTTTACATTTCAGCTCCAGCAATTTGGATCCATGTGCAGTGTTCGGAGCCTAAAATATGCGAAAATGCATCCCATGTACTCGGTAACAGAGGGATGTCCAGAATATGGTTCTTCTTTATGGTTACAGCTTTTCTTTGTGGTTCGACTTGTCCATTATTCGAATTTTCAAATCACTTTCGAATTCACAATTTTAATTATAACCGAAAACACTGAAGAGAAGGATTACCTCGGGCAACGTAAAATTTTCTGTGCTGCAAAATTTCTTTGCCCACAAAATTCTTCCTCTCTCCAATAATTGTTCCCAGTGAAGGATCTTCGGTACAATCCTCGAAATAAAAACGCAATCATCGCGAAACATTGGAGAATAACTTCCGATGTGCGAAACTCCGAGAAAGTGTACTCGTTGCAATTTATTGCGATTACACGTAGTTTCATTATGTTTGTTGATACACTTTGCCGAGCGTTACCCGATCGCCGATGGGAAGTTCTCCATGAATCTTAATTAGGAAGAAACTTTCGAGCGTGACGCGTGGGTTCGGGGATCGTTTTATCGGCTCTCGAGAAGGTTCAAACGGGGGCTGGTGTTTCGCACGCGCCCCGTCGACCAGTAAAGAATTTGTCATTTGCAATATCGCGCGCGCGTGTCGGGCGCGCTCGATAATGCATTATGAGGCCATAAACGTTACTGCATCGAGGTATTATGTATACCGGGGATAGGTATTGGAGTCGATATCAAGATACAATGGACATTCCCCGTTCGAGATATATCCGCCTCTGTCCTCGCGCGGGCCCATACCGAGGACACACCTTCTCCTTATGGATATCTATACCTATTGATTTCGTATATCGGCCGAAGCATTCGTGAATGAACCTGGACCCCTCGCGCCAACTGGGCCTCGCATTAACTCTCCATTGTCCCGACGCCTCGGCTAACGAGATTTTCCCCGTCCGCATCGACGTATTTTTATTCATCCTCGGCGCGCGGCTAATCGGCCGACGTTTATTTCTGTTCCGTCACGTACAAACGGCTCGAAACTGTACGCGGGAATGCGTCGAAGTTTCATAAACTATTTTATAACTCCGAGTCCCGTAGACCGCGACGATCGAAGATCTAATCTTACATCGATCACCGATCGCGACGCGGTGAAATTGAATATTTCCGAACAAGAAATTCGGAGAAGTTTTACGGGTGACAAAAAAAAATTGAGGCTAGTAAAAAAGTCAAGTCCTATCGCTCTCAACAGATGTCAACCAGAGATTGTTGAGCTGAATAATAAAAATAAAATGTTTGGATCATAATTTTGAAATAATAAAGAATTATTCAAAAATATCGGGACCTCAATAAATCATATCGCTATTCGTGATTACGGTCCGGATAAGAAAATATCGTTTTAGAGTCAATTATTGTCACTGATGAGGTGTGTAAAATTATCGATCTTTTTGTGGGCCACGTATCGACGTGTCATTAACGATTTTTATAGATCGGTCGACGAACTTTTGTTTACGAAGCAAAAAAAAATTAACCGTAATTGCATTTTCGTAAGGAATCAGTAACGTTAATAGTAAATTCATGAAGTTTCCATTGTGTACAAGTGGCGGTTCGCGGAAGGGCTAATTGGTTAATGATCGCGAGAGCTCAGAGTCGGATGATCGTTTAGCTTCGAGCGAAGAGGCCGTTCTCGCGGCAGACAATGAAAGCCGAGCCGGTGAAGCGGGCGCGCCGGAATATCGTATGAAATTCCAAAGATAGGGCTTTGTTTCGCCATCGCGCAGCGTAAATGCGGCGCGGGGTTCGGGGGGCGATCGTCATTAATCGCGAGCCACGCGTTATCGGGCGATCTATCATTAAAGCACCTACCAGCCGCGTGGCGTGTACATTATCCCTCGATCTATCGAACGCACTTGTGCGCATGCACAACGAAACTTCGGTGTTAAGTTCCCTACAGTTTGTGCTCAATCTAAAGGCCCAAAATCTAAAGATCGAAACACAAAGTCTCAATTATCGACCCTGTAATCCCTTCAAAATTTTTTGCAAAACGCTGACAAAAAATCTTCCACATAAAAATGTACAAATTCGTAAATTTACACATAATTTTGTGTAGATTTTTGCTCCTATTTCAGTTTAATTTTTTTTTTTAATTCTAGCATTCTAAATTAAAAAGAAAGTATTTCGATCCAATCGAAAAAAAATAGTATCTCTATATCGAGTACTTGAAATTTTTTCGTCTTCGGAATAGAACGATGGCACGCACATTGATTTGCTTCTCCACTAACGAAGAAAGTGTTTAGCGACAAAGGATAACACTTGAGAGTCGAATCGGTCGCAAAATTTCTCGACCGTATGCATCACCGTTTGCATATCTTATCCACGCGCCACAGAATATGGAGAGAAAGGGAGTACGCCTAATTTTGTTGGATAACCGAAAACGTGGTCCAAAAACTCTTTTCCACTCCAGATAGGACTCGCGCCCGTGGAATGCGCGACTCCGCCGCTACAAGAGCATTGCAAAACCCTCGTGTCCATATCTTGACAATGATAACGATCCCCATACGTCGGTTCGCCTCCGAAATGCCGAAAACTAATGCAGCAAATATCGACGAGATTTCGTAAGCTATATGCGCGCCGCGACTCTCGTGTCTGACGGGTTCTATAATCGATTTGGTTTAGTCTGTCGAGTGTCGAAATAAAAAAATGAATAAAAAGAAAGAAAAAAAGAAGGAACAAACATCCCGCGTTATGTGCCGCTAATGTAACAACCTGTGCAACAGCAGAGGTCGAGTTACTTAACATAGAATGGATTGTACGTATGCGACTGTTAGAATGAAGTGAAAAATAAAAGAAGCCAACCGGGACGTGGCCCGTAGTACCGTTATAACGCCCACGCGAAGCTCGCCCGCAGAAAATCAACGACGCAATTCAACGACTGTTACGTCAGGCAAGTGCGTTAAGTTAATACGCCGTGATACTCGACGATAGTGGAAGGGAGGTGATGAAAACGAAAAGAGGAGAAAAAAAGAGAAAAAATGATATATAAAAATAAATAAAGAGAACGATTTGCGCGCAAGCACAACGCGGCCCGGCGAAGCGCGCGAAGACTCGCGGCGAGCATGTGAAGCAAACGGCCTTTCGACCGGAAAGCGTAAAGGTGCACCAGTTGAATCGTGCGTGCGGAACGATCTCGTGGGCTACCGGATCTTCGATAAGGCACGCGTGCGCGTCCGAGCATCGTCGAGCGCTAGTTGAATGTACACTTTATTAGCCACTCTTCATCTGTCCATACATTTCTATGATGTATTTGTAATCCGTGACTGAAGTCACGAGGGCGTATGTGCTATGCTCGCGCGGTGCTATTAAGATATTCCGATTTCAATCGAACGTAGAGCAACGCGCGGTTAAGGCACTTTCGAATAGTTTTCATTTTTACCGGTCACTTCGCAGCCGCTGCGGCTACGTTGCATTACTGACCCACCGATGGTACGCATTTTCATAATTGCGCAACCGGTGCTTCTTCTCTTTATGGAGTTATCTGCATGTTCGATGTATGCCCGGGCAACGAGCGAGAGTGATTATGCAGAGGAGCGAGCGCGTTCGGCTCCATTTCGCGTGGGTATTTTTTCAAGGGCAAATCGATTTTGTTACTGGCCATCAATCTTCGAATGAGTGTAGATCGATTATACGAAAAACGAGAATAAAAAGTAGGCAGACCTATTTATAATGATGGTACTCGTTTTTTAATGACCTTCGTCATTCTTTTCCATAATCATTTTCTTTCGGTTACTCATGTTTTTAATTATCCGAATTCCTTTGAACCAGTCTGGATGGAATATGAGAAAAGCACACAACAGATGAACTGATTCGAATGGATGAATTTTTTTTTATTAAAAAAATGTAGTATTGATCTATTGATCGATGATCGATTTAACTATTGATTTTATCAACAATTTGATTTCGATGTTATAGAATTTTTTATCTAAAATCTATCTATTCGTTCTCTTACTGTTGCATAGATTTTAAATATCGGGCTGAGATTCTAAATACAAGTTGACTGTAATTAAACAAAGTTTGTGATTAAAGTCGTCGTGTAATTCATTAAGGAATTCCAGAAACATAAAAAGTTTAGCTTTTTTCCTATATTTGTTAGCGTTATAACGCTCGCAAATCTTGACTCGAAATTGTTTTAAATGCTTTAATATTTTGTACAAACAGGTTCGAACTATGAGAAAGATTGTAAAGTACAACCTTGCACATTCCTTTCTTCTTATTTTCCACCATCCACGAATGGATCTCTGAGAAAGCGAAAATTGATCCTCAGACCTTCTGAAGAGGGTGCTTCGCGAAAGGTAGAAAATAAAGAGGAAGCGAGGTTCTACTGTACAACCTTTATTTATTTTATTTCTTCACTTCGGTTTACCGACTTATTTACTTTTCAAATAATTGAAATCATAATTTTCCCATTAGGACTAATAATATTGAAGAAAACGGATAATTGTTGCAATTCGCTCTCAAGTTCGCTCAATTATAACCGGAATGCAAAGCATGGTCGAAAAAAATTATGTTTGCATGGCCGCTTTACGCCCAAGACGTATAGCCCTGCAAGAGCTGTCGCGTGCAAGCCCCCGAGGCATTTTTCGCACTCGTGTACCTGCAATTACGGCCCCTCCGAGCTCCGAAAAGCCGGCAAGTACAACAAAAATCTCTTCTCGCTCATTTTCATTTTTTTTCTACTTTCGAGGGCGTCTCGCGAATTAAGCTCCTGATGTTCTTGTTTCCCGAAACGCGAGTAAAACGAGACGAAGGAAAATAAGCAAAAACTCGATGATGCGAGGCAGTGAGAACGAGCGCAACCCGTGGCACGGGATTCGATTCGGTTGGAGTATCTCGTTTGTGCAAAAATCGATCGACTTCGAGGACAAGCGTGCCCTCTTCGTCTCTGTTGCGACCTTGGTTCACCTGTTAGCCCTGTCGCTCATTCACCTTACGCCGGTACATACTTTACAACGCTTTCTCGCGCTCGGAACGTCCTGCTCGCTCCCGCCGTTTGTCATTTTACTCTCCTCATCGCACCCGACGCTATCCGCCTCGCCGATTGGCGATTAAACACGATTCACTGATTCCTCTCACTCGCAACCATTGCGCTCTCACCGCGCGGGCAAGATCTCGAAACGACCCGGTTGTATATATCTTCGTGTACTACTGTCAACGATAAGGACGATTAAGTGTCTCGACCATTTGCTTTTTTTATTATTATTTATTTATTAATGAGTACACGGCGAGTGGAGCCTCAAAGCTGAAGGTCCAATTCGGAATCGCATCAAGAGCCGGGAACGCGAACGGAATTATAATGTTCCATTAAATCTCGATTCGGCCACTTCGGTTCGAATGCACAAAGTAAATGGACATGGGTCTTTAATTTTTTTTTATGATTGTTATCTTTTTTAAGGAATGTAAAGCGACAATTTGAAATCGATTTCTTGATGTGGAGACAATAATTTAAGTTCCTCTTGTGGTTCGGCCTCGCAGGGTCGTATTGGGAAATACGTGTTTTCGAAATACGATACATCAAAAATAAAACTATGCCGTGGAAGTGTCAACGCGAATCAACGACCGATAACCTTGATGCTCAAAATATGCGCGCTCTAATTTATTCTAATATTTGTCCGAGCGACAGCGCGGTCGATACGGAAATTATTGCTTGGCCAACGAGAATAATATGATTATTGGAAGTAGTATTCCATGTCAGCGAGATATATTGCTTGGGATAAGGCTATCGTGTAGCATCAATTAGCGAAACACCTCCGTGCCTGCGGGCTTCGAATTGTGTTGATCTCTACTTTTTGTTCGCATTCCTGCTTCGCATTTTTGTTAATTGCATGGAATCAATAAAGATACCACTGAATTATTAAGACAAAAATTACTCTAAAAATAAAATCGTAAATTGAATGCATCCACTTATTAAAATTTTCTTACTCGACACGAAGAACGAAGTTTAATGTACTCGACACTACGAGGATTGAAGTATTTCGTAAAGTTATTGAATCCGAAGTTATTAAAAAGGCATTGCAACAAAGCTGGGACGAAATAGAGGATTAAAAGATCGGCCTACGTAAAAAAAGAAAGGAAATGTTATGTCCTAGTGTTTTAGTTGTCAAGAATTTTTTTTTACTTTATAGGAAATAGATTATTGATTAGAATAAAATGGAATCAGAATAGATTGAAAGATGTTTTCATATAGCGTATAGCATGCTGATTAAATTTCTTCACTTTGAAATAAAAAAATGAACGTCTTTATAATATGAAGAAAACCGTAGAAGCCAAATTCCAGTCATTTCCAGAAGCTTCTATGAATTATCCATAGAAGTAAAATTTTACGCATTGGTCTTCTCATTTTGAAGAGATTTTTTTTTTTTTCAGGGCAGTGAATACCGATTAAACTTTAATTTCTTAGAGTACCCCACTTTACTACAAAATTCTAGCACTAACGTGTCCGAAATTAAACAAACGGATTACGAATATAATTTTCGGATACCTGCATAACATTTTTGGAGCAAACTACTCCCTTATATTCTTCGTCTTGCCGATCAGATTTGAAAAAGTATCGAGCAATAGAGAATTAATTTTTACAGAATTCTCCGATAATTCCATCGTGTACAAAGTCGCCGCGGTGAACAGACCCGAGTCTCGCGGTCCAAGATCTTACGTCGTTTCGTCGGTGATCGTTAGTACACAGCAGCCGTGCATAGCCAAAGACGAAACAACGTTCGTCGAAGCGGGGAATAGAGAGTTGCCAAAGCGTCGATCGGGTACGATGAGAATTGGTTATGACGTTATTAGTCTCGCGAGAAGGAACGGAAACCCTTCACCCGTGTGTGTAGGTACGATGGAAATCGTTATGTGGGTCCAACCGTCTTGTGCGTATTTAATGTCAATGTCACAGGTGTACTTTGGGTGTAGCACTTGAGGTTTTTCAGGGCGTGCCCCCCACCAGGTCGACGACTTCCTACTCGATTCCCATATATAAAGGGGTACACCGTCTTGGTACAGCATAACAGTCCACGTCTGTCAGCGAGTACTGGAAATACCAGCAGCGCTTACACACTCACCGAAATCATGCAGTCCTTCGTGAGTAGATCACCCAAACCAACGCTCGTAGTTTTCACGAACAATTCGAATTTTTTGAAAAATTTCTCTCATACGACGAATCGAAAAGAGAACTAACGATCACGATTAGATTCTATTGAATTTTTTGTCGATGATTTTTGTTTCTTAAAAAATTGATAAATTTACAATTTCAATTAATTCCCGCGTTCATTGAAAGAGTTGTTGCTCGGACAAGTTTATATATGGGCAAGCGCGAGGCGCAAAGGAGTTTATTCGCACGGCCATGGGAGTTTCACCGTGAAAACGATTCTTTTCAAAGCAACGTGCACGCTTTTTGTTTTTATCGTCATGCATCCCGTTCCATAGCTCGGGCTATGAAAGGAAAAAAAGAGAAACGAAACTCGAGACTGCGAGAAGACGAGCGGCTGTAATACCATGCACGGACGCCTAGGCGAAGGCTGACGCGCTTTCGCGAGCCTATTGTAACGAAGTAGTTCCGTGCATTGGAGTGCGTTGCGTGTGTTACGCACTTCTCTATCCAACGGCATATGTTTGAGGGTAAGAGTTGACGCGCACGGCGTCTCGCACCGGCGAGCGCGCATCTTCCGCGAAAAGTGCAAGTGCCTCGTCGAGAATCTGTAAAGCGGGACGCCTAGATAAGCCAACTAAAGTGAAACGCGTCGCGGTAATCCCGGTCCGTGTAAGACACTAACGCGATTATCTCGTTGCATCGCGGAAAATAACACACGAGACGCATTAATATCAGAGGCACGCATCGCGGATCTCGTCGTAGCGCGACGATCCAACTGGATTATCGCGGCGAACGTAAATACTATCTTTCGTTACGTTAGCAGTTGCAAAAGCGCGAGGAACTGCTCGCGATCTATGGATATCAAGATCGCGACCTACATCAATAAGAAAAATCTACGATAGCTATGAAAACCCTGCCGTGAATTCTAACGAATGAAATTCCACTCGAACGACACGATCGTCGACTTTGTTGCAAATTTGCGATTTGTTTGATAGGATTGTGGTTTTTGAAACGTCGACCTTCAGGGTCGGCGAAACTAAATCGAACTCAATTCGCTACATTATTTTAAAACCAAATACTAATACATATTCAATTATCATTAATATTTTGTAGATTTCGCACTTAGTCCTTATAACGAACGGTTCTATAACACATGTCTAAAATCCGTGATTTTCTACACATTTCTCAAACTAAAATGAAATTCGAAATCTAGAATGAATTGTACAAAAATTCATGGGTATTGAGAAAAACTAACCAATTATTTTCATCAGAAAAAAAAAGGTTCAGTTAAAAAAAAGTTCAGCACTTTGTTAAACGAATTCTTTTCAATCACGATGTTAATAACTTTTTGGAATTATTATTACCTAAAATCGTTCTTTCCAAGATCTTCCATTAGTTGAACCATTGAATTGAGGCGATTGAAACGAGAGATAAAGAGAATTTTACCGAAAGACAAGATTCGATATGAGAACACTCTTTCGAAATGATTATTTGTTAATATGAAGTATATGTATACTATTCCATTGGTTCTATTTCTTTTTCAGATCGTTCTTTCCGCCCTTGTGGCCGTAGCCGTAGCAGCCCCGGGATATGCGCCCTACGCCTATCACGCCGGTGCTCCCATCGGTCACGATGGCAGAGTTGTCGACACCCCGGAAGTGGAGCATGCCAAGGCTGCTCACTTCGCCGCTCACGCTCACGAGTCCGCGAGAAACGCATACGGCGCTTACGCTTACGCACCGGCAATCGCCTACGCGTCCGCTCCTTACGTGATCCACCAGGCTCACGGTTATCACGTTCCCGCACCCCTCGCCGCTGACGGACGCGTCATCGACACCCCTGAAGTCGCTCATGCTAAGGCCGCCCATCTCGCTGCTCATGCACAGGTTCGTTTTTCCATTTTTTTTTAATTGAAGTAAATCGCAACAAATTTCTCGGTAAATTTTTTTCAAAACGGTAGTATTTCGTTTTTCGTTAAAAAAGTTTTTAATTTCTCTGTTAATCCCTGTACGAACTTTTCATTAACAGGAAGCCGCCAAGACCGCCGGACACCCATACGGAGCACTCGCTTACTCGCACTCGCCGATCTACGCTTACGCTTACGGTCCCGGCGCACCGATCGGACACGACGGTCGAGTGGTCGACACCCCCGAGGTCGCCCATGCCAAAGCAGCTCATCTCGCCGCTCACGCCGCCGCCAGTCATTAATGCATTCGTCGGATAAAACGCTTTATACATAAATAACTAGTAACGCGAAGAAAATTGTCACGCCCTCGGATTTGCTCAAATCGTATCAACCGGTGAGGAGAGAGGAAGCAGGAAAACAATGATTCTCCGTTCCTCTCTCCGTGGAACTGATATTCTGATTATGCAAAATTCTCCATGAACGAACGTAATAAACATTCGTGTCAAATCAACTGAGTTTGTTTGAATTTCTTTCGAAATTTCATCGTCCTACGTCGACGCGATGCAAATATTAATTATGCATCGGCGATCGAAGTCACGACTTATCGTTACACGATTCAGAACGAGAAATCTTGCGAATTATGCGCTTTCAACTGGCGTGAAAAATACGCGATCAGTGTCACGATTTAACTTGCAGAAAATATGATTCTCTGGCTCAACGGAACGTCATTTTCTAATAGTTGCGATTTAGTGAAAAATTGTTACTCGCGAATATTGAATCGCATTGATTGATGAAATGGATAGAAATGGAACATTTTCTACCCAAAAATACGATTTTTTCATGCACATGCACATGCACATGCGTGGATCAAGATGGATAACCGTTTGATTCGGTACAAAGTTGAAATCATTTATTTTTGATAAATACTTGTTATTTCATTATCTCCTCGTTATCTCGTCGATGAAGATGCCTATAATCGTTAAGTTGGTTTCGACGATCTACCGATTTCCAAAGCTTTTCGGGCCATCTTCAACGCGCCTTCCCGCGTTTTGTTTCCACCGATGAATCGAACCGTGTGACAAAATATACAATCCTCGATGCCAGCGACTCGCGACAATTCCTCATCGCGCAAACCGGCCCAAGCTTCCGGTAAAAACATCCTTGAAAAAATTGTCGTCATAAGTTACACGTGCCTGGTTTAACGAAAGAATTCTTTTCGTGGGAAGAAGTTGAAAGTTTTTTATCGTCGTTTTACCTGCACACGAAACTTCCCGGACCGACCGGTACCGCCTGTACTCGATAGTTGTTGTCCTGAAATATGGCGTATTTTATCGGTGGCTCGATATTCATAGCTTTCTCCAACTCGAAGAGGGATTCTTTCCACGGCAATGCTTTGACGAGCTCAATTATCTCGCCACTCGGATCAACCTACGAAGAAAATCAAATGAGTATAATCTTTGAAATTACGAAACAATCGGATAACTTATAGTTTACAAAGATTCGATTTCAATGTATGCTTCGCGGAATGGTAAACGAAAAATTGTAACGCACAGTTTGAATATTTCGTTTACGATGATTTGTTAATAATGAATTTGAAAAATTCGCCGAAATAACAACACAGGTATGAAAAAATGATTAATTGAGTAACTTTATAAATAAATTTGTATCTTATTTGAATTGACTTCTGCGGCTCACCTCGAACCTTTTTTCAATAGCCTCCCTCACGATAGCCCTAGCCGGCAGCCAAGTGCTCGCCGCATTGTGAACGAAATATTTGAATTCTTCGCCGCACAGATCTATCGCTTTGACGAATTGGGTATCGCTGTCGATACCCTCGGAGTTCCAGTCCGGATTCAGGCGAGCAACGCGGGCGCTCAAATTAGTAACTATGCGATACCTATAAAAAGAATGTAGTAAACAAATATTTTTTTTTTATCGATTAAACCTGATTTTTTATGCATTGATGGTAAATTAAGCAGAGTTCAATAATATTGCGATTGTGCATTTCGTGCAAAATTTGAGGCGATTGCGGTGTACTTACGCCGGTTCGCCGTCGAACATCGGTACCCCATTATCCACGGCGTCGACCTCCTTTATCAGGGTGTCGTAGACTTTCTTGAAAATTCTATCTATGTCAGCATCATCGATTACTTCGGGCACAAGCTGTCTAATGACTTGGTGGCCATAGTGGCAGTAGACGAGACCCGCGCTACTCAATTTTATGTTCCAATTGTAGTCATCCCCTTTCATGACTGTGCTCACGGTTTCTTTGAATTCGCTGGAAAAATACAAGAAGAATAATGCGAATAAGAAGTATGCACACAAGTTTTTTCTCTCTAGTGCAGTATTAAAAAAAATCAGTAACTTCGAGCTCAACAAAGTAACGAAAAATGCAAAAGTAATAGTTACAGTTGAAATATTAGATTCGTTGAAATATACTTGGATGATTTGCAAAAAGAAAAACACAATAACAAAAAAACATTGAATGAAAAAATGAAAAAAATCGGATTGCTAGGATTTACACAAGGTAATAAATTTGCATGCAACGCAAAAAGAGAAGATAAGAATTATGATTGTATTTTAAAATAAAATGAAACAAATACAGCGATACATTTTTTCAAATCATTAGAATGAAAATGAATGATCGAAATCAAATAAAAAAGAATTTGCAAAGGAAAATGATTTAATTGCTACCATTCGCACAAGGTGTCAGATGTGCCTGGGAATGCCAAAAAAAAAATCATAAAAATGCAAAAATAGTAAATAACAAGTCTGACGCAAGGATGAAAATATTTTGATTGAAATACAGAAAATTGCAAAGGAAAGAAATCGATAAAAATCGTAGATCGCAAAGCATGTATGGACTATTAAACCAACATACGACTCGTGAAAAAAAAATTCTTGAAATATGTATTTTAAAAAACCGCAACGCCAAGATATTCTGAGACATTGGAAAAAAAGGACAGTCTCGAAGAGTAACTCACCGCATATGATGATCGTAGCGTTTTCTGGAATGATCGTAAATTCCGCCAACGTCGACGACTACGTCGCAGGTATCCAGAATTTTTTGATCGCGCGTTCTGCAAAATAATGATATTTATGTATCAATGCAACGTCAATTAACGCCTCGATTGGATATGCTACATATATTTTTTTTTATTCTCATGCATTATTTACCTAACGATGCTGGCGTCTTTGTACTCGGACAGCTGTTTCAGCATAAAGCAAGCGAGAGCTTCGTCGCAATGAAAGCAGCCGTTGTGCGTACCAATTTTCAGGGCTGAGGACATCGTGGACGAGTATCGGAAGGAGCTTCGAGTATTAACGCGACGAGAGGAAAACTTGACGAGACACGTGGTTAACTTAACGGTCGACGTCAAGAAATTGGTCCATACTCCTATTTTCATTACAATTTCATATTCGTCATTGATGCATTTTCAGCTTATTTTATAGTGCGTGTTTTTCTCTTTGAGAAATCATTCGTAGTGAATCTCACCGGGCTTGATTAACGATTTATGGACGCGATATTTTGAATCGCGAGGTACTGCGAAATTTCGAGGTTAAATGCACACCGAGCGAGCGCATGCACACCCGACGCTGGTTCGCCGACTACTGGATGGAAGGGGTGCGCGCGGTTTAAAGTAAGTAGTTATGTCGATTCGCGCTCGTTTCACGTAGGTTCGAGAAAAATGAGAGCATTTTGCAAATACGATGGTATAAAAATTTGAGAAAATTCATGCATATTAAAGATACTGAAAAGATTAATTTCCCATAATAATAATTCCAATATGTTCTTAACAAATTGATAAAAAATTTAATTTTTCAACAAATTTCTCTAAAGACCCAATTTTTGTTCAAATGGAAATAATTCGTTCATTTTTCTGAATGCGCATGGAATTCTTGAGATTTGTAAATTTGCTTTCAATGAAAGTACAGGGTAGTCGCGATCGCGATAGCAGAGTCCCGATCGATACGCGATCGAATTGAGACGCACAACGCCGCTCATGATAAGGTAAAAAGACTCCAAAAACGCGTGCGAACGGCGCTCATAAATGACGATACGGTACCTATCGAGCGTATCCCGGCAAATGATCGCATTATTACGACTTTTCTTTTGTATTGAGTATTCTTTATTATCTGTATTTGCGTTATAACGCAATATAACGCAATATATAACGATATAATTGTTTTCTGTCAACCACGCGACAACTCTCGCGAATTAAATTAATCTACTGTACGTGTGTTATCCGATTGAAGAACGTTTCGTGTGCAATCTGGATGAAGAACGTTTCGTGTGCAATCTGGATGAAGAACGTTCTTCCGCGTTCCACTCCAACTTCGGACCCACGTTTCCTGGAACTGATGCGCGCCTCGCACGCTTCACATTACGATCATTAACTTCATCGTTAACATTAATAATGTATTAGTGACATCAATGTAGCATCGAGAAAAAGGTGCCCTCTGAATTTATTTACTTACTTACTTGACGAACAACCGACATTATATAATGACCGTATTCAATGCCTATTGAAACAGTCTATGCCTCGTGCCTTGGTTGTAACAATCGTGTAACATTTTTGCAGAAATCAAACAAGTGTAAAAGACATAATGCACTATATTCGAATTTATGTAAACACTTAATTTTCGTCGTAGCTCTCTCGCCAATAAGTCTAAAAATTCGGACAAAATGTTGAGTGTCGTCGAGACAGCCCTACTGGCGATAAGTTTCGCTACTGGGCTTTATTATTATTTAACGTGGAACCACGACTACTGGAAATCGCGCGAAGTTGCCGGACCAAAGCCAATGCCGTTCTTCGGCACTATCAAAGACGTAATAATGCAAAAATATTCGATGGTCGATTATTTGTCGAAAATTTATCAAATCTACAGGAATGAACCATACATCGGTATTTACATGCTCCAAACGCCGGTTCTCGTCTTGCACGATCTCGACATTATAGAAAACGTCCTGATAAAAGATTTCGACAATTTCGCCGATCGCGGCATACCGAAAAACGAAAGAATCGAGCCTCTCACCGCGAATCTTATAAATCTCGAATTCGGGAGATGGAAACCACTGAGGCACGCGCTCTCGCCGGTATTCACGTCGGGAAAGTTGAAAAAAATGTTTCATCGTCTCGACGAGTGTGCGAATAATATGGTGAAATATCTCGAAAAGAAGATCGGCGCTGCGAACGCGAATGAGACGACGATCGAGTGCCGCGATTTCACGGCGAGATTCACCACGGACGTTATAGGCGTTTGTGCATTTGGGCTCGAAGCGAGAGCTATGGAGAACGACGAGAGCCCGTTTCGGGCAATGGGAAAGCGCGTGTTCGATACGGATTGGAGCAGCGTTTTGAAATTTCGTCTGAGAGTCCTGTTACCTCGCGTCTTCGATTTGCTCGGTGAATTCGCGCGAGACAGGGAAATGGACGATTTTTTTATCAACACAATGTTGCAGACGATGAATTATAGGAAAAATAATTCAATCAAAAGAAATGATTGTATCGATTTTCTTATGGACATTAGGGATAATGCTGATAAAATTAAAGAGTTCGGTGAGTTATTTTCCACATTTTTGAACGTTGACTTACTGCTCAAACTTATAAATTTATTGCGCGACGTAATTTTCCTAAAATTTTCTTGCCTTCCTGGTGTATGAATAAAGAAACGCAATTACGGCTGATATATTTGTTTTTCGATGGGAACTGCTATTGAAGAAATTACGGACAGTCTTCTTGCTGCTCAACTCTACGTATTCTTCGTCGGAGGCTTCGAGACCGCTTCGACAACGATGAGCAACGCTTTGTACGAGCTTGCGATCAATAATTCCATTCAGGAGAAATTAAGAGAAGAAATAAATGCGGAAATGAAAAGAACCAATGGCGTTGTCGAGTACGAAGGGATCAAGAATATGAAATATCTCGATATGGTCTTTCAAGGTAATTCAATTGAAAATGTTATCGTTCTATTCCCGGTCAGAAACGAGCTTCCATTAAGAAGAATTCATAATTTTCTACGTATTATACTTTTGGCTGAGAATAATTATCAGAATGAGTTTAACTCAGAAGGAAAAATTGAGTACGTGTCTTTTGCCTCGAGTTTTTGAAATTCTCGTATTCTTTTACGATACTGCAAGGACTCGTCCGCTACGATAAATCGACACCGTTTATCGTCTATTAAATGATTTTTGATCTGACGATTTTGAAGAAACACTGAGAAAATACGCCGCGGGATACCTGCTCATGCGAAAATCCAGAGAAGATTATACCATCAGAAGTCCGTCCACGAATAAATTATTGACTATCAAGAAAGATCAAAGGATATTCGTGCCGATTTATGCTATTCAGAGAGATCCGAACTATTTTCCCGAACCTGAAGTCTTCGACCCCGAGAGATTCAACGACGATGTTATAAAAACAAGGCATCCAATGGCTTACATTCCATTCGGCAACGGACCACGAAACTGCATCGGTACTTAAAATTTCAGAATAAAATTAATTTTATCGGATGTATTTCTTTAGACTGCGAATATATTTTGATTCTTTAAAATTCTTTTGCTGTTCAGGCAAACGATTCGCTGCGATGCAGACGAAAGTTGGCCTCTTCAAGACTTTGCATCGATACAGATTCGCAGTTTGCGAAAGAACTCAAATTCCATACGTCAACGATCCGAAAACTATTTTGCTTGCTCCGAAAAATGGCAATTATTTAACAATTGTTAAATTAAATACCGGTATCGGCCATCACGCGGGTGAGAATCTTCCGACTTGATATGCAAAAAATAATTTATTATCTTACTCTTCTTTGTTAGTACAATTTATTTATTACACTCCTTTTTCGGGCGATTTCTTTTTTTTTTCTAATTTCCATCCCGCTGCGAAGTATTAAAAATTCTAACTGAATCACCTTCTATCCTGTTAATGCACGTGCTTAACTTTTTTCATAAAAAAAAAAGAAAAACGAAACGACTTTTCGGTGAAAAAGAAGGAGCAGTAATTAATGTTTTCATATTTTTCAGCCTCCGCAGAAGAAGCGGATTATTTTACTGCGATCGATGAATAGAATTTTTTTTTGCATAATTAACATAAGGTACGATTTATTGTATGTCGTACATGGATTCTGATGAGGCTGAAGCTAGCGGGTAGTTCAGCGGGCAGATCGTCACGCGCGGAGAGGTTCTTACGCGCTCCCGTGCGCGGTTACGATAGGTGGGAAAAGTGGTTTTTTGGGAGTTGCTCATCGAGTCGCGGATGCGTGGTCATTAAATGGTTGCACGATGGACGATTCCGACCGGTCGGATCCAAGGCTATTTGTCAGCTGTCGGTTTCGACTGGGATATATAATGAACGTATTTAATACCGGTTGGAGCAGTCTATGCCCTGTGCCGTAGTTGTAGCAATCGTGTGAAATTTTTCCAGAAATCTAACAAGTATAAGAGGCATAATACAATATATTGGAATTTATATAAAGACTTAATATTCGCCATAGCTCTCGCGGCAATAGAAAAATTCGAAGAAAATGTTGAGTGTTATCGAGTCAGTCCTTTTGGCGATAAGTTTCGCAACTGGACTTTATTATTATTTAACGTGGAACCACGACTACTGGAAATCGCGCAAAGTTGCCGGGCCGAAGCCACTACCGTTCTTCGGCACTATCAAAGACATAGTGACCCAAAAATATTCGATGGCCGATCATTTGTCGAACATCTATAAAATCTATAATAACGAACCGTACGTCGGTATTTACATGCTCCACAAGCCGATTCTTGTCTTGCGCGATCTCGACATTATAAGGGATGTCCTGATAAAGGATTTCGACATTTTCGCCGATCGTGGCTCACCGAAAAACGAAAGAATCGAGCCTCTCACTGCGAATCTTCTGTATCTCGAGTTCGAGAGATGGAAACCACTGAGGCACGCGCTCACGCCAGTGTTCACATCGGGAAAGTTGAAAAAAATGTTTTTTCTTCTCGACGAGTGCGCGAATAATTTGGTGAATTATCTCGAGAAGAAGATCGATGCTGCGAACGCGAATAAAACGACGATCGAGTGCACCGATTTTACGGCGAGATTTACCACGGACGTTATAGGAGTTTGCGCCTTCGGGCTCGAAATGAAAGCTACGACGAATGACGAGAGCCCGTTTCGGGCAATGGGAAAGCGCGTGTTCGGTACGGATTGGAGAAGCGTTCTGAAATTTCGGCTGAGAATACTCTTGCCTCGCGTCTTCGATTTTCTCGGCCCATTCGCACGCGACAGGGAAATGGACGATTTTTTTATCAACACAATGTTACAGACGATGGATTATAGAAAAAAGAATTCAATCACCAGACACGATTGTATCGATTTTCTTATGAACATTAGGGATAATCCTGATAAGATCAAAGATATCGGTGAGTTATCTTCAACATTTTTGAACGTCGATTTACTGCTCGAACTGCTTTTCTTCCTGCTGTATGAATAACGGAACAACACTATGTTTGGTATATTTGTTTTTCGATTGGAATTGCCATTGCAGAAATTACGGACGATCTTCTCGCTGCTCAACTCTACGTGTTCTTCGTCGCAGGCTTCGAGACTGCTTCGACAACGATGAGCAACACTTTGTACGAGCTTGCGATCAATAATTCCATTCAGGACAAATTGAGGGAAGAAATAAATGCGGAAATGAAAAGATGCAATGGCGTTGTCGAGTACGAAGGGATCAAAAACATGAAATATCTCGACATGGTCTTTCAAGGTAGTTCATTAAAAAGGTTATCGTTATATTCCCAGCTAAACGCGAATTCCAGAGCGAATTCTGAATTTACAATGGGATAAAAATCTGAAAAATATCGACTATATAAAAGATACTAAAAACACTCATTTCGCATAATATTGATGCCAAAAAGCGACAAACAATAAAAAATCGCTCAGAGAACCATCCGGCAACCTTACTTTTTTCTCGGCAGAAATTCATTCGTAAATTTGTTCTGGAATACACATCAATTCACTTTAGCTTCACTTTTATCTATTAGAAGAAACTCTTTAAAAATTCATATGCATTCAAAACAGTGAGTGAAAGAAGTTCGGAAAAAAAATAAAAAAATTGTTTACCGACTGATTACTTAGACACCTTGTTTTTTTAAACTAAATTGATAACAATTTTTCGGAATCCTTATCATGAGCGAACAATCTTCTTAGCACCTTATATATGGTTGAATTTTTTCAGATTATTATTCCATTGAGAAGCGCTCATGATTTTCTGCATATCGAACTTTTGGCGGGGAATGTCATCCAGAATGAGTAAACTTTTATGGTATCGTATTCTTTTATGGTACTACAAGGACCGGTCACGATAAATCATTCACTACTATAGATCGGCACCGTTCATCGTCCGTTGAATTAATTTTGATCTTACGATTTTGCAGAAACATTGAGAAAACACGCCACGGGACACCTGCTCGTGCGAAAGGCAAGGAAAGATTATACCATCAGAAGTCCGTCTACGAATAAAGTATTGACGATCGAGAAAGATCAAGGCATATTCGTGCCGGTTTATGCGATTCACAGAGATCCGAAATATTTTCCTAAACCCGAGGTCTTCGATCCCGAGAGATTCAACGACGAGGCTATAAAATCGAGGCATCCAATGGCTTACATTCCATTCGGCGATGGACCCAGAAATTGCATCGGTATTTAAATTAGAAAAATTAAATCGATTTTATCAGATGTTTTTCCTTTGACTGTAAATATATTGATTTCTTTTTTATTCTCATACTTTTCAGGCAAGCGATTCGCCGTGATGCAGGTGAAAGTTGGTCTCTTCAAGATTTTGCATCGTTACGGGTTCGAGGTTTGCGAAAAAACTCAAATCCCGTACTTAAATGATCCAAGAGCTATTTTGGTTGGTCCGAAAGACGGCAATTATTTAAGAATTGTTAAATTGAATAACGGCGTCAGTTAATTAAATATTTATGTTCTAGTAAAAATTGACCATCCATCCTTGGTAAACCTTACCCTTTTATCAGGGAATGTGA
Source organism: Ischnus inquisitorius (assembly GCA_963924025.1). Taxonomy (NCBI): domain Eukaryota; kingdom Metazoa; phylum Arthropoda; class Insecta; order Hymenoptera; family Ichneumonidae; genus Ischnus; species Ischnus inquisitorius. The sequence continues at coordinate 11,498,359 of OZ001252.1, forward strand.
CATAGTTAACTTTTTTACGCGTGCCTAAGCTTTCTGGCCTCGTAATGTGTTTTACTTTGTTTTTATATTTATAATTTGTAATAAATATATTGCTCCGACATTTTGGATGCAAGTCAAACAACTGAGTAAACACTTTTTTCTACATTCCGAAATTTTGAAGTTGAAAATGTTGTGAGCGAATTCAATTTCGAACGTCGTAAAATTGACAAAGCTTAAGGGATATATTTTTACTCGAGCAATTTTGTAAAAAATCATCAACAATTCGTAAAAAAAATCGATCGCCTAATTCGAATTGTCGTCATTTGGTAAAACAATAACAACATTTGAAGAACCATGTGGCGAAACGTATTCAACATTGTGTTTTAATAATGAATTTGTTTTTTATATTGTCTTAAGATTAAGTTTATCTCGCGCGCGGAACCGATTCGCAATCCTCAATAAGTTTGACCGCACAACGATCTTTTGTGCTCAGTCGGAATACGAAGCGTGTAAAGTTGATCGCGGGCCTTTAGCTTTTGGAAACCGTTACCGGAAAAATTCCGCGATTCAATGCTTGTTAAATCGTTCTCACCTATAACCAATGTATTCCTCGAAGCTAATCAAATCTAATCAATTATATCCAATGAATAAGTAATTTTTTCTTATAAATTCACTTTCGGCAGTTCGTTAAAAACAACAAACTCTTCCTCGCGTGTGCATCGGATGTTCGCGTAACCGGCTCGCCGGCTTTGAAGTTTCGTTATTTACCATTTTACTCACAAAACTTTCCACAACTGAACCCTCAGTCACTGGTCAATTCACCGAATTTTATAACTATGCAGTCAACCCCAATGTTATGCCCATCGCTGGATAATTCCGCGATAATTAGCAAGGCGCGAATATTCGTGTGTACGCCACGGACTTGTCACACGGTCACTAACTGGGTCGTTCGGCTGAGAAACGGATTACTATTACGTCACGTGACGCCGTGATCGATGGCCTTGCGGCCATTCCCGGAATCTCCAGTGGCTGACGCGCGCCAGTCGCGACAGTGCCTGCTCAGCTGTCTGGTCCGCTCTATCCGTACGGGGATGTCGAAGCGATAACTTACGATGTGCGCGACTAAAAACTGTAAAGATACTTTAACAGCGGTATAGCGATCGAGACGATCGTTCGTTCAACTCGGCAAATTAAAGTTTCATCGGCGAAAAAATGGCTGCTGACGAGAAACTCTTCTTCATCAAGACCGTACAACACTTGGCGAGATCCCTCGCCGCGATAAAACCAACACCCTGGGACAAGGTGAGCGCAAAAAAAATTACTTGAATATGTCACTATCTCGCCCAAACATCGATCGAGATCGATAATTCGGAACTTGTTTTGAAACGCGCGGCGTCGAGTTTCGTCGATCTTCGCGAGGTTATCTCGTCCGTACGTGACAGCCGCCCACCAGCCCGTTTTATATCAATGGAAAAAAAACACTACTCCTGTCAGTAGCAGAAGACACCGTTCGACGCGGTCAACTTTCGACCCATGAATCACCTTTCAATAATAGCGATTCGTAAAATGGCAATAATAGAGATTACGGGATTAACGAAATCAGCGACGAGGTGTGTTGATCTTTCAACGCGCTCTTCAATGAAAAATGAATGAAACTTATTTTTCCACCGCGATTCAGAATCACCACAGTAGTTTATTTTTAAATAAAAAAAAAGTTGTAACCGGAAGACACTTTAGAAATATTATCGTTCGAAGTGTCGGAAAGATTTTTGATCGAAAACTTTTTATCTTATTAAATCACATTTTGCTCTTTTTATTCTCTTTCATAGATTTTATGACAAAAATGCACTTTTTTGTTATTAATGAATTGTCCGCATTGAATTAATTATTAAAGCGATCAATGTAATTTAATTGTCAAATCGTTACTTCTCTCTGTCAGTTTCGTAATCTGTTGCGAGTCATTGCAGACGATAATTACATGGCTTATGCAGGGTCAAGGTCACGATAGTGGATTACTTGCAATATTTCGAACATGCGTTATTATCTTTTCAGGTGAACCGTCTGTTCAAGCTGTGTCCGCAGGATTCCGCTCAAGGCGCCTATCGCATAGATCAGCGAGGCCAAGACGCGACTATAGCGTTGGGAATATATTTTCTGGAATCGGGATTGCAACATCGCGATCGCATTCTTCCCTACTTGTTGGGACTATTGAGAGGCTTGCCGAAAGCCGTATGGCTGGACGAAATAAAATGTTCGCCGGTCGAGAGAGTGCCCGTGGCGGAGAGATTCAGTTTTTGTCTGAACACTCTGCTCAGCGACGTCGCTGCGAGATGCGACGCCGCCAGGGAAGAAATTATCGCTACCCAAGTAGAAATACTCACGGTCATTACCAATATGATAAGAGGATGCAAGGAACAGAATGGAAACAGAGGAATGCAGGCCAAACGTAAGAGTTTTTTAGTCAATGGAAAAAGATTTAAAATCCTGGACATGTTTTTTATTCGTTTCTTCATCAATTTAATATAATATGAATAGTTGCACATTTTTTAAATCTATTTGTACAATATCAACAAGATAGATTATTTCTATTTTAACAAATACAGGGATTTCCTAGTTTCATGAGAAATAATCGTTAAGTCGCAGAAGCACCATCTCCAGTTCTTTCATACTTAAACAATTAACACAGGTTTCGGAATGTGCAAGAAAAGAAATAGAAATCGTCGGAAACTTTCGCGCTAAAGCATAGCACTGTAAACTCATCTCTCTAATTTTAAAGTATCGAAATCAATACTGAACTATTTTTGTTGATAGTATATAAAAATTTCAACATCAAGAATTAAGCACAAGCGAAGAAACTCTCGGCTCAAATCGGCCGATTTTCCGATATTGGTTAGCGAAATTAATAAAAACATTTGTTACAGTATCGGTGTGCAAGTGTCTCGTGCCAATGCTGATCGGATTGGCGCGTTCGATGGGACGATTCGCGTGTCAGGAGCCTCCGTTGCTGTGTCGAATATTTCCGCAACCGGAACCACCGTTGCCGGCCTCGAACTACGAGAAACCGATCGACAAGAGGCATCGTAGTTTTTCGAATTTTCGACCGATAATACCGCGCTCGCTGAGCGGAAACTTGAATCCTCACATGCCGATCGACAGCGCCCAGGCTGCGTTGCCGCTGGCCGAAGATTATTACTGCTCCACCAAGAGACCGTCGTTGCATACCTATTTGTCAATTCCCTACGACCCCTCGACGTACTTCTTCACGCGATACGGCTCGAGTTTCAATCAATTTCCGCAGATGCGATGCAACGAGAGCCCGGAAAAACGTATGGGTCTGCAATTCAGCATAGTTCATCTACAGACCGTGCTGGCTCTGGCGAAGAAACTCTTGACCAAAGAAATACTGGCGTTCCTCGATGAGGAAGCTCAACAAGTCAGTAACATTCATTGTACTACTTAAAATTACCTCTGAAAATTAGTACTGAGAGTTGCTGATTTCTAAACACGTTTTTGAATTTCGTAGGTATATTTCTCCGGTCAGGTGCAGATCTTTCCGTATCGAACGTTCAGCGAAACGATGAACCTCGTCATGGTGGCGCTTCTGCGAGAGCTCCTGCAGAGTCAACGCGATCTTCCGGCTCCGTTTATTCGCGACGTTCAAGAGTTCGTGAAAGACTTGTTTCTCTCCGGTCAAACGGAGCTGCAATCGCGTCAGCACGATGCGAGCGAGCGCGAGGATGTCGACACGAATTTTCGCACTGTGAACAGATTCAAGGTGAACGTTATGGCAAATTCGGCTTGCGTCGATCTTTTGGTCTGGGCGATCGGGGACGAAACCGGTGAGTCGAACGTTTCAATAGCTACATGAATTGTCTATCGAGTTTTGATCGTAAACGAATGAATAAATAAAACTCACAGTATATCTCAATGCGGGACAGACAAAAACATGGATCAAAATTAACTGACGATTCGTGCGTAATAACAAAAATTCTCTTCACGGTGTAAATAAAACGAAAGGAAAAAAAATGTCCCCATCTCTCGGCCTGTTCAGTGGGAAAGAAGTCCAGGTAGAACTTAAGTAAACGTGTTTATTTCCAGCATACGGAGAGTACGATTTGACCGCGCTGTACGCGGACCTCGGCTCCATGCTGATCGGCGAGGGTATCTCGTATTACCCCCTTTGTGTTACGCGTTCCGCATGCTCTTACAACTTTGTCCACTGCTTATTTTACTTGTAGATCTAACAAAGAGGAAAAACAAAAAACAACCGATATACTCAAGCGATCGGGACTAATGAGCGGTCAGCCGTTAACTTTCTTTCTGCCTGGCAGCGCGGTGCGTGATGATCACGCTTACGCGCGTTCGCATTATCCCCCTTACCCCCCCAAAAGAAAAAAAAACGATCTCGATTTTTTCAAGAATTCTTCTCACGTTTTTCAAACAATCGCTGCTTCGACATTATATTTTTTTCTATTCTTTTCATCGTGATGCGTGCTTGGTCGACTAATTTTTTCGATTGTATCGGGATCTTACAATAACTATTCGCAATAATTCGTTGCGTATTTTAATATCATTAAACACTGTTTCGCGAACGATACAGGTGCGGACAGTCTCTGCAGTCGGCTAACCGAGAAGATCAATTTCAACCTCGCGCCCAAGCTGGTCCTCGCTCACATGCCTCTGCTGATGGTATGCCTCGAGGGTCTTGGAAAACTCGCGCAAAAGTTTCCGAACATCGCGATAACGTCGAAATACAACCTGCGCGATTTTCTCATGAATCCGTCGCCGATATTGGTGAAATTGCATCGTCACTACAATGAGAAATTGGCCAAGGATCGTCAATTCAAAGCTACCAGTGGGTAACAATCGTTTTGTCAATAAAGACGATGAGATTCCTCATTTGATGCAAGATTACTGTTGTGTTATTCAACTAACTATTGTTTTCTTATGTAGTACAAGGAAAAGAAATGCAGGAGGTAAAGCACATTGCTTCACCGAGTCAAACAGCGTTCGAAAAGCTCAGAGATGCGGCTATCGGAAATCTCTGCATCGCTCTTGAAGCCGCTCAGCCGGTTTATCCGAATTGCGTACCCGCGTTAGTGAGCAGCGCGTCAACGAGAATGTGCAGCTTGGAGAAAAGCGACAGGTACATTGATTTTTCTCTTGTGAATTTTTCACGTTACATTTTTCAAATTATCATTGTAAAAATTATATATCTTTTTTTTCTTCTCAAATCTGTAATGACCCGGTGTCAGAATTTTTTTTAATGCATGTTGGTGTCGTGATTTTACGATATTTTGTATTCGGGGTGTTTTTTTGTTCTCATTTGTAAATACACGAAATCAGACAAATTTTTGTCTCAAGCAAATTCAATGTAATTTGGTTCCTCATTAATGTACAACGAATTCCTTAATTTCTCATGGATTATAAAACTTTAAGAAAACTGTCTGATTATTTGTTACAAAATAAACAGCACGGAACGACTGACGAACGAGCTCGTCGCCGAAAATATCGTAATAATGCTGGGTCACGTCGCTGTTGCCCTCAAAGACACGCCGAAGACAACGAGCAGCATTCTTCAGTTTTTCGAGCAAAGCTTCTGTCGTGACCCCAGTGCCCTGGACAGTCTGATCGTCGATCAGCTCGGTTGCATGATAATCGCCAAATGCGAGGCGAGGGTAAGAATTCACGAATTAAATTAAAATTCCATCTTTTGCTAAAATTATTGAAGACGACGACGAATTGTGTGAATTATAGGGCGAAATCATGAAGATGTTCTCTGTGTCGCTCGAGTCGAGTTGCAAGACTTACGCGACGAACGTCGATCGGAAGCAGTATCGTCATGTTACCGGAGCAGTAACGAACGCGCTAGCTAATATAGCGGCGAATCTTCAAGGCGAAGACGAACTCGACAAGCTTCTCCTTCGTCTTCTACAGTTATTCGTTTCGATGGGACTCGAGGGCAAACGCGCTAGTGACAAGACATCGACGACAACCAGCGCGGGAGCGATACAACTGGCGACTATGAATGTGAGCTATTGTGCATCGTTCTCGCGATTTTTAGTTTTCTTCTGCAAAATTCATATAGACGTTTAAGTACACATTGTTTTTTCACGTAGAAAAATAACCGATATAAAATATTTCGTCGTCGTGATAACGCATTGTTGGTATATTTCCAGAAAGTATCCAGCAGCGCCGGAAACTTGGGTGCCCTAATTCCGGTGATCGCGATCCTGGTCCGCCGTTTGCCGCCCATAAGACAGCCGAGTGCACGAGTGCTCAAGCTCTTCAAGGATTTCTGGCTGTACTGCGTTGTGTTCGGCTTCGCCGCGGTCGAGCACCATCATTCATCGCGCATTTGGCCAGCCGAATGGTACGAGGGTGTCAAAGAGATCGCGATAAAATCGCCCTATCTCATAGCGCAAACGAGCGCGAAGCTCGAGATGCGAGAATTGCAGTATACGTCGGCCGTGCGGAACGAGAGCGTGTCGATAGGCGAACTTCAGGAATTGCGCAGTCAGATACTGAAGATGAGCATACGATCGAGCGAGGCTGCGACTTACGTGAGCAAGATGCAGTTCGCTCAGATTACCTATCTTCTGTCGGTTTATTGGGTCGAAACTCTGCGGGTGTCCAACAGCCCGGAGCCGAGCTTGCAGCCTATAATGGAGTATCTCAGCGATTCCGATCTGCAGAAAGACAAGAGCGGGATGTGGCAGTGCATCAGCAGCGTCGCGGATTCGGTCTTCGCGAAATTCAAAGACGTTATGCAGCGAAAACCAAAGGACGAGGGACGCGAACGCGAGTTAGAGACTCACGCACAATTTCTTCTAGTCAATTTTAATCATGTACATAAACAGATAAGGCGCGTTGCCGATACGTATCTCAGCGATCTAGTCGACGCTTTTCCGCACTTGCTGTGGAATTGTCGAGTACTGTGGAGCATGCTGGACATTCTGCAGGTGAGGAACTTTTGGCATTGCACACGTGCAATCCATGGATTACGTTATACAATGATTTATAATTGGGCTGTCTTCTGTGCCTTGCAGGTCCTCTCCTATTCACTTCAACTAGATCCGAACGAAGAAACGCCTACGCTACGGATACCCGGCACACCATACAGTATTCATCTGATGGATACATTGGAGGCCAGAGAAGTACGTTTTTCCTCGTTTGTTTTCAGTGTACAAGACTTGCAAGTGATCCAAAAAAATTGCTGCCTGCAACTTTTTAAATTGATCATATTTATATACGCACGTTTTTTAACGTTTAATATTAACATTGCTTGTCGATCTGGTATCATACTTATAAAAATTTTGAATTGTACAGATAATCGTCAAGGACTTCGCTGCGAGGTGCAAGCAGATCGTTCAAGAAGCAATGAAATGGGCCCCACACGCTACGAGATCGCATCTTCAGGAGTACATAAACCAAATACCGTGCTCCGGAATGTGGCATCACGCTGGACTCGCTCTTGCTACCGATTCCGTTTTGGAATTCGTCGATCTCGCTGTGCCATCGTCAGGACCCGCGAACGTAAGCTCGTGCAAAATAATGAACATAAGATTAATGACATTGTCCTTGCGATACATTTAATTAATTATCGGCAAACCCCTATTTTCCAAACACGCACGAATATCTTCCGCGTAAAACCTTTAGAAACTCTCTTTAAAATTGACTTGTACTGCAATAACTACACTAACGATTGTCCTGGAATTGGAATGAGATAGCTGTACGGATCGTTGAGTTTTAATAGCTCCGGAAAATCTTCGATCGTTTTCCAGACGAATTCTCTGGACAAGAGGCCACGAGGCGGAAAGGGTGCGAGCACTTGGCTCTTGTCGATGATGTCGCGACGATCCTGGTACGCCGGCGAAGTAGCGGGAATGTTGGCTCTCGCGCGCAGCGATTCCCCGACGACGGAGACATCGCCCGAGGAGGGAAGAAATATCGTCATCGACCGCGTAATCGCGGGTGTGAGACGATCGTGCAACAATCGCGACAACGTCTTGCATCAGGGTGCATTGTGGCGCGCAACAGCGCTCCTTATATCGGTGCCGGGAATCCACCGAAAGTTATTGCACTCCGTCGCTTGGTCGCAAGTCGATCTTTTCACGAATACGGCAATGACGACTGCCACGGAGTGCTGGCAGTGGATACTGACGGCGAGACCCGATCTGAAGTTGCGCTTCCTTCAAGAGATGCTCGCCGCTTGGCAATACACCGTCGACAAGAGAATGGGACTGTTCTCGTCCGAACGCCACGAGGTCAGCCCTCTCGCGGTTTACGAGGGTTGCGAGCTCGGACCGAATCCGCCCTACGTCAAACCTCACGAGATATGGGTCACATTCATCGTGGAAATTATCGAGACGGCGAAGTACTGTTGTCAGGAAACCGTGGAGATGATCGCGGTGCTGCTGCATCGATCTTTGCCGATGACCGTCGGCGCGTCGAACGAGGAACACGGCTTGAATAGGCACGTCGCTGCGGTTGGGGCACGCTTCAAATTATTGTCGTGCGGCCTTTTACTTCTTCAGGGAGACACGTTACCCAGGTACAAATTCCTTCAGTCAGAAGATTCTTTTTATTTCTTCATTTTTGGGGGTAAATTGTGGAAAGAGATAACCATGATTTTGTTTCTGATTACTTTGCAGATCCCTGAGTAAAAATGTTTTGCGTGAACGGGTCTATTGCAACTGTTTGGATTATTTCTGTCGCGAGCGACAAATGCCGACGCAGGAGCCCGATCAATTGCGCGAGGACATCGTAACGTTGATAAGATTCTGGCAGGTAATGCACAGCGAGAAGAAGTACCTGATGATGGGCAGCGGCGAGGGCGATTTCGACGTAATGATGGAGTCGCAAAGTGGATTCAACGCCATCGACGCGCCGGTGAATTCTCTGACTCCGACGGGTCGAGAGTTGATGAAACAACCGGCACCCGGATGGATCAACACAGTGCCGCTGTCGACGAGCAGCAACGCTCTTGGAAAACGAAGCAATCGTAGCAAACGCATGGCTCACACAAATGTATTCGTCAAGGATTACATAAAAAAGCGAAATCTCATTCTCGGACTACTCGCCGAAGAGATCGAATTGTTACTGGTACGTTCCCACCGCTAATCGCAAGTTAAGGATGCGTGTTACTTTTTTTCGCCCACTTGATTAACTGCGACGTAAATTAATTAATTTACAAAAGCCAGAAGATCGGCGCCCTTTCTAGATAAAACATTATTTGTTGCCATCTTCTGATTATCATCGCATGAAAAAGTTTACTTTTTTCATACTTATTCCAGAAGTTCCTCCAAGCATAAAAAGCAATTAATCATTGATCTTTCCTCAGGTATGGCGCAATCCCGGTGGTCGTCAAGACCTCTCGTTGCCGGGCGAAGGTTCGATCGCCGAATGGCGTGCCAAAGTTATGAACGAACGTTGGCGCGATTACACCCGGCTCGCCTGGGAAATTTCGCCCGTACTTGCGGTTTATCTTCCCGTACGGCTAAAGAACGCCGATACCATAATCAAGGAGGTCTGCAGACTCGTTAGACTCAAGCCGATTCCCGTGATGCACGTCCCCGAAGCTTTGCAGTATCTCGTCACAACGGAGAGTCTATTGAACGATGCGCCTGAGGTAATTTTTCTTTTTTTTTTTTTGCCTTTGCCCACTTCTTAACGATAAAATTACCTCAAGCCCGTGCGATCAACTGTCGTTAACCGAAATTGAAATTCATAGCTGGTGCACATGCTTACTTGGGCGCGCGTCTCACCGATCCAAGCACTGGCCTACTTCTCGAGGCAGTTCCCTCATCATCCGATATCCGCGCAGTACGCCGTCGACGTTCTCGGCAGTTACCCCGCGGACGCGGTTCTCTTCTACATACCGCAGCTCGTCCAGGCTGTACGTCACGATACGATGGGATACGTGATCGAATTTATCAAGGCCATCGCTAAACGTTCTCAGGTTCGTCGAAGATCTCGACAATCGAACAAAAAACTTTCGCTCTTCGAAATTAGTTTACTATAATTCAATTGCGCGGTATGTTTTTATTCGGCAGGTCGTGGCGCATCAGCTAATCTGGAATATGCACACGAACATGTACATGGACGAGGACAAACAGATAAAAGATCCCGATCTCTTCGACACCCTCGATTCGCTCGTTAAAAGTATCCTCGGTTCGCTCTCCGGTCCGGCGAAGCAATTCTACGAGCGCGAGTTCGATTTCTTCGACAAGATAACGAACATATCGGGTGAAATTCGTCCTTATCCGAAGGGTCCCGAGAGAAGAGAAGCGTGCCTGAAAGCACTGAGAAAAATCGTCGTTCAACCGGGCTGTTATCTGCCCTCCAATCCTGAAGCTATGGTCGTCGATATCGATTACAACAGCGGACGACCGATGCAGAGGTGGGGCCTCCTTACTTTAGTTTTTTTTTTATGAATAAACAAACCAATGCATTGCAAAAATGTAATTCAAAAAGTCTCGAAGACTCAGGATAAGTAAAGAATTTCTGCATTTTTCTTCTTTGCAGCGCGGCGAAAGCACCGTTCTTGGCGCGCTTCCGCGTTCAACGTTACGGCATAAACGAGCTGGAGAACATCGCAATGGCCGTGTCGGCAAACGCGAAGGTCGAGACGAAATGCGCCGGTCTCGAGACTTGGCAAGCGGCTATCTTCAAGGTCGGCGACGACGTTCGCCAAGACATGCTAGCTCTTCAGGTCATCGGAATTTTCAAAAATGTCTTTCAACAAGTCGGTCTCAATCTATTCCTCTATCCGTATAGAGTTGTCGCGACAGCGCCAGGGGTGCGTATCATCAAATATTTTGTCAGTTCCAGAAACGCCAATTTTTTAAACGATAATTAATCATTTTTTTACTCCCTTCAGTGCGGTGTAATAGAATGCGTACCCGACGCGGAATCTCGAGATCAGTTGGGCCGTCAAACCGACATCGGAATGTACGAATACTTTCTGACGAAATACGGCGAGGAGACCGGCAAAGATTTTCAAACGGCACGGCGAAACTTCGTGAAGTCAATGGCAGCGTACAGCGTGATAACGTATCTGTTGCAAATCAAGGATCGTCACAACGGCAACATAATGCTCGACAAGGAAGGTCACATAATACACATCGACTTCGGATTCATGTTCGAGAGTTCACCCGGCGGAAATCTTGGCTTCGAGCCGGACATCAAACTGACCGATGAGATGGTTCTCGTTATGGGAGGAAAAATGGAAGCGGCACCGTTCCGATGGTTCATGGAACTTTGCGTCCAGGCGTTCCTCGCCGTGAGGTAAATTATCTCTCAGGTCGTCTGCATAGCTCAGAAAATAAGCTCTATTTTTATAGAGTTACGTACTGATTAATATTTTTGAAAATCGTTCATTTTCCCAGGCCTTATCAAGAAGCCATAATTTCTTTGGTTTCTCTGATGCTGGACACGGGTTTGCCCTGCTTCCGAGGGCAAACGATAAAGCTATTGCGTAGCCGTTTCGCGCCGATGGCAACAGATCGCGAGGCCGCCGTTTTCATGCTCAACGTGATACGCAACAGCTTCCTCAACTTCCGCACGAAAACATATGACATGATACAATATTATCAGAATCAAATACCGTACTAAACTTCTGACTTGGGCGTCTTTCGACGAGACAAACGATAAAAAAAAACTATTGTGTACATAATGTAACTGTTACGACAAAGTACTTCGATGTTGGGGACAGGATAATTTCGCGTTAGTTTGAGTGATGTATCAGTATTCTGGACTCTTGCGAGTTCCAAAACTGTTTTGTGATGGGCAAAAAGATACGAAGCAGCACGAAGATATCGTATCACCATTGAAGGATATAACAATTTTCAATGTTCATTAAATTCATACATACGGCGCGTATGTACGTTTCTACAGTGTGTGATTAAGCGATTTGCGTTTCGAGGGTTCTCGTTCGGGAATACAATTAACATTCCTCGGTAGTTCAGAGGCCACGGAATCCGCTTTTCCACGCGATACGAGAGTGCAGAGATGACTCAGTCGTGTTTAACGAAATTCGATCTCGCGAACAATCAAAGCGACAAATCATCGACGATTAATCCGACAAAAAAAGCTCGAAACGTTCATCGACTTAGTTTGAAATTTGCGCACGGTAGAAAACAATGTTCGGCTCGTAAACTTATCTTTTACGGTCCTACATGATGATTCTATCAGACACTAATTACGGAGAATTTTATCGGGTTGTGCGAAACGAAGATGTTCGACGTTGAGAAAATAATTTATCGTTGCATGCAAGAATTCGGAATTGATGAGTTTCGAGGAAAAATCGCGATTATATGAGAGTATTGAAAGATATGTAAAAAATAATAATAATAATAAATAAATAACAAAATCGTATTGTTGATCTGGTGGCGCGTTTGGGAGTGTTTTCTGTGGGGTCCGGACTATACGTCTTGTAATCTGTGTACGTATTATCACATTATTTATTCTTTGAATTGTTCACTTCCAATGAAGCAATAAAATAAGCAAAAAGTTACCAATAAACGTTTCGAAAATTCGAGTGAAATAATTTATGGCTCATTTTTTTCAATTTATCTCATTCATATGATTTTTTATTCGCTATTTTTTTTTTACATGTTAGAGGTAAAATCTGACTGCGTCTATCTGTACATACTTCTATTACGGCATATAAACTTTGTTAGGCGTGGCTGCTTTCAGGGCAGTCGATGCCTCCGATCTGCAAATATTAATATTATTTATTTATACATTTTATTATCCATTAAAATTTATTTTACTTTATTTATTTAAAGCTACAGAAAAAATGTTTATTGTAAAATAATTTTGAAGAAATCACGCAATAATTACCCAGCAGCGAGTTGTTTGCCGATGGGAATAAGTAGAGGCGGTTCGACTTCCCGTCTTGCGTCTCTGGTGTAGTAATAAATTTTTGAAGTTTTGTGATAAGGTCCTCCGGGTACGTCGGGAGGAGGTTGATCTCGAGCCGCGAGGCAATCCGCGAATCTCAGCGCATTTGTGTGATCCCTCTGACAAAGATTTTTCATACAGCCTAACAATGGAAAGCGTCGTTTTCGTGTTGATGCGCAAGCAAGGATAATTCAACTCAAAGTTGACATCTTTAACGTTACATAATTAAATCGTTTTGCGCACTGGACACAAATGTGACAAGTGGATTAAAATTGTACAAAAGTATGCAAAACATTCGATTCGTTGGCCCGATTATTTCATTATTTGTTTATCATTCGAGACATTGATTGTTTCGATGATTGCAGGATTGTTTTTTAATGGAAATACAACGAAGCTCACAGGGCGAGCAATCTCGATGACGAGCCGAGGTTATGAAAAACTTACGCCTCGAAGAAAAATACGAATGGCATTTAGAAGCGGTGTCACAGATCGATGAACCACCTTTTGTGGCATGATGAATTCAACTTGAATTCTTTACGGTAACTGTAAAAACAAAACGTTTTTTGTCACTCGATCGCTCCGCACAGTCCGCCGCAACGACGTTAACTGAAGTTGTCAAGAAACAGGGCGCGCGCCGCGGTGCGTTCAGAAACGGTACTCTCGATAAGATAGAAAGAGGGGCAACGCTGCGGGCGTGCGTGTCCTCGAGAGAGATACTACGATTTCCGAAGTCTCCTCCGTGTGCCAAACGACACAGCTGTTTTTCGTCTCCGGCTACTTTCCCACTGTACACACACGGTGATGTCAAGATTGTGCGGGTTTCTCACCGATCCGTAAACGCGAGCGCGCAACAAGTTATAAATGTACACATCGCGAACAAAAGATATCGTGCCAAGAGCCAGAATACGAATATAGTCAAGGCAAGTAGAATTTGCAGCCAATTCGAGTACTTTCATTACGTGCGGAAAAGAAAATCTTTCTCGCACATCATTATCTAACGAATTGGCGAATTTTCGCCAGTCAACTTTGCACAGTCACTCGCGTTCTGAACGAATCGTGCGATAATCATTTTGTTTTCTGTTTGTGTTTCTCGCGTGCGACTTACTGCGCGGTAATCGTAAAATAAAGATTCACGGGTCACGAGTTCGTTTTATTTTCGACATAAATTTCGGTGGTGTCGAGGTATTTCGGAAACTGAAACGGAGCCATCGTATGACAAACGTTTTCGACCCGTAGTTCATTGTTTTTCTATTGCCGCACGAGAAACAGTTTTACCCGAGAGCGTAGACGCGCGACGAATGCACGAAAGATGCTCTCGCGAACCGGCATGAAGTTGAACAGGGGATGCTGGAAGTTCGACGAACAGGACAAAGGTACGATGCGATTAACGCGGAAATGCAGAGTGTTTACTCCGATCGAAAGGTCGCGCGGTTTCTTTACGAAAACTTGGAGTTTGACGATATTTCGAAAATGCTTTTTACCCGTTATGATGTTCCTAAAATCATCCTCTACCGATTTCGATGAATTCGAAATTCGCAACCCAAATATACTTGTTGTTTTGTTTGTTCTATTCTTCATAATACACAAAGCATTGTTATTGTCGCCGCAGCGTTGTACATCGACATAGAGGCCGACGAGGATGACAAGCAGAGGGAATACAGTTGTTGGGATCAAACGCCGGACATTCTGTTGGAAGAAATATTTTCGTATCTGACGATGAGAGAGCGTTATTATGCGTCGTTGGTCTGTAGATCCTGGTACAGAGCGTTCAAGCTTCAAAACGTTTGGTCGACGTTTACCCTCGAGGACACGACGCTCACCAGAGGAAAGTTCAATTACTACAGCGGCTGGCAGTACGTTCTCGATCACATGAGAACGTCCGCATGTTTCAACAAAGTCGGCAAGAATTTCAGGTCACTGATATTCGAGCCTATGCTGAATTTTTACAATCTCTACGAATTCATGAATATGGTCTCGTGGTACACCGAGAAGCAGGGTTGCGACAATTTGTCCGTCGCCGGAGTCGGAACTCACATCAGACATCTGAAATTCACGTTTCCCTGCAACATGGCGAACAGGGACGATCCCGAGAGAGTCAGACTATTCGGAACCGGCGGCAAACTTCTCGAAGCTCTGAAGAGACTCACGAGAAACTTGAAGAATCTTCGATGCCTGGAATTCATCGATCTAATGCTCGACAGCCGAGAGGCACTGCATCTCCTCGACGATCTTTGCGCCAATTGCGGGGAAACTTTGCAAAAATTAGTTCTGATCAATGCGACGAGATACTACTGTCCTCTCATCCACATAGGCGTTTTTCTCAATCTCAAAGTAAGTTTCGCCACGCGACTTTAATAGTGTGCCAAAAAAAAGAGGCGAAAAAACAGATTTTTGGCATTTTTCTTGTCAGCGAAATTATTGAAATTCCTGGATCGGCGTTTTTTTAAGTTAAAATACATACGCATGTAGCCTCTGGGCTAAAACTTTGTAATTTTCTTGAATTTTTACTGTACATTCTTTGCATATCAAACTGCAAAAAAATCGATTTTTCGAACCGTGTTACGTGCATTACCCTTTGAAGATTTTTTACTAATTTGTGGAGAAAAGATTATTGACATAAAAGAAAAGAATCATAGACTGTAGTCTTGTTGCTTAAACGTTGTTTAATCATTGATTTAGTGAGTCCCGGCTCCTTTTAAGTAAATTTATGCACGTTTGAAATGAATAATATATCAAACAATACGTATGAACGTTATCTCAAAACTAAGTGCTCATTTTTTAAGATTAATTTCTTTTCTGTACGCAGTTTTACGCAAACAGTACGACCAATCGACAATACAATATTTCTAATTTCTAAGACATTTTTTGAATCTATTTTGTTTTCAAATCTTTCCTTGATAAAAAGTTTTGCCCATCAATTCCATCTTCCGCGAAGCTTTTTCTGCGACGAATAAAATTTGTATTTTTTTTCTACAAGATTCCATAAGACGCTAAAGGAAGCATGTTTTGCTAGATAGAACGACTCTTCAACGAATTACAGGACTTGCATAGGTTTTTGCACACTCCAAGTGTAACAGTTTTCGAATCGCCTCTTCAGTCTTCGCGAATATGAACCAAAAATCCTTCCATGGTAATTGATTTCCATAAAAAAGATTTGTGTGAAAACGTTAATGAATATTTTTAAACAAAAATCGTGAAATTCTCACCATCACTAAAGACATTCGTGCAAATAAATTTGAACTTCATTAGCATCATTTTAAACTCATATACTTAAATCTAAGTCGATAGTGATTTTAGTTTCGTCTCTAAGAAAGCAGCATTATCCAATTTATTATAAGGGTCGAATGCCAGTTGAAACTGTAAACAAAAAGTTAACTGAATTATTTATCCGATTTCGATTTATGTAAGAAATTTTCTATTCCAGGTTCTAGTCGTCAGTCCTCAAAATATAGACGAGGACGTGCTCGATCTAATCGGCTACACGAAGTTGCGACATTTGCATATTTTGCAAAATCGTTACAGTCCGGTCGACGCAACGATACAGCTGGTAATTGAATCCCAAATCATTGAATTCGTATCGCGTCGATAAATAAAGAATTTGAGCCTTTTTCTTTATGTCATCGCAGCCAAAGAGTTCCGCGTGGTCGAAAATGCGCAAGAACAATCCGCGTCTGAGAGTGCACTTTGAAGTTGAGTGCAACAAGCCGACGAATATAATGTTGCCGATCGATTTGTCGGATCACAGCGCTGTCCCGTGTCACAGCATAGTCCTCGATAACCCGACAGTGCAGGTTTGCCTTTATGACCTTGTGAGGTTTCTTCAGGTTTCGTCCATGACTCGATCGAAACTCTGACTCACGCGGCTTTTCTCTTCTCAGGTTTCCTCGGCTACTATTATGTCGCACGGTGAACATTTCAGTTCGACGTTGAGGGTATACGCAATGAAGGGTCTGTCCAGGTATTACCTGCACAAAAATTTCCTCAAAAGACTGGACGAGGCGCTTGTGGGATTGTGCAAAATATGCCCGAATCTCCACACATTGGTAGCAGGATTTTGCATTTAGAAAAAAAGAAAACAGAGTGTTTTTGTATATCTGTTGTTTCCGTACTTATCTGTTGTACAAATATGGCAAAGATCAGCGTGGCGCCTAACAATGCTATCGCGTGTTCGCGATCCCAGCAGCCAGCATGCGCCAAGTTTTTTATGTGAGTGCGGCTTCAGATCCTCTAAGCAACTTAAATCTCTAATGAGCTAGCCAATTTTCATCCAATTAGCCTCTTCACGCGGCTGTAACGTGACGAAAAAAATACCCAATGACAAACGTATCCCCGAGTTTCTTTTTCCTTCGCTGTCTAACGCATTTTCTTTTTCCTATGCTCTTTTTTATGATTTCTCGGCAAATAACTTTACTTTTCTTCCCTTTTATCTTGCTCATTTGTGGAAATGCGTGACTAATTCTTGTTTTTTGTTTCGTTCGTGTGTAATTAATTTTTCGAAATTTCGTCGTAGATGATCCGCGACAAAGTATCGACGGCCACTATACTGCAGATTGTAACGACGGCGAAGTCGTTGAGATGCCTGTACGTGAGACGAAACGTTGTGTTGAAACGATGCGACAGAGATTGGTTGAATATAACCGATTGGTCGGCCGAACACTGTCAGTGGATTAAAATGAATAGCCGATCGTACGACAGTACGGAGAGAGAAGTATCGCGAATTTTGGGCTATCGATGGCACATGCTGTCGGAGAAAGAATTTAAAAATCAGAGGGTCAGTCTTCACGTCGATTCCGATGGGTAAGCGTTAGTTTCAATAATTACACATTTTCTCCGAAAAATTCTGAGCCTTAATTTACTAACGGTATCTTCCGTGTTTTTTTCGTCTTTAGATGAGGAATTTCCTTGAGGCCAAGTAAAATTCCGAGCCTCGACGATCGGGAAGAAGGAACAAAAAACCAAGAAAATTTCAGAGCCAAAAATAACTCGTAATTACACATTTTATTTTGCTTTCCTCTTACAGACCGATTACCCATTCTCGTAAACCGCGGTTTTATCGAAATTTTCATTAAAAAATAAATATGCCAACTTATGAATCAACAAATTGTCGTCTAAAGTGGGCGCGTGTCCTCTTTGATAATAAACGTATCATCGAAGACTTAAACCTGCGCGCGCTGTACGATAATGAACGGAAGGAAAAATCAAAAAAAGGGGAGAAAAAAACAGAACGGTGTAAACTACCGTATATGCATGTCGCAATTACACACCCCTTGCTTTTAAGCTAATCTATTACACAATTATGATCGTCATCTTCGCCGAGTGGCAGCCGGAGAGTGTTTTAATTCAACAATTTACAACCAATTTCGTATGTACACTGCTTCATTCTGAATGGTTACTAAATCGTTATACGGACGGTCCGATATTAACAAAAAAAAATTTAACTTTCCACTATCCACACTATTTCCCGAACAATTCTTGCTTAGTGCTTCACAAAAAATATATATATGTATATATCAGATATTCTCCAGATTGCGAATAAATAAATGCAACTGGATTTGCAAAATTCTTCAAGACGTCGCGAATATCATTGCTGCAAGCAAGTTTGTAATAAATAAAGGGCAAAACGAAGGAGCGTGTATATTTGTATCTAAAGAAAAATAATTCGTGATGTCGTTTCGAGACGCAGTCAAGAAGCAATGGTACTTGGGGCGAAAATAATTATTTACTGAGCCATAGCCGCCGAACGCTTGTCACGATATTTGTTTCGTTGGATGGTGCGGGCTTTGAATGCAGCTGCGTTCATCAGAGTCTGGAAAAAGAGTAAACGTGCTAAATTAGTCAATTATCAATATTATGGCTAACAATTTGTGGAAATTCAGAATGCTGGAGTTATTTTAACTAATCGGTAGATCAACTGGCTTTTTTACGAAACCTATCATAGACACTGCAGACTCGAATATTTTTTCGAGTCTACGAGGACCTCATTTTACCTTACTAATGTGACTTTAAGGGCCGACAAAAACTCAAAAAAAACTCAAAAAAAAAAATGCCAAGAAGTTTACAAAACGATACCTGAGTAATGGAAACCACCTGTGCCAATAAATTGCGCAAGCGACCTGACTCTTTCGACCTGAAGCTATATCTCGCACGCGCGACTCACGTACAGCAGGTCCGATCTGCTCGTGAGCGCAGACCGCGCAAATATATACGTTGTCGAACATAAACATTGATAAATTCCTCGCGACACGTACCCTTTCGAGTTTGCTGGTCTTCTGCGACGACGGTATCGGCATGGCCTTGTTTCCCAGTTGAAAGATTTCGCGGAGTAGGAGATTTTCGGCCAGATGAATATTGATACCGGGTCCGAGGAGACGACAGCATGCATTGTACTGCGTGCGGGCGCACCATCCTTCTAGATACAGGGTCTCTTGGCCGAATCTGATGTTGGTCTCCGGAACGATGTTTTCCTAAATATCACAAGTTTTAATGTTAATTTTTACTTTTACACAGAAAAAGGCAGTACGGGCATTTAAACAAGAAATTTATGGACTGATTTGAAGGGTATTGGAATAATTGCGCAATCGTCCGATAAGCTTTCGGTTTTGTAATAGTTACTCGTATCGAGTACTCGATATCGGCATTTCCACCTTTCCCCTTCACTGCTCGTAAGCGTGCTCCGTATCGCTCCCGGCGACGGTAACGGTTCGTTACAACGCTTTTAGAAGTGGTGAAAGTGAAAAGTGCGAATTTCGCGATTGGAGCCCGTAATTTCGTCACTCGACCTTACCTCGATGTAGTGCAGGATATCGCGAAAACTCGCGCGCTGCTGTTTCCGATCTTTCTTGGCTCTGTACTTGTTCGAGTCCGTTGCGAGTTCCTTAAGTACGTCGATCAATTCAAGAGCCCAGTCCTGTTCGTAATCCTCGTTGAAGTCGCGTCCCAGTTCGAAAATCACAGCCAGTGCCTCACCCGCCGATAGACGCACGTCCAGATGGGGTGACTCCAAAAGTTCGCGCAATCGATCGAGAGAACTGACGATAAGACGATATATTATGAAATTTTGAATGAATATAAAACGTGTGTATATTTTTTTTATGGGTCTACTAACGGCATATAATTATTGGTCCTGCTGCTAGCCAACATGTTGTAAATATCGGAGGAGCTCATGACCGTCAGCAAGAGGGTCCACGCCGACAGAGCGGCCGCGTGGAGAGCTGCCGAATCGGCGGATACAGCGGCAACCGCGCCGTTTCCCTTCAAATACGAACCGGCAAAAATTGTCGATAGAAGCTGAACAATGTCGACGGTATCGCCGGCGTCGTTGCCGGAGAAAAATTGATTCATACTCAAGGCCCAGCAACACTGAAATCATGTAATTAAAATTGCAGTTCGTTAAGTGATCGTTGAATCGGTAAAAAAAAAATCTTTCTTCCAGTCCATCGATTGATAATGTTGAAAAATAAATCGACACTATGGGCACTGCTTCGTTGATGCGTGAAGCAAATCTTTTATTCGAGCTATATCCGTGAAACGAGAGATCTGTTTTTACATTGAGCGAGTATCAGAGTCTCGAAATTATCCGGGGTGACTTTCGAGGGTATCGCGTCTGCGCAAAGAATATTCAACACTCGGATAGACTTTTTTCTTTTACGACTATAAAGTTTTTTTTTTACACGCAACATTTAAAAAATCGTGGTAGTACGCAGTTGTTCAAATTAGTTATAAGATTCATCATCCTTATCGTATTGTCGAGAACCTAATTTGATTAACGATGTTAGAGCCTGAACCGAACGTGCATAACTGTCTTAGGGGCTCAGATCCAAGTATACAGGTCGTTTAAAGAGAACCATAATAAAAATTCAAGGTAACGTGAGGTAACACGTTGCCTTTTAAATTCTTCCACTATTGAAAAAAAAACTGACTGAATGACAACTATTTTCTAATAATTCGCAATTTCTCTAGTTTTAGTCTTGGGTTGAATATTCATTTTTATTAAACGTCAAACTGGACAATAGCCATAGTTTCGAACTTTTTGAACAATTCGACACTATTCTCGATAAAAAAAAGATAAAAATCCATAAGAAATGAACAAGAGCCATAAAATTGCTAAATTTCGAAAGATTTCGTAATATTTAGTTTCGTACATCGATGAAAGCGCGCGCTATTGCAATGAAGTATTTTGAATGAATGAAATTGAATTAAAAAAAACGTTTCCAAAAATTGAAGTTGTTACGAGGCAATATGTTGCAACTGGTTTTTCTGGACTTGAGAAATATTTGTGAATTACTGACATATTCTCGTAATGCACAATATCCTGTGAGTTCATTGATTCAAATTGATTTTTTTTTACTATACAAAGAATTGAATACAAAAAAATTGAAATAATCAAACAATATAAGTTTTGTTAATCATAAAATCTTGACGATATGGAATTCCCTGAGAATATATGTTACCGACTACACATTTATAATATTCTGTAGAATGTTTAACGTGTCTTGGCAAAAATTGAAAAAAAAAAAAAAAATCACATAAACAAATCTGCGTAATAAAATTCTAGTTTTTGAGACAATGTTTTAAAACATTTTGTCCGCTCGCCTCAGAAATGCAGCGCGGTGCAGAAAACTTTACGCATCGAAGGTATCGTCAATGTTATTTCAACGATAAAATTTGTAATCGACTCACCTCGGCCCTGGCGCTGTTGGAGGCAGTGTTGTCGTTGGCAATGAAAGTCAGAGTGGACTTGAGATCCTTGCATACTATTTCAGCGCTGTCGAAAGCTCCCAGCTGGATGCACAATAGAGTGCTCAATCTTGCGGCAGTGGAACGTTCATCGGATCTTCCCTTCTTCAATCCGCGCTCTACGCAGTCGGAAATCGTCATCTTTCTGTCCTCCACGAAGTCGGGAATGTATTTGACGGCGAAGATTTTTTCGATCTCGTTGAAGCACGACGTTCTGCCTTTGGCGCTCTTCTGCGTCATTCCGTCGATTGCCTCTCTGAGCTTCTCCTCGAAGATCTCTTGCTGCGAGAGCTCGTCGACGTCGTTGTTATCGTTGACATCTTCAGCGAGAACGCTTCGATTGTCCGATTGCCCGCTGATAATGCTCGCCGCGTCGTTGTTGCTCGAATCTTCGTCGGACGTCACCTCGGCGCGCTTGCCGTGACCGTGGCCTGTTAACGATAATTTCGTGAAATTCCGCCTCGCGATGTTTGCCGAAAAGGCAAACAAACATTCTGGAAAATACCGCGTGGTCGCCGTCGGGAAGGAACGCGGCGGAGGGGAGGGAGGAATATCGCTGCGCGAGATGCATTACACGAATCAACGCAAGAACGTGAAATCCCAATGAAT
This sequence comes from Ischnus inquisitorius, assembly GCA_963924025.1. Taxonomy (NCBI): domain Eukaryota; kingdom Metazoa; phylum Arthropoda; class Insecta; order Hymenoptera; family Ichneumonidae; genus Ischnus; species Ischnus inquisitorius. Next base: position 11,520,589 of record OZ001252.1, read on the forward strand.
CATCCTCAACCAAAGTTTGCACGTTGAGACGCAATATTTACAATTTTACAGGACGTTTTCGTCGATCAAGAATACACGAAGCGAAAAAACAAGATTTTATTTTTGTTTTCGAGCGAAAATTGGAGTTTCAAGGTAACGAGCGAGAACGATGGTTACACAATATCGTGGCTGAAAATATATCTATATTCTTACCCGACTTTCCTCTTCTCCCACCTTTGCCTGGCATGCTTCCTCTTTAACACTCGCACCTTATTGCACAATTGATACTAAATATTTGACGAACGATCAAGATGGTAAATGTCTTGCACTGTCAATTTTCGTTCGTATTCTGAATTCACTGCACAATTTTTTATTTAAAATACGATAAAAACTCATTAACATGATGCGAAACGAGCTCGAAGCGTACACGTCCGAGACAGCCTGGGTGCTGACACTCAATGTCGCCCCTCTCTGCTACTTATACGTCGGGAACAGTCGCGAACCCTCGCGAACGGTCCCCCTGCAACACGAGACTTGGAGCCAACATGACAAACCCGAGAAATTCTTCTCCGTATTTTGGCAATAGTTCTCGCGATTCCGCCGGCCAATCGCGCGACAGTTGAGTTGCGCGCGCACACGCAATCGTTAGCGTCCGAACCGAATTCAAAGTGGCGAAAACGTGTCGCGACCGGTCGCATCGTTGGTCCGTTTATCGTTTCGTTCTTCTCGCGAAAGCTGGATATAACTATTGTTTGTGCAAAAACTCTATCGAACCGTTAACAGGCAACGATAATTAAAAGTTCAGGCTTCGATATCGTATGATTTTCGTCGCATGCCCACACAACGGACACACCGAATTCAGAACAACAAAGACGCGTCGTAGCCGGTCGTTTTCGCGTCCCCGTTCGCCTTTTGCAACGATCTCGCGTAACTCTATATAACTTCTTTTTCGAGACAAATAACGATAGACGATACATTGACAACGGTTATTCCGAGTTCGGGCTTTCGTATTCTTGTAGATTTTGCTTCGGCCTGCAAATCTCGGGGTTAGCAAGTGATTGAAGTTCGGCGGTTATTGTTTGTGTTGTGACAAAGACGCGTCGTAGCCGGTCGTTTTCGCGTCCCCGTTCGCCGTTTGCAACGATCTCGCGTAACTCTATATAACTTCTTTTTCGAGACAAACAACGATAGACGATACATTGACAACGGTTATTCCAAGTTCGGGCTTTCGTATTCTTGTAGATTTTGCTTCGGCCTGCAAATCTCGGGATTAGCAAGTGATTAAAGTTCGGCGGTTATTCTTTGTGTTGTGTTCGTGTTGTGATTATTCTATCGTATTGTTGTCTCCGAAGTGCGGACCAAGGGCGAACGAGGGTAAGTCACAAAAAATTTCACTTCCACGGATGGTGAGATCGAAAAATACTTTTTTCAAAACGAATAAAAGATTAGTTCAGATTAACGATTCCGAAAACCGTGAAAAACTGAATATTCTTGCAGAAATTTATCAGTGAAACGAATCTTGCATGTTAATGATTGTAATTATTCCATTCTTCAGAGACCTAACTCTCGGCTTGATAAGAAACATCACAAATACAAGGGATTCCAGTGTCTGGCACAATTTACTTCAAGCGAATGCAGAAACGTAGGATCCATCTTTTCAACGGAAGAAATACAGCAAGGAGTAACGTAGACTTTATGAGTCCCTCCGGTTCCTCAATCATGTCGCAGGACGAAAGGTCCGAAACGACACAGGGAATCGGTTGTAATTAAAATTGGCCAATTGCATAGTGACCGCAACTCGACGCTGTTCGCATCGATCGACTTGCGCTCTGGCCTTATCGTTTTTCGTTGCATGATGTTTAGATCAGGATTAGGTCCTTCTCGTTTTTTTGTTTTACAATCAATCGATTAATTAATTATTCCAAATGTTATTTAAGAAAATGTTGAACTAAACTCATCCATATTTTTTAGTTACAGAGACCTCGAATTTGTAGTATCAAATTGCGAGATAAATTTGAAATTAAACGACTGAACATGCTTCATTTTCTTTAAAAAAAAAAAAACTAATTTTTTAATCTCACAAGCAAAAAACTCTGAGTCTGACGAAAATGTTTATTCTGATTTCCACTGTCATTAAAATTCAATATTTATCGATGACCAAATATCTTGGAAAGTTTTGCAGGCTTTATCATAAAAATCACGGAAAAAAAAATATACACGTGGAAAAATTAAGCTTTTTCTATAAAGACGTTAATTAAAACGGTTCATTTCGAGATCTTCCGTAATAATTGCGTTTTGTTTTGAAAAAATGCAATCCAATGCAAAAGTATGTAAAGGATTGTAAATTGATAGCATTTTTCAACATTTTCATGATCCAGATGAGATAGAATAAACTTAACAACATACTCATCGAAAACAAACTTTCATGTCAACATTTCTGGGAAAGTGAGGTAACATGAGGTAACACGCAATTTTAGGTAACATGCGACATGAGGCAATCCGTATCATGAGGTCATGTGTTGCAATCAATTCTTCCTCATTCGAACAATATTTCTGAATCATTGAAATTTCCTCACAATTCGCAATATCTCCAAATTGCATTGTTTCATGATTACATTTTTCTTGTGCAACTCCAAAAATATTGTAACTTCAAAAACTTTAACAATATCGTCGATTCCAAAATTCGTAGTAAAACAAAAAATCGAAACTTTTTTTAAAAGAAAATGAAGCTTCTTTCGCAGAGTAAACAAATTTCGAGCACCCGTGATGATTTCTGTGCGTTGACTCAAAAAAATTGCGCTTTTATAAAGAAGAATCGTCGAGATTTTCAGAGAATTTTCGGAAATCAGAGAAATGTTTATTTTTTAATTGCCAAGCGAGAAGGACATTCGCGACGGTGCTCAGCTGTGTCGAAGTACGAATTCAATCAATCCATGGTTTATTTATTCTAAACTCACCCTTTAACCAATCACGTCGACGCAGTTGTTCAAAACCGAGGGTTTTATGCTCTTCAAGCGCGTGACTTCATTTGGAAGCAAATCACTTTGATTACTTGCAATCTAAATTGAAATCGTAGTCTCTCTAAATTGCATGAATTCACGGTAATACAAAACTACGATTCGAATTTGTTCCAAATGTTCTCCGACACGCGCCTCTCGATTCGTAAAAAAAATTGTCTTGCTATTGGAATTAAAGCGCAACATTTTCCCGGCAATCGAGAAATACTATTGAAGTTAAATATCGTAATCTACCGAAAGGGTAAAAACAATTTTCAACTTTCCATAATCACTATTGCACCAACGATGTAGAATTGCAATAACTTTTGGGATTTTATTTAGCTGGGCAAAAAGTAATCGATAACGCGCATTTTCACATTTTCTATATCTTATTTTCATAATTTTGAACTTCTGTTTCTGAGGACGGCGAAATTGCGCGTGAAATATTGAAAGCATTTTGTATTATCGGGAATCTTTTTTGTTTTTTATAATTCAACAATTAAGATTATTCGAGTCGTTAGTCCGTTCGATGTGAAAATGGCCATTGCAATTGATTAACCCTTAGAATTATAGGATTTTTCAGGTATCATCGACGATATATGCAAACGCAGTTGTCGACACGATCGACGAGTCCGTGAAGCGTGCGCGGACTCTTCGATCATCGTTATGAAATATGTGCGAATGGGTATTTCCTCGGTGGCACGAGAAGTACTGAGCTCGGGTGTCGGACACGTTCCGGAACGTGTGAGCCCCTAGTGTAGGATTTTGCACCCGGGTGGTATGATTGAGAATCGTGGAGTGAATCTTCGATAGGTGAAATTTTTTCTTTGCCTCTTCCGTTTTCAGCATTTAGAGGCAATTCAGGTAGTTCGCGTAGTTTTAAGTAACGTACAGCCGTTTTGCGATGCGAATGAATGGTTTCTTTATTTGCTTATTCCGTTTTTCAGGCTTTAGACGAAAATTCAGGTAGATCGCGTAGTTTTTTAAGTAACGTAGAGCTCTGGTGTGATACAATTAGCAGTAAGCAGGTAGGCGCGAATACATAGTTTTCCGTAGGATCGATTTTCTATTACTGCAAAGTAATAGATCGTACAGTCCAAAGCGACTGCAGCACACGGCTCTAACAATCGTGAGCATTCTTCGAGTCATTGGTCTCGAAGTATCAGAGTCAATGATTTTTTACCACTTTCAGCTTGTTTTCTTGTTAATCTCCGATGTTCACGCGATGGCTCTCCATTCTCGAAGGGAGTGCCATTGTTATTTTTGTATCACTTCGTCACTATGCATTATTGCTTGTTTGTGGGGTCTGTTCTGTAATTTCTCTGCGAAATTTAACGTCAATACTAAAACACAAAAGTGCAAGGCTTGAAGTAAATCAATTGGAATAAACCGATTTTTCCTGAATTATTTTATAATGAAATTTATATTAAACAAGTTGCCCAACCATTGTTACAGAACAGACTGAATTCGTCCTTGTTTGGAATAGATGTGCTAATCCGTTTCTTACAGACATCAATAAATTCACCAAATCGGAAAGTTGGACGAACACGAGCCAAAATACATCAACAATGCAGAACTACTGAGGGATCCGGATAGATGGAATAATAAAAGATCTACACCGGTTCCCGGGATAACGTTGCAGGTAAATTTTCATACATTTTATTATTTTATAATACAATGAGATTGAAGTAAAAAAAATTATCTCATACGATTGTCTGGTTAAATATCCTGAGAAATAATATAAATGAAAAGCAAGTTCGCGCCCACTGCGACGCTGGTAAACGATACGCGGTTCAATCGAATCCGTCGGTACTTTGCATTTTCTCGAATTGATTTCGCTCGAATCGCTCTTCCCGCGTTTGTTTTCGATTGTGTCGTCGGTCCGTGGCACCATCTGTAGCTGATGCTTGCCAACCCGGACGAGTTGTCTGCATTCGTAGGTAAATAGGGCAACTTTTACCATCGTATTCCTCGGACATACACACTGACATTGAACGGTAAGTAATAATGTTTAAAAAAAATCTTTTAACGGTTATTCTTCGCTAATTCCTTTGATGTTCCCTCGTGGAAAATCAGCTTAGCAAAATCTCAAAACGAATAGAAAAAAAACGTCAACTATCGAAGATCGATATCGAGTTCGTTGAGTATCGATAATCGAACGACCGCCCTGAACGTCGTCCCGTCGTCACTTATAGTGTCACCGTTCCGTGAGTCCTTGTCTGCGGTGCTCGGGGGCAGCCTCGCACAGTGCTCTCCTCCTCTTATCTAATCCGGCAGAGAGGACAATAATCATCGGGGGGGTTTTTTTGTGTGTGTGTTATATTTCTCGAGGCCGGCAGTGGACGACAAAACTCGGCGATTCCTCGCTCGTCTGAAGGGTGCCTTTCCCGAAATTGCGAGAATAGAAAAGTCGCAAGAAAAAAAAACCTTAACACGTTCGAATCCGGGAAGATATTTTCTACGAGAGGCTCTCCTCCGGGCCAAAGAAACGCGAACGACCGAGTGAGAAGGAAAGAAAGTCTGCGAACTACCGTGTACGTGTGTCGCGTGTGTGCCTGTGTGTGCGCGTGTTGCTGCTGCCGCAACGATTGAAGAAGCAGGCACGGCTCGTTGTTTTTTTCTCTTTAAACAAAAAGAAAATAAAACGTTCGGAATTAATAATCGAGTCTGAAAGACGAGGACAATAGTCGATAAAAAAAAGATAAAGCAAAAACTAACGTACAAAACAGTCGACGATAATAGTGACACACACACCGCGACACGATTACAGTTAACATCGTTGACGACAAGCTTCACTCGACGAGTCTAGAATCATCATCATCGTCATCTCGTCCGAGAACAAAAAAAAAGCGTAGAAAAGAGGTAGAGATTTTTTTCTCTCTTTTTCAAAGTGGAAACGAACGGGTCAGTCGGTGTGTGTCGGTTTAGCGGTGCGGTTGCGGCCAAGCGAGTGTTTCTCGATCGTGTGTGTATTAACGGTCGTGTATACGCTCGCGAGTCGATCGAAGGGTCGCGCGGTGGTGTTGGGCGGGGCGGGAGAAGGATAGTGGCCCTCTCTTCCGAAAGGGTTGAGGAAACTACGGACGAATAAGGAAGCATTGGAAACGGAGAGGAAGTACCGCACGGCGTCTGCCCCCGACTCGATTCATCGCTGAGACATCGAGGGAGAGAAGGAGAGACGGAGAGAGAAAGAAAAAAAAACTAATAAAAGAAATCTTGCTGTCTCATACTACTGTTACTCGGTCGAGAGTCTCACCGATAGCCCCGGTTAGTGCATCGAAAACCTCGAACAGGCCGAGACGACGAATATATATATTTCCATCGTTTTTCTTTCGATGCAGAAAACATAAAGTCGTTACACTCTCGGACGGTTGTGCGTGTGCGCCGCACGAGTACGTCGGGGTGTGCGCGCGCATTTGTGTGTGTGTGCGCGCGTGTGTGTCTCTATGCGTACATAATACGATCGGCGTAGGTGGGGAAGAGCGACAGCGTGACACAAGCTCGCGTTCGTCCGAGTGTGCGGCGTTTAAGGCGACGAGGCTCGAGGAAGACAGCGAGACAGTTGCAACGAGACGACGTTGAGATCGCCGCCGCTCGGGGACACGAGTGTAAACACACAAGCCCCGAGTCGTAGGCGCTCAGAGCCACTGGCATCTGTTTCACGTGTGTTAGAAATTCCTTACGACTCTTCGGCTACGCACTGTCCTCCGGCAGCTCCTATCGCGCCTTATTTTTTCTTCTCTTTTTCGTCTTTCGACGACTCGGACGCCCGCGATCGGCGAAATAGCGACGAGAGCTACGTTCGTCGCCGACTACCGTGTCCGTGTTTATTTCGCGTGTGGGTTTTACGTGCGTCAAGTGCGTGGAACGCCGAAGAGCGAACTGTTTTTTCTTTCTCGACGATGGATTTTTTTCGCCTGCGACATTCGTGATTGATTCGAAGAAACACGAAACTCGCGTACTTCCGGTATTTTCCTCGCTGCTGTATAAACCGGCCGAACTTCGGGTTAACGGGAAAACGGGCGATCACCGCGAATCGAAGGGAAGTGAAGAAGAATTAAGTGTTTTTACAAACGAGCCACCGGCGAACGAGATCGCGTCGAACACCTGACCCGGAAGTGACCTACCGTACTGAAATGAAAATCTATACGAGCTTCGAGAGATAAGATAGTCTTATCGTGAAAAGATAGTTCTTTTCCTGTCGAAGTTTACAAAGGTGTTCTCTTTTTCTTTTTCTACGCCGATATCATCGCACCTGGAAGTGGCCTACTTTAGCGAATATATACACAAATATATATTATACGAGTTTTGTGAGCATTTTTTCGTGAAAAATTTTAAGCGACGTGGGATATGCGGTGAGGCGAGAGACACTTTTTTCGTCATCGAATGGAAATCGATAGCAAATCGTTGCCGATCTCGATGCGAAAGATTGCTCTTCCGGAGAGCAAGTAAAGAATAACCATCACGAGCGAGAGTCCCCGCGAACATTGGACGTCAGTCGACTCTCGGCGATCTGCGAATCGCGACAATTGGGAGGGCGAGGAACGGAATTCTTCTAAAACGAAAGAACGAGGAGAGATGTGCCAGGTTTACACCAATGACGGAGCATAGGAACGCACTGGGAAACGGGGGCGAGACGTGGAAGTTGATATCGAAGAGGCTGACCTAGCGCCAAGGTATGGAAGCTTTTTCCATTATCTCCAGATAGACCGGGAGGCTCACTTTTATATTTTATTAGGAATCTCGCGTCGACGTAGCTCGTTACGGACCGAGATGAGATTTTTCTTGGCTCGCGAGGGGAGATTCTCTCTTTTTTTCTGTTTTTTAGCTGATCGTCACCTTTTATAGTGACGAGCGTTTTTTTCTTCACTTTGACGACGAGGTCTTTTGCTTCTTTTCTTTCCTATACGAGCGGTTGGCTCGAGTCGAATGACTACGACGTACGCGACGTTTCTCAGCGTGTAGCAGCGATCATTCCTCTTCACGGCTTACGACCGTGGCGCGAAAGCGCAAGGCCCGAAATTACAGTCAATTACAAATCCTTCACCGATACGAGAGATCAAATTATGTCGCATTGTGTAACAATTCGCGATTGCAGCTAGTTGAAAGTAGATAATGATCGTTGATAACTGTGACGTCCAAATCAAGGAAGAGGCTTAGTTTTACGATGTTTTGAATTGCTCGTGTAAATAATCGTTCAAGGAAAATGATACTGGTTACCACATTTAAAAAAATGTTATTTACCTTTCTTTTCTTTATTTTTGTTTGCAATCGGAATATTGATAATTGTGCGTTAGGGCAATGTCAAGTGCATTCAGTGAAAATTGAAGAATGCTTATACGCGTAGTAACTATGAAAAAAAAATCTGAGGATAGAGAAAAGTCATTGACACGCATTAAAAACGCAAAACATTCATGCAATTTTCAAAAACTTTTTTACTGGAAATCGTTTTTGTCCTTTTTTCGCTTTTAAAAAATACTTTCCCTACGAACCGCCCGAGACTCGTCTTTCGGAGGCTCGCAGAAAGAATATTTTCAATTTTCGCAGAAATTCTATCAGACACTGCGGTCGGACGGGTGCCTTGATAGAAATTGCTCGAGTAATTGCATTTGTGTCGGCGAAGCATCGCTTCTGCTAGTGGGCTAGGTTAGTGCCCCTTGTGAAGGGTTGTGTCGGGTACACGCCTATTTCTGCTCTTCGTCCCCTCGATGTATATTCCTGCACTCCGATAAGATCACGTCTTGGCATAAATTTGCCCCGAGGGAACTTCCGAATCGAGCGGAAGTCGAGTTCGAGACTCTTGTATTTGTGTATGCGCGCGTGTGTGTGTGTTTATGTGCGTGTGTCTGCCGAGAGGAAGAAGGAACGTTAACGGTGGATGGGAAGACGGAACCAGCCGTCGCATCGATATTCTCGGTACATAGTCCTCTCGGGCATCGTATACTTTGCCCAACACACGCTGCCTCGTTTCCCCCTAACGCGGTCTATAACTATATACGCAGTATATAACCGTACCGGTATATCACCTCGCTACGCTCACCCCTTTCCCCGCCCGTTCCCTCCACTCCTCTCGAAGATCGGAAACCGAAGTAGAAAGCATGTCGACGCTCGCCGGTTCTAGCTGTTTCCTAATTCGGCATAAATCATGAGATATATCGTATGCCCTCCGTAACGTTAGGCTCCTACTGCTACCGTCGTGACCGCGTGTTTTAACCGGAACTCACAGTGAATACAGTCGCAAGAATCCCGTGGCTATTCCTCCCTTACTCCATTCCCGTGTCCAGTTTGCGGAGAAATATTGTAACTTACAATTTGCAAACTGTGTTTCTTGCTTTAACGCAGCAGATAAACTTTTAGATAATTCTGGCAAAAGAACTGAGAAACAAAAAAAAACGCCGGTGTCGTCAATGGTATATTTTATCATTTCGAAAATTAAAAATTGCATTTAAAGTTAGAATCCAGGGTTCTCCGTTGATGCCATTCGACTGGACGTTTTATTAAATGAATCGCATTTTTTTTTCATATAATTTATTCGAGCATCGATCGATTCATCGTCGCGAGCTGAATCGTTTCGGTTGATCTTAATTTCTCATACGAGAGATTGAAAAATGAATCTCAACGATCATGTTGGGTTTTGATCGAGTATTCGTAGCTTCAATTTTTTTTGTTTATTGTTCGGCTCGCGCGTCGAAAGTGGAAAAAAAAGGCAACGATCTGCTTTGCCGACGAGGGAGGGCCGAAAATAAAACGGGGTAATTCGAAAATGTTGTTTATAAATAAATGTAACAAAGCATCAATGGACTCTGAGTGGTTTCCTACCCTCTCGCTCGACGGGACAGCCATTGCGTCGCGCGCTCAATCACTCGAGTCCGCGAACGTCAAGAGATGAAAAATACACCAGTTGAATCATTTTGCCAATAACAGAGATAGCGATGCGCCGACATAAAAAAAAAATAAGCCCATAAATAGCCTGGCCCTCTACATGCGAGCGCGTATATTTCCGCTTGTTTGTTCCTTCGTGTATTTAACGCCGAAGGAAAACACCGTTTCGGAGAGCCATATTTTTATTCCTCGACGAGAGGGCGTAGCCTTCGGGCGTTTATTCGCGGTGGGTTTTTAACTGGGATGTACTTACCTAAACGCGCTTAGCGACTCGGTGCAAATTAGTGGCTCGATGTCGTCGTCGACGATGTTCGTAACTCCTTGTTGGATATACCTATATATTTTATGTATATACATGTATAGGCAAGTGTAGCCGGCAAGCAGAGCACGCAATTAAATGCGCGACTGAGTGGATAACTTCGAGGGCTCGGCGTTTCTGTGTGAACGACGTTTCCAAACGCTCAACATGCTCGATTCACTTTCACGAATGTAAAAATATTCTGATAATTTTTTTCGCGCGAAATGGGATGCAAAATAAAAAGTTTCCGAGGATTTGCATACAGACCGAGCGATTGAAGAGATTCTACAAAAATGATTATTCAGTGGGGTAAAAAAATATGTTTCCATAGTTCAATCGTTTTTTGCAATGAAATTTTCGTTTTTTCTTGTCGATGTTGGGAGTTTTCTTTAATAACCGTAATTTGTGTATTTTTCGAAAGATAGCGAGATTTCGTTATTTCGTTACTTCGTTCGAATGCAATATGGCCTTGTCGAAGGGGGTGACGAGTGCACGAGTGAGCTCTCGGCGCGCGGTTTAATTGCATTACGAAAGGCGTCAGTCCGATGATCCGGTGGTGTACGCCGCCGACGGTGGAATTAAATAGTTGTTTCGGCCGTTGCAGGGCTTGTAGTACATCCATAGCCGTCGGGCTCTCTCACCCGAATCCAATTTGTAACCCCGCGCTCGCCGTTACTACCCAAACTCCGCTATATATCGGCACACATTCGATACAATGTCGAACGGGAATATGCAAAGTAAATAATGGATGGATTCACGAGTCGGCTGCACGTGTCGCCAACATCGCACGAGGATCAAAACAGCAGTACCGCGTAGTACGGGGCTTCGGGTTTTCTATTAGTGGAAAAAAAAACAGCTATCGTGTAGCCTTGAGTCCCAGCCGGTCCCAGCTAAAAGTGAGATTCCGGGCAATTTTGGAATATTTTTCAATGGCGATAAACGGAGTAGTCATTTAAAGAATGTTCAACGAAACATTCAGTAGCCTACATTTTTTTACCGCAATTGACCCGTTTATTTTTCCGAATAGATACACATTTTTTTAGACTTTTTTCTAATTCTCGATTTTTTTTTATGGATGCAAACTCACAAAATTCGAATACGCCTTCCAAGAAACACTGCACTGCACTCAAGAAGTTTCCGGCTCATGAATTAAATATATTCGAAAAAATCCGTCCTATATTTTATGAAGAACGGGTTTTTCGAAAATTATAATAGATTCCAAAAAAATTAATCTGTATTCGAAAAATGTCATTAATCATCTTTGGATAAATAAGCGTTTCGATAAAACTTTTTTGAAGTAATCTGTTTATAACTTTTCGACATTATTATTATGCTAAATTAATGTTCTTACCTGTTCCGTGAGGTTGATTTTCATTATTTTTATCCCATCGGGAATCTTCGGAATTCTATCGAAATTTCACTTTTGGTCGAGAATTTGATGGTTGAATAATAGCAATATACTAATATTAGGAAAAAATGTACTCCACTTCAAAACACAACTTCTGGAGCCGATGAAACATCGCAGTTTTTGTGGAACAATAGTTAGGAATTTCTCGCACACAATTCGGAAGTCTGGTTATTTTTTTTTAACAATAGGCTAATTAATGTTTTTTTCGGTATCGGAGCCTTTTGTCGTTTTGTTCCTTCAACGACTAACAACATATCGACAAAAGTTCGGAACGATGAGCCGGTACGAATCAATCGTCGGATTTTACGCGATAAAAATAAATTGGCGCCGCATTGGCACCGATTGTGTCGTAACGTCGCTGTCGCATTGTTCGTTTCTGTACGATAGACCCACAACGGATCGAAACAGACTTTTAGAGTGAGAGGCATCGACACTTGCGACAAGTCATCACGGGGCGACGGGGGGAGAAGGTCCACTTTTCTCGTTGCACCGACGCGCCCCGTTGCGCTCGGCCAATTCCTGTGTACTATGAATGTCACCTGTGCATTGGTTTTTCTCTCTCTCTCGCTCCCTCTTTCCTTCTTTCGGTTTTCAATTATCTTTTTTTGCTTCCGATTAAAAAAAAATAAACGAGAGGAGCTCGTCATGACTGTATGATTAATCGATCGTTCCGATGTTTTCAGCTACGCGATGCATCGGAGAGTGGGTCACAGCAATTACGATGGCAAAATTGCCGGTCTTTACGATCTCGAGGAGACACTCGGGCGTGGCCACTTTGCCGTGGTCAAACTCGCTCGTCATGTCTTCACCGGCGAAAAAGTCGCCGTCAAAGTCATCGACAAGAGCAAACTCGACGAAGTCTCACGGGCGCATCTTTTCCAAGAGGTACGGTATCGCGAATTACAATCACGATCCCTTTCTCGAACAATCAAAGTTATTCTGTACTTTTGTTCTTGTACAAAAAAAATGACTCGATGATATCAAAATTATCGTTTCATTGGGACAATCCTCCGTAAACCAATATTCCATTACAGCTTTTTTTTGGATATCGAAGAACAATTTTTTCGACTTATTTTATTATCCTATTGAAAACAGAACCATTCTTATTCACATGGAATTAGTCTGCGAAAATTGAATCGTTGCAAAAAAAGAATCGCTAATTAAATTGAATAAATCTTTGGAACAAATCTCCGTTCACGAATATTACATAATTTTTTTTGTTGGCTATCGGAGAATAATTTTTTGTAGTTCATGTCGTATTCGCGTGAGAAATTGAATCGATGAATCCAATTCATTCGAATCGGATCGAGATTCGCTTGACAAGAAACTATTTAAAGAGATTTTTCGCATCGTCCATCGAAAAATGATTTTTGATCGATGATTATTACTATTTTTTTTTAGGTGAGATGTATGAAACTCGTGCAGCATCCGAACGTGGTACGTCTGTACGAGGTAATAGACACACAAACGAAGCTCTACCTAATACTAGAGTTGGGCGATGGCGGTGATCTGTACGATTACATAATGCGACACGACAGCGGCCTCACAGAGGAGGTAGGACAATCAGTTTCTACATACAGTTAACCAACCCCCTCTCCATCATTGTTCATTATTCATTATCACATTATAACTTGACGTTTCTATCTTTGCTGCGCTTGGAAAAAAAAAACAGTTGGCGAGAACGTACTTCAGACAGATCGTAAGAGCGATATCGTACTGTCATCGGCTGCACGTCGTGCACAGAGATCTGAAACCCGAGAATGTTGTTTTCTTCGAGAAACTCGGCACCGTCAAACTCACGGATTTCGGATTCAGCAATAGATTCTGTCCCGGACAGAAACTCGAGACATCGTGCGGATCTCTCGCTTACTCGGCCCCGGAGATTTTGCTCGGCGATAGTTACGACGCACCTGCTGTCGGTTAGTTCGAAATAATTTATATTAAAAATAAAGATTTGATTAAAACTGCACTATCCGTGAAGAGAACTCTTCGACAATTGCAAATGATACGATAAAAAATTATAATTACGGTAACTTTGCGGTGTTTTTTATTCTGTTTTGTACTCTTTTGAATCGTTTTTAATTTTACTCCTTTTCTTGTTGTTTCGCAGATGTCTGGTCGTTGGGCGTGATACTGTACATGCTTGTGTGCGGTCAGGCGCCCTTTCAAGAGGCGAACGACAGCGAAACGCTGACGATGATCATGGATTGCAAATACTCGATACCGGCGCACGTGTCGGACGAGTGTAAGCGTTTAATCGCGAGAATGCTCGTACGTGAGCCCGAGGGTCGTGCGACTCTCGAGAAAATCGCCGCCGACCCTTGGCTCGCCATCGGCACTGACCTCGATCCGGTCGAAGCTTTGCCGCTGGTCTCACGGCAACAGGTGTCCGACGAACATCATAATCTCATTATAACGAAAATGGTCAATGGCAATATAGCGACGAAGGAGGAGATTCTCGAGTGAGTAGACAGACTTGCGTCAGACCAAGTTGGCCCCAATCCTGAACAAGTTTTGTTCTAGCCTCGAAAAAACTTTGTTCACGCTTTTGCGAACAAAATAATTCTGAATCGTGAAAAAAACCAGAAGAAACGAATTTACCTTTACATTGAAATGTTGATATTGAATTGAATTTCGAGATCATTTTAATAATACTGATATTACGAAAATTGTACGGAGCAAAACCAGTTTTTTTTAAAGGTTCCGTGGACAAAAAAAAGAACTCATTTGCATCTCCGCGTTTACAGAGCTCTCGACAAGAACGAGTACAACCATATCACAGCGACGTATTTCTTACTCGCCGAGAGGAAGCTGCGAGCGCACAGACAGGAGCAAGTTCCGAAAACGAGGCCGGAGTTGCTCGACGTTACTTCAAGGTGAGTGATTGATGAACGATTATGAAAAAAATACACGATTTGAGCCCGATTCAATCGACGATATTCGTTTGTTACAGTCGACAAAACGATCTTTCGGTGAACGATCTTCGCTCCGATCAGAACACGCTGAGCACCGTCAACCAGTCGTTGCTGACCGTACCACGGACGCCGGGAGACGTGCCGCAGGTACGTAGCGAAACGCGCCTCTATCGACGGCCCAGATAGCATTGTGTACTTCTTTTTTGTTTTTCTTTCTAATCTCTATTCACCACAGAAATGATATTCTTACTGAACGTATTGGGTAAAAGAAAAGCGTTAAAGTTCCTTATCTCTCGTTTAAATGTGAATCAAACAACAAACCAATCCGCTTAATTATTAAATGTACATAATGTATATATAGAGGCAAAAAAAAAGGTTACGCCTCGGAACTTTTGTCATGTCTATTATACTTGTACAATACGAATTTTCTCAAAGTTTTTCTCCAGTTTTCTTCATTTCGTTTCTTCAACTCTGTAGTATCCTTTCCTCCCTGCATATATTTCGTTTTCAAGCTCAGTCTTTCCTTTTTTTTTACATTCGTTTAATAAAGTCTGTACCGCACGTGCGATGTATCGTTTCTCCGTTTCCGATGTCTTCGATCCCGCGGTTCCACTGCATGCCAGCGTCGGTCTCTTGTTTTGCAACAACGACAAAAAGATATTCCCCAAAGCAACAGCTGATTGTTCTCGTTTGCAGAATGCTCGTACGCGAAAGTGCAGCATCGTCCAGGAGGAAGAGGACGAGGACGACGTGTCCTCGTGTTCCGGCAGAGACGAGCACGGCAACAGTGCCTCGTTGAGTTCGTTCAACAGGCGTGGCTCGCGCTCCGAGGGTAAATTGTCGCACGTGCTACAGGAAAGGCTCGCGCAATTGCCGGAGAAGCCTCACGTAGCGCCGAAAATACCGTTGCGTCACGTTCATCATCTCGACGGTAAGAGCAAGGACGAAACAGCATCACCGGGCCACACGTTCACGGTCGTCAGGGTACCGAATGTCGTGCCGACGGCGAGACCAGTGGTCGCCGGTCTGGTCAAAGTTTCGCTGACGGACGGCAGCGCATTGAGAACGAACAAAACTCCGCCGAGCAACACATCGCCCTCGGTGGCCTCGATAACGAGCGGTTGGTCGAGAAAGCCTCTTTGCTCGGATCCGGAGAGCCGACCGAAATCGGTGACGGAGTGTCTCAGCTCGCCGGTACCGGTGCCGTCGAACAAATGGCGAATGGGCGCGCAGCATCGCGCCTCGCTGTCGCTCAGCGACGGAAAACCAAAAATTTTAGCCTCTCTAGATTCGACGCTGCCGGATCACACGGCAACGACGATACTCACGGAATCGTCGACGGCGCCGAGTCCCCTCAGAACTAGCGGCGACAGTCAGATTCTCATACCGAAATACAAAACAATGCCGGCAGCCGGAAGTACGACCGTGGTCGTCAATTCGCCGGGACAGTTGCCGCTCAACGAGATTCTCGAGGATGGCGACGCATTGGAGACGGGCTCGGAATCGGGTAATTCGGCGAAATGTCGCGTGGTCCGAAGAACCGGTTACGAGCAGCGTCGAAGCAAGTTTCACAAAACGCGAACGACATCGTGCTCGAGTTCGGACGCGAGCGACGACGACAGCGAGGGTCGCAAGAAGCGGGCGCACAAGTTGGGAGCATCGACGGGAAAGCCATTGCCGTCGAGACGCGACAGTCACGACGATTCGAGCGACTCGCAGGATCCGGGAGGAAGCGGCGGCGGTGGTCGGGGCCTCGGTAACGGCGAGACCGTTCAGGAAGCGTCGAGAACGGACACGAGAAACGACAACGGCAATGGCAACAATCAGAGCGGAACAACGACAACGACGACGAGCGGAACTGGCGGTAAGGTACATCGTTGTACGGATAATCAAGCTATGAATTTCGGTAGGAGACATCGCGCGGGACGTCGAAGAGCCGGCGAGACGAGACTGCGTGAGAGTCAATCGTTGAATCGCATCACCGAGGTGCAAGAGGCCGAGGCGCCGATTTGTCACGTTCACTCGAGGAACATAGTCACGACGCACAACAGCGTATCATCGTCGTCGTCGTCGTCGTCGTCCTCGGTGTCGCGAAACATCACGCACAGCGCGACGAGCACGTTGACTCAGCACACGTCGAGCACCGTACAACGAGCGAAAGGCTTTGGCGCGAGACTGTTGCAGAGCATGTCGCTCGGCGGAAAGTCCTCGACGCCGCCGACCGATGGAAAATACAATGGTAATGTTATTCACGGCAAGGAAAACGCTAAACAAACCACGGAACGCAAGAACGACGAGAAACACATTGAGATCGTCAGAGAGGAGAAAAATTGCAAGAGTCACAACGGCTGTCCGCCGGCGATCTCGTGCGACAAAGGCGCTTCGATAAATCGCAACGAGTGCAAAAGCCGAAAAATGCGCCTGTTGAGCCGCTACTTCGCCGTTCACAAGAAACTCTGCGTACCGCTGCCCGGACTCTTTGGCAAGGGTAGACTATACAAAGCGAGATCCTGCGGCAATATCGCGCGCGATCGCGTTTCACCACCGTCGCCGAAGTCGATGCTGCTCTGCAGCGCCGCCGAGGACAAGTGGCGGGAACGCAAACAGTGGTGCGACGCGAAAAATCATCAGCACCAACAGCATCGCGGCAGTGACGGTGACATCAATCAGAATCTCGGACTCGCGCAACTCGTGCAGGACAGCGTTGTGGGCAAAGGATGCGCCGGTTTGCCCGCCATTTGTCATATACATCTCGGCGACGCGTCCAAGTGTTGCAGCCTCTGTTGATCCTAGATCAGCGGGGTGGGTCATCCAGATTGAAAGGTCGAGGCGATGCGGGAAAAACTTGATCAATAATTTCGAGTCGCAAAATTTCGTAAATTATCGTTCATGACAGCGTCAAATGCTCGCAAAATCTTTTTTTTTTGTAGCTTTTCGCTAAATGAGAGTTACCTCGCTATTCTCGGGTGTGCAGATAAGCGGATGCAATTGCAATATCGAATAACTTTAAAAAGAACATTCAGACTCGGAATAAAATGACTAAAATTTTTGCAATGAGTATCCGAAATGGTTGAATTTGAAGAAAAATTATATCAGCAATGAACGTTAAAGTACTAATAAGCGTTTCGATATTTCGATGATATTAATATATTGTTCATCCAGACACTTGGAAAGAGAGAAGCTAATTTGTTTCGGTTAAAAATCATTTTTATTCAAGAAAAAAAACGTCTGTTCACCAAAAATTAACGTTTATCATTGTTGAATATTGTTTTTTTATATCGCACAGATCAAAAACTGCTACAGAGTTGCGAAAAAAATGCTTCAATCCTCGAGTTAAAACCAAGCTTCCCGCATCGTCTCGACTCGCGTCTTGTGATCGCGATCCTGGCGTGTTACCCGAGTGTTCCCCGCCCCGAACTTCAGGAGACTCCATTCCCGCGCTTCAAATCGCCGTCATCGCACGATCGATCGGAAACACATTGTCAACGTCGCATATATTCGCAATACTCGACGAACAAAGGAACAAAACAAAAGTAATAAGGAAAAAACAAATGTATTGCGTTAGACCCTTCGACGGTACGAGCGAAGGGGCATAAACGAGCATAAATAAGAAAGACTTGGAGCGTACCTGCCGCCACGTCCGCTTCGCGGAATGTGTATCTAGTCCGTGTGAACGAAACTGTATTTAATGTTGCAGAGTTTATTATTATTATTATTATTATTACGATTATTATATCATTATTATTATAACGTAACTTTAAGCGTATAACGTAGGTGTAAACGCTAAGCAATCGAAAAAAGAAGAAAACCTATCTCGCGACGCGTGTGAGGTGGGTACGCCGAGCGCTGCCGGCGATCGAATAACGAAGACGGATAGAATAACGCTCGGGGTGACTCGTTCGCGCACTAGATCCTTCCCCGTGGGTTTTTCTTTCATATTTCCCATTTTTTTTCTCGAAACTCGAATTATCCTATCCCATACCTCGGTGCTTCCCAATTGTCCCACTTCCTCCTGGTTCCTCGAGGATTTTTATTCCTCCGCGATGATTATCCTCGAGATCTCGAAGCGTCTCAGCGACGTCGATCGGAAGGACCGGTGCTCTTTCTCTTCTTTCTTTTGGTCGCGTCAATGCCTTCCGATAATACCGAAACTTCGCCGCATAAAACTATTGACATTTTTATACAAATATATATTATATTTCGCGAACTATTCGATAGATCGTACCGACCATTCGAAGAATGTTACGTATTTTTCTTCTACTTCTTTGTCCCTTTTTATTTCCTTCTTTGTATTCGATATTTTTGTAAATTAGAGAAGCATTTGAGAGAAAGAAAAATGTCATCGAAAGATCGTCGACATTGTTCTCGACGATTTCTCGTGCTTCCTCCGCGGGGAGTGATTCAGTGTAAATAATTTATTTTGTATCGAGCGCATTTATGACGAGACGAGAGACGGGAGTTTCGTATTATCGGAAGGTGCAAGGCTAATCAACGATTGATGTACCGAAGAAGCAAACATATGACGGTCGGGAGTTGAACCCTCGTTCTTTCGTATACATGAGCAATACATTGGATTAAGTTTAAGCGCGGTGAGAGAAGACATAAATATCGAGTCGTCGTGATCAGCGACGACTCGTCGCAGAAACTCGAAGTCGACGGAAGAATCGACCCGTAATTTTGCTAAGCAATTCGAGAGAAAAATAATCGAAACGCGAAAAGGTTAAAAAGAAACTATCGCGCGACGAATAACTGAAGGAAAGAGCGAAATTGAAGCTGATGTCGCTTGAAAAATGCAGAAAAAAACGTGCACTGGATATAGTCCAAGTATATACACGATTCACAAAGCACTGTTAGCTTGGCGACGATGATGACCATTTTAAACATTAGAAGAAGCGTTTCTCGGTCGTTTCCACGCAAAGTGGAACGGATACCTCGAATATCGTTACCACTTGTGAGCCGTTGACTAACCGTACCAAAATCCTGATTGTAAAACACCGTATGTTATCGACACGTTGTTCTTCCCGCTGATAATCGCATAGCTTTATCCGTGTAATAATAACATCGCGTGGACAAGGTCACGAAGGGACGACGATTATTTGTGACTTCTGATTAGAATACAGACTTTCGGAGCGATATGAAAATGCCTTTATTATTATTTTTTTTTTCAATTAATCACCCGCGATGATTCGACCAAAATAGTTCAAAAAGAAATCGACAATTCACGAAGGATTTGACTGCAATTGACAAATAGTAAAAAATTCGTTGGAAAACTTGCGAATCGCTACGAGCGAAAGACTTGAATTAACATAACAAACTAATCTTCTCTACGAGGGAATAAAATTGATTGATGGCTCGATAAAAAGCAACATTTCATCCAATCGAGCTCTTAACTCGACTCATAAGCTTTTTACTTTTATTTTTTGTTCCAAGAATAATCAGAAATAATTCCATTGCGGAGTGATTAACAAAAAAATTGAATGGAAGCTTTTCACATCGTTTCGAAAAATCGAAAAGGCTGAACCAGAAATAAAAAATATATATATATCGCAGCGATCGAAGAACGTCCGGGCTGCCTCTCGAATGAGCTTTCTTTTGTCGCCTAAGCCTCGACGAATCGTCGCCGGTGGTTTTTTGATCCGCCGCGACTCCCATGTTTTTTCTCCCGTACGACGAACAAGCTATCCCGTTTTTTATATAATATATTTGAAAACGAAGCGAATAATACCGCACTCCTTGCACGGCCCAAGGATGTTTATATGTACCTATATCGAATGTACGAAAAAAAACCTACTTGTATGTACCGAGCCAGACGTTTATCTAGAGTAATACAACATTTATTTATTATAAGCGTCTCGTACTTGGCAACGAAAATTCTTACCCCATTTATTGATCGTCCATCGACGAGTTTTCCCGTTTGATTTTGACACTGTTTTTTTTTCGTGACGATTTCCAAGGTAAGAAAGAAAACAAAAATTATTCCTTATCAGACTTTTCGCTCGTTTATTTATTTATTTTTCGTTTCACTTCGTAGATGCAACAGTGGCGTATAAAAATATGTTGTGCGGAGACAACGCAATACAGTTCGACGTGTTTGCGAAGTTCATCGAGATTGCGATACACGGAATGTCGTCGGAGCCACGTAGGAACATATTATGAACACGGTTAGTACGGCGAGAAAAGAAAAAATTACAACAAGAAGGCTCGATTTCTCTCTTCCTACGGCATTGGAGTCAATCTCGATCTCGTAACATTGTGCACATCGATTAAACCGCGAAAGTCACGAGGAGGTTCATTTTTTATCCGTAAAGCTTCGACGAGTCGTCTTACTCAACAACAAAAAGAAAATGGACGAAGAAAAGTATTAATCAATTGATCGAGAAATTATCATTAGGCCTTAAACAACTTAGGATATCAAGCTTATCGTGAAGATTCTTCGTAACGGGCTTATCCCGACCCGATATATACACACATAATTGCGATGAATGATCGACTTTATAAACGCTTTGGGAATCGAAGAGAAAAAATTCTTCGGCCCGAGTCGAGCCTTAACGCTAAAGCCGCACGATGTATAAAAAAAACATGGAATTTTCTTCATTTTGTCACGCGTTAATGCGAAATCCAACAGTTCGGAAATCGCGATACCATGATTCAAGGATTCCGAATCCTTGGCAGTCTCCTTTTTGCGATTGTATGAAAAAAAAACAGAAAGTAAATTTGATTCAGGTTACGTCGGACTAGAGGCTCGCTGACTGTCCAAATGTTGCAAAGCCTTCTTGCTGTTCTCCACGAACTCCTAAAAAAGACAAAAAGTACAGGTTTCGACATAAAAGAATGCCAATATAAATATTATTAATATCTATCATAATAATATATATCATTCAGTAAAATGATATATATTATTCTTGGCATATTAATATTATTTAATGTATACTCTTCTTATTTTTTTTACATAGAGATAAGACGATTTTTTAAAATTCGTTCCAATAGATAAAAATTCGACTCACCATTAGTCCGCGGCTCATGAAATAAGGACGATTAATTCCATCGTTCTTCTCGCAATCCTCGCAAAAGCACAGGAATATCGTGTCAATGATCATCTGAAAAAAATTATTTCGTTTACATTTTTTTTCTTCTAACGACCAACGTTCGTCGAAATGGACGAAAATGATTTGCTTACCTCGTAGATAGATATAAAGCAGTGAGCTACGAGAAAAGCAAATATACCGGCCAACGTAATTGGTACCCAAGGGTGATGTAATCCGTGTTTCTTCTGGAAAACATTCGTTATAAATAATCGCTGATAAGCGAGACAAAAGAAGACTTGTCATTCGCGAAAAAGCAAAGCCACACCTGTATCATGTAAATTCCGGAGACAACGGTGAGCGCGACAACCAAAACTTTGCCCAGGAACAGAACAAAGTCACCGACGCTGTTAATAGCCGCGACTCGTAGAATATTGCTCGACAGCGCTTGGAATGCCTTTCTTCCGCCGGTGCAGAAGCTGCATCCGTAAATTGCTGTACAAAAATTAATCATTTTCTTTGAACACAGTCTTAAAAAAGAAATCGAACTAACAGACCATTTTTTTGCATTTTACAAAAATGGCCACCTTAATAGCGTGGTTTTTTTTCCAACTATTGAAATAACAGCGTGGCGCGGCTTTAGCCTTAGCTTTAACGTACCCGTTTCGATGTAAGCATTTCTCGTGAGGAACTTGAGGGCGCATTCGAAGCACCAAAGACAACACTGACAACACCAGAGTATTCCTCTCGCGCAGTCGTTGTCGAGTCCTTTCAGACGATTCTGAATGAACGCGAATATCGCGCGTACCAGACGAACAACTCCGATTACCAAAGCTCCAAAGGCGACCGTGCCGAGATGAAAACGCACGAGGGTGCCCGCGCTGCGCGTCACTGCCAGTGACAGTCTTTTCTTGTCTCTTCAAGATACAGAAAAAAATATAAGTACGTCGAGTCGCTGATGATAGAGATTTTTTTGAAGCTTTTAATCGATGTTCGTTTACCTCGTGAAGAACCAACGAGCTACCGCACCTGCTACGACCATGTGCTGACAGCCCAGGAAAAACTCGAACATCACAAAGTACATAAACAGATTGTACCATCTCGCAGTCTGAAATCATAAATCATCAGTAATCCATTTTTTTTGTATTCAATGCTCTAAAATGAAAAAAAAAAAAAGAAAAAATTTGAATTTTTTCTTACAATGAGAATCGCATCTTTCTTATAATGAAGATGATTCTTGCGATTCTTGTACAAGTCGCCGGCGCTCTCGATCCAAAGTATACAGTAGAGCCACGCGATGAGTGATAGGCCAATTAGTAGATACGTCTGAAAAAAGCAAATTGTCAGAATTTTATAAAAGTTCGAACGAGAATCTTCATTCTGCTTTTACCGTCTGTTGCAAAGCTTCTCCACGAGAATGTCACTAACAAATTTTTGCTTCCGCATAGAGGGAGCTTCGTAAAGGACATTGAACACAAAATCGGAGAGCAGTGTTGAAATCTGATTACATTTTTTTTGGCTCACTTTAAATTGACCTAATTGAATTTAGCGTAAAATTAAGGAAACAATCAATCGCGCAAAATTCGAACGTTTTACTCAATACATATCGATAAAAAAAAACGCGTAAAATCTTAACGACTGCAACGATTTTGACGAAAATTGAAATGGATATTGAAGGTAAATCCAACCATATGCTCCGTAAATTTTAGCTTGATAACTAAAAACGTTCTTAAGTCAGAGACGCGGAAAAAAAAATTCCTGAAAACAAAGCTTTCTGCACGAGAAAGCAAAGAAGATATTAAAAAACCAGTGTTCCTTACGTAGATCGGCTGAAGCAACAATACTGGCATCGCGTAGACGGCTTTGCCGGCTTCCCTGAACAGCTGAACGACCAGAGCGATTCTCTTTCTCATCACGAGAACAACGAGGACGACTACAACCTTGAATACAAATAAGACGTTCAATTAAAATCGAATAGGAAAAGCGTTCTTTTTGTTTTGTTTTTATAATGGCAATGTGATTCATACCGCAACGACGGTCATTATGATCGCGTACGTCATATATGCTGTAACGCTTGCATCTTCCGCGTGAAGTTCGCCCGAAGTGACGGCTTTTTTTTCCTGATACCATGCGAGCCTGAAATGAAAAATAATATCGACAGTCATACGGAACGCTTTTTTCGATTTTTCTTTGAGGTAGTCCGAGCGACTATTTTTTTCAAAGATTTTTTTATTAGAAAAAAAAGTTAGGTAGATAATTTGTTGAAGTTTTTTTTTTTCATCAATTTGTTGATAACTTTTTCGAATTATTATTATGCAAGTTCAATCTTTCGAACATGTGGTAGATTTTTTTCAGGTTTTAATCCCATTGGCAAAAATTCGAAATTCTCTCTGAATCTCACATTTCTTCGGATTGAACCGCTCGGACTTCCTACAATAACATAAATCGAATTAAAAAAGGAACACAATTGTACAGTACCAAAGATAGACGGTCCCTCCAATCGACACGAGGACAGAGCCAGTCAGTACTATGTAGATAACCCATTGAACGATGTAACGGAACGCGATGAGAATACCGAGGGAAATTGCTGCGCAAACCGGGTGGAAACGGTGATTGAGAGTAAAGTCAATTACGAATTTAGAGTGGGTTTCGAACCCGGTCTCGTACTCGAGTGGGTTCTCGGCGAAATATTCGTGTATATAAACGTACCGAGAGCTATCAGCAACAGGTAAACCAACTCGCGCCAAGCAATGTTCAGATCGCTCGAAGCCTCCTGAAATGTTTACAACTTTCGTAACAAGCCATTGTGGACCACTTCGTAAACGCGGAGTTTGGTTACACCGAAATCTCATTGCACATTCATTCCCAACCCTCCAATCCTCGCTGGCACCGATGTTTCGAGGACTCTTTTTGCCCAAAGTTTGTTTGCGCCGAAGTGCCCTTTCGATTGAATGAGTTCTACCAAGCATTTCATCAAGCATTTCATCTCTCGGAAACTCGACCTACATTTTTTTTCAATTTTCGCCTTCGTGTTCTGTTTTTGTTTTTTTCAAGTTTAGGCTCCAATTAATCCAGCGAATATTTTCGAAAGCGTTAGTTTGTGCGTTTCTGCAGCTCTTTCAGCAACGAGGTGAAAGGTTGTGATTAAGATCGTGAAGAACTAAGTAAGCTTGATACTCACGTTAAAGAAACTCTGGAGCCCGAGTCGTTGAATTACGGAATTAGCGCTCTGAGTAATCTGCTTCGGTATGCAACGATTGAGGAAAGCGATGCTGTAATGAATGTTTTTCTTCAATTTTGTTTCCAAGAAAAATATTTCGAAACATAAACGAAATATTGAATAAGTTTACTCACGTTTCCGGCCCGGCTGTGCAGTTTCGAACGCATTTTCTGGACTTGACGCCGTTCGCACCGGTTTCGAAGAGAAGGTATCTGTTCATAAATTGCGGAGGATTATTCATTAGATCGACAATAAATTATGCTAAATGCATCGTTTTTTTCAATGGCATTTAAGATACGAGACGCTCACTTCATGTCCGTGTTATCGGCGCCTTTGCACGCGAATTCTGGCATGTCGGTTTCTGGAAGAGTTTTTCGACCGCACACGTTCGCGCAATCGTCGTAGCCATTGATAATCCGATAAATGTCGCCTTTCTTTACGGCGCTCGTCATGAAGAAACCCTTGAATATATTTTTTTAGTAGCAAAAACGTTGAAATCGTCTATGGGTATTGTTTACGGTGAATTATCGCTCCAACTGTAATTCATTTATTTTTTAACTTACGAAACCACCGATGAGAAGTACGAGAATTATCAACGCGATAATGTCCGTGCATGATCTTTCGGTGGTGAATACTCTTTCGGTATCGCCTAAGGACGGTTCCTCCTGGTCCGGTGTCTAAAGAACGAAAAGCCTTTGATTAAAGATAAAAAATAAAATAATTTTCGATCTTGAAAATTTGTCAAATCACATCCGCATTTCGACCAATGTAAATTCTAACCTTTGACCTGCTATCAATCGACTCTGACAGACTCATAGTCGCTCGAGACAATTTAATAAAATAATAATAATTGTAAGACGAAAGCAAAATTCGGTACTTCGAAAGAGACAAGGTTGATATTTAGTCGTGCTTATGAGAGTGCACGTCCACGAGGGAATAGCCAAAATCACTGTGAAACTTTTTTTTTAATAAGTGTAAAATTTCATTAGTGGCAAAAAAAGAAAAGAAAATCACACAGTGCCCTCGAAAAACGTGCATTCTCTTACCACGGGTTCTACCTTCGACGCCGCCTCGTCCGAGCACCCGCAGCAGCCCATCCTCGATATCAAAAGACGACGATTCAGCCACGATAACCGCAAACCTTTTCGAGTCTTTTTATTCTGCGAGTTATCCGCGCATTCGGAGACTCTCGGTTGTCCGCCCGGGGGTGCCGAAGCACTTGCTGCAAACATTTAAAAAAATATATATAATTATTCTCGTTAATCTTGCGTGTGATGTACCGAAGCAACGAGATAGAAACATTCTGGAAAAATGCATATGTATTAAATAAGATTAACATATAATTTTCATTGAGTAACGACGATCCATAAAAACAATTAAATTCGTCATTTTGCAGAAAATTAAACCATGTATTAAAAATATTGAGATTTAAAAAATGTAGAGCTTTACGTTTAGTTAACAATCTCCATATTACGACACGGTTTGCTATTAATATAATTTTTTAGAAAATTCATAAAGGCTTGATTATCCATTGGATTATCTTTTATGAGCAATCGTTCCATTACCATGATCAAACGATCACGATCAATCGACAATGCGCAACATTTTTTTTTTATCCCGGCCAATCGTAAAACATTCGCGATTCGTCTCGAGTCTCGGTGCGCCACATTTAAATTCCGGAATAATTCAGCAATAGTGTTTTTTCGCCTGCCCGTAGAGTTCCCTCGTTCGGACAATTCTCTCCGCGTTGATACGTTGTCCGAACGGCCGAGCGCGGTCGGCACGCCGTATCTTATTATGCACACTCGGAGCACGAATAATCCGGACGAGCCGGAAGAGAGGCAACCGAGAGACCGTTTCGCGGGATGGCACAGCGAAATCGATCGCGCCATCGAACAAACTTGGCGAACACGCGACTGCGTCCGCGTGCGATTAGCCAGTAAAGTGCATCAGGATACGAGCTCCCGGAATCGCGAGCTTCGTAGCAACGTCGTGTTTTTTCCTTTTTTTTTTTTTTGAGTCACGTTACAGCCCACGACTATCTCGACGGATCGTCGATGCGGCCGTTCTATATGTCACGATGCTGTTGTTATATCCGCGCATGCAGCGAGTGCATATCTTCACAGTATTCCCTACCAATACGCGAGAGAAATGAAACCCACCGACACGGTACAGCTAAAAAAAAAAGAAGAACGACGCGCCTCGGCTCTTTTGCGAAATTATGCAAGTATCGCTCCCCGAGAGAGAAACGACCAAGCGCCACAGTCACATTCCGTATCTGTAGGCTTCTATATGAAAATTATTTACGAGGAGTATCTTTCCGCGGATACGACAGCGTCGTCCCTACACACGACCTTTTTTTTCTCCTCTTTCCTACGGGATTACACAACGCGATAGGCGAGGGGTCGAGATATATTTTGCGTTGATACCGAGCAAGAGAGCCTAAGGGCGGATAGGGAAGCTTTTTTTTTTATCGCCGAATGATCGCTAACAAGATTACCCGATGGCGGGAAAAGAATGTTTCGTACACCGCAACGCCGCGATAAAAGTCTCGAGGTGCGATAAAAGCTTCTGCGACGAAAGGCCCCCCCGCGACTCTCTCTGGATCTTTATATACGATTCACTCTCCCTCCTTTAGGTCTCAGACTGATTTCACTTCTTGGAATAATACGATGCTCGAATAATCCGAAAACGTACAAGTTCCTTCGCCGCTTTGTCGGCTCGGTGAGTCACACGCGCGTCGTTGACATTGTGTCTGGCGAGGACAAGACGATCGCGACTGAATCGCGACGTTGCCCCTCTCCGCAACTTTTGTCTACTCTCGCGGGTTTTCGTTCCTTGCGGGAACATTCTTTTTTTTCTCGGTCAAGGTGTCACGCAATACTCGTACGCGATTAATTATCCGAGTGCGTAACGCATAGGCGCGGTCCTGCTGCGGTCGCGGTTTTATCCCTGCGATCTCGAAGCGCGCTGGGACACTGGAAAAACAATTTTTTTTTGTTTAATCCATTGCGAGTTGGCGCTCCAAGTTTTGGTCTAACGAAACCGGCGGTTCTTTAGAGCCTCGCTGACGACGAATAGTTTTTTTTAATGCTTATCACATTCACGATGAAAAGAATTCGCTGGAATTTAATGTTACTGGAAGGTTTCAAGCATAAAACGGGGAATTGAATTGAATGTACAATTATGGTAAAAATTTAATTACAGCCTGTCGAGAATCATAAAAATTCTTTAATTTTGATAACTTAGTTGATTATACTTTTTACTAAATTTTATACTTTAATTTACTTGTGCAAGAACTTTGAGGCCAATGATTATTCTTATTTCATTGTAAAAGCATATCGATTCTTTGTCCCCATTGATGCATTATTGTAACAGCTTATTCATAGAAACTTCCAGTACCAGGACAATAATTTTCTTTTTTTTACAGTGATGATTTATTATTTCAAAGTAAAACGCACAAAGTGTATGTTTTCGATGAAATATTTTACGTCGTTTTCTTTTATTTTCGCTGTGGAGAAAGTCTGTGTGTTTCTTTATTGAAATATGAGACGCGAGTTGCGAGACGAATTTTGGCATCACAATATAGATGCGTTTTTTTTCGTTCGAAACGAATCAACTACAGGGTGTCTGAGGGGTCAGTTCAAATTTTTTCGTTTCGAGGGTGGCTCTATATTATAATTTTTTTTGTATCGTTAAAAATCGCCCGGCAGAAATCGGCGGCGAGGCGCATTCGTCGCGTTCTTTGATCACTAACTTGGAGTTTATTGCTTATCGATTCGGCGAAGATTGACCTTTACGTTAATATGATTCCCATGGTTTATTTCCTTTTGCAAATTACACAGAACGGGAAAAAAAATTGTAGCATGAAAAGGAGGAAATGAAAAAATAAAAAAGGAAAACATAATCGCACTGAAGGATCGTTTGACACACATTGTCGGTCTAGCGAACTGGTCGCCGGAGTTTACCCAGTGCAATGGTAGAACGTAAACTGGGTTACCAGCGTCCTTAGAAAAAACTAGAATAAATAAAAAAAAACGGAACGAAAGCGACGAGTATTGTAGAGAGGACGACGACCGTCGGTGCGGCTCGTTTGTTGAGCGTGCAAATACAGGATGCTTCACAATCGATACAGCTTTTTTTTGTACCTGCAGTTGACTATAAAAGACTTCGGCAAACTTTTTTCTCGTACCGGTTTTCACGAACCTTTCTTTTTATTTTGCCAAAGTCAGTTTTTTTACAAGTCGAGTCAACACTATTACATCGACGTTTTCAAAAAGTGCATAACATTTTGAAAAAAATCACACGTTTTTCAAAAAAATTGAGAAATTATTTTCATTTGAAAAAAAACATTGTTTAACGGACGATTTGTTGAACGAATGTTTTTTTTTTGTCAATTTGTTAGTGATATTTTGCAATTATTATATTGCAATCAATCTTTTCAGCATCGCGTATATGCTTAATTTTTTCCAAATCTTTATCTCATTACAAAGAGTTCAAAATCCTCACGGTTTTTTACGCGAAACTCACTTCTGATCGGACGGTAACGGAAGAACTACCTTAAAGGATAATTTTAAAAAAAATTTCTTCATAGCCGCATTACAATTTTTCAAATATCTGGATTCGTGATAATCAGCGTTGGATATTTTCAGCAATTTCTTTTTTCGAATTTCTTTCAATCGCGTCGAAGCTTCTATTCTGAATGCCTCTGTAGCCGATGTGTGCACTTGCACAAAAGAATGTGGACTGTCGTGACCGCGTGCAACGCTAGCGAGCCGCTGCTTCTCACTCCTATAATTTTTATGATAGACGCGCGCGGAAAACACGCGAGAAACTTACGGCGGTGTTTAGCATCGTTCGTTCGACACTGGTTATATCGCGTTCTTAACCATTACGTATACGCGTACCGAGTACGCGCCAATATCCGTTGGAAAAAATCTAGGTCGTGAAGCGACTCTCTCGAGACTCGAGAAGGTTTGACATCAAATTTCTCGTCAAAGAACCACTTCGCTCCGATTTTTGCCGTTCAACCTTTTTTTCGCCGCTCATTTCTTTTTTTTTCGATTCAGCAATAAAAATCTCCGAATTTTCAAAATTTTATTGTTTCAGAATTTCGTACAACATCAATCTCATGAATGTCGATCGCAACAATAGCT
This sequence comes from Ischnus inquisitorius, assembly GCA_963924025.1. NCBI lineage: Eukaryota > Metazoa > Arthropoda > Insecta > Hymenoptera > Ichneumonidae > Ischnus > Ischnus inquisitorius. Next base: position 11,550,465 of record OZ001252.1, read on the forward strand.
TCGCATGAATATTTTTTTGTATCATATTATTAATATTATTATTTTTTGATTCCATCCCGTGAAGCACGTCGACATTGCATACGCAGAGAAAAATCTTGTGCGCGTTGTAAAATCCGATTGGCCGTGTCCGGTCGCGAAACCGCATGATCGGCGTGAGTTTACAGTAACGCCTGCATCGACACTTTGTTTGATCAACGCGCGTGCGGATTAACGTGAGGCGCTAAAGAATAATAAATCCTGTTGACGATTGCACGGTCTCGCGTTGCTAGAGAATTCTGACTCACCGTTGTTCTCCGTCATGTTGATTCTCTTCGAATAATTTCTTTCCCCGTGTTTGCACCACTTGCAATCCGATCCCCTCAAGCTCCCGTGCTTCTCCACGTAATATATTTCGCGATAAACTTTCGTAAAAAAAATTTGTTTTTTTTCAAGAAAAAAACATTCTCTTTCACTTTATATGGGGCGTTTTTTATGCTATTGAATGTTACGAGTACTGTGTGTAAAGAATCGTCCCAAGGTATACGAGGGCCAAGAAATTTATTTCGCGATAAACTCTCGTGGAAAAAATATGTTTTTCAAATTTTTTTTTAGAGTAAAAAAATTCTTTTCTGTGAGGTGTTTTTTTTATTCTATTGAATGTTACGAGTACTGTGTATAAAGAATCGTCCCTAAGCATACGAAGGGCTGAGCTCGACTGCAGGGATCGTAGCGTGTTGCGTGTTTGCGCCGTAGTAGGCCTCGAATATAAGCCACGGAAAAAGGGAGTACACGGCGGATCGTATACGTAGGTAACACCGGGTCGTTACTCTCCTTTGGTGCAGTCGAAAGCGTCCAAACACACCTGCCCTTCGGGTAGATAGCGCGGCGAAATCCCCAAACATTCCCCCTCTTCGATGGAACGTTTCGCTCGGTCGTTGCTATCCCCCCACCGCTTGTTGAAACCCCGACAAGCAGCACCACCGATAGTTCTACGAACCCTCCTATCATCCCCTTAATACTATATGAATCCTTGTATAATTTTATACACCTATAGATCCAAACGGATATTGGATTATCTCAGCGTGACGGAAGGCTCCGGAATATCAATTATTAATCGATATTAACATCAATAAAGGATCAAGTTATTTATGTATAAACAAGCTAAGTAAATATTTGTCAATTATCCAACAGCCGTTGAAATTCATGCTTCACACCAAATATAAATATCGTTATCCATCGCACCGACGTTTCGTCGTAAACGTCGCGAACGACGTAACGACGTAAAAAATTCAAGTCGTTAAAAGTGAGAATTACGAATCTGATAGCCGTGATGACGGAAATTCAATTTAACTTCATTTGAAAAATCAATTTTTTTATTTCATGCATCAATCGTACATTGGCGTTCGTCGATACAGACTTTCCAGGTGCAATCCAATCTTTAACACCGATCGTTGCCTCGAGTAATCATGTTGAAGGGATCTAATTGGTGTTATTAGCTGTGACTTCGAATTTCATTCTTCGACGATAAAATATAATCGTTCCGCGAAGCAGCGCGGTGTTTTGAAGCTGCGGGGGACTGAAACAATTCTGTTTCTCGAGGGCGACCCCCCCTTCTCTATCGACGCTGCGAAACTCTCGTCGTAGCAACCGTGGCAACGAGAGTTTCGAACAATAGCAAGAGTAAACCTGGCAACCAGCCATTAAGCTCGATTCCAACGGTAAGTTGCACTAGGCGCACGGAAATGGGAGGCTCGTAGAATGGAAAATTTACCGGTGGCATAGGTACGGCATTAGCGCGGGAGTTACATACAGTATAGAACGGTCTACCGATGCGTTATAATAATATTCCCATGAAGCCGACTCGAGTGCACACAAACGACAGAAGGAGCCACTCCTGAACTTTGTGTGACGAACAAACACGTTATTCGAGAGGGCTGTGATACGATCTCGAGACACGAGGCTTTTTTCATAGCACTCGCTCGCTAATGCGCTTCGACGTTCGATATTAATTAACCGCATCGTGACAAACGCATGACGTCGGTGCACGAGCGTCGACGAATTCTTCAAAGGCTACTTTCAGAGGATCGAATAAAACGACGTCGAAGTTAGGCGCTATCAAAATACATGGCCCACTTTTAATTACTGTGTTCTTGACTCAGAAAGCATATTCGTGAGAACGACATAACTTTTACTGTCCCTGGAAAACTTTTTATTATCATAATCAAAGTTGGTTGTACAAGGAAAATTTTGTTGTTTCGACAAATCTGGTTTCTGAGTCTTCATTTTCGTATTCGAGGAAAAAGATCATTACCTATATAATATTTTATTTGTTGGAACGAATATCGAAAAAATTACGAAGAGTCGCCGTTATTTGGTCGACGAAAATATTCGGTCGAAGCAACGTTTAATTAGCCCCAGAAATAATTAGACTCGAAGTAATTTCGTATCCAAAGAAAAATCAATACATTTTTTTTCATTGCGAATATATTTCACTCGAAGAAGAGAACTAAAAATATGAGAATTGCGACGACTATTTAGTCAGTGGGTGTATTTAATTATAGCGACGATTGTCAGCAGAAATATTTGCATTCAGCCGTAACTTCGTGACGAAAAATATATATGTGTAGCTCCATTAATTGATACTGCGTTTCCGAATTTAATGAAGCCGCTAGGCGTGTAAACCGTGCGATTCGCGAAATTTCCAAACGTCACTTTGAATTAAACTCTGGCGTCGAGGTTTGACACAAATGCTGGGTGAATTTATCGCCTGTCCGCTCATTGCCAATGTGTATTAGCCCATAACAATTCAGCCGTAAGCAACCGGACACGAGGCACCGCATTATTTGTCCTCCGATCAACAAGTATCAGGGAAATGGGTTTCTGTGTAAATTCGAGGTGTCAAGTGCACGGTTTTCCATCGAGGGGAGAGAGAAAGGGGGGGGGGGGGGGGGGGGGGGGGTCAAACGTGTGGTTATGCGGTTTATGACCTCGATTCGCCGCGGGTGTGATTTCATACGCGTGAATCGTTCGTCGCAATCGTTTGCGGTTTTGTACGAGAATCCGACTGCGTATAATTGGAGCTATATGAGAGTCAAATGTAGGATGACAGATATCGTTCTCGTTACGAATAATTGTTCGGCGATTTTACCCATTAGCCGGATCGCGCGATTCTGCCAGCTTTTTTTTCAACACAATGAAAATAAAAATACTACATTAATCGGAGCTCTGCAGAAAACGAGCTATTTAAATTCTTGAATGAAAAAAAAATGCCGTTTTTTTGTGTCATGAAACAAAATACCGGTTCTAAGGAAAGTTACGCAACTATAAACTTGTCAGGTCTCCTCGACCCATTTATAATCTTGAAGGTGCATAAATCTTGGGTTTACCCAAAAAATGAACGTACAGAAAAAACCGATGTTAGATTTTTTTTTTTTTCTTAAAATTTTGCCGTCCTATCTCGAGATAGCGCGTGTCTGTTACTGAAAAATATATATCACTGCTATTATTAGATCACAGTTTGCCTTCGAGTCGCTCTTCTGTGTTGCAAATTTCTCGGAAGATATTCTGAGTCACGTATCTTGTGTCCGAGTGGAATCGTCGTCGATCTAAACACCGCGACAGAAATACGAGTGCGTGCGTGCACGCTTGGATGTTGCATAAGTGAACGTAGAACGTCTGGAGCCGAGGCGTGATCCCGCGTATGCCGAGGGATTCGAGACAAAGGGGATCGCGACCGGCGTTGGTGTACGCTAGAGTGCATGCGGGGCAGGGGAATCGCATGCCAGAAGATCCCCTTCGCGTTCTACCTCTACTCGACAGTGAAATTTGCCTTTACGGTGAAGGTGAACGTTTCGCTATACTTTCTGCTGTGATTTCGGTCGTGGAACAGGGTCATGTTTATCGCGAGCAATGTCGAATGCGAGGAAGAAAGGAAGGAAGAAAATTAACGAAAAGGTCGTTGGAACCTTATGCGCGCGAGGATCCCCAAGCGCGCACTACGGAGACCTCTCAGCGGGTCTCGTTTCTGCGCACACTTTGCTATGCTGTCGACGCGGCTCCGACTCGAATCCCGTCGTTGGCTGGATTCGTTCAGGGCTGTCCATGGTTTCACGCAAACCGAGCCACGGTTAATCTCCGCTCGCCCAATTGAATACAAGAGATAAAAGTACCGAATAAACGCTCGGATAATTATTCGGGTCAATCGTTCATTATACCGGTGGACGCGAGAGATTTAGAAAGTTGGCGCGATCGTTCACAATGTCGGAACCGATGAGACCCGCGATGCATCCGCGACGCGTGCAACGGAAGGATGACGAATAGAATTTCCCGCGACGAACAAAATGCGATGTATTTTTTAGTTCGATCTCAATTTTGTGGTAGCATTTATTTTATTTCGGATTAATGCCTATGAAATTGGACTAAAGGAATCGATACAGAAAGAAAATATTATTATTATTATTATTATTATTATTTATCAATTATTATTTAATATTCGGGCAGGTATTAGATGTTTCGATGTAGACAAGAGACAGATGATTTTTTTTTATGACCATATAAAAAGGCCTCGATTTCGAAAAAGAAAACGGTTTTGTTTGCATAAATTTGGTCGTCGAGACTCTATATTTCTTTTCTGGCTTTAAGGCTCGTAATTTTTACCGTATACTGATAATGTCAATGTTTTCTTGAATGTTTCCTTCAAAATTTTATGAACGTAGCAAAAATAATGCGTTAAATTTCTAGTTAATTTTGTGTTTGTCTACCGAGAACTCTCGATCGCGCCGTTCATGGTCGTCGGTAGTTTTCGTTTCAAGGTCAGCCGATCATTTCGCCGAGTTTCTCGGCCGGGGTTTTCGGGCCACGCACTTTCGGACTCCGGACTCATGAAATTTTTTTCGAATTTCTTGATTTCGGCAAAGCTAGTCGCGGCGAATTATAACTGTTTGATATAACACGGCGGCGAGAGTTGCATGTCAGGCAAGATAAGCCGGAGATTATTTGGTTCCCAACCTTGGGCGTTTGTATCCTCGACAGCGGCACGAAAATAATATTTCATGATTCTTTTGTTCGTCGATGATTGAAACTTGTATTCCGAACAAAATCATCGCGATCAACTCACCTCTTTATAAATCCTTTTTTTTTTGTCTATCGATCTATCGATCGATCACCAGTGTGGACAAGTTCTCACGAAACTTCGATGAAGCACTGCGCGATCGAGGTAAACAAAAAAAAACACAAAGATCTACAGCAGTCCGATACTTAGATCATTCGCGAGTTTCCGCGCACCGATAACAGCTCGAAATCGATGTTCAACTCGAACAAGCCGACGAATTCGTTGTAATTATTGACAGCCACTCATCCGAGTTCCGATAACAATTTTCGCGTATTACGCCGAGCGATGCGGCGCTGAAATCAACTGAATTCACGACTGATTAACCAAAGTCTCCGAACTGCAGACAAGCTTCGAATCGCAACTGAAATGATCATCTGCGCACTCGCTAATTTATTCTGGATCAATTTTCATCGACCGATTCGCGTTCATTGTTTTTCCTTCATTGTCAATTTATGTTCTCATTATTGCGTGAAAAAAATTGACTCGAATTTATTTACGTATGCATATATTATCTTCACAGTATAAACAAATTTCCAGTCTATATGCGATAACTGAAAACAACACGTCGCGATCGGTATCTGTGCGTGATTTGTTTACAAGTCCGTTTTATTTATACTTTTCGTTTCAACTCGATTGTTCCACTGAATACTCTACGACGCGCAAGGATGAGAGATCGTCGCTCTTCCCGCACCACTGACTCTCGAGCGCTGTGCTCGACTGTTCGTTGTTTAGTTGTACCGGACCGAAGAGCGGAGAGAGAGGCCCGCACACTGTGCCGTGACAACGCGCTCACTGTACGGTTAGGTGTGTATTCCGCACCGTCGTGCCATGTGCCGCAAACTGTAGGAATATATTCTCCGGAGAACCGCCGCTCGCGGTATGGAGGTCGTCATCGTCGGTGCGCGCTACGAGCTTGGAGAACGTAGAGAAAATTCTTCGGTCGCCCGCTTCGAACTCGTCGTGTGTGTCATACACGCACGCAACGGCCCGCGCTGCGACTGGAGACGAACGAAATTTTATCAACTCTTTCTCCGGTACTCGCCACGGGTGTATTTTGCTTTATCGCGCTTATCGCCTTTAGGCCTCGCTATTACGATTATTGTTTCTTTTTCGTTCGCGCTCGTATTTCTACAATTTACAAATCTCTCGCGTTCGTTAATTTGCTCTAGCATCCGCGCGTTCGAGGAAATAATTAATTAGTTCGTCGCGATAATCCTAATGACTTTGTTTTTTTTTTTAGTCATCACAACGTGTACTTTTTTTTTTTCGCGAACCACTGACAGAGACAAGCGCGCGTCGCGACTTTGTTCGCGAAGTCGCTCGGGACTCGGATCTTTCCGCGGGCCGCTCGTGCGATTCCCCGACCTATCCACTACTGCCGAACAGCACTACCGCCTTAGCGACGAAGCTCAAGACTATCCTCGCGCTCGCACGTGTGTGCACTCGAGCGGGTACACGCGAGATACGTCCGAGTACAAAGAGTTTATCCGTTTTAGACTGTTAGCTCGGGAGAGTTTTTGTTCTTCTGAAGTCTTTATCGCGGGGAGAATAATAATTACGATTACGCGAGCAGAGCCGATTAGAAGGAATTGAATAATTCTCGGTTACGACAACGATTCGAGCGCTCGCGAGGGTATACGGCTCTTGTATATCGAGTGTCGTACATGTCTGGGGCGTGTACTACGCTGCGAGGGATTTGTCCCGAGGTTTCTCCGAGCAGAATAATCGCGAGTATGCTTACGGAGCTATTGTTTGATGGGCGTAAATACGGCTTACTCGAGGCAAAATTAATATTTACTCCGTAGTACAGGCTTTGTTATTTATGAGACGACATTTTAAGAAAACTGCGGCGTCTTGGAGTACGTTTTTCTTTATTTTCCAGGCAATCGGAAGTCAGCCAAGTTTTTTTGAGCGTTCTTATTTTTGTTTTCAAGACCCCGAAGCTTGGAACGATTCGGAATTCTTATTTCTGCTTCTCGAAGATCCCGGATGCTATATTTGTCAACATTATGAGAGTGGAGCATCCAACAGTGAAAAAGCAAGGAAATTATTTTGAGTCATTATTTCCGTTTCGATTGCCAAAAAATAGGGGTTATGCGACCAAGAAGCTTGCCCATTTTTTATTTTCAATGTCTTTTGTTTATGAAATTTAGCTTGATTATTGAGGGGGTCGAAATCATTTTTATTGTTGGCGCGCCAACGATAATTTTTCCCAAGGGGCAAAAAATCTCTTAAAGAATCAAGCATTTGGGAGGTGTTAGAACTATTGATTTTGCGTAACAATAATATTAAAAAGTTTCTAACAAATCGATGAAAAAAAAATTGCTCAACGAATTACCCTGCAACCTAAATCTATTCTTCAACAAATAAAACTGTCAATGTCAAAGGAAAATTCTGTAATGATTCATACGGATCAAAAAAAATTTACAAATCGTATGCATCGGGAAAAAAAGTAATAGTGATCGATCTATAGCAAACATTTTTCAAGCAACGCGAACTTATTGTATGGCCAGTTTCAAAAGAACTGTTTATCTTGAAATATACGTCAATTTCCAAAAAATAATAACAAGGCCAATTGGGCCAATTTAACAACATCAACATTTGCCGTCGGAAAAAAAAGAGCCACGGAACGAATGGTAAACAATTTAATTTTGACCATCCTCTCAGTCAATTGTCGAAGAAAAAATTACAGCCCGTGAAGGTCCATATCCTGAAGAACTAAGCTTGGGACTCAAAAAGCGGCTTTGAACGCGCATGAACACCGGGGCGAGGGGGCGTTACGCACAATGAACCGCGGCGAGCTTACAATACATTCATTTAGCGCGGACACTCATGATAATTGGACGTTCGGATAAACCAATTCACGGATTGGGAATAATTGGGACTTCGGATGATCGAGGTTCTACTGTAATGCTCAATTTTACTTAACGCCTTATTTGTGCCAAGAAGCTAGCTCGACTGTACATCGTCGATTGTTTTTTTTTTCATTATTATCTACGGTGACCCGTATTGCCCCACTGACGTAGCCGTACCGCCGCCCAAAGCTCCTAAAAAAGCAACAACGATCGAATTTTGCGAATAATACAATCAATCTTACCGTCTTCGAGAATTAGGCCGAATTTCGCGTTTTTCTACTCGAGATGTCGCATGCTGGATGCTGCTCTGTGGACCAGCACTGCGAGACTCTTCGATCGCGTCGCTAAAGCATCTTACATCTCTCGATGCGACGGAGCGGTGGCGTTGTAAACAATATTTTTTTCTCTCTCTTCTTTCTTTCTCTCAATAAGCCAATGAATGTCATTCACTCTCGCTTGTTCATCAGGATTATTTTTCTGTATGATGATGTTAACAATGATAATGATAAATAATATTTGTTTATTTTCTCGATCGTTTCAGTGAATTCGAAGCGAAACGGAACTCTGGCCGTGATGCTGCGAACCGCGAGCTCCGTTTACGCGCTGCCCGGGCCGAGGCCGCAAGTGTCGAGAGAAACTCCGCCAGGTCAGCCTCTGATGTCGAACCGAGCAACCAAAATCCTGCAGAGGCGAACGGCGCTTGCGCATTCTCCGTTCCACCGCGACTGGTACGCGCGAGATGCGGCGCGAATTTTGGATCCGCGCGACGTGAGTTTTATCCGCGTATTTCTACGAATCGGTGAGCGTGGATAATGAGGACGGTACAAATTTATATTCATTTATGACACGATTAATTCTTCAAGCATTATCGTCGCGTCGGGCGCGAAGCATACTTTTTGTACGTATTCGCCAGCTTAAAATTGTTATTTTGTCTGTAAGATTTTAAATACTGCTTCTAGGATAATTCGGAAAATAATTCATCAGATATCTTCGTATGCCTTTTCACGTGAGCTTTCCAAACGGCTCGGCGCAGATAAGTATTTTCAGGTATTTTAAGTGTCAATTAATATTTGGAAGGACGTTCTATATTCAGTGTCAATTATCAAGTACTTGAAAGTACGTTACAAAATGTCTGTTCTTGCTATTAACGAAATATCAGATGTCCTAAGAGAGATTCATAAATAAAAACTCGACGGAATAGACATTTAAGAAGTAATTAGCTTTCCTATCAATACCCAAGAACGAAATAACAAATAATAGAGCTGGAAACTTTTTCGTCCTCAAACGATTCCAAACGATTTTTTTTACTAATCACAAATTTGAGAAAACATTCGAAAAAAAAAATGCGTAGGCCAAATTAAATTTTCAATTTTTATCCACTGTTTTCTAAATTTATAGCAATTTTATCCGTAATTTCATTTCAATATCGTTCTAAAATGACCTCATATTTATTATTAAATTCGTGTCCATGTGCCCATATTGAACCGTTGTTCTCCAAGTATTACATTAAAAAAAATAGATATATAAATCGAGACCCCAATATTTTGAAGAATATTCTCGAACAGTCATTGAACTCGATGAAAACTGATCTATCCAACGTGCTCGTCGAACAATCTCGTCGTTCAGCCCATAATTTTAATATCATTAATCAATCGTAAACCGCGAATATCGCATCGATCGCTTCAGCGCGGCAGCGCTCGTCTTAATTGGATTACGTTGCGCGCAATTTACCGACCTAGCCCGAAGAATAGCAATGGGCAAAAATGGTAATGCCTCACAGGATTGCTTGTAAAATAAAATTTTTATTTTATCGGGAAGTTTTCGAATTCCTCTCCGCATCTTTCAGCTGAGAATGATACGCTCCTCAGATCAGCCAACGTTTTTAGGAACAATGACAAATCGTTTTCATCCGGAAAAAAAATTCGGTTGCTGGGTAGTTCGTTGAATAATTTTTATTTTCATCAATTTGTTAATGACTATTTATTTTTTAAGATTTTTATCCCATTAGACGGGCGGAATTCTCTCTGAACTCTCTTTGAATCTCACATTTCTTCGGACTGTACCGCTCATACAACCTTAAATTTTCATCGAGCATTCCGAAGTATTTTGCGAATCGGAAATTGCGAAATCTTCCTTCGGACTCTTAACCTCATAAATTAATTTCAACGCACGATGATACGGAGCGTCAAAGGTCCGAGTACGCATGATCGTTACTCGCGACTACCGGTCATTTTCATTCTGTCGTCTGTGACGAAACATCGGGCAGTCGCTCGGAAGCGCGTGCATACAGACGGGCGCACACAGACACACAGATGCCAACGAGACTGACACGGCTTTTATAATACCTTCTTTCCGGCGCCTACTCACTTTTGCGAATATCAACGCGGCGCCGATCCGAGAGAGTTTCTTCTTCTCCCGCATCAGCATCGCGATGGCCCGTTGCCAGAGAGCGTAGCTCGAAGCTTCGAGGCTGCATATACAATCCCTTGGCTCTCGATTCTTTCGTTCTCGTTCCTTTCTCGCGACTTCGAGTTACGCGAGAGTGCATAATTTATGCAACCGCGCTAATGTCCGAGATATAGCGTAGATGGGAGATCCTCGTTCGTTCTTCCCTTCCACCCTTTTTTCTATCCCCGCCCTCGTTTGAAACTGATGAGTCGCTGCCGAGCTTGTTGGGGAAAAATCGGGAAGTACGAGCGAGCGGAGCAGAAGCTACTGCGATGACTACGAAGAAAGTCCCTTTTTGACCGATGGTCAGAGAGTGAGAAGGCACTCGAATAACGAATAGCGTTACAGCATAGATGGCGATCATGCGGGCTCGTATAGTTAATGCTGATTACTCTAACAGAGGGTCACAGATCTTAGGTCGAAGACAGGAAGTTATAGCGAGATATATCCGAAGTAATTACGCTTTATCTCTTCGTTATTGATGTCCTAGGAAAAAATCTTCGACTGTAAGGGCACTCTGCGATCCGCAGTTCTAGTCAAGAGACTTGTGACGATCAAAAAAATGTATGCACGGTAAAATGTTGCGTTTATAAGTTTCTTCATAAGAAAATACTGTTTTATTCTCTCGAAATGTCTTCATTTGACCGTGATCTTTTTTTCCTTCTTAGATTTTTACTTTTTTCTATCTTCTATTTTTTCGAAAATCTTTCGCTATCTTTCGCTCTTCTAGTCTTTCGGCTACTCACACAATTCGATGCTCAGAAACATTTATATGTTATTATTTAACGCATCGACTTTCTGGAACTGCCATAAAAACTCGTTACCTTTCCTCTCGAGTTCTCTTGCAGCGAATCAGTAAATCGATGAACTATCAGAGATCTCCGTCGGATCGTCGTGTAAGAAAAACTTCATTTTCCTTCCAACTTTACGAATAGTACGGCGTTCCCCCCCGTCATTCCATTTCCCCGAAGTAGAGTCAACATCTTCTCATCGTGGTAATAGATTTCAGTCGATGACGTTAAAGTTACGCTCGCAGGGAATTGGTATGTATAGCGGTACATATCGCTTGTTAGTATAGGGTGTGCGTAAGGAGGGCGATGACATTAGCAAGATAAACGCTCGAACGAGCATCAACCAGGGGGTGACCCCAGGGGGGAGCGGGGGGCGGCGGGTGACTGCAGGGGTGAAGGTTGTAGGCTTGTACTAGCTCGGAAAACTACCGCGAAACCCCCATAGACGCAGTCGAAACGTTCCGCGAGTACAAATAGTCTTCTTGCGCCCACCCCCGCCCCACTCTCGCGTTTCTTTCCACCCCTGCCTCCAATTCCGCTTGTATGAAATATTACACTTCTTTCTTTGCCCCTTCTCGCGAATCGATGGATCGAGTTGTCGGATGCAGAGCTCGACGGGGGTGGACACCCTCTAAGTTCTGCAATTCCGGGGGATGAAACTCGTGAAATTCCCGAGGACCCTTTGCCTCTCCCGCTCGAAGCCCGTGTCCCCCGTTTCTTGCTTTCTGGCTCGTTGTATTGACTCGCGATTCACGCGCGCCATCCTTCGCACAGCGAATTTCGTTCGTTTGTCTTGGCCCTCGAAGCGAACCCCCCCAACCCTCCTCCCGTTACCCTCAACGACCGAGGGATGATTCACACTTGGGACACATACCTCTATTTCAAAAGCAGAGATCGGGGGGCTGCGGAGGCGGGAAATAGTACGAGAGCAAAGGACCGCTTGTCGGCTTGACCCGAGGTCGCTGTGTCTCGCGACCCCCCGGGGACAACTTTACCTTCGTCTTCCGTCAACGGGTTTTCGGATGTAATATACGTACCACACTCTTTCACTTCTGTCTATGTTCTCGGGGGAACTTCCGGAATCCGGCCGAAAATCGACGATACAAAGCCTCGGGTTTGCCCTTCGCTGTATCCCCAAATTGCGACGATTCATAGAAGCGATTGCAACTTTGAAAATAAAAATAATCAATATTTCCTTGAATCGATGAGGAATAAAATTATTTGTTTTGAAGGGCCATGCGCTGTTCGATATCGAGGACAATGAATTAGCGAGATAAGAATGCAACTTAACGAATGCGACCTTTCCTTCATCCGATCAAGTACCAATAAATCTTTTGCTTCGTTTTGATTTGAAAGATATGTTAAAACACGAGATTTCCGAAAAAAAAGTTCAGAGTGCAAAAAATTTCGGAAAATCATATTTACAAAAAATGTCTGAACGTCTGCGTGTGGGTGTGTTTAGCAGAGTAAAAAGATGTAAAACTTCGTTAGTTTAAATGGTATTTAGTCATCAAGTTGAAATTTAAAGTCGTGTAGAGAAGGGAATAATTTTTCTAAAATTACGCAAATTGAGTTTGCGTATCAATTCTTCATTGTTTTTAACATTGTCAAAGTCATGATTGTTAAAACCGAAATCGTGAACTTTCTTATCGATCGCGAAGTATTTATGAGAAGGAAATAGCGTGATTTCAAAAAATTCACCTCTCAGCGCATTGTACGGAAAAAATGTACTTCGCACGAGAATAAATAAATGATTTCGACTGTTTGTAAATATCAGAGTATCGACTGCCCGACGGCATTATGTATCGAAACACGCGGAGATTCTCTCGCAGAGACGTACGGATAATGTTTTTTTAATCCATTATTTACGTCTCTTTTCGTTTCATTCTTTGCTCGTTCTCGACAAATTTAACACCATCGAAACATGTCCCCTTTACGAATTTCTCTCGCGATATCTCTCTTTTTTTTCTTGCCTGGAACGATATTTGAATAATGCACAGGACGAGTGGAGTCTTAGAGTGGCGAAGTGGTTTTCTGGATTTCTCCTGCACCGCTTTCTCCTCGATAATATTACAATGTTGTTGAGTGGTTGAGATAAGCGAGTCTCTGGTTGAGGGTGCAGAGAGTGAAATTGCGAGTACTACTTACTCGCAGCAGCATACATATAGTGTAGTATATATATATATGATATATACACGTGTATAGCGAAACTCCTTCGCCGGGCATTAACTTGAGTGTCAGAGGCAGAATCGTCGGTTTATCTTGACGCGCACCATCCTCATCCGCGCCTCCTCCTTCCCCCACCGTCCCCGCGGTAAAACTCGAGCATGGGTTAGGGATGATGATTCACTCGTGGGACGCTCGCGTCTTGTACAACGTCGAACCGTTTGCCGGATGTTGAAAGAGGGCGTTGACATTAATGGACCTGACCCGCGATGTTTACTCGACCCTCGGGTATAACCTGGACGCAACCCCTTCGCGGCCCTTCGCGTTATTTCTCTCGCTCTGCTGGACCCTGCGGTAACGTAATAATATAACATTGAAAATAAATACCCGAAGCCCCTTCACACGGTGGCGTCGCAATAGTTACAACCAATTCCCTTCAGCCGGCACGTTTCGCCATCGTGTATTGACTTGGCGAAACTTCGTTCGGCCAAACTTATCAAACGCGAGATGCAACAGCAACATCGCATCGGAGTAACAACCCCGAATTTCAAGGTATCATCTTCGTCGGATTCTCGATCGATGATAAATTCTTCAATTATAAATATCGAATAATTGTCATCTGCGCGAATATTCGAACGATCTAAGAATATTACTTCGCGAATGCGAGCTCCGATAGTGCTCATTATTGAGTAGAAGCATAAATGACGAGAAAAATGCAATCTAGACGTGGGATACGATTTATATTTCGGGAGAAATACGAGGGGTCTTGGGACAGTGGATCTGGATAATGCAGTCGTACGAGCGATTTCGTCTCTCGACATTCTCCAGCCTCTTCGCTACGTATCTATTCGCGCTTTATCTCATCGGGCAATCCCGAGTTTAAGCGACGAAGAAAGAACCGAGAGATAGAGACGGGGGGGGGGGGGGGGGGGGGGGGGGGGGGGGGGGAATCAAGAGAGAAAGAAATGATTCATCTGGCGTGCGGTATACGTTGGTCGCCGCACCGACGGCGTCGCGACGCTTCTGGACACAGACGAAACGACAACGACCGAACAATGACTCGACTCTGGGCCATGCGCGCCTGTTGTCGCTGAGGTCCAATGCTCTCATTCTCTGCAGCATCCCTCCCCCGACTATGCTTTGTATATCTATATACAGCACAGTAATAGGACGACTCTTGATTCTCCCCATTTCACGAGCCGCCACCAGACCCCTTCTTGCTTTCTCTTTTCCTTACTTTCCTTCCTTTTTCTCTTCTTTTGCTCCCTTTATTGTCATCTCCATTGCTCGTTCCAAGCCGTCGTATCTCAGGAGTCTGAAAGTAAAGTGACTTTTCCTACTGGCGCTGTGCGACTATGTGCATCACTCGTAGTAAAACCTCTGATACTACGGGTTTTATATTACTATGCGAATGCGTCATGCCGTATATATATATAGCATATATTGCTTCGAGTTTCCTCGACGTAACTTTCCGTACCGCGACGCGGTACCTCTATAATTTTATATTTTTACCCCCTTGTGACTTTTACAACCATTGTCACGGTTCTATAAAATTTCATTCAAATCGTTGAATTGGATTTCAAGGCGTTGTGAAGAATTCACTTTTTTTCCGTCCAGAAGCATTTTTTTCGATCCAATAATCGCGAAGAAATATATTTTAGGGGATGCTCAATTCAATACTCGAATTAAATGTGGTTTCAAATCAAATTGATGAGTAATCAGTATTTTCAGAGAACGAAGAAATTTTCCGTCACAGTCAAATGATCCATCGTTATTCAAAGCCCGTGAAGAATGAAAAAAAAAATCCCTTCAATTGTGGATGTCTTAGCGCCAATTGAAATTCTCGTTCGCGGAGGATCGAAATCAAAACGTTCCCTTTCATCGTATATCATTCATCAATAGCTCGAATTTGTCTGCAATCCACAGCGAGCTTTAATAAAAGCTTCTCATCTGTCCTTTGTATCGAGGCTTTAAAGCGCGAATCGGCGGCCTCCTCTCGTTCGAGGAAAAAAAAAAACGAAAAAAATTGATTTTTTTTCCAACAGACCCTCCACAGAGAGAACACCGCGCGGAACACGTGTACCGAATCCCCCTCCTTCAATCGCGATGTTTCAGCTGAAATTCCCGAACGACCATCGAAACATTGCGTTGTACAGCGAAACGGGATGACTGGGATAGGTACATAGAAGAAGATAGATGGACAGAGAGACGGCAATGGTTTAGTGACGAGAGGGCTATAGAGAGTTGAACAGAGCCGTCATCGATTAGCCATCACACAGCTTCTGCGCTGGTGCTCCCAGATTCGCAGCAGCAGTAGCAGCATCAACAGGAACCGCAGCCTCGATATATATCTCCGCTCTGTGTGTGCTTCCCTCTCGTCCCCCCCCTCACGGCTTCTCTGACACATCAGAGGCAGCAGCCCTTGTGTGTACTCGATGCTCTTTTTCATGCGAAAATTCCGCGTTAAAATTCATCGAAAAATCCCGTTGCATGGCGGATGTCTGCATACGAGAGAAGTGTGAGTCGAACGAACGATGGGGTGGTTCGGGACTGGGAAGAGAATGAGTTGGTCCTGTTTTCTCTGGGTATACGCTGATAGTTTGGGAGGGGATGAACAGGGGGATAAATTCACCCGCTACCTCCTCTCTATCTCCCTTTCGTCGTATTTCTCCGTCTAACGGGCCAGTGGCCGCTCGCACCTCTCTCGCTCTCGCGGGCTCCCCGCACAAATTGAAATATCGATTTTACGTCCTGGCGAACGGTTTCGGACGCGGAACCACGGACATCCATCGGTGACCGGCGGTGCGTAAACCGGCCTCGTTCCTATCGTTTCTTTCTCGGTCGACCGTTCGCACGTGACGGATTTTCCTCGGGGGGTTTTTTTTTTTTTTTGTTTTTCGTCAACGCGCTATTCCAATTTAACGGAGGGGGTTGAAAGGGAACCCGGATAGTGCCTCTGTTCCTCTCACTCCCGTTTCGGTGCCCCACCCCCGTCTATTGTTCCGTTTATATTTACCGCGATGCCGGTGATCCCCTGCGCGCCATGGTTTAACGTACGTCACGGAGGCTGTGAGTACTGTAGGTAATATTTGCACAGCGTCGAGTTTGGGACGGGACGAGGGGACGGGAGGGTGTGGGTGAGGGAGTAGACGCGTCGCGAGGTCACAGCGATACGTCGATTTCAGCCGCTAGAGGTAAATGAATTTTTTAAACGGAAAAACCTCGACCGCTCACCATTCTTTTTTCCTTTTCTTCACTTTTTTCCTCCCCTTTCTACGCTTCGGTGTATGAATTTTCCATCGTTAAATCGAACGATGAATTATTCGCATGTCTGCGTGACAAATCGGGCCGACGGTTCGACTTCCGATATCCAAATATGCGGATAAAATCTCATTTTTTTTTCCTCTTCACTCATAACGTCATAGATCTTCGTTCAATTGAATGATCGAAGAGATTGAAGAAAAAAGATCTTTCGGGGAACATGAATTCGGTGGGATTAAGAGTGTTGGCGCGTATGGGTAGAAAAAATTAATTTTTCAATGGTGACTGAAGCTTGAGATGTTTATTGCGCGTGGTGAAAATGTTACGTTCTTTTTTTTTTGGATGTCGGAAGATCGAACCCGGCTGGGTGATACGGGTAATTAAAAGGTACCGCGAGTTTCTTACAAGCACGTCGATTTATATAAAGAGCTCCAAAGCACGCATTTATAATACAGAACGGTTTCTTTTTTTCATTGTTTTTGTTATCATTTTGTTTCGTTTGTTTCTTGTTGATTCTTTTTTTGTTTTAATGAATAGCCAGTCGTAGTAACGCGAGCAATCCCAAAACGAATCGCAGACAGCCCTCTAGTCCTGCCGATGCGGATGCGATGTCTGAAAAACGAACGGACACGATATATATCATTCAGAGATTTTCCGGGGGGATGCCAGAAGGGTTATATATTATTTTGCGGCGTGCGGAAGGGGCGAGCCTTTGATTAGACACGATGCCGACCAAAGGGGAGATAGTCGAGCAGACATTTACCTTTCACGTCCAGATGTCCGTCGGGTTTTCGTTGACCGGTCTGCAGATTTGGCGGTGGTTGAGGATAATTCATCCCGACTATAGTAGCCGCCGGCTCCAACTGTATGACTTTCGGCTTATCCTCCTCCGCGCTTACCTCCGTGCTTTGCCAATATATGTTGTATATCGATGCGCTGCAGCGTATCTTGAGCTTTCCCGACGTGAAGTGATCGTCGGTGACGAGAAATTGTAAACCTACGTGGGAGATGTGCCACTCGGAATCGTTTGTGTCCAGCGGACTGTATGTGCGTACGTAAGATTGCTTTGGCTGCGAATAGAAAGAAACGTGATACGATCATGAATAACGACTTTGAATGAAAATGTTACTTAAAGAATTTTCTCTTTGTCATAGAGAATGCTTCATTAACGGCGTGAAAAACATTTGCCACAAGATATTATGCCACAAGGAAGGAAAGTGGCTTTTTCCATCGAGTGTGAAGTTTAATGCTCGAGCGATGCGAGGGCAGAAGTTCACACGAGGTGAAAATACGCTTCTTCCTGAGTGGCTTAGTCTATTTTTTCCAGGCTATGCGGAAATTGACCATATTTTCATGCCGGCAACGGCCCACCGTCTTGTCAGCTACTCTTCCGACCGCTGATTAAGAATCGATAATCTTTCGCCCACGTCGCGGGCATGAAATATGGTAATTTTAACGTAATTGGGAAAAAATGTCATTTACATATTCGTTTTTACAACTCAATTTCATTGCGAATATGATCGAAAATAACAAACTGAGTGGGACGCAAGGACTTTGGTCGATGGCCAATTGACGACATGTCACATAACGTAGACTAATTTTACAATGTGCGATATGTAAATCTGTATCTGAAATATTTTCAATACATTACTACTTTCACTACTAAGTAAATACATAATATCTCTGATAATTCAATATTTGGTAAGAGAACTCGAAACCGAAATATCAATTTGCCTGGAATTATACAAAAAATATTCAGTCTTGGAAAATTTGAACGTTTCGATCAATTATCGTCAGATTTCATACCGATATTAGATATCAGAAATTATTCGATTTATTTATTCATCAGATTAGTTCGAGACTAAGTCTACGCGCGATTGTTGAAACTAAAATCTGATCATTTCACAAAGTGTGATAAAAATTGTAATGGATGATCGATCGAGAGAAAAGATAAACATCAGGCATTCGATAGAGATGATAATGCGGTACATTTTGTTTTTTTAATGAACCGTGAACGACACAAATTCGATAAACATCGCAACGATGAAAAACTCGATTTTTATCGTGTTCACGATTCGTGTCCGATCGACCATTTTTTTTTTCTTCTTTTTTCGCTTTTTGTTTCTATCGTACATGCCATAGGTATTTTATTGAAACTTCGCGTACATCGAGTGTAGCATTTCGCGTCTATTGATCCGATAAAAATTTATTTATTTATAGTTGACCGAATAAGCTCATGCATACATTGAAGTGAGCAGCGAACTTAACGCGAGCGGTAATCCTTGTAATTATAGGACGAACCTTTAAATTCAAGAATCCGACATCGCGAATGATCACATAACGGCGGTTTAATAATTCCATTAATAATTTAACATTCATTCGTCGAGCGAACGGCTTTCTCGTTTATTCTTCTTTTTTATATCCGTTTTTTTTACGGTGCTGCGATGTGCAGCCCGTAATGTTTTAATCATTGAATTAAATCACTTGCTCGATAATAATAATCGCTTGGCGCTGTAACCGTAATTAAAGGGACCCGGCAGGTTTGACCGCCTGAAAATTCGGTCACTTTGCATTGTGTATAACGAGGTTGCATCGACATGTTAACAATTTTCGTTACGATGAGCCCGTATGTGAACATTATTGAGTACGAAGGTACACGAAAATCCGATAATTACTTATAACAATCTTGTCATTGGCGTTTTTACTAAATAAGCACTTTTCACTGATTACCACGATTGGAATTACTATTAAGAAAAATCAATTTTTCGAACATTATCCACATGCTCAATCTTTTCCAGATTTTTATCGCATTGGGAAATCTTCGAAATTCTATCTGAATTTCTTCTGAATCTCTAATTTTTTCGGACTGTTCGGACGACCTTAATAAAATCATCGCGAAAATCAATTACACATGCAATTCCGATAACAGTCGTTAAATCGTTTATAACAATTATAAAATTGCAAAAAAAATATTAATACATTTATTTGCATCAGAATCATTACCTGATGATCGTTGACGAACCAAGTGAGATTGGCAGCGGGATTGCTTCTCGCCGACGAACAGTTGAGCCTCAGCGTATCACCGACAGCGTATTTTCTCTCCAGTCCGTGAATCTTTGGCATTTCGGTTGGAAATTCTGTGGCACACGAATCGGACGTGGAAAGAAAAATGTTCGTTCGAGGAAACGAAAAAAATGAGCACACGCACGGTTATGGATCAATTATAGACGCCTGCGCGTGTGTTAAATCAACACACGGCAACGGTAAATTTTAATCTTTTCCAACCCTCTCTCTCGTGGGACTCTTTCGTCACTTGAGCCCTCCCGGCCCCTCCACCGCGCCGCGTACCTTTAGCCCCCTCGTGAGTTGAGCAGCGATGGGAAAGCTCGCGTCCCCGATATCACTCCGGGCTCTCGCTTATTTCTTAAAATTCATGCGTATCTCGGCGAACTAATCTCGAAAAAAAAAAAGAAAAAAAAATGTTTCTGGTACCAAGGGTCACGTTTTACGCTCTGTATATACGTATATATATACATGTATATGCATATGATAAATACATGGATAGATACGAACAAGACGTGGTTTGTGTAATATACATTTACGCTTTCCCAGGGCAGATACGCGTCTCGGTAAATCCTTCCCATATCGCGCAAATTCGTTACGCGCCCGGTCGATCTGTTCTCGACATTTAAATTACTCTTTTTTTTTTTTTTGACAAAAAAAAACACTGTTACGGACTTTTCTAAGGGTATTGTTTCGCGCGAAAACAAACGCTTTGCACTCCTGTCTTCTTTCCGTTGTTTCATTTTTTTTTTTTTTTTCTTTACATTTTTGGTACTTTTCTCTCATTGCTTTACTCACCAGCCACATGCATTGTTGCATAAACGATAGCCGTGTGGAACGAAGGCGCGTCGGCCGATACCTCGCAGCTGTACTCGCCGGTGGCATTGAGATCCAAATTCGTCAGCGTCACTTGCGTAGCGTTGCTCTCCTCTTCCTGCGAAAATTTTTGTACGCACGGGATTGGTATTATTGCATGTAGAAAAACCGATAAAAAAGTCAGATGTATGAATGCAATTTTCAAAAATGTGACCTGAGTGTAACAATTTATTAATGGAGAGAGCTGGGAAAAAAATTTTGAACCGGAAATTGCTCTTTTAGAAATTTATAAGAGATTTCCAATTATTGTTAATTCTCTGAAATCATCATTTTTTTTTTGTTTTGTATATTAAAATACTCGGTTGCTATGTGACCGATTTTTATTGGTTCTTCGATAATCGAAGCTCGTACGACGATTTCAATTTGCAACGTGCATAATTAATCTATGCTTCAACGATACTTTTGGGAACAATCCGATAACGAAAACGCGCGACGCCGTCACACGCTCGTAAATTTTCATTTATATTCAACATCCCTTCGTCGATTCGAAACGTACCTTTTGTCAACTCGGCAAAGACCGATAGTGAGAATTCTTTCAACACCAAAATCCGCAGGCATTTGGTAAAAAATCGCGTGAGCGTTCAGGTACCGTAACTTTTTCGCCATACGTGAAAAGCATTTAAAATATATTTTTCGTTATTCATGACCCTTTAATTGAATTTAAATAATAATGTGCTCTTGTACTCCTGAATATTCATAAATGTTAATGGCAATGCGATGGTTTTATGGATTAACGCACCGCGTATAATCGTATTATGTATGCTTGACATTTTTATTCCGACATTGATAATTGCTCGGGCAACAATCAGGAAAAAGCGTTCATTTCGCGTCCTCAAAGTGGAAGCTTTGTTTTTACGAAAACGTTTTGTTTTTCGATATTTCAGAAAAAAGGTGTTTAAAATGTAAAAAAAAAATGATAAATGGCTTTTTAAAAAAACAATTTCAAGAGGGCGCGAGAAAACTTTGTTTCACAAGTGCGAGAAAAACTCGCGTTCGGCTCGTGCTGCAATCACACGAGCTGATAAAACGTCTTTCCGGCGAGTATCGCGTACAATTTTTCTTCATAAACCGCGGAAAGGCGAGGCGGGCGAGGCGGAAACACATTAATGGCGACATGAGTAACTTACGTTTACGTGAAGTGTTCCATCTTCAAATTTCTTCCCCGACGGATTCTCCTTCGGTGTGTAGCGATAAAATTCCCTTCTTCCCTTGTACCATTTGACGGCGTAAAGAGCGCTTCCCTCCAAGTCGTACCAGCAATTTAGCGTCGCTGCTTTTCCCTTCTCGATTGCCTCAGGTACTTGCATGCGCACCTCGCGCAATCCCGAGCAGATACCTGAGAATCGTAAGGCACGAATGAGAACAAACAAACCACCGAATCTTCGTCGAGACAAATATGATTTATTCGCGATAACCAAATATTTATTTCATCATATTCACATATACATTTATTATTATTATTATTATATTCGACTTGATTTCGATATAGGCATAGCAATAAAATTTGCATAGCCAGGCGGCGAGTCAAGTCGACATAAAAACGATAAAAAATTTAAACTAAATAATTAACGTTGATATACAGCGTCGATAGGTTCGAGCTCGAGGAATAAATTGGCTGAACTTATGATAAATAAATTACGATAAAAAAGCCAACTGCTCGCGGTCGATTTATTAAAGAAGCAAACTTCTCGGAATACCATCGAAAAAAATTCGTACGGTCGAGCGAGTTCGTTTTCCACCGAGAGCCGAGCACAACGGAATATTTTCCACGAAAATTGTTATACACGGAAGGCTTGACGAGGTTGTTGGGTTTCCATTCTGCTTCTCGAGCCGCGCATTGTCGGTGCAGTGTGCGAAGATGCTCAAACAGCCGATGCGCGATAGACGAGCGAGGAAAATATTGCCGCATATTGACCGAGCGCGCGCCGTAGACGAGGAGTAACGAAGGAAAATGAAATATGCGACGAGAGAATATGTATTCCGTTTGGCGGAGGGTCCGCGGAGAGGCGGACTCGAAACGCAAGTGAATGTTCGCGGAATTCTGAATCGTTTCGAATTCTTCGCGGAGCTGCGGCGTTCGTGCAAAAAAACAGTATATATATAAATACGTATACAAAATGGTGCGCACAAAACATTTTCCCGCGGAGTTATCAGAACGAGCTTACAGAAAGGCCGCGCGAAGGTTGAACAGAGTTTGAGTACGAATCGTTAAGCCCCGGAGATATCTCGGAATCCGCGTGATAAAACCAACCGGGACACCAAAGACTTCGCTACTCGCGGGCGCGTGTAGTCTCGGTTTTCTCGGTTGGGGAATATAAACATATATTGTGTTTGGAGCAACTATACGCCCGACCTCTCGTACAGCAACTCTTCTCGCCGTGTCAGTATGGAATACATATATGCACAACCGACCTTATTACTCCGGCGCTACGACTCGAAGGATCTAGCATTCAGCTTTTCGTTTCTTTAACGTCGTCTCGCGTTTTTCTTTCTTCGTGCTTTTTTTCCTCTTTTTTAATTTTTTTTTATGCGAATCTCTCGGAGTCTCTCGGCTCACCGTGCCTGCGAAGCTCGGGAAGATTGTAGAATACCAGACGTATATATTGTACTTCACTGTACACATTATTCAGAGAGTTCTCGTTTTCTCCTCGTACTCTCGGAGCTATATACCGTATCTCTCGTTTCTTTTCAATATTTCATATAATTACGCTTTCACTGTAAGATATATGGCGCATGTACAGTTATGTATATACGTATATTCTGGGAAGCGTTGAGATCCGTGCACTACTCAAGTTCGTTCATCGTCCTTCCGCGGGTATGATTTAATTTCAGTTAATGGTATGCGCGAATAGTACAATGGTAGATTTTTTTCTTTTTTTTTCCTTTCACTTCAACTCTTCCTCGCCCCATGACTTCGTCGTAGGGCTTAACGAGATAATCGATTTATGAATGAAACGCCCTTCTCAGGCATGTTCGTATTTTTTTTTTTTTTACATTTTATAATCCCTTTTTTTTCTTTAATTTAATTCTTACTCGACGACACCGAAGCTCTCGTGTCTCGCGAGTGGATAATTGATAACATTTTTATTCAAACGCCCGGACGGTTTCTGGAGTTACTGCTATCGCACGCGCGCGAGCTCTCCACCCTCTCGCGGCGGGTGGGATATCGCGGAGACGACGGGGGACGGTCGTAGGAAAAAAACAAACGAGACTCGCAGGTACAATCGTCGTTGATCAACCAAATCGCTAGGAATTAAGAAGGGTGGATCGTTACATTTCCAGAAAAGGTTTAATTCCGAGAAAATTTCGAAAAAAAAGAATCCGGCACGTAGAAGGGGCTGAAGAAATTAATCTTGTAATGTAATAATACTAAAAAATTGTAAACGAATTCGTTTACAAGAAATGTATTGTAAAAAAAACACTCGGTAACCGGATTTTCTTTAGCAGATATTGATTCGTAAACTTTTCTGAACGCGTATGCATTTTTTTGGAGTTTCCTCTAATTTTCGGAAACTCCGTTTTTTAAGAATAACTTTAATCGATATCGGCGAATGAATTTGGTCGATCTCGGTCAAACTCGATATTGGTCAAGCTCGACAGCTTGTTGCTTGAATATTGAGTGAGTTTCCGGTGTTCCTCATCACCCAGACTCGCATCCAATATTCGTAACATTATATTCATGAAAAAAAAAAAAAAAAAAAAAATCATTTTCCAAATACATTCATGTATTCAGAACAATTGAGCAATCAAATTGAGTTCAAAAAATTGGCTCCCAGATGATTGGTTGAAGAATTTTTTTGAACCAATTAGATAACTTTTTGGAGTTATTATTATCGTGGAGAATGAATGTGATTAGCATGTTCGATACGGTCGCTTCGCCAAAGGTTTTAATCCCATTGGGAAGTGTTCGAAATTAACTCCGAATCTCAATCCTCTCTGGAACTGTGACGATCCAGTCTCCTCAATTAATACGTGCCATTTATTTCTTTTCATGTCATAATTTATTTGAATACGGGAAAAATTCTGCGCTACCAGGATTCGGCCTGGAGCGTTCTATGTGATCTGCGTACGGTATAGTATGTACAACAAAGCGCGATGTATGCGGACACGTAGTAGAAGCGACATGGAAGGAACGCTAGTTTGCGATGCCGGTGGCGTTGGTAACACCCGCGAATTCGCGGGTTTGGCATACGAGGGACAACGGCGTATATAAAGGCGACGCAGCGCGCACGAATAATCCTCGTACGGTCTGGCGTTTCGAGCACCCAATCACAGATTCGTATCGCGCCTCTCCTCTGTGCCCGACGGGTAGTAGTTGTGCGGGGTTCTATGTAGAGGGAACCTGCCACTGGATGAGAGACGGATCGATGCACCGAAAGCACAAACTTGATAAACTTTAATAACCATTCGGCGCGTATACGCTTTAGGTATCGCGGGAGGGTTCGTATCGTATATATCTATGTATGTACAGGATATTTGTTGTATGAAATAATTAATCAAGCCGCGAACGGGGGTGGGGGCAGAAGCGCGAGTGGGTAGGTGCGAGATGGATAAAGCCGGGAGAGCCGATAATTTACGTAAACGAAATAATTTAGGGTGTTCATCGGTGAATAATCAGGGCTTCAATTATTAATGTCCGATAACCAATAAACTGTAACGGGCGGCGATTCGTGCGGTGCGGGTCACCTGTAAGTGACAACTCGTTATCCCCGTTATCGTTTCCGTTGTCGTCACAACGATTTTTTGTTCTGTTTTATATGAATTCAATGCAGGCGCGGATAAATGTTGTATGATATTGGTAAGTTCGACGGGAAATTTGAAATGTTGAGCGGGAATGTCAATGTACGCGCGACGAGTGAATTATAAACGATGATATTTCAATTTCGTATTGATTATATGGATTATGGTGTATTGCCATATATCGCTTTTTCGAAGAGCTTTGCGTTTCAGAGTTTTTTTTTTTCGAGATATTCCGATGTAGTTGGCAGTTTTTTTGCTACAACCATGAATCATTAACCGGCAAAAAAAATGTATTCGATTCCCAAAGCTTCGAATTATAATTTACCAATTTTCGTCGGAATTTCAACCGAACCCCGAGTACAAATAAAAAGTAATCTGGTTAAGGCAGTCCGAGCGGCACTGTCCGACGAAATTTGAGATTCAGAGAGGATTTCGTGTTTCCCAATGGAATAAAAAACTGCAAAAAATCACGTATATGAAACACATTCGAAATATTCATTTTGCGTAATAGTAACGTCGAAGAATTATTAACAAAATGATGAAAAAATACTGTTCAACAAATCACCCGGCAACGTAACTTTTTTTCTGATGAAACTGGTTTGTCATCGTTTCTAAACGCGTATGAATTTTTTCCGCATTTGTTTTTTCCTCGGCTGTTCTATAACAAACACATATCCAAAATTCGTGATTTTCACACACTTTTCAAAACAAAAAAAATGTTCTGAGTCAAGAAAAAATTCTAACAAAATCCATACGTATTGAGAAAAATTAATTAATCACTTACTTGAAAAATAAACTAAGGCTGCCGGGTGATTTATTAGAGGAGTTTTTTTTATCAATTTGTTAATAACTCTTTAGAATAATTATTGCACAAAATCAATTTTTCGAAACCTTTTCACATGCTCGATTTTTTCAGATTTTTATCCCACTGGGAAACGCTCGAAAATCTCTCTGAATCTCACATTTCGTCGAACTGTAAAGCTCGGACTACCTTAATAGAATCAAACGAGTCAATATTTAAAAACAATGATTTTCCGATAAACTAATCCTGACGAGTTTCGAATCGTGGCACGAAATTCCGAGTCTCGATTTGGCATAAAAAAACGAGCGCAGACGGGACGCCGGAAACGACTGCCAAGTAGTCGAATTTGCGATTAACAGTTCGCGAGACTCAAGCTCTTCGCTTTGAAAGCTCGAGAATGTCGTGATTTACACATTCGACACCAAAACCAATGAAACAATTATTCGGTCTATCGGAGTCTCGACGATGCTTTATGTTTTACCAACAGTTCATTGTGCAAATTTCAAGACCTGTTTCCCGATTCATTACATTCGTTCATTACCATTGCAATGGTCGCTACCGGTGTTTTACGCACGGCAAAGTAAACCGATCAATTATAGCCGGCGATTGAGTTTCAATTGTCGATTACTGTCGCCGTGTCGAATCTTTATACATATATTTATGCGCTTTCGCAAATCTCAATTAGATGTGACAGTGATTTTCGTTCGTCGATACTTTGAGAATTCTTCACGATCGTGATATAAAAAGACGTGCCTTTTTCAGCGTTCAGCATCGATATAACGATACTATCGAATTCCGATAATTCCCAAAAAAAAATTATACATATAAAAATAAAATGTATCCGAAAACTCGATAATCCGATACGTGCAAAAGAATCTTAACACTTCGATCCTAAGCGCGATCATTACAATCGATTGTTACGAATTAATAAATTCGTACCTCTTTTAGGATTGATCAACGAGCAACGATCTTAATTCGCTTCTATTTACCGAGAAAGGTTCGCGGGCGACGAGGGTTGCGAGTTTATCGGATAAAATCACGTTGGTTATATCTCGAGAGTTGAAAACGGCAGAAGGCAGAGGGTTAACCCCGGGAAGGTGAGAGCACTTTCTCGTCCCTTGAAACGAGCGCACGGTGCGGGCATAAAATCTCGGAAAGTGGTGGGACGTCGTTGTCGATAGCTGTTTCGGGTCTTGTACTGTGTGTGTAACAACAACCCGAATAGAATGTTCTCACGCTTCATGTGGAAGGGTATAATACACATCTTACAAGCGGGTCTATGGGCGTGTAGGTGTATCCACTCTTGGGGGGGTGGTTCTCGAGTAAAGGATTCGTCTTTCGTCTCTCTTCTCAGGGTTACATCGAGGATTTTCGGTGGGCTGTTTAGATACCGGATGAGAGGATTCTTCGTCGTGAAATTTCATATATGTGTGTATTCACACACACGTGTATGTTACAGTACGAAAGAGTTGCGTTTGTGAACGGCATGTTTGCACGCACCCTGACGACAATGTACTTGCGGCACAGGCTCGCGGGGTCGGCGATCAAGTTTGCGAGGTATAAGGGAAGATCTATATACAGCCATGGCATTGCGCTCGAGAGGACGGATATAAAAAAGTTCGCCACTTCGGTAAGTCGAGAGAGCTCGGGGTTGCTCGCCGACTCGACAGACGACGGATGAAGGAGGTGGAGGCAACAAAAAAAAAAGGAAAAAAAAAAAGAAAAATTTCGTGTTCGCAATCCGATATCGTAAAACGTTTCGCGGCAAACTTTCCTAACGATGAGAAAGGCGAATTTACGAGTAAAAGTTTATTGGTAACGATAGCGACCCTCACCCCTTCCCCGCTACCCCCGACAGGTTGAAGAATTACGGTTGAATTTGCCTCGCGGAATTTTTTAAGATTAAAAGCCAATGTGACGCAATGAAAAACTACCACCAGCCCTCCTACCCCTTCCCCGTGCCCCGACGCACTGTGCACGGGGGTACTTAGGATGGATTTAATATTAAACTCGACAGCAGTCCACGAAGCCGGGATTTCGATCCCGTTATAATCTGTAATTTTTACAAGAACTGACGTTGAGCCCGCGGATATACCGGATGTTCATAAAAATAATTTGTTTCATCGTTGTTCTTCTCTTATCGTCTGAGCGCATAGACTCCGACGAGGGGGCACGTTGGATAATTAAAAAAATATGGGCCGCGCCGACGTTGCGAGGCGATTGAAAAATTTAATAAAGCTCACCGTGGCAAAGTTTTCGGCCCAAACGCGTTTGATGATTTATTACACGCGTCGTAATAACGAATATGATCCGTTACGCTTGAGAACTGCGGGAAGAAACGCTGTTTAAAAAATTACGCGAAAGTGCGTACGGTCGAAACTTTTATTTCGTCGCTTTACGAAGACTTTAACGTTGCGGCCGAGCCAAAGAAGAATAGGTCTCGTCATTCATTTTTCTCTAGCAAAGTAAAGAGCTTATCAAACTCTGAGCATTTGATGGAACATTTCAATCGTCATATATTCTAATCATTCGTAATTAAGATAAGCGAAACGCAGCAATTGCGACTTAAATGATCGGTCGAGCTCTCTGCGCGTAGAATTTTTTTTTCAATTTTTCATCAACCCTTATCATATTTTGTGTTTACGCACGCTCGGGGCATAGTTCGGACATTGCGAAATGTATCTTGATAACGCGAACGATAGTACGCGCGTGCATGTACGCGTACAGTAAAAGAATCAACGGGAACTCCGAAAGCCACCGATTAAGAATGTGACATTGGTCGACAGCGACGAGACGAGAGGAGAGAAAAAGAGAGAGAATAAAAAAAATAAATAACAGCAGACAGAGCGAGATAGGACGAGCCGATGACACGCACGGAGCGAGATCAACGTACCTGTCTGCCTCGCTGGCTGGCTCGTCCGTCCTCTTTCTCGCTCCCTGCCCTTTCCTCTTTCTCGTTCGGGTAACCCGCGAGCAAACCAGCCGAGGGTTGAACCCGCTCGGTCACGAATAACAAATCTCAACCCCTCAATTAAGCGCGGAGCGAGCCCGCTCGCGCTCTATACCATCGCCGGGTTTCGAGCAATATAATTTATTATTACGTTACAACGAAGGGTCGAGAAGAATTCCTGAACGAAGAACCAAGGATTGCCGAGACAAGGCACGCGTTTCGCGATAAGCCAATGGTTCCGAGAGCGGAATATCAAATGAGCATTTGGTATACCTTGGCGTAGTGAGTTTAAAAATAGAGTAAAAAAAGAAAATGTACGGAGATTCCGAAGCGAAGTAATTCGGTGCAAGTTTGCTCAATCTCCGTCGTGGATTAAGGTTCGTTTATTTCCATTCCCAAACGTGATCTTTCCGCTTGTTTAGCTTTTTTTTATTATCGTACCGAGGAAGGCGGCGATGGTATTTTAAAATAGAAGAAAAACGAAATTATGCGAGAACTACCCAATTTTATCGCGAAGGAACAGTTTTTATTATTTCTTTCACGACCGCGATTGTTTCCCCTGTTTCCCTTTCTCGCGTCTCTCGAGATCCTCGAGAGATTTCTTTTGATATACGCGCGATGAAAAATATATTTCTTATCGACGAAAAAAAATTTATATTCTCAAAGGGAGGGTTTCTTTAAAAAAATTAAATTCCCCTCATAATTTCTTCGAAAGTACCATTAACCACAATAACCGTTTTACTGCGAACGCAAAGTTCGCCACTTTGAAGTGAACCGAAGAAACCGAGAGAGATTAGCATTCATGAGAGGGGGTTGAAAAGTTGTACGTCTGCACCCGACTGAATGAACGGCCGTGACAGCTCGTACATCAGTTCTTTCACAGAAACGAGGCTTCAACCTTCCGCGGGCTCAAGCGATTTCTCACCTGCGTCTCTCAGACCCATTGTCATTTCGACAACGGAGAAAAAGAAATACAAAAAAACACCTCCTAGACTAGATGAATCGAGTAAATTCACGGATGATCCCAAAAAAAAAAGAATTAATAGTTTTCTGCTTACCCACGATATGTGCGAGTAGCACGATCCGGAGTTCCATCGGTGAAAAAACAATAGTCTCGATATCTCGATATTTCGTATCTTCTCGTCGTCGTGTATTATCGTGTCACTGTGTCGCTTGCTGGGTCGAGTACCGGCGTGGATCGACGTGTAACAACGCGACGACTGCGGCTTCGTCTAGCATGACCGTTTCTTCAACGATGAAACGAATAACTGTCGTCGACGACGATGATGATAACCCGTGAAGACTATAAACGCCGAGCGGTACAGAGAGAGAGAGCGAGACAGAGCGCAGTCACGGTCCTACGAACAGCAACATCCCTTACGTAATGCCTGTCCGGAGATTCTTGCACCGTGTGGCTGGCTGGCTGTCTACCCCCGTCGCTTCGTTCGATGATTCCTCGGGGCTGCTTCGCGCAGAATCAATTTCTTCCGAGCACACACAGCGACCCTGTCGTTGGAGAGGGGGTGGCGACGAGGGGGGTCGAAGTGGCGAGAAGAGAGAATCGCGCGGGCGCGCGAGCCCTCTCGGTCGGCCTTTGGTAGCGCCTGCGCCCCCCAGCAAACCCGGCCCCGATATGTAATGCCTCGATATCAAAATAACGTCAAAACTACCCCCTCGGCCCCTCGGACGAGCGATAACCCCACCGTGCCGACTCTCGCTTCACTCCGGTTGCTGTACATCCAGAACAGCATCCCTTCCATGCACGCGATACATACAGCTCATACACACGTATACAATATAAATACGTCGGTATACAGTTATAGGGAAAGCTATAGGAGCGCGAACCATCCCCCTTGAAGCCTCTTTCTCTCGCTCTCTTTCTCTATCGGCTGCTTTTGCGAGATACTCCCACCACGAGAGCGACGTTCTATCGTATTTTCCGTTTTCTTCTTTTTATTTTCAAAAACCACATTTTATTTTCATCCACTTTTTAAGCGCAGCCTTTCTCGCAGACCCTCCTATTGTCCCACTGTCGGATCTACCTGTTCGGATGGGCACGTGTGTGACAACGTGAGATAAATTAATTGCTCATGCAGCGCATTGTCTTCGGGACCAGCGTCCAATAACCCGAGCGTGTGCAACGTGCCACCGCTGCAGATAGGGGATGAACAATTTTGTTTTTTCGCTCATTTCTTCAGATAGCATTGCCGTCGCGCGCCGAGGGATTTTGTTTTATAGTTTTGCTCCTTTGTAAACGCGGGAAGATAAGAAATTGACGGGAGGGAATGGAAATGGGCCACGCTTCGTTGCGACGACGGCTGCTCCGGGGATTTGGATTAAAAAATATACATTCGTTCTTTGAACAATGAAGCTTTGAAACTGAACAAACATAATACATTATCTTGGGAGGTTGGGAGGAGAGAAAATTTCTGAGTATTGTAAATTATCACTTTGCTTTCGCAAAAATTTATTTTCATTCGCGCAGCTCGTTCCACGAAAGAAAATATCTTTTGTCATTTTTCGCTATGTTCGTGGATGAAGTATTTTTTTTATTTCCTTATTAATTCGCAGTACAGTAATATAGTAATGAACATATTAAAGTAAAAGATTTTATTTGCGAAAATTGACCCGTTTAATATTTCAATACATTCTGAACAAGTGGTACGTTAAGTCACGCATATATTTTTTCGTTCTTTGAAGAATAATTTTGCAAGTAAGTATTGATTATCCAAAGATGCGGTGCAAGTTTCGTTGAGAGAATTGAAAATAAATTGGGATTGGAGCAAAAAATGGCAATGTAAAAAAAATGGTTAAATGACTTTTATTATGCCGGTACCGAAAATTTCGAGTGTATTTCGAGAACCGCACGGAGCAATTTTCCAAGCGCTTTTAACCCCCATTTAATTAACAAAGAAATTCCTGCTTTCAATGCACTTGATTGTTTTAAATTCTAATTAAATC
The DNA here is from genome assembly GCA_963924025.1 of Ischnus inquisitorius. NCBI lineage: Eukaryota > Metazoa > Arthropoda > Insecta > Hymenoptera > Ichneumonidae > Ischnus > Ischnus inquisitorius. The sequence continues at coordinate 11,582,467 of OZ001252.1, forward strand.
ACATTCTGACGAAAATTTTCTATTGAATTACGAATTCATTAGTTCTACGTACGAATGCATTGAATTCAGATTTATTTATAACTTTGGAGAGTGAAAAGACGTTGATCCTCACTCGTTTTACCGAATATAAACCTATAAAAAAGATACGTAATTTACATTTATAGACCAAAACTATACAAAAATATTTGCGTTTGACGAATTATTGACCACGAATAAGTGTCCGCATCCGCAAAACGTTGATCTTTATTTATAAGTGTAGAGCCTGGAATAATGAAGTAGCGTCAACGTTGGTAACATCCCCATTGGAAAGCTATTAAGGTAACATTCGAATAATTGATCGACAATCTTGATTAAACACCAATGTGTACCGGCTCGAAATAGCCATCGAACGGTTTCTTGTGCGTGTTCATTAGCGTTCGCGCGATCGCGTTAGAATTTTTTTTTCGCCTGTCGATGGCTTCGACGATAAGCGATAGGAGAGGAGCGAAATATCGATCCTCTCGTAATCGTTGATGATACAATCCATTGATTTTTCCGGGATTAGTCTTCAAGCCAAAAATAACCGCGCAACCTCTTTATCGTGAAACTTCATTGAAAATGAACACTTTTCGATTCAATCGCAGTGAAAATGGAACGCCAAAATTCGAAGGAGATGTCGGTGGAGTTACAACATCAGAATATTGAAAATCATACGAGATTGCGCGTTTCCGAAGCGAAACTAAATTGAGAAATGTTTTAAAAATTCAAGATTCGCTCCAAACAGCTCCGGGGCGAGCAGCCCGTTGTGCGGTATTCCGGGGTTAATAGTCGGCTATAAGTGTCTGTACCCTACGGAGTAGCATGCATTTTTATCTGTGCTCTCCCAACCCCCCCACGGGTCCAAGATTTCTTTCATTCGGTTCAATAGAAATATGTGAGAATAAAAATTGAACTCCTCGAGCAATACACGGTTATCGAGTGGATGGTTTTGCGGTGGTGGTTCTTAATAGGAACGGATGAAGAGAGACGACGATGCGAGGCGGGGTATACAGAGCTTGAGCCAATCCTCGGGGCAATCGATTGCCCACAGCAAGATGACGATTGCAGCTGGTGTTCTCGTGCTGTGTCGAGGCGCCGGGGAGGCGGGACGGGGTGCACACCGAAGGGAAATTTGATTGGGGTCTCGCTTCGATATCTATTATCCAAGCTGTCGCCAATCGAGACTCGAAGATCTCTATTTATTTCTCTCGGTATAATGCGCTCCTATAAACCCCGTGTTTTTTCGCAATCTCTGCGAATTATCAATGTCTCTCGCCCGGCGATTGAGGGAGGGACGAGAAAGGTGGCGGATAATTGATCGACGGATGACGTTGATTATGACTTTAAAAGATATCGGCTTCTCGCGGCGAATCCCGAGACGCGTATTGACTTTGGGGGAGGATTTAATAAAAACCTCGGAAAAGTTTATTCCACCGCTTTTCGTCGAAAGCTTTTAACCCCCCTGTCCCCTCCTCCGCCTCCCCCATCTTCCGCCGTATCTCGTCTCCCTTCCGTACTTTGCTCAGTCTCCCACGATGTGGTCTGAAGGAGTAAACAGATTTGTTTTCCAACGAATTCGCGCGATCATTTCACTGACTCCTAACCGTATCTTTCATATTTTCTTATCAGTTTAGGAATGCTCAATACGACAGTTGAATTTCCCGGTTTTTCTTGTCATTATATTTGTCACATATATGTTCCATATAGCGAGCGGAAGACAAGCGGATGGTGCAATTAAACGAGAGCATGAGCATTCGAGGACGCGCGAAGTCGCGATCGCGACAGATCTATCAATTGCGCCGTGGTATCGTTGAGTTCAAGTATTTGATCTTATCTCGCTTCAATAAATAATATCTTTACTATATACATAGCCTTATTTTTTTTGGTTTTTCCGATGAATATCACTGTCGCCTTACGCAACGATGACGAACGCTCTGGCCGCGGTAGGGCGTTATATAAACCGAACAGGAGCTAACGTAACGACGGGAAAGACGGAATAGAGATCGGTGAAAAGTTATTCGGAGAAATGGGAACGCCACTCTATATTCCCACACGTATCTCTTTTCCGCGATGGTTATACCTTTTTTTTTCACAGCCTCTATCCGTTCGATGGCCTCGGAGGATTTTTCAATAACGTTCTTTATTGCCAGACTTTTAAGCGAAATTCCGTCGGATCTGGCCAGATGGGATATTTCAATAATTTCGTTGACAAATGCGACTGACGGATACGAGGAGAGCAATTCATTCTTTATCGCAATCGTAGGGTCAGTGACGGCTGAACCATGCAAGATATATTGCGTGACTAAAATTGGAACAGTCGCGATTTCACCTTGTACATACAGCGACAGAAGATCTCGCTTTTCGGGCTCTGGACGAGCGGTCGAAGCGATATAGGCCGAAAGATTCATATTTTTTTCAATTGTCAATAAATAGTCAATAAATCCACAGTTGGATATCGCGAAATAAAAGTTTCATCATCATGGCATACACAGGATTAAGCAACTACACAATTGTTTGTGTAGCGATAATGTCAATATGCCATTTGGAATATATTACTTAAATAAAATGTTTCGTTCCATTTGAAGTATCGGAGAAACCACTAGAATGTTCATTACGTATTTATCGACTTCATGGCGCTTGGTTCGAGAGTTTTCGCAATTAATATTAGAGTAGGGATTAGCATTCTCGATTAGTATGAGGTAGGTCGGAGGTTCAAGTCCCCCGCACTGCGATATTTGGAAAATACTTCCGTGCAGTAGTCATTCAAAAACTACCAAATCATCAGTAAATAATTATAATAACAATTTGTTATTAAATATAATCTATATAATAATTTATTATTATTATTTGTTTTTATTTTTTTTCATTTTGCATTATTTGTTATACGTGATGACGCTCATATGAAGTGACAGGAAAAAATTATTCTGTAACAGAATATACTTCTTCGTGACCTAAATGTTACATTATGTTGATACTCGCGTTGATACTGATACTCTTCTCATGTACACCAGACTCGATGTCACGTAAGCCAAAACACCCAGGTAACTCTCGGAACAGAACATTTCCAAAATGTAACTCGGTACAAAAATGTGTGAAACTTCGTCTTCGCGGTAAAATTTCGTTTCGCGCGGCTAATATGCGATTTCTGTTTAAGGAAGCTTCGTAACACGCTTTCTCCAAGATTTTACGAAGTTGACCTAGAGAAATCGTTTTCAAGGATCTCTCATCGCAGTTTGATATAAATCCTCATTCCATGCTTTCGGTCTTACTCAGTAAAAACGTCGCAAAAGCACATTCGAATGTGCCGACCATCGGGTCTCAAACCGCATCCCCGCGTGTCGTTCGAGCTTCCCTTGAAATGCATCCCGAGAGCGTCGCGAGCTTCGACAACGAATCCACGAGTGTCCCGAAACGAGTTCGTCCAGACATGCGCTCTCGACATCCGTGAACCCTTCTCGGTGGGGGAGAGCTCGCTTTCGTCGTGCTTTCGAGACTCAACGCTAGGGGATAAACGCCGAACGCTCGTCGGCCGTGGAAAAACGTGGCGAGATCCCTCGAACGCGAACGACGATGTCGACCGAGAACTACGCGGTTCCGTAGTCGGCGTTATAGTACAAACAACGCGCGTATATAGTCGAGAGAAACGCTACGGTATACTCGCCGTTGTGCCGAACTATAGCGCAAAGTTTCACGGACGCGTGCGCGGGTTTTGGCAACGATCAGCTGGCAGCTGGAGTCTCGGAGGTGGTGGAGCTTTTCAGTGGCGCCGCGTAACCCCGTCGGCATTCGCGTTCACGTCGAGTTCCGTGAACTCATCGTCGACAACGAGTAGTTTAATAATAATAAGCGCAAAGAAGCACGAAAAAAAACAATCGTCGATAAACAACGACGAGGAAACGACGGAAGAACCGGGCAGATCGACGAGAGTTTCGGATTGAAGACTCGAAGCGTTGGGTGACGAACGGAAATATAGAAGTTCCATTCGCGAGGGTGAATAACGATCGCTAGGGGTTGGAGTCGTGGGGTGCAGCGGCACAGACAGCAGCGGCAAGCAGGCATCAGACCTTCTCGGCGTAGCTCGTAACGCCCCTGCGTCGAGGGCCAGTCCCGTCATCGAGGACTCTCTTTTGTTTTCGTCAATATTTCTTTTTCTTTTTTCATTCGTTTCACGATTAAAAGTATCAGTCGTTAAAATAGCGAGAGACTCGTTGCAGTTCCGCGACGCGCGGTACTGCCGTGACGCGATTGTAAAAACGATGAGGAGAGGCGAAAGATCAACGGCAATAAGGCCGTCACGTACCGTTTGTTCCGGCAGTGGTTCGGTGTCATCCTCGACGACGAACGAGGACGACAACGAGGAGGCGAAGACGCGGCACCTGGGTGCGGCGCGTCTTTCACGGCCTCAACGCACCGCCGACATCTGAGGGACCTTTACAATCTTGTTTCGCCAAACAAGAGTTCTCATTGTATTAATTTTTTTATTCGTTTGAATTTATTTTTTTATTCATTTACTTATTTTCGAGAAATTCGACCGAGTGAAAAAGAAATCAAGCGCTCGACGTTAAAAAGCACGCTCGCGTTTTATCGTCAACAGTTGCGCCCACGCAGAGCATTTTAATCATTGTCGTTATCGTTATCGTCCTCGAGGGTGCAAGTAAATATCCAGTGTCCTTTACGAGTGCATTGCGCGCGACGCTCACGAATTCGCGGGCAAAAAAATTTTCATTTGCGTTCCGCGAGTCGCGTGATGCGAGGTCTTATCTCGACGGTCTCGCGAGCGTATCGCGAGTCAAGAGAAATGCTCGATTGATACACCCACACACACGTGCGAGTAACAAATATACACATTGCGTATTTGTGGAACATTCGCGAATTTTTGACTTCACGCGCGTGAGATAAACGGCAAAGCTATGGCATCGCGCGTACCGATCAACGCATTCGTCCTGTTTTTGTTCCTGTGCACGATCTGCCATCGATGTTCGGCCCGTTCCTACAACGAGCCCCGCCGTTCGCCCCCCGTGTCGCCGGGGATCGCCGCCTATCCGATGCACGGGCCCAGCTCCGACGATCAGGATCTACCCGGGGATCTTCGCAAACCCTATCCCGGTAAGAACTTCGGTCCGATGGGACCGGTCGATCGTAAATTGCCGGACGAAGCCTCCTTGCGAAATATCGACGACAGCAAAATCGTGACGAGAGATACCACCGAAATTGAACCGTCACCGTCACCCGAGTCGCTGAGGGAATATCAGGTCTTTACCGTTGAATTTCATCGGGTCGAGACACCGTTCGTCATCGGTATATGGATATTCTTCGCTAGTCTCGCGAAAATCGGTGAGTTACGCGGCATATCGGTGACAATGATTGTTGTTTCGTTTTTATAAAAAATTAATTTAAAGACAAACGCAGAAAGAATCGAACGAGGGTGACTTTTGATTTCGCGGCCTTCGTGACGAAGTTGTTTTAGCAGCGCTCGTGGCGGCGAAATTGGGAAGATTTTTGAATCATCGTTCTACCCTCGAAAAGGATATTTTCATTCATTTTCTCCGTTACGATATTTGACTGTGCATTTTTTTAGAAATCGATTATTTCTCATTTGAAACAAATGTTACTATTTATTATTTATCATCGCAGTAGTCCTGAATTTTTTTCGTCACAATTTTATTGTTTCGACAGAATTTACGTTTTCCTGTAGTCGAAATTGCGCGTTAACGGTGGAAGTGATATTTTTAAATGATTATTTTTTCCACCTTTCGAATGTGTGAAAATACTAAAAAATACACGGTCGCCAAACGGATACACAAGCCACTCACAACCGTGAATGTGATTCCATTAAGGGATGTCTAACGATGAAAATTGGTTTACATTTGTTCGTGCCTGTGCTTTGTCCACATTTCGACAATGATCGTCGAGAGGATGTATTCCAAAGTTTGCACAAGAAGTTCGTAGTACAAACAGTTAACAAAAGTAGAACGACGACCGACTAAGTGGCTAACAAAGATAAACGTTGGTCACCTTTGCAAATCCAGAAATACATGCCTGTAATGTTGGTTCAACCATTTCGGAGCTCTCTGTCGTTTGCCAGAAGAGACAAATTTGTTTGACTTCAACGTCGCGCCATGACCTTTCGCGAGTTACGGGGGTTGATATATTTTTCTTCGTTTCATATTCCCGAGGTGGAACGAGCGTCCCAAAGTTTTTCGACGTTTCTAATTGCGACGTAGCGCCTCGTCTGGAATAACGTGGCGCGAATCGTCCATCGTTGCCCATTGACGCGCGAACTTTTAATAACAAACTCGAGACGGTCATTAAAAGAATTGGAACAGTATTTTCCACTTCGTTATAATTTCCATTATATTATTTTATTGTTTAAAATAATTATGATAAAATAATAATATTGCAGTAACAATAATTTCGACAATCATACAATAGCAATATTTTTTTAATGCATTATCCATGTGAAATTTGATTGTTTGTTGTTTTGCTTCTATTTTGCAGGTTTTCACATGACACCGCGATTGAGCAAGATATTTCCAGAATCGTGTTTGCTGATCGTCGTCGGGGTTGTTATCGGTGTCCTGCTGTTTCAAGCGAGCGAAGTACACGTATCGCCACTCACGCCCGACACATTCTTCCTCTACATGCTTCCGCCAATAATACTCGACGCCGGTTATTTTATGCCAAATCGTTTGTTCTTCGATCATCTCGGAACCATTCTACTGTTCGCCGTCGTCGGGACTATATTCAATACCCTTGCCATAGGTTTGCTATACTCTTGTCTATTTCAGAAATTACTTATCCGACGAACGCGAGATGCAGACAAAAAAAAGAACTTCTTTTACTTCAGAGTCGGTATCGATGAAAATACGACTAATGCGTGCGACGTAACTTTGGTGAAGGCATATTAATAGAAAATGCTAACGCGGTCTGTAGATCACGACCACTGGGTAACGAGCACAACAGTATAAAATTTTATTAAAAGTATAGAAAATCGTAGATTTTTACTTTTTCCAAATTCTTCAAGTTCAATTGTTCGCTATAGAAATTGCGTTTTTCTACTGGCCGAAAATACGTGGTTTGAGATACAAAAAGATATAATATATAATGTATAATATAAAATATATTATATATTATATAAAGAAAATAATAATATAATCAAAAATGTTAAATATATGATATATTATTATATTATATATATGTTGCAACGATATACCAAGTACCAGTCGAGAGCTTTTCCATGCAAACAGTCTGCGAATACTCCGTCGTAAATCTTTCGCAGGAGAAAATAGGAACGATCCCAAGAATTGTATAATCCACGTGGGCGAAAGCGAGATATAGAATATTTCCTCATATTTTCACAGAGCATCGCCCGTGCGGCCGAACGCCATCTAAGAATTTGTGAGAAGGCATAGAAGCTTCCGCTCTCGTCTCTCGATCGCCGAAAACAAGTTCGGTGATCATTCCTATTTTCTTCACTTCCCGTTGAATGTGCAATGCGCCATCGTCGTTTCGATCTTCCATTTCAACGTGAACCTCGCGCATCAACGACGCTAGACAAGATGTAAAAATAGCAAAGCGCCCGTGAATTCTCGAACGTGAAAATCCGACTCGTTGAGCTTTTTGAATCTCTGTCCTCTTCCCTCGGCTCGTGCGGCGCGCTTCGGGCCCGCGTCGTCAACGTGGCTCGACCCCATCGAGTTTTTCCCGATGATTAACGAGAGGCGAGAGCCGCGAACGAACGTTTTCCAGTCTCTCTCTATGCGCATGCACTTGTTTCGTTTGGACTCATCATTCTTATATTTATCCGAACATGCTGTAATGGAGCTCGGATATGGAATCGTATTGCGTTTCTTACTAACAAAATTCTTCATTATTAGAAAAAAAAACGAGGTTTTTTTTTCTACAATATTTTCTTTACATCTATTTTGATCGTACAAAAATGTTTAATATTGAAGAAATGGTATTTTTGTCGATCTAATGAAAATAACCTTTTAGTAAAATGTATGCATGCAAAGTTGGAAAATATAGTCTTACGAAAAAGTATAATTACGTTCACTTCTCCCAGTATTATTTCTTTTATAGCGATGAAACATTGCCAAGCGATAATAATATGCCGACGTTTGTTTTTAATATTAACGCCGTTTTTAATTATTATTTCATTCTTTGAAATGCACCACAAATTACTCATTGCTAAATTTTCCATTTTTCAAAATTAACAAATCATATTAAAAGTCCTTGTCGGCCTTTTTTAAATATTGTTTGCAGAAAAATGTTTCAAATTTTTATTAATATTAACGATATACTAGCTCAATGAATAGATTATCAAGTATTTCAAAAATGACATTTTAATTGATAAACGAATTTACTCTAATACATAATACATAGAAATAAATTGTCTGAATCGTTGCGCAGGTGCTTCGCTCTATGTCCTCGGTTCAACCGGATTATTCAGCGTTGACACACCACTCCTGCACATGTTTCTTTTCGCTGCTCTAATAAGCGCCGTCGATCCCGTTGCCGTGCTCGCCGTCTTCGAGGAAATTCACGTTAACGAGATTCTCTACATCGTCGTCTTCGGCGAGAGTCTTCTGAACGATGCGGTCACAGTGGTGAGTTTTAATTCCCTCGATTGAGCGTATCGCAAAAAATCGTAGCGATTATGAGCTCTAATATTAATAAAAAAATCCTCGGAATGATAAATCAAACTCGAAGGAAAAAGGATCTAACGATTGAGCGATAGAAAAAAAAAACAAAGCTTTCAGCAAATGTAGGGAAATTTTTTAAAGAGCGCGACACGCGCTAATAATAATTTTATTCCATCATTGCGTTAGTGTGTCACGGATTTATTCGACACAGCGTATTCGGTTCAAGGTGTATCAATAATTCATGTAACTAGCGCTACTGGGTTACGCAATTATAAACGTAGCTTTCACGCTTCGCTCTGTTATGTACAGTAATTATTATATCTTCGTATTTCTCCACCTCGTCACAACATAACGCAATGCGATTCGATAATTCACTTGTCCAACGCAGTATATCTATAATGCAGTCGATAAATGCATTGAAAAATTTGCGCGAGAAAAGTTGTGATTTCTTATTTTCTAAGTTCAAGGTCGTCCGAGGGGTCCGAGGAAATGTGAGATTCAGAGAGATTTTTGAGCGTTTGCCAATAGCATTGAAATCTTTTTAAAAATCAAGCATAGAAAATTTTTTCGAAGATTCATTTTGCGTTATGGTAATTCTAAAAAGTTATCAAGGAATAAATGAATAAAAATGTGTTTAATATATTACCCGGCAACCTAACTTTTTTTTTAAATAAAAATCATTCGTTAATTTTTGCTAATACGTAAGACCTTTTTAAAAAAAAATTCACGTATTATTATTATTATTTTTAATATGGGAAAAATGACGAATTTTTTATATATTTTTCTTATAAGATTTTTATCCCGCTGGGAAACTCTCGGAATTCAATCTGAATCTCACTTTTCCTCGAGCTCTAACGCTCGGACTACTTTAATCGTCAGTCTGGATGTAATCATTTGACGGATAAATAAACTATCCGCGATGTTTGAGGCGACTAATGGAACGGTCGTAATTAAAACGTTCGCAGGTTCTGTATCACACGTTCGAGACGTACAGCGATATGGGGGCGAAGAGGATAACTTACGCGGAAATATTATCCGGCTTCGCGTCGTTTCTCGTTGTTGCGATAGGCGGTACGATAATCGGTATTTTCTGGGGTTTCGCAACTGGCTTCGTAACGAGATTCACAAATGAGGTTCGAGTGATCGAGCCGATCTTCATATTCGTCATGGCTTATCTGGCTTATCTCAACGCCGAGATTTTTCACATGTCCGGCATACTCGCGTGAGTATATGCGAAACACTCACATATCCTAGTATCCATCTGATTAATATTTTATTTATTCATTTGTATCGACATGTTTTCGCGCATACGTGATAAACACATTATTGTACGATGGCAGAGGTAGCAGATCGATAAAAAACTGTCGTACCTCTTGTGTGCAACTTTACCTCGCGGTCTTCAGGTCCGATAATGGACTTGAGCTTTCGAGCTCGTTGCATTTAGCCGCGCAAGCTGGATGTTCCATTGTCCAACTTTTCAATCTACCTGCAAAGCATCGACTTTCACACTTTTTACCATCATTTTTTTCTTAATGAAGAAAGCTTTTAAGAACAAAAAGAAGAATCAGTACAAATCCTCGCGTATTCTTTAACGAAGAGAATTATATATATTTCATCGACATGGTTGGAACTTTGTTTGTTGATGCCTTCATTAAAACTTACAAGAGAATCGTCAACTTGGGAATGCAGCTTACTTTACCTTACTGAGCTTCGGTTGCCTGTTGTTTCTTACAGAATGATAACTAATTAGACAGTCCACCAATTGATTATTTTCCTCATTACTCATTTTAACAATATTCTTAAAATAACGTTTTTTTTAAAATAATGCATTGTATTCTCGGCAGTATTACATTCTGCGGCATAACGATGAAGAACTACGTGGAGGCAAACATATCTCACAAATCTCACACGACGGTCAAATACACGATGAAGATGTTATCGAGCAGTTCCGAGACGATTATATTCATGTTTCTCGGTGTCGCTACTGTCAACAATTCGCACGACTGGAACACATGGTTCGTTGTGATGACGATATTGTTCTGTTCGATTTATCGAATTCTCGGTAAGAATTATTTCCTTCTTACTCTCGTTTTATTATCAATTGTTTCCGAGTGTCGATAAAAATCCAACATATTTCCGAGACCTGAAATATCCCATCAAATGTTATCTATGGTGTTTCGGTGATATGCAACGCGCAGATATTCACGTTGAATTTCAACTTCAGTATTTGCGGACATTGAATGTTAACTCTATTGATCAAACTGTGCGAAACAATGTCGACACGAAACTCCTATGCGCTACACGAGCCCATAAACCAAAACTATAAATAAATGCTAATGAAATTCATATTCCCATGGTAAATTTCCAATTCAGACGCACGCAGACAAAATTAACATATTATTTTCATTTGAAAAAAAGATAAGTTGTCGGATGATTTGGTGAATAATTTTTTCAAAACTGATTTGTTGATAACATTCTGGTATTATTATTTTGGCAAATCAGTTTTATCAGCACCTTCCATATTCCCGATTTTTTTCAGATATTTATGTCAGTGAGAAGTATTTGAAATTCCCGTTGAATCTCGCGTTTGGCCGGACTGTATCGCAAGGTCTTAAAATAAATATGCTGGTAAATTTTGCCTCGGTGTTAATCGATCGAATTTTTCAGGTGAAAGTTAGCCTTTTTTTTGCCTTCAATCACGACGCAGAGGTCATCTTTTTTGAAGATTTTTTTTCACTAGTCATTACAATATTTCTCCTGTTCCAAAGAAAAGCGGGTCGACCGGATGCTTTTGATTCCTTCGAATCCGATCAATGTTTTTATTTTAATGGGAATCGGCGATTTCGCGGTTGCTACATTTGTACCGTGCGAATATTTCTAACAACGTTGTACCCACTTTATGACCAACAATTCTGTTCGCAGGCGTAATAGTTCTGACCGCTCTTGCCAATCGATTCCGTCTTCACAAGCTCAACAAGGTGGAAAAGTTCGTGATGTCGTACGGTGGTTTGCGGGGCGCTGTGGCATTCGCCTTGGTTCTACTTATCGATCCCAAGCACGTGGAACTGCAACCAATGTTCGTCACGACTACGATAGCGGTTATATACTTCACCGTGTTCATTCAGGTGAGGATATCATTGGTCGATCAATCCCGTCGACGGACTTCCGTCCGTTCCGTTCGAACTTCGTCGAAGAATTTTTTGTGATTTCTTTTTTTTTTCTGAAGAGCAACCCTGAAAAAAGAGATGTGTGTATAGTTATACGAAACGGCGAGCAGGGCTCAGCTCGCTGGATAGCGGTCAAACTCGCATAATCGATTATTCCTCATTCCCCTTTCGATAGACCGGCCCGCCCTCTCGCCTCGTTTAATGGCCGGCTGTGCAAAGTCATTAGCGTCAAAAACCTCGGTAGCCCCAAAGAAACGACGATGAAATCGATTCGAGGCGTGACGTACGCGAAAACACTCTTTCCCGCGCCCGAGTGCGTTGCCAACGCGAGAGGGTGAGCTTTTTTTTCTTTTTTTTTTTTTTGAGGGGTTCCGTCCCTCGACAAGATTCCTCCCCGAGACGAAAAGGATAATCCGCTTGTGCGGAGAAAAGAAAATGTGTACGAAAGTAATAATCGAGTTATGATTTTTATTTTTTTATTTTGCAGGGCATTACGATCAAACCATTGGTCAAGATACTGAACGTCAAGCGCGCCGAAAAAAGAAAGCCTACTATGAACGAGAGAATTCACGAACGGGTGAGCATTTGAACATTTTTCGTACGGTTTTCGTGACGCTTTCGTTTGAAATTTTTTGCTGGATCTTTTAGTGCAATTTCTCGACTACAAAATTAAACAAAAAATGTTATTCTCCAATTGCTTGGATTTTTTTTTTCCCGCGACAAAAAATATTGGCGATATTTAAAGAAGTTGCTAAGGCCATCTCGCAAGAAACGTGGATTCGATGATTTCATTCGAAATATTCAGATCATCAATTAATTTTCGTAATTTTCCGACTTTTCACAGATAATGGATCACATTATGGCCGGAGTCGAGGACATACTCGGAAAACACGGAAATTATCACGTGAGAGACAAGTGAGTGAAGATTGTCGGTGATTGCTGAAGTTTTTATGAAAATTTGAGAAAAACGATGGATCGTTAATTCAACGAATTTCACTGTGCCTTACAGATTCAAGAGATTCGACACAAAATTCATTCGTCCGTATCTCGTGAGAAATCATTGTGGCGCCGAGCCAAAGATTCTCGAAACTTATTCCAAGCTCGCAATGAAGGACGCGCTGGATTACATAAGAAGAAACGCCTCGACCATTGGAAACATCAGCGGAACCGAGAGCATGTCGGCGATATTTCGAAATTACAGTCACACCGGCCAATTTAATTCCAGGTAAAATTTCGAACTTCGATAAAAACAAGCGCGAATCCTGCAATAAATTTTCTACTACGACCCTGAAAATGTCAATATTCCAGCACTGCAATACGTGCGCAAAACAACAATAACAACTGAGTAAAGATTCGAAAAAAAATCACCCTAATTCAGTATTGCACGAAGGAAGCTTACGTTGTTTTTTCTGTTCGTATAGCCCGAGTTGCAGCCAATTGGAAGCTGGTTGGAACGTCGATCTTCAAGAACTCGAGTATTATCCGTCGAAGAAGGATTTGACGGACGCGAAGATTCATCACCTTCTCGCCGAGGAGCTGTGCAAGCCTTACAAGCGGGTAAGACCCTCGACGTCCCCGATCCGAGACTCTCGTAGCTTCAGCTTCCTTCATTTCTCGTGCTATCCTTTTCGCTCCACTTTTGCGTATAAACGCCCGCAAATATCCTTGCGAGTTTTCATCAATTCGAGCACACTTGCCGAGTACGGAGACAGACTCTCCAGTCTCAATCTCCGTGGTTCTAAACGTATTCGGCCAGACTTATGCTTTGCAGCATCGACGTCTCAGCTACAGTCGTCACGCGGTCAACGATCGCGATCTATCGACCCAGGTTAACTACAAGATGCACATGAACATAAGACGCATGATGGGTGAGCACAAGCATCGTCACAAGCGCAGCAAAAAAATGATCAAGGTAAAGAAAAAAATGGTGAGGATAAGAACAAATTTTAACATCGGATTTGAGCCCGTGATCCGACGACTTCAAAGAAAAATCAAGCGGTGCTTGATCTCTATCGAATGAGGCAGATCTCTGATTAAAAAAAAATTGTATATATCAAATGCGTGTTTTTACCCTGTAAAACCAGAGCGTTTGTATTGTTCGTTCGCTTTTCGTCTTTTTCATAGGACGGCAGCAAACAGAACCACGTGAGCTTCCCGGAGTTGCAGCAACAGAACGGCACGACAAAACTCTTCTCCCAAGGTCTGTACGCGATCGAGGTAAGGCGGTGGTTAATGAAACTCGACGACGATCTGTAACGCGATTCCGCATGGGAACGATCGATTTTACAGACTACATAAACGGCGTTCTCTACGAGACCGAGAACGACGAGGAGAACTCGAAGCCCTCGAGCAAAGAGGATTGGGATTCGGCTATCACGTTCACCGCTCGAACTTCCGGTGCGTGTTTCTATATTTTGCTTCTTGCCATCGATGCGGAAGATTTTTGAGAAAAAATAAAAGACGATCATATTCGTTTCTAATCCTTTTTTTTCGTTGCTCGATAGATTTGAATCCTTATGGCGAGGGTTCGCACACCGATAACGGAAACGACGGCGACGACTACGACGATGACGAGGAATGCGACGGGAGCGAAGGGAGAAGGCACAGAGGAGAGGAAGGTAAAATTTATCTGCTTTTTTCGCAATTCATCGTCTTATCAATCCGTAATAATCGTCATTCCAGCTTCATCGTATCGTAACGAAAACAATACCGCTTCGACAATTGTAAAAAAAAGCATGCTCGAATTGTGCCTTTTTTTATTCAAGCTTTTGATACTTTTTTTTGCACATTTAATTTCTCACTAATAGACAGATCCTAATATCTTGCGTCGTCTTGTGATACTCTTTGTTTTTTGTTGCGTACTCATTGTGAATGATTTTTGTTTTTTTTTTTCGATCTACGTTGTATCTAGCGGACCACCTATCGGTCGTACCGTAGTAATAGACGCTGATTTGTAATGTCATTAATAGGTACGTCTCTATGTCTTTCTTACTTAATCTTACAAGGCATTCTTTTTTTCTAATTCGATTTTCTGTAATTGCATCTTTTTGTTGATTGTTACGCCATCGCGTTGTTTCTTCATCTTGGAGCGATAGTAAGGGTACTAAAGACTCTGTGCTGTTATCCTTCAAGGCGACGGCTTTCGGGTAACCACACCAACGGCGACGGAAACGGTCCTTCCGTGGAAGCGCGAGGATGACTACGACACGGCGAGGCCCGTGAAACAGAACGAGTTTCCGGCTTGGTGCTCGAACAAGGAATATCTCGCTTACAACTCGCCGTCGGCGACCTTCCTCGGTGGCATCGAACAACCGAAGATTCAATCGGTAATCGGCCTGTTCCGCAGGGACAGCATTGCGACGCCGGAGATTCCGGACACGGTCGAGGATCTCGACGAGAGCGACGAGTACACGGCTATGAGGCCCGATACCGCGATGTCGCCAACTAGGAAATTAGGTAGACCGCCTTAGGACTGAATATCCTAGGTAGATTCAACTAGACATAGAATTGTTGTATGTCCTGCTAAAGAAAAACTCGATAAACCAAAATCAGACGAAATACATAGATTTTGGGAGAATTCGACCGCGATGAATGGTATCGAATAGTTCGGGACTGTTGAAGGTAATAATTTCTTTAAGTCTGACGCTACTACGTCAGAGAGACGAATGAGCATTTACAAACACCTCTAACACTTCCAAAGGACTGGTTAAAAAAAATGTTTAAGATTGTTCTTATTTCAAGAGTCACTGACTTAAATTACTAGGAAAATAAGAATAATTTTATGACTTTCGTGTCGATGAACTGCGGGCAAATGGTTTTATTGAGATTTATTTTTAACAGGATAATTCAGTGGTTCGATGTGCCCTCACGAAAAAAAAGAAGCAAAGTAACTGATGGCTTGCCGGAAATCGATTAATGAACTATTGAAATTCGCGATCGATTTTCAATAGCACCATCGCCATTCCATTAGTATCGTCGGTTTCTTCCTTTTTTCGTAAGAGTGGAATCACCGGAAACTCCGAAATTTCGTTGATGAATAAACGAACGATTGTTTGTCCGTGTTTGAAAAAAAAAAAAAACAGGAAGTCCGCGACGCTCGAAGCGAAGAGGATCGATGATGGAGCTCGGTTCCACAGCGGAAACGACACCGAAGGACAAATCGAACGGCAACGCTTCGCACTCGTTGCCCGAGTGCTGGAACAGCCAGAGGTTGCGACTCCAGACGACGTTTCCCGGCTCGACGAAAGTTGCGAGTCTCTCGGCTGCCCTCATAACGTCTTCCTCGGAATCTTCGGAGGATTACGAGGAGGAATGACCGTGGCACGTGGAAACATCGTCTTCCCAAGAGCGGCTTCGACGATACTCAAGAAAACGCCGCGGAAGTGACCTTCGCTCGATTATTTCGGGCTTTTGCCGGCGGCCTAGCGCACCGGTCTGAGATATTTACGATATTTTTTCACCGATCACGAGAAGGGAAATTAACGTGAGGAGCGAAGAAACTCGATTTTCCCGTTGTCTCAACCTTATGTCTCACAATTCTCCGCTGTGAGTGAAGAAATAGGAAAAAAAAAAAATACAAAGCTGTCTCGCGCGAAGTCAAGGCGGATGTAGACGCCAATAATACGCTCATTAGGCATTATCTGGACTTGAATACCCGCGGGAGTTACGGGTACGTGTGAATACTATTATTATTATTATTTTAGGGATAAAATAGATATATATATATTTGATTGAAGAGAGAAAGTGATCAGAGGCTGGATCTCGAGGATCTCGCGAGTCTCTTTTTAAAAAATAGGTGAACGGCCCTCGAACGAAGAAGGAAACAAGATGGTTTTTCCAAAATCTATTCACATCCTGATCGCGCAAGGCAACGCTATTTTTTTCCTTCAATTCAACTTTTTTACAATTCCCAATTTTTCACTTCTATTTTTTTTTCAATCTCGGCATCGCATTAGAAGAAAAAAAATACGTTCTCGAATTTTGCATGTAAATGTAAGGCGCTTTGATTGAAAGATTCACACATACCTTGATTATCGACGAACTGATTATCGTATACGAAAAAAAAAAAAAGAAAAAACGCGAGTGGAACTCAGTTGTTAATGTGAATGTTTTTAATATTTTTTTCTTGGTCATTACGATATTCAATTTGACGAGAAAGAGGCAATGACGAGGTGTAAAAAATTAAGGGACGTTCGAGAAGACTTCTTCTCGCGGACGTTGATCGAGTGAACGCGCAAGTACAGCGGAAGGACTTTATCGCGAACGAAGCTCGTATATAGATAAACGAAAGAATTAAACAACAAATAATCAAGCTTTAGATAATGAATTGAGCCGACTCTTCGGGATTTCCTACCCGTCATGAGATTCGGCACGTGTGAATAGTAGATTATAGGATAAATGAATTTGCGAATGATTCCTTTTTTTTTTTTTTTCGACGATGTTTTGCCAGAGAAATCATAACTTCGGAGTGCGTGAAACTTCTCTGCAAAGGCTTTCTCGTGGCGTATCTCGAGGGAAAAAGAATTAATAAAAATAAAGAAAATTCGCAAAAGCGAGATGAGAAAAAGTTGTGAAGTCACAAACGCGCGTAAGCGATATATCGTTGGAGAATAACGTGCCCCGAGGCCGCTGTGACGCGGGTGCCTTTTGTCAACTTAGTTTCGTATGTAAATACAAAAAAGAAACATAGGAAAATAAAATAAAAGCGAAGATTCATGAACAATCTGTCGTATTGTTAATAGAAATACGGAAACGAAAAAAAAAAAAAAAAAAAACCAACAAAAGATTGACGCGAATGTCGAAACAAGTGCGTAGAGAAAATAATTTGTGATTAGCGAAGACACAAAACGTTGTTTCACGATATCCAAAAGCGACAAATTGTATTGGATATAATTTTAGGCAAAATGAATTTCACCGGGTGGCGAAATTCGCGGCGTTTCTCTATAGCGAGTTGACTGCCAGCATTGTTCTTCGGTGGATTAAGAAACAAAAAAAAACGTTATTAAAGAAGAAGAGGAAAAAAAACATTAATAGGCGATACATTTATTTCGCTTGTTTTTGGTTCCTAAATCAACGAGCCGAATGCCAAGATTTTTAACGTTAGTCTCGTGTGGAATCGAGCCAGAGCGGCCGAGGTGGCGATTCTCGACTATAATAGATTATAAATTGACTAGAAAAAAACAAAACAAAGGAAAGAATGACTAGACCACACGCTAGAGTAGTCTCTACTCTGTTGATTTGTTAAATAAATGTTTATTTCATACTAACATACTTTTCAATGTTTCTTTCGCAGTTCACACAGTTCCAGACATTATTTCATTACAAGGACGATTGATAATGAATTTTTCGGTAATTACCTCAAAATTCGAGTCGAACGAATCGTCGCTGACAAATTCGAGATTCCGATTATGCAACTGCGACGAAAATTATTTCACCGCCTCGCCATACAATGACGATATTAATTTTCTCCGCTTCAATCTCGAATCAATTTATCCAGTGCGAAATTCGCCATCGGCGAATTTACAATTCATCGGCACTATTCAAATTTACGCCAGAGCGAGACTCCCAATCGATCCTTCAACTGCAAATCGGCACGATTGCGAAAATCGTAACTATGTCAATAAATTCACAAACGCTACGCAGTAACGCCTGCACAATTTATCTTGTCGTCTAGCTCAAGTTCAATGAAAATGGAATCGGGCGTCGTGTCCCAAAGTTCCGAAGGCGGTAATCAAGTTGATTAAATTTTTTTTTAATTCGAAATAGTACAAAATTGGAAACATCACTGATCAAGCTTTCGACAGCATTTTACATGATGCATAATTTAAAATAATCATGTTTGTTTATTGGTTTTGGCTAAAAAAATGTGCAATCCCCTCGCTAAGATAGTTTCGATGATTCTTTTAGGTGCCGAGCAATCCGGGTCGTAAAAACAAATCACTCGATCTTCGGTTGAAATTGAATCAGGATTACCAAGTAGGTAGTTATGCTGCCCACAATCTGATGGAACAGAAAAAAAATTAGGGTTTCTGTGAGTATAACTGAAGAAGATGAATTAAATAAGAAGATACTTCACCGCTTGTAGGAGTGTCGGATTCAGCGGAAAGAAGCCACCGGCCGTGAATTCGAGATTCTGATGATGCAACTGCAGCGAGAACGATTTCAGGGCTTCGTACAGTCGCGAATCCGTTTTCTCGACTCGTATCTCGTGAATCAATTTCCCCGCGTAATTGCCCTAATGAACGGATATCACGCGTCATCGAGCTGTCGACATTCGGAATGTGAATCGCAATGTCTTACCGTCTCGGACGTCCAGTTGCAAACCACCACAATGGCTATTATTGGAAAGCTGTGAATTATTTCCCACTGAATGTACTTGCCAATGCGCAAATAATCCGTATCACCGTCGCGTTGAACTTCGACGAAGACATAGTAGAGCGAAGTGCTCAATATCAGAAAGGCGGTCATCACATTGATGATCTTCAATCGAAAATTAAAGAAAATCATCAGCAATTTATCCATCGAATTAACTTTGAACTATCGAACGAAGTTACACATCGAATTGCCGATTGATTTTGCGCAATAATAACTCCAAAAAGTTATTAACGAATTGATTAAAAAAATTCTTGTTCAACAAATCACCCGGCAACCTATGTTTTTTGTTCTGATGGAAATGATTGCTTATTGTTTCTAAATACGTATGAATTTTTTAGAATTTAACTGCGTCCTTTACCACATCCCCGCTGAAGAAACTATTCACTCGCTTGCCGGTCGCGCAGATGTTGTAATGCATTTTTGCTATAAGTCGCAATTTTTCGGCGCACACGTCCGATGTCACGATTACCTGCAAATGAGCCTTTCAACAATTTTTCTTCGCAGTATCCGTGTTGTAATGATAATCTACTTTTTTTAAAAAATCTAAAAATTGATAAAAAGTAAGTTCTTTATGAGACATGCTAATATTTTTGCTCCGCGAGTTGTACTTTTGGCGATGATGAGTTGGCTCTTATCACGACATTTCGTATTTTTTCATTTAGCGCGCGGAACTGCGATCCCAAGAGTCCGACCAGCGTCACAAATATCGTTAGATCCACGGTCTGTATTATCAGTGGAATGCTCCAAAGCAACCACTGTATTTGTCGGCTGAAAAATAACATCGTAGAAATCGCGGGCTTTCGAAACCGTGAAATACCATTTGTCGACAGGTGATCACAAGTATGACTGACATCAGCAAGGTCTCACCCGACGTGTAGACATCGTAAGCCAACAGAAATATAACAACCGTCGTCGTCGTCCAAACGTATGCGCGAACTATTTTCCCGTGCGATTCGTGATCCAATCGGCAGTTCATTTTTTCCAAAATCATCTCGCGCGTCGCAATCATATCGATTGACGCTATTAGCTGTGAATTACACGAGAATTTGATGAATTACTCATTAATTGCATTTTATTAATTCATTCATTTTTTCCATTCCGTATTAATTTCATGTAATTAATTCATTTTTTTATTTTCGTTTGTCGTAATTTTCAATAAAATCAATAAATTTTCGTTATTAATTTTTTCATTCGATGAACAATTGGACTTTTGTGGAATCTTCGCTGGACTCACCTCCTTGTAACGAATGATCCGCCACACATTGGACACGAACAGGCACAGTAGATTTGCACAGTTTCGCAGCAGCAAATTACCGGTCAAAATGTTTATGTCGTGTTTCCTCAAATAATTCGAAAAAATTACCAACTTTTTTGTTCGCAGCGAAATTCGAAATTTTTTCTATTTTATAAATAAAATACCTGAAGGTGACTAAAGCATAAGTGATGTGAATGGTGCAGGCAAGGTAAACCAGACAGCTGTGAACGGCGTAGAACTTGTTCAACGCGTACATCTTCTTCCCGGTCGAGTATCTTATCGTTATTGGAAAAATGCCAAAAACTCGCCAGATCCAAGCGATGCTTTCCAGAACTCCGTAGCAGTCGTAAATTTTTGCTTTCGCAGCTAATTCACATGAATCGATCGTTGAGCATTCAAATGTTCAACAATTGATTTATATGAATTTGGCGATTTGGTAATAAGGATTTTTAAAAATTGCTACCGACCCATCGTCCAAGAACTTTGCGTTTCGACCGGAAGTACATCACTCTTGCACGCGCGTGACTTTTTTTTGCCCATCATTATGCCTCTCGTCAACACCGGAACAACGTGTGAGCTGCGTTTCTCCGTGCGAAAGAACACCTTCGATCTGCCTTATTATTCCAACGCGAGCCTCTTCATTATCGTAATGGCCGGCAATGCATTTCACCTGGCATTTCTGACAAACTCTACTTCGACGATCACAACGCAAGTTCATCAAGTGGCTCAATGAATTTCTTTGCTGCGGTATTCTGTTTGCTTCGCTTACTGAGTCACGGCGATTCATTTAGCGGTTGCGAAAAGAAACATTATGACGACGAAAAATAGATAACATATTAGTAACGAGAAATCAATGTCACGAGAAATATTGTCTTAATATTTTAGTAAATTTAGTACGATTTTTTTATCGCAATGCATGTTTAAAAATAAGTCGAAGTAATTCAGCTTGTTATTGATGATATTCATCTGGCTTTCTTTCAGGAAAGTGACAATCTTTCGCATTTCCAACCAGACATCTTTGCTTCTCGTATAAGTATAGAAAAATACTGCCAGAAGTGAAAAACGAGGCTCCTTGCTTATGGACGGAAATAGGTGAAGAATTTCCTGAAGTTATTTTGTAGTTAAGCATTCTTGCAATTTTTTAAATATTTCATCGAAGAGTTGTGAAAAATAGTGGATCTCATGGTACGATATGTATTTTTTCAGTTAATACGAAAATGGTGGAAGCTTTATCAAAGAAAAAATTGTCTTCCGAGTTATAAAAAATAACCATAAATTCATTTCAGCTTCAAAAATATCAGAAATGTTGCGCTCTAATGATTTTTAAGTGGGACCAGTCAAACGTGAACTAAGCAGGAAGGGAAGAAATACTAAGACGCTCTATGCCAATTATTGGTTGACACAATTTTTATTTTCTACTCAAAACTTTTTTTTACCTCATACACTTATGCTTACTCCATTTTTTCCAGCTTCGGTTGAAATTGGATGAGTATTACCAAATAGGTTGTTATATTTCCGACCATCTGATTAAAAAAAATGTATTATATAAAAAATATTGTTCACAGATCGTACAATGCACGAATGTAATAAAATATCACCGTTTGCAAAAGAGTCGAGTTTATCGGAAAGAAACCATTGGCATTGAAATCTAGATTCTGATGATGCAACTGCAGCGAGAATGATTTTACGGATTCGTACAGCCGAGAATCCGTTCTCACGACACGAATTTTGTGAATCAATTTTCCAGCTTGAACGCCCTGTAAACGGCGTGGCTATTATTTATGAGCGTCGTTCAATTTACAGGGTAAATCGAGCTTACCTGGTGCGAGGTCCAATTGCAAATCGCCACTATTACAATAATGGGAATGCTGTGAATGAGTTCCCATTGAACGTATGTGCCGATGCGAACGTAATTCGGGTCGTTCTCTTGATGAACCTCGACGAAGATATAATAGAGCGTTGTGCTCAATACAATGAAGGCGGTTATCACGTTAATGATCTGTAAAAAAAAAGAAATTGGTATCGTAAAATGTAAAAAGAACTGTGAACTCTCGACAATTTAATCCTCTTCACTTACCACGTCGAAATTGAAGAAATTATTCACACGTTTGCCGATTGCACATATAGCGTAATGAATTTTTGCCAGTGCTCGTAAATTCTCAGCGCACACATCTGACGTTACGATTACCTGTGTGTTCAAAGATGTGGTTAAATTTTTTCTGTAATTTTAGATCTTCTCTCATATATACAAGATATGATTATGATAATTTTATTTTTGTTATTGGATGCACAATAAAAATCGTAATAATTACTGTAATCATTATGAATTATTAATAATAATAGAAATAATATAATTACTGATTATTACAGTAATTATTACTTTCTTTTTGTAACAATACAATTAATATTGAATTAACGAAATAATATTATCATAAAAATAATTAGTTGATTGTTATAATAAAATGATTTCTTGCAGCTTGCATCATGAAACGATAATCACCTTTGGCGAAGATGCATTCGCTCTTGTCGTGACGGCTTCAATTTTTTCATTCAGTGCGCGAAATTTCATTCCCAACAATCCGACCAGCGTTACGAATATCGTCAGATCGACGGTCTGTATCATCAGTGGTATGGTCCAGAGCAGCCACATTATGAGTGATCTAAAATTCGATTTGTCAATAGATGCGGATAATCAAGCGAACGGCAACGCGGACCTCAATGAGTGGTGACTCGTGGCATAAAAATCGTAAGCCTCTAAGAATATAATGGCCGCCGCCGTTGTCCAAATGTAGGCCCGAACTATCTTGGCGTTGGATTCGTAATCAAGTCGACAACCCATTCTTTCCAGTTTCATATCCTGCTCCGCTATCATTTTTATTGACTCCGATAGCTGCAAAGATATCCTTACCATTGAAAAAATACATCATTACTGGACTGAGAAAAAAAATCGGTTGAATCGGCGCTTGTGGTCGGCGAGACAAATATATGATTTATTAACGAAAAAAAGTTTTCATATGGAATGAAACAGTCGATTTGACGAACAGTTAGTACAATTAACCAAGTATTTCTTTTAATGATAAACAGATAATGATTTTTTTAAGTGATAGATAGATAGAATTTTTTTCCATGCGTAGCTGGGGATTAGTTATTGCAAATTACTTTCCTCGTTACGACGATAGATTCGCCAAACACTGGCGACGCACAGGCACATCAGGCTCGAAAGCGTTCGCATCGACAAATTGATGCCCACCATTTGCATGCTCGTTAAGCTTGAAAAGTAATGAAATACACTCGAATTTTCGAGCACCAAAGGAACATACGATTCTCCAGCGAATACGATAAATACCTCACGAACGCAAAACTGTAAAAGTAATTGAAGTTGCAAACAAAGCAAACGAGACAGCTATGAATGGCCCAGAATTTGTTTATCTCGTAATTCTTCGCTCCCATCGAACGCTGGATAGTCAGTGGAAAAATTCCCATTAGTCGCCAGATCCACGCGCAGCTCTCCAGGACTCCGTAAACGTCGTATACTCGCGGCCTTCCACCTGTTCGTGTTGACGAAATTTTGAAAAAAAATGTTCTGCTTTTTCGATTAATAATTTTTTGGAATCTTTTTTATGTCCATACGATAAGTATTTTTTTGTTTGTATTGTACTGACCCATCGTCCAAGGCGTTTGGGGTTGTGACGGGCCGACAATGCCCCTGGACAAATGCTCTTCCATTGCAAGTCCATTTTTTTCGCGCTTCATTATGCTCGCATTCGAATAACTTTTGAACTGAGTTTCTCCGTTCGGCGACGAAGTTATCCATTCATCGGGCTTATTATTTCAACTTGAGGCTCGTTATTAATTTAATGGCAGTGCATTTCATTGGTATTACCGATAATCCTACTTGGTCGATGGAGAAAATTATCGCGAGTGCATCAAATTTCGTAATGGCCTTACCGTTACAATATTTTTTATGTCTTCCCCCCGGTAACGTAAAAAGTATTACAAACGTTTCGTTTATTAATCATCATTTTCTCTGATCACGTTTGGAAAACCAAGAAATCGAGATAACGAACTCTAGCAATATTGAATTATTTTTATTTTTATGCTTCGGGCTTCGGACATCATTGCTGTTTTATTACAGACATATTCTTTGTCACTTTAGTCCCATTTCGGTTGAAATTGGAGAAGAAGTACCAAAGAAGTAGTCATATTTCCAACCATCTAATGTGGAAAACATCATTAAGTATCAAATATTGCCAAGAAGAAAAACAAAATGATATTTAAAAAAAATTGCGGACCGTTTGCAACAGCGTCGGATTCACTGGAAAGAAACCACCAGCCGTGAATTCGAGTTTCTGATGATACAACTGCAAGGAGAATGTTTTCATAGCCTCGTACAATGGGCAGTCTATTTTCTCAACTCGAATTTCGTGAATCAACTTCCCAGCATAATTGGCCTGTCAATGAAATCGCTGTTTCCATTTTTCTACTTTTTTTTGTGATTCGTAAAAATGTTAGAGAGAAGCCAACTTACCTGCTGCGACGTCCAATAGCAAATCGCGACGATTACAATGATCGGAACGCTGTGAACGAATTCCCAATGAAGATACGTACCAATGCGGAAATAATCCGTGTTATCCTCTCGCTCAACCTCGACGACCATGTAATAGAAAGTTGTGCTCAAGACTATGAAGGCAATCACCACGTTCATGACCTTGAAAGGAAAAGATTGAACAACGAAAGTATTAATTATTTCTGTAATTTTAAAACGCAACGAATTTTTTTACAAAAAAAAGGAGACGCCGCGTACTTAAAATTTGGTCTAAAAAAATCCAAATCAATCTAAGCTAACTGGCCCTAATATTCGCAGAATAACCAAAACAAAAGGAAATTGATATGCATAATCGGCGGTTCAGTACTTTTCTATGGCGTGAAAACGAATTATTTTTAACGCAAATAATTGGCTCGGGTCCGGGTAAATATAGTGGTGTACGGAATTTTAAACACAGCTTCACGCCGACTTGAAAAATTATATTTTTAAGTACCTGGCGTCGAAACGCTACCGCGTGTCTTGATTTTGTCTCTTACCATATTCCAATCGAAGACACTGTTTATTCGTTTGCCAGCCGCGCATACCTCATAATGAACTTTTGTCACCAGTCGCAAATTTTCAGCGTAAGCATTCGAACTCATGATGACCTGCGAAAAAAAAATCTCACATTTCCGAAACGCCCCTTAACGAAAATTCGTTAGTCAACTGCACAAATACTGCAATGAAGTTGTTTTACTACTCGCAAATTATCATAACAAATTTGTACATTTATGATGACTTGCGAAGAAAAAAATACCTTCGGCGTAGATGCATTCGTCCTTGTCGCGATAGCCTTTAATTTGTCATTGAGCGCACGAAACTGGATACCCAACAATCCCACCAGAGAAACAAATATCGTTCCATCGATTACCTGTGCCACGAAGGAAATATGCCACAAGAGCCAGTATTGTATCGGCACACTAAAAAATACGTCTTTTGTAAACAGAAAATACCGAAAATTCAATTTCATGCCAATAACACGACGACTACTGACCTTCCGTGTATCCGAGTCGCAACGTAATAATCGTACATTATCAGTACAAACACGGTTATCAGCGATGCCCAAACGTATGTGCTGATCATTCGCACGCTCGCGTCGTAACGCAATCGGCAATGTAATTTTGCAAAAATCACTTCCTGATCCGATATCGTCATTATTGCTTCGGTCAGCTGCGAGATTAACATCATTTTCGCAAATTCTCCATCATACGTTTTTTGGTTTTTTTTCACCGAACAAAAAAACTTACTTGCTTGTGACGGAAGATTCGCAAAATAGTGGACGCAATCAGACACAAAACACTTGCAAATGTTCGCATGCATATTGTCATAGGCGCGATCGATACGTCCTTTCTGAAATGGGCCAAAAAGAGAATATATCGTGGAAAATAAAAGTTTACAATATTGTGTTCATTCGTTACCAAGTAACAATACCGGAAATAGTTGTGGTATTGGAAAAGGGCCTGAATGAAATTTGCGACGGATACGAAACAGAGTAAAATGCTGTATATCGCCCAGTATTTGTTAAGCCCGTATTTCATAAAGGTCATCGATCCCTGGATCGTGAATGGAAATATCCCGAGAATCCGCCAGATCCACGCGATTCTCTTCAGAACTTCGTACACATTGCATATTTTCGGTTTTTTTACTATTGTAAAAAAAAAAGATAACATTGTATTCTGCACATTTTTTAGTAGGAATGTTTATTGCGTTTTTGCACTGACTTGTCGTCCAAGAGTTCTGCATTTCTGACGAGCTAACAGCATTCGCGGCCAGTTGTCCATTTTTTTTGGACATCTTTATACAATGTATTGTATACTTCGTGGCTGATAGAACAGTTTTCGAGTTTCCCAATTTCCACCTAGAGCATTCTTGCTGCTCTCGATTGATGATGATGGCGGAAAAATAAATGTTTCTAGGCGCGAAAGTTGAAAAGTACTTCTGCGGTTTAATTTGATGGATTTCGATACGAGAATGTTTTATCATCCGTATGTTAAGGGTATCAACGCTTGCGCTATATTGCGAGAGAAAGGAAAGAATGGGAGAACGCGAGCGTGTCATCCGTGTTTGACTTATCGTCGCGACCGCTGATCAATCAAGCGAGAGTCCCTCGCGAGTTGGCAGGAAAACAGAATGAAAGATGATAGCGGCAATTAGTAATACACAGGTGGATAGGTTTATTCTCCGTTGACTTTATTGATTTTACGGCATTTCCTCGTGTCATTATCTTCGGGTCGAATGCCAATTACAAACGAATATGGAACACCGAAATGCAGACAAATTTCAAGATTATCTCACCATATTTCTACAGTAACATTTCGATTGATTTGATCGATGATCGTGTTGTACATCATTGTTTCGAATTGAATAAAAATAACCAAGTAAGTAGTCATTTGTGCGACGATCTGATAAAAAAAAACACTTTGTTTAGTTTGAACCACAAAAATGGAAATTTTCGATGTGCAAGCACTGTACCGTTTTAATGAGTCTGGGGCTGATGGGAAAAAAGCCCGCGGCGCTGAATTTCAGATTCTGATGATGCAACTGGAGCGAAAACGTTTTTACGACTTCGTATAGTGGAGAGTCCATACTTTCCACTTCAACCTCGTGAATCAATTTCGAGGCATGAAGGCTCTATCGATGATTTTACGATTGAATCGTCTATCAAAATTGTAATCGCCAAAAGTTGGCCTACCTGATTGGATGTCCAATTACAAACGGCCGTAATTGTGACTACCAGAGAGCTGTTGATGACTTCCCAGTGGAGGTATCTATCCAAGCGAATGAATGATACATCGCCACCTTGTTGAATTTGGATGAAGGCGTAGTAAAATGTGAGGGTCAATAATGTACAGCTCGTCAACACATCGTTCATCTTCGATTAAAGAAATTTGTGTAGTACGTTATCCGTTAACTGGTGAACGTTTTACGATTTTACGTTCGTCACTCACCACATTGGCAGCGAAGAAACGATTTATTCGCTTGCCGACGTCACACATATTGTAATGTGCTTTTGCTATCTTTCGTAAGTGCTCAGCACACACCTCTGATGCTACGATGAACTGCAGAAAGAGTGTTCGTTATGAAAAAAAAAAATGGTTCTTAATGGCACATTTACCTTTGGCGAAGTTGAATTTGCTCTCGTTACGAGAGTCCTCAGTCTCTCATTGATTGCGCGAAATTTAAATCCAAGAAGTCCCACCAGCAATAGAAATATCGTTAGATCGAGAATTTGCGCTATCAGAGGGATTATCCAGAGTAGCCATTGTATCGTTGCACTGAAAGTAGACCCATATACTTTTCTTAAAAAAAGGAAAAAGACGGGAGATGCAAATTCGCCAAGTGATTCATAGCCATGACTGACATGTCTAGATATGAATAGATCAGATTCGATGAATAAAAATCATATGCGATTGATAGCCCGATTGTAATCAATGATATCCAAACGTATGCGCGTATCATATTGCAGTTCAAGTTGTATTGCAATGGACAGTTCATTTTTTCCAGATTCGAATCTTGGTCCACTATCATTTGGACGATCCTTGACATCTGTAAAGTCGTTTCTTTTATGTGCTGGTTGTGAAAATGAAGATTTCGAAACGCGAACGATGCAAGTCGGCTCACCTCTTTGTGACGAAAGATCCGCCAAATAGTGGCGTGAGTCATGGCCGCGAGACTTCCCAATTCTCGAGTCCCAAGTGCCCAACCATTCTCCACTTTGTTCCTTGGCATAAATAAAATGGCTTCACAACATGACCTTTCAGGTTTTTTAGACACATCAGCAGTTTGTCTCCTGCCGTTCCTCCGGATAATACCTGATCCAAACGATGGATTCCGGATCTTCCTTCCAAACGCAATTTCCGATGCACCCGGAGTATATTAAAAAGTTGTACAAAACGTAGAATTTGTTTAGCCCGTATCTCTTTGTTGCTCTTGAATCTTTAATCGTGAATGGAAAAATTCCCGCAATCCGCCAGATCCACGAGGCTCTTTCCAGAATCTCGTAGAAGTTTGAACCTTTTATTTCGTTGTCTGAGATACGCATTTTTTAACGCTAAATCGCACACCTTTTTCGTGAATTAAAAATACAAGTCTGACTGACCATTAAACCAAGCGTTTCGCGATGCTTCGACCCTCGTGGACAATTGGGAACTTTTTTTGCACTTCATTACTGGACGCAACACTCGGACACCTTTTTTGCACTGAGTCGCTTGACGAGAGCTATACTTTCGATCCGGCTTATTGTTCTAACCGGAAGCTCTCTCTATTAATTCAACAACTACTGGCATAATTCGTAGAGGGTTTTTTCGCTGATAAAATGCAATTATCGCGATTGTATCAAACGGCATTGCGCTCTTCCGGCTACCACGTTATTCTGTCCATTCTCGTTCTGTGACGGTGACAAATGTTTCGTGGCATATCAATACATATTTGTGTTGCAAATTGAAATAAAGAAACTCATCTATATTGAACATCGACCCTTTAATTTTCCGAATGAGTAGACCCACTTTGACTTCTTTTAATTATAACGAAATGAGCCTTTGGAATCAATTTTGGGTAATTCTATCAAAGCACCAAGTTTCCCGAGTATGTGCGTTGTTACGTAGAGGGTTAATCTTGATGGCGATTCAATAATATGCTTGATGAAATTAGTTCGTAACGAATGATTATAAGAAGGAATGCTAACTCGTTCGTTCAGTATTTTATATTTGCCAAATTTATTTTACAATAAAAACCCACGATAAATTAGTCCAATTTGGGTTGGAATTGGATGAGAATCACCAAGTATGTCGTTATGTTTCCAACCATCTGATGGAAGAATGAAATAAATGCAATTGCCGGTAATTAAAGTATACTTTAGATATGCAATGACAGTACCGTTTGAATGAGGGTCGAGTTAACAGGGAAAAATCCACCCCCGTTAAATTCGAGTTTCTGATGGTGCAACTGGAGTGAAAACGCTTTGACGGTCTCATACAATCGTGAGTCAATTTTCTTCACTCGAATCTCGTGAATCAATTTTCCCGTATGAACGCTCTATGAATGACGTAACGATTTAATCGATCCATTAGACTACACAATGAGGGAACACTCACCTGATGGGATGTCCAATTGCAGACCGCAACGATAATGATTATCGGAGCGCTGTGAATGAATTCCCAGTGAATGTACGTTCCGATTCGAATGAAATTCGTTTTGCCCTCTCGCTGTACCTCGACGAAGATGTAGTAAAGCGTCGTGCTCAGAATCACGAAGGCGGTTATCACGTTAATGACCTTCAATGATCAAAGAAAAACATTGTTGTTCATACTAATAATTTCTCTTTCTGTTTTACGGTGAACGCTATGCAATTTGTCACGAATTACTTACCACATCCACACTGAAGAAATCGTTTATTCGTTTGCCAATCGCGCAGATTCTGAAATGCGCCTTCGCTATTCTTCGCACGCTATCGGCGCAAAGGTCCGAATTAACGATGACCTACGATGGAAAAATCTCAATTTGGCAAAGGATCGATTCGGGAATGACGACGACGTTTACCTTTGGTGTGGACGAATTCGCTCTCGTCACGACGTCCCTTAATTTCTCGTTTAAAGCGCGAAACTTTAAGCCGCACAATCCCGCCATCGACACGAATATCGTTAGATCGAGGACCTGCGCTATGAACGGAATGATCCAGAATAGCCAC
The DNA here is from genome assembly GCA_963924025.1 of Ischnus inquisitorius. Taxonomy (NCBI): domain Eukaryota; kingdom Metazoa; phylum Arthropoda; class Insecta; order Hymenoptera; family Ichneumonidae; genus Ischnus; species Ischnus inquisitorius. The sequence continues at coordinate 11,613,197 of OZ001252.1, forward strand.
TTTATCGTCACGCTGGAACATCGATTCGCCATCAATCACCCAAAGTCCGTGAAATATAATTAGACGATTCGTCCATCGTTCTCCATAACTAACCTGTCGTAGATTATAATCGTGGCGAAAAAATCGTAACCGATCAACAATATGACCATCATCGTCATCGTCATAACGAACGCGCATATGATCTTGGCATTCGATTCGTAATGCAAGCAACAGTTCATTTTTGTCAGAATCGACGTTTGATCGTTTATCGTCTGTACGATATCCGTCATCTGTAAACTTGTTTTGTAATAATCGTGATTCACTGTAGGAACCAATGATGGACTTTGGGAAATTTTATCAATCGAATTAGCATAAATTGCGATTTCGATCAATTACTGATTATTCATTTGATGAGTAATGCATTTAATTCAATACATAAAAACGTTAATTAATTTTAAAAAGTATTTACAATTAAATGACCTGATCATTAAACCTAAATGATAATTATGATAATAAACCTGAGAAATGCCAAGTAATTTGTATTGTTCACGACTGTCCTTACACAATTCGTGTCTATGCATAGAATTTTCACATTGGAAGACTCTTTAACTTGCCTCTTTATGATGAGAAATTCGCCAAATGCTGGCGATAAGCATGCACGTCAGGCTTGAAACCGTTCTTATGAATACCGTACTCGAAGCCATAGACGGGCTACCGATTGAAAAATGAAAATTGCTCTTTAAAATCGCATATCACGATACGCCAATCTAACTATTCATGCGATCGCGTACTTGGACCAATTGAATTCTGTCATCCATAAGGAGAAATTTCCGATGCACAGAGAGCATAATGCAATGTTGTACACGGCGTAGTATTTGCTCATGACGTATTTTTTCATTTCTATCGGGCCTTTTATCACGAACGGAAAAATTCCTATGATTCGCCATATCCAGGCACTTCTTTCCAGAACTCCGTAGCAATCGAACACCTTCGGATTTTTTTCTATACGGAACAACGCTTGTTGCTTTCAATGCTCAACGATTGTTCTACGATCGATTTTTCCTTTTGCCATACTTACCCGTCGTCCATGCATTCTTTCTTTTTCCTATGCCGGTGCGCGGCTGTGAATATGTATTGGTAGCCATAACTCACTGCATAGCACTGGTTGTAGTTCGAACTTGAACCGTCACCGCGCGTTTCAGGCAAGCTTCTGTTTTCATCCGGTTTATTATTCCGCCCGAAGGCTCCCCGTTATTTCAATACCTAATGACATTTTATTGATATTAACGACGAGCCTTTGCCGATACAATAAAATTATCGCGATTGCATATGCGAACGTCGCAACGCCTCCTCCAACGTTAGTCTGCCTTCTGTTTGCCGCCCGTTCCACGTTGATGACAAATGGGCGCGAGAGTGACTTTTTTTTCCTCCGCGACGAGTTAACATAATTTAACATTACTTCATTGATTATTAATTTTATTAGCTACATAATAATAATAATACAGTATACAATCAACGGAAGTGGTGTGTTCTGAGTGAATAATTTTTGTATATCTCCGGGTGTTGCTTATCAAGCTGCATCATTATTATGACATAAGTGGTCGTAGTTCCAAATATCTGAAACAATCATATTTGTCGATAATGCTTGCAGAGAGAACGATCGTTTCGAGTCAGGCGGAAAAGTTTTATAGACGTAATATATAATCTGTATGTACAATTGATCACGTAAATTATTTGTCTCTCTATATTATAAAAAGATTTCGCCGCCGCCGGCGTGTTTAATAATCGAAGCGCGGGTGGCGCAAGAGCAAAGCGGACGAGGCGAGGGGGCGACGGTCGCCATAGAAACGGTAAAGTCACAGAGAGGCTAAAGTCACGGAGGAGCTAAAATAACAGTGACTAATATAACGGAGAGGTTAAAATCACGGAGTAGCTAATAAGTAGATATTTTTACAGAGACGTTGAAATAACAGGGTGGATAATGTCACGGTGGGTTTAAACTCTCGAAGGGTCTCAACTCTAAATATTCAACCTCCTTCACCTGGAATAATCCAAGTCGCTTTTTCCTGTGGGAAGGAGGGCAGAGGCGAAATTTTCATACATATTGAGACTTGGTTTTTTTTTGGATGGTCGCGAGCGCAAACCCTGCAAAATCATAATACCCTGTAAATCGTTATGATAGTCTATCAAAAGCTTTTCCGCCTGGAGAGGTATCGATTTTTTTTCCACACTTTGTACATGAGTTCCAGGTTCAATTCGAAGAAACCGTACAGCGTCAGCTTCAATCGATTTCGAAGCAATGACAATGAAACCATATTAACCTGAAAAATAAAAAAACATATTTAACTGGTATTTTTTTCCCTTTTTCAAGACGTCTAGACGCGAAACCAAAATTACCACGAGACTGCAGCTTGACGATGGAGTGTCGCATTCGTTCCACATCTCGTGAAGCACCACGGCCGTGCGACGAGCCTAATGAAAGATGCGCTTTCGTCACAGAAACATATCACGATGATATATTTAAAAAAAACAGACAAACAAAAAAAGGAAAACTACAACAGACCTCTTCGCTCGTGGAGCTGCAAGCATTGGTAACGGCGAAAGGTTCGATAATATTAACGACGAGCCAAATAGTAACCATCGTAACGCTGACAATATCTTGCCAATCCATACTCCGATAATCGCCGAGCGACATCCAAACGATGTAGCAATTCGACACCAGCTGAATGAAGTGCATCGCGATTATTATGAGCAACGGTAGTGAGAAAAAGTCTCTTATCGTCTCGGCGAGTTCGGTGAGTTCACGGTGAAGTTTACCAACGATTGTTATCCTTTCGGTAAGCGAGCTCAATCTAAATCCCATCAATTGACAATGCGGTGGTAACTGATCGAGAGGCAATATATGAATAAAAATCACGTCGAACTTGTTCGAAATCACCCACCTCTCGCATGTTTTTCGGTAGCTCTTCACGTTTCTTACGCCACGCCCGATCGTCGCCAAATTCTTTGTTGTCTCGTTGAGACGCGCGAATCGTTCTCGGACGAGCAAAAGCGAATCGACGAAGATTATTATCATATTGCGACAAATAACGTTCCCACCGTTGAACACGAAGAAGTAAGTCGGATCGTCGAAATCGATTTGCAACAACAGTTGCGCGTGATCGATGGTCAAGTACGTCATGAAGGCGATGTTAATCACGACCACGTGGTTGCGCAATCTTTTGAAAAACTTGTCCCGCTCGTGATCGACGATACCGAGCTTCGACGCGGTAACGCCGGCACCGACGAACGACTCGACTATCGCCATTATTCGCCTCTGGCCAAAGGCGAATAGCATCCACGTGGCGAACATGCCGGCGAATTGAAAAAAATCGGCCGAACAATTCGACATCATCGCCATTGCCGTTTCGCCCGGGAGTTTCGTTTCCATTCGTACGTCCATCGACTTTACGAATATCCACATGTACACCGCGCACACGAGTACCCCGTAGACGCAGCCGATTTGGGAAAATTTGAATACATCGTTGTCGTCGATAGTGAACGGACTGAGTCCTAAAAATTTTCCGTAATAGTACAAAAAAATTTCCGTCGATGATTGCTTTTTGGAAGGCACTAACATCTCTGTTTGTCGTCTGTACTTTCCTGTTATTACGCTCGGACTAGCGGGTCGCGCTATAGATCAATTAAGACGGCAGAGCGATGTGCATTAGAGATATTTTGCCTTGATCGCTGATCGATTGAGTTCTGTGACTTTAGAGTGTCAGAAAAACAGAATGAAAAACGAAGGCAATTCATCGTCAGGCGAAATGACCCTACAGGGGATTACTTGGGCTGTACTATTCCAGTGCATTTCTGTCTAAGTCGCGTTTCCGTAGTGTTATACTTCCGAGATTCTAGACATGAAACGACGAAGCTGATTCAATACTTTGATCATTCTGAAGTATACAAATCCCTTTCTATCGGCGCGATATTTCTCCTATTCAAGCGGACTTTCAATTTTTCGCACCAAGTCTTTCTTCACTTCTTTCGCTGAGATTTAAATCGTAATATAGAGAAATATTGTATCAACTCAGTTTTTATTTACACCACGAATTGAGAAATACAGCCGTAAGTTCCAGTCATCAATCGGCAGAGTCCTAAATCGTGCTAGTTCCTCCATCATCCAGCGAATCTAATTGACTTTTTTCGTTTTTAGATTGTTGTTTAAACACGATTTACACTGAACAGTTTCTGTTACTGTATTTCTGCGGCGTTTTGGCTGTCCAACTGCATCATGATCGTGATATAGACGATTACCATGCCCGCAATCTGTGTCGCAAAAACGGATAAACAAATAAATCATACGTTCCACTAGGTAGAATTGAGAAAAAAAATTATTTACTCTGCTGACTGTCGCGTATTTTATTTCAAAGAATCCGTACACGTCGATCCGGAACTGATTCTGCAGCAACCGCAGTGATAATACTTTTGCCTGTGAAAATTAGAAGTATGTGTTTGAAAAATCATATCCAATTATTAGAGTCCGGAATTCGTAAGAATACAAAAAAAGAAATATAATTATAGAGAGATGATGTTACCGAGTCGACGTAGATATCGGAGTCTCCGGTGGTCAACATTTGATGCAGCTTGCTTCCCGTTCGATTAGCCTGCGGCAAAGCGACGACAACAAAACATTGAAACCAATATTGAATCTGAATGATTTCGAACAATTTTCATAATAAATCGTCGGAACCTCTTTCACGGTTGCTTCGCAAACGAAAGCCAGAATGACCAACTCCGCCACGTGTATTGCGACCCAATAAATCCACACATATGCCCACGAAACTAACACTCGGTCCTGGGTTATAACGCACAAAGTGTAAAAACCCGAGGCCATTTGAAAAATACCGAACAATATCGTGAGCAGTAACGAGAGTGAAAAAAACTCTACTACCATTGTCGCGAGATCTAACAGATTTGCGTGGAGTTGGCCCAAGATTTCCAACGGATCTGCCGCGACGAAGGTTTCGCGTCTGAAACATAATCGAAGGATGAGAACGTCGTCGTTATCGGTGTATCAAAAAAGGTTAATCCTTACATACTCGCCACTTATCGCTGGTCGTGTTCTCATTATTCGATAAAAATGCTTCCCTTCGGCCCCGTCATTCTGCAGTCTCAAAATCGTCTCGTTCAGACAACCAAAACGTTTCTTTATCAACGTCATCGCGCTCACGAATATCAAGATGATATTGTGACTTGCTACGCGTGGAAACATCAGCGGCATCCAAACGGACAGTTTGAAAGGTTCGAAATGCAAGAAAAGATTGAAGGCGATGCCGCAGATCATGTACCATATGACATTGAGAATGATCGCTTGAATCTTGAATTTCCCGAAGAATTCAATGTCGTTCGTGCGCATTCGGTTACAAGCGAACGACTCGTTGATGTTCCTCCATTGAATCAGAAGCTTCTGCAGTCGTTTCGGACGTAAGCCAAAGTACAACCATGCCGCTACCAGAGACGTGTACTCGACTGACAGACCCGAAAAGTTCGCTATGACCGACATCGGCGTTTTGTGCGGAAGTACGAATGTCATTCCACACGTGACGGCGCGTAGGTAATAGTAGCTATAGGCTATTGTCACGATGAGACCGTAAATCGTACCGATGTACGAGAGCCGAACGATCCCGTTTTCGACGATATGGAATGGGCACATACCGAGTATTTTCCAATAGAGAAACAAGATCCTCGATGTTGCCATTCTTCCGTGCGCTTCTTGTATGTACCTCGCTTTCGCGGCGGGATAAAATTGCTATTTAGGTCGAGTGACTGCACACACGCGTTACAATCGATCGATTTTGTGCCAATTAACTTGAGTATGTTGCGCTATTCGTCATTGAACTATGGGAAACCAGAACGATACGTAGGCGAGCTACAAAACGTGATGATTGCTCGAAAAGCATCGAGTCAACTGGCTCGACAGGCAAGCATGTCCGTCAGTGAATACGAGACCGTTTATTACGCAAGCGCGAAAAAAATCGGTGCCTATCGATGAAGTTTTGTATATTTGTTTCATTTCGTGTCTCTGGCTGATGCAGCAAGAAAGTTAAAAAAAAGGCTCATTGTACTGTGAATTTCTTGGACAGCTTCACATGATAACATGAGTGTTAGATGACAACGTTTTCTGTCAATGAAATCTGATTCTATCGATTCTTCTGGCCGATTTACGACGCTGATGCCAGTTAAATCGAGCGCTTGCAGGATCTCATTTCAATCAATGACAAATTTCTTTTCATGTCTTTAACTTTATTATTTGGTTCTAATTTTTTTTACATATTAATAAAAGAATTTAGGCCGACAATCAGAGTAGGAATGACAATGATTATTAAGAAAAGGACCAACCGATGCATATGTGTATGATTTATCAGTGCGTTTCTGCAACATTTTGATTGTCTAGCTGCAACATGATCGTTATATAAAATCCCAGACCGCTCGTGATCTGCTCAACGAAAAATAGACAAAAGTTTCGAAAATACGATTATCGAAGGAAAGGAGAGAAAACAAAAAGATTTTTACATCATTTACCCTGTGTATCGCGTCGAGCTGCATCCGGAATAATCCGAACAATTCGATCCTCAACTGTTTCTGCAGCAATCTCAGTGAAAGTACTTGCGCCTGTGAAATCATAGAAGATGTTTTCGCTTCAAAGCATACATCGTTTGAACTAGATTTTTCCAAATTCTCACAAATCGCATTCAAACAACGTTACCGACTCCACGTATTCATCCGCATTTCCAGTAACCAATATCGAGTGCAAAACATTTGGCGTATCGTTGGCCTGTCGTGAAACAATTTATATATGATAAAACTTCGGAAAGTCCCAAAGGAGTGCACTGAAGGAAACAATGAGTTTGGTGGATCACTTCATTAACAGATCCAATTAGTTGAAACAACTTTTTTACAATTAATTGTTTCTCAACTATTGGTTCTCTCAACTCATAATTTTCTTCTAGTTCAATGTGATGAACCGATCGAAACCTCTTTGTCGGTCGAGTCGCAAATGACAATCAGGATAACAATCTCGATTAGATACATGGCGAACCATAGAGTCCACGTTATCGGCACCAGATTTGGCGTCGCACCTTCCGTGACAAGGCAGAGGGTGTACAGACCCGAGGCCGCTTGAATGCACTCGGACAATAACGCGAGCAGAATTGAGAACGAAAAAAATTCTACCACGATCGTCGTGAGATCAACGAGATCCGCATGAATTCGACCATAGATTTCTAATTTTTCCGCCGTTTTGAATGCTCCGAGCCTGAAAAATCGCACTCAAAGTAAGTCGGCAAAATTCAGCCGAAAAAGAATAAAAAAGCATCCCATAACAACAATAATAATAAGAGTAATAATAATTAACAATAAACAGCGATGATAAGTTTAACTCACGTCGAGTTTTTCAAAATTTCACCGCGAATTCCTAGTCCTTTTGCACGTTCATTCGGTAAATGTCGAAGACTCTCGTTCAACAATCGAAATCGTTCTTTTATTAATCTCATCAAATTGAAAAACATCAACACAATACTGTGCCCGACAATCCTCGCAATGTTCAGTACCATCCAGACTGCAAATTTGGAAGTATCGAAATGCATCATAAGCCGGCAACTGCACGAGCAGATCAAGACCCAAGTAACATTGACCAAGACCGCGTGGAACTTGACTTCCTTGAAGAAAGTCGAATCGTCCGTTGGTATACCGTATTCCGCGAAAGACTCGTCGATGTTCTTCAAGCGGACGAGCATTCTCCTGATGTCTTTCAGACGATGTCCGAAGTAGAGCCAAGCCCACATGAGCACCGCGGATTCCGCCGACAATCCGGCTAAATTGGCTATAACAGCCATCGTGGATGCGCGCGGAAGAGCGAAGCTCATTCGGCCCGTGATGGCCCGTGCGTAACAAAGGCCGTAGCTCACCGCGAGTATCGTCGAGTAAATCGTTCCCCAGTACGAAAAACGAACGATCCCGTTCGCCGTTAGATCGAACGGGAATACGCCGAGAATTTTCCAATAGACATACAGCATTTTCTTGTTCGACATGTTTTTCGAACGTTCTCGTACTTCGCATGCAACAGAATGAACATTTCCATTAGATTCGCTTGCGTTGCACACGATTTAATATATTATTCATTTTCCTCGTTACATTATTTCGCATCGCTTCGTGGCTCGATCTCGGTGGGGAAGACGCGAGAACACGATTGCATCAAGAAAAATTACCTTGCTGGGTCGTCAAATGGACTATATTTCGAGTTTACAAAAATATGCATAACTCAAACGTGACAATACATTTTTTCACGAAAAAAGAGTGACGTCTGAGCGATGAGAAAATGAAAAACGGTGCGCACGATGCGACGATTTATTTGTTGTAACGTTATTTTCCTTGGACCCCTTGATCGTCGAGTTGCATCATGATCGTTATATAAGTGATGACCATTCCCATAATCTGATGAAGATACAAAAAGATTCGTGTGATATAATGGAGTATAATAATACCAATTTTTTAATTTTTCTATGTAGTATAAAACGAGAACAAATTTAAAAAAATATTATAATAATTATAATAATATTTACTATTATCATGCATAATTAATATATAATGATAATAAATAATATAATAATCAATGATTAAATAACACTTTACCGCGTGAACGATTTCTAGTCTCATCTGGAACAAGCCGAACAATTCGACCTTCAACTTCCTGTGCAGCAAACGCAGCGACATTAGCTTCGCCTGTGAAATCATTATTGAAACATTCTTCATCCGAAGTTTCATACGTGAGAGATATGTAGGAACGACGTTACCGAGTTCGCGTATCTTTCCGTTCGTTTGTCGAGCAGCGCTTTGTGCAGAACACTTCCCGTACGATTCGCCTGACAAGAGGGAGAAAAAATGTTTAGTACCTTCGCAAACAACGGAAATCGGTTGACCGATTGATTTTACTGACGAACCTCTTGCGCCGTTGAGGCAGAGACCGTAACGAGTATCGCCATTTCGGTAAAATGAATAGTGAACCAGGAACCCAGAATGAAGACCGCCGCTACATCCGTCCACAGCCAAATTTCTCGGTCTTTCACGGTCAGGCACATGGTGTACAGTCCAGATGACATTTGAAAACAGTGAGTCAACATTATGAGCAAAATCGGCAGAGAAAAAAAGTTGACTACGACTTTCGCCAGGTCGACGACGTCGGAATGCAGCTGACCGTAAATTTCCAAAGGACCCGGATTCGCAAATGACTTGAGTCTGAAAAAACATCATGACTTGTTTTATGATACTTGGGAAATTAGAAGTTCAATTGAGCAAGCAAGACTCGCCAAGTTCCACCGACCCGTCTTCGCTATTGCTAATTCCTTGACTGTCCTTGATTCGGATGGTCAGCCTCGTCGATACATCTTTCGGCAATTCTTGAATCCTGTTGTTCAACGAACGAAAGCGTTCCTCGATTGCCCTCATAGTGTTCACGAACATCACGGCGATATTGTGGGTCACGACGCGCGGCATGTTGAAGGGCATCCAAGCATTGAGCTTGAAGGGTTCGCAATTGAGCAACAGCATGTGATCGGCGACGCAAAGAACGTACCAAATCATATTTGTAACAAGCGTATGAAAGTTCACGTCCCTGATGATGGCCGAGTTGTCGGTGGGAATTCCGAGTGTATCGTAAGATTCGCGAATGTTCTTGAAGCACATCGTTATGGTATCGACTTTTTTGTGATTGATTCCGAAGCATAGCCAGGACGAAACGATCACAGCGAACTCGACCGACAGGCCACCGAAATCGGCGAGTATCGACATCGGCGTCTCGCGCGGAAGAGCGAAACTCATGCGTTCCCTTATAGCGCGTAGATAACAAATCGTGTAACCAAACGTGAGAATCACGGCGTAAATTACACCGAAGCATGACAAGTGAATCAGGCCACTGTTGGAATAAACGTAAGGACACAGACCGAGAAACTTCCAGTAAACGCACACGATCCGTAATGTTGCCATTTTGTCGTGTACTTTTGATACGTTTTACGTGCGTTTGCACTCGTCCCCAACGTCGGGAGTTCAATTTAGCTCGAGTGTTTGCTCCCGATCGCGAACGTTGGTACAACAAATAGCCGGTCGTTTGTTGCGTTCTTGAGTTATTGATGCTTCGGTCAAGCTATTCGCGTTCCAATAACGGAACGAAGTCGAGATATTAATTCTTGAGGCACAGCATAGAATGGGGCTTGATGATTGGATGAACGTATCGAATGTATTGCTTAATCGATTTTTAGTCAGTCAGCTGTTCGCGGAGCGAGCACTATTTCTTTCGTGCTTCTGATCGTCGAGCTGCATCATCATTATTATGTACGTTGTTATGATGCCAGAAACCTGTAATGCAGCAACGAATATCAATAATATGCAATTAATTATTATTGCCATTCTTAATCATCGAATGCAAATACATTGATAGAGACCGACAACGGTGGATGTGCGGTTGGCGCGCGGCTTCGGTGATCAACCAAGTCAAGCAACTTTCTTCGCGGGCAGTACTTGGATGGGTGACCGATTCGCCGCGCGCAGGCTGACGCATTAATCGTTAAGGAAGGATCATTTTTCTGAGACTTCGGGTTTTTCTGCACTTTACGTAGGTGCAAAAAAAAATACCAAAGAATCAGTAGGATATAGCAATTTTCCGGTGTCCCTGGCAAATACGATACAGCTAAGTGAACCGAAATATCCGCAAGGATATACGGCGAAATAAGGGGAACACTATCTGACCGAACCCACATTGATAGAGTACGAATATTTGAGAAAAAACTCACATGAATGACGATATGGAGAAAACTTACATTGTAAAAAATGCTGAATTTGATTTGAAGCGTGCGAAATAGTTTGATAGTCAAACGCCTCTGAAGCAATCGAAGTGACAGCATATCTGCCTGTATAATATAAGAACATATTGGAAAGTCAAAATCGTCAAGTCGGACGTATTTGCCATCATTACCGAGTCAGCGACATTATTCGATGAGTTCGCAATCAGAATTTTGTGAAAAATGTTCCCAGTTCTGTTCGCCTGCGAGTGAGATAAAAGAAATAACAATGTGACGTCGATCCTTGAAACGGAAATTACTGTCTCTGAAGCTATTTCGTCGAAGTAGAACATGAACAAAACCTCGTTGGCCGTCGCATCGGATGCGGAAAGAATCGCGATCATTGCCATGAAGTGGGACAAGAGCCAAACGGTGAGCTCGAAAAAGTATCCGGGATTCCGGAATGGCCAGGCTTTGTGATCCTCCAAGTTGAGACAAATATCATAGGCGGTCGATGTTAGTTCGAACAAGTGTATCGTCATTGTGAGATAGAGCGGGGCCGAGCAGAACGCTAATACGGCCTCCGTGAGGTCGATTAATTGCGAATGAATCTCAATGAACGCATCGGGTCGCTTAGATCCAGCTAGATTTTCGAACCTGTAAAGTTAAATCAAATTGATATCAATTAGAGCGATTGAAACCTCGAGAAGAAACGAACGAACGAACGTTCACTTGCCCACACGTCTTCCGTTCTCGGCACCTGAACTTTCGACTCCTGAGTTTTGTTTCACCTCTCGAAATCTCTTTGATCTTATTGTTCAATAATCGAAATCGTCCACGTATCTCTCTCATCGTAGCGACGAACAGCACCACGAAGTTAGGATGAACCAGTCGGCCTAAGTTAAATAGATTTCGGAAGGTCTGCTGAACCGGCAAGTGCCACGTCATCAGGGTACTGATGCCGAACACGAATAACCACGCACAATTATATATCACCGTTTGAAGAATGACACTCGTAGGGTTTATGTGGAATTCGGGTATACCAATGATTCGACCATTTTCGATGATACCTCTGTAAGATTGGTATATGTTTCGCAGCACGTTTTGACGATATCCGAAGCACAACCATGTCGTAACGACCATTCCAAATTGTGTAGATTTCGCGGCTATGTCAGCGATAATCGACATGTCCGTATCGTTAGGGCGCGTGAAACTCAACCGATTGTTCATGTATTTAAAGAAACAGACGGGATAGCATAACGATAAGACACTCGCGTATAAAACACCTCCGTACGAAAACTGCATCGATCCATCCTCGGTCAAAACGAAAGGGCAGAGACCCATAAATTTCCAGAATATATATAACAACTTCGACGTTTTCATTGCAACGCCTCGTTCCACGAGCCAGGTTGTTCGAACTTGCAGCCCCTCGACAACATGGCCTCGATAAAGAACCGCCATCCATTGCCATTTGCGTGATACACAATACGAGCGGAGTGAATCAGCGAGTGAGAAAGAGATCTTAATCTCATACATATGGGGTAGGTGGTTCAATGGCTTGTGTTAATAATGATTTTTTTCTCCTTGAGGATACTATCGTTCGTGGCAAAACGCAACACAGGGACGCAGAGATGGAAAAATAATTTTTTTGGATGCTCCAATCGTTTAACGAGTAACTCATTGATTCGTTTATCCGTATTTATTCGGTATCTTCGTTTTTTATAAAATGCCGAGTACTATTGGGCATAACGAGTAGAAAATACAGTGTAAATAATTTTTATTCATCGTTTTGTTCCGCCAGCTGCCTGTAGATTCGATTTTTTTCATCTTCCTGATCATCCAATTGCATCATTATTATAGCGTACGCGGTGGTTACATTAACGATCTGGTACAAAGAAATTAATGTCAGTCAGAGACTAATATCGAAGTTTGAACCCGTCAAGAATGTCGGGAAAAACACTAGCCTTGTACACAATGGATAAGTCGATCTGAAGTGTCCCAAACATTTCGATCACCAATGGCCTTTGCAGCAATCGCAGTGACAATATGTCTGCCTGGAAAATATTCAAAAGAATCATCGATAATTCTGCAGGATCGAAGCAGCGGGATGTAGCAAAGTCATTACTGAGTTTGCAAGTTTGTCCGATGATTCCGAAATAAAAATCCGGTGAAGAATGCTTCCAGTTCTATTAGCCTGTGTAAGATATAATACAATCAAATTGTAACAATAATATATTGATTGATATAGGTATCGAGCGTTAAAAAGAAGAAGAATAATTTGAAATACTGCTGCTTTATCGAATGAAACCTGTCTGGCCGTTGAATCCGAAACTGCAAACATCGCAACCATTGTCGTCGCGTGCAAACAAAACCATATGTTGACGATCACAAAGAAGCTGTAATCCTGCGGTGGCCAAGATTTTACGTTCAGACAAATGTCATAGACTGTTGACGCCAGCTCGCAAATGTGAATCGTTATTGTTAGGTAGAGCGGAATTGAGCAAAACGCTAATATGCACTTTGTGAAATCAACTAATGCGGCATGTACCCCAACGTATGCATCCAGAAGATCAGATTCATCGAATTCTTCAAGCCTAAAAGTCGAGTCATTGAATCAATTTCAGTCCATCAGTTCATCGGGCATCAAACTTGATACTCGGTGGAAAGAAGACGTATTCCCTCCCTTGTGGCATAGTGTACTATTTCATTACCCATTATTTTTCCAGCGCCGTCGCCATCTCTTCGCACGGATAGTAATTCTAGTCGAATCCTGTTTGGACAGTTTTGTAATCTCGGCATTCAACGATCGGAATTGTTCACGAATGATAGTCATTACAGTGATAAAGATTATTATGAAGTTCGGATAGACAAGACGACCAAAGTTGAAAAAAAGTCTGTAACCATGTTGCAGCGATCGGGAGCCCCATATTACAGCATTGCTGCTCACAAACATCGTCATCCACGCACAATTAAAGAAAATAGTTTGTATCATAACACTCGTGACGCTCGTTCCGCCCCCTACGGGAATGCCAAGGTCTCCGCAAGATCTGACGATTTCTCTGAACGATTCGTATACTTTTGCCAATACGTGTTGGCGATATCCAAGACACAGCCACGTCATAACGATCGTGCAGAATTGGGCTGTTAGTGCAGCCATGTCAGCTATCATTGACATGAGGGTGTCGTTAGGTTGCATGCAAAGCGAACGCGCGATTATAACTCTTGAAAAACAAGCTCCATGACACAATGACAATATCGTCGAGTATAAAGCACCGCCCCACGAGAATTGAATCGTTCGGTTTTTCGTCAAACGAAAAGGACACAGACCCATCACTTTCCAGAATATATACAACAGCTTTGCCATTATCATCGTGTTACTTTTCCTCGCTGGCAAACTTGCACTGCTTATAACAGTTTTCAAGCATCAACTGTATTGTCTTGCATTTTACATTGTATGATACAATTTTGACTGAGTGTTTCAGCGACAATGAAAGGATGGTAATTTATTTGATATCGATCGCAAAGGGCAATGTTTAGATGATTAATAGTAGCTTTGACGTTGTAGATGCTGTTAGTATTGATACAAAGTAATGTAAAATGAAAGTAACGAAAATCATAGATTGTCAAGTTACTGATCATTCCAATATTTCTTAGTTTGATTTTAAGCTTACAGATTGGAGAAAATAAGTACCGCATAGAAAACTTATCCCGAATATGATGAGGCAGGTTTTTCTATCCTCGTAGAAATCCTCTTGATCGTAGATCCTCTTGATCATCCAGCTGAAGCATTATTATAATGTACGCGATGGCGACATTGAATATCTGACAGACATGATTAATCATTAAGATATCAATTAGAAATTGGACAAGTGGATACGAGTACCACGAATAAAGAAAACTTACCTTGTACACAACGGAAAAATTCATCGGGAGAGTGCCAAACAATTCGATGGTCAAGGGCGTTTGCAACAATCGAAGCGATAGTATCTCGACCTGCAGATTGTAGAGTTGTTTTAAAATCCGTGACATAAAATGTCCAGGATTTAAAAGAATTTTTACCGAATGCACAAATGTCTCCGAGGGTTTAGAAATGACGATTTCATTAACAATATTTGCAGTTCTTCTAGCCTGTGGGAAATAACCGCTATCAGTTTATAAAAAAATTCTGAATTCACTCAAACGTATGCAAAACAAAAAAACTGGTACTTCTTTGGCCGTCGAATCGCAAGTGGCAACCAATGCAACCATCCCCGCAGTATGAAAAGTTAACCATACGATCAGAACTACGAAGTATCCACGAGTTCGCAGTGGCCAAGCATTTTGATCTTTCAAGTTGAGACAGATAGCGTACACCGTCGACGGCAATTCGCATGAGCATATCATCATCGTCAGGTACAGTGGTGCCGAGCAAAAACTTATTATAGCCATAGTGAGATCAGACAATTTCGAGTGGACCCGAATAAAATCAACCAGAGACTTCGATTCAGCGAATATCTCGATTCTGGAACGTGTGCGAAACCAATCGTACAATTATATAAAAATATGTGTACACGTGTGTTGAGCTCTCGCATATTTTACTTGCCCGTTCATTTTTGAGCGTTTTCTATTTGATCTTCCGCGAATTGTAATTCCAAGTAAATCCTCTTTCGATAATTCTTTAATCGTATCATTCAATGATCGAAATCGATCGCGAATCACGGTGATCGTAGCGATGAAGAGTATCACAAAATTTAGGTAGACGAAACGTCCGAAGTTGAATGGGATTCTTACGCTGTGTTGGAATGCGTCCAAACCCCACATCGAAAAATTATTACAGACGAACATCACATGCCAGACGCAATTCAAAAGCACTATTTGGATCATCACACTTGTAATGTTCATGTCGGGACCTGTGTGAATTCCCAGGGTTTTGCAAGTTTCCATGATGTTTCTGAATGACGTATATATGTTTGCCAATGCGTTTTGACGATATCCGAAGTACAACCACGTCGTGACGATCATGCAGAACAGCAATGTTTTTGCACCGCTCTCAGCTATCAGTGACATGAGGGTTTCGTTCGGTTGTTCATATGTCGTGCGGTTTATCATAACTCTATAATAACAGATTCCGTAGCACAATGACAAAACCGTCGAGTAAAATGCACCGCCATACGAAAATTGAATAATTCCATCTTCGGTTAAACTAAGGGGACACAGACCCATTATTTTTAGGAACGTATACCACAACTTTGTCGTCTTCATTGTGTTGCTTCGGACTACCAACACCTTGACCCGTGCAAAGTTCCATCGCTAACGATATTGCTTCCGTACAGAACCTTGATGCATTTTACTTTACGTCATACAATTTGGATGGATTGAAGAATCGAATAAGTGCTAATTTATTACATCCAGAGCTCGTGGTTCAATATTTAGTTCAATAATAGGCACTTTGAACTTGTGGACATTATGAGCGATGACAGAAATTAGAGTAGAAGCGCGCATATGTAAAAAATTCGATTTTGTTGCTTTCGTAATGACAATATCGTCGAAGATAAGGTACTGCCCCAATGAGAATTGAATCATTCGGTTTTTTGGTCAAACGAAAAATTTACAGACCCATTATTTTCCCGAATGTATACAACAGGCTTGCCATTATCATCTTTTTCACATTGACTTCCTGAATAAAACTTGCACTGCTATTGACTGTTTTCATACAGGAACTGTATTGCATTGCATTTTCTTGAGTGTTTCACGAACGATGAAAGGATCGTAATTTAAGTAATGGAAATCACAGATCTTCAAGTATTCATTGATACGTCCAACATTTCATAGCTACACTTTAATATTCAAAATTTTTATATAAAAAATGCATGCCATAAATGATGAAACGGTTTTATCTCATCCGGCTGCTGATTGTAGATCCTTCTGATTGTCCAGCTGCATCATTATTATAATGTACGCGACGGTGGCATTGCATATCTGACACACATAAGTAATGATTAAGATATTAATAAGAAATTTGACAATTGGTCACGAGTAACATGAATGCAGAATACGTACCCTGTACACAATGGAAAAATTCATCGGGATTGTGTCGAACAATTCGATCGTCAACGGCGTTTGTAACAATCGAAGCGATAATAGCTCCACCTATAGCATGTTAAGATATTTAAAATACGGTAAAATTGAATTTTCAGGATTTAAAAGCATTTTTACCGAATGCACACATGTCTCCGAGGGTTCAGAAACGACGACTTCATTAACAATATTTGCAGTTCTTTTAGCCTGTGAGAAACAAGCGTTATCAGTTTATACGACAACTCTCAATTCACTCAAACGTATGTAAAACAAAAGAACGAGTACTTCTATGGCAGTCGAATCGCAAGTGGCAACCATTGCAATCATTCCTACAGTATGGGAAATTAACCATAAGATCAGAATCGCGAAGTATCCCCGAGTTTGCAGCGGCCAAGTTTTTTGATCTTTCAAGTTGAGACAGATGTCGTACACCGTTGACGGCAATTCGCATAAGCATATCATCAATGTCAGGTACAATGGTGCCGAACAAAAATTTATTATAGCCATAGTAAGATCAGACAATTTCGAGTGGACCTGAATATAACCGACCAGAGATTTCGATTCAGTGATTATTCCGATTCTGGAACGTGATTAAAACCAATTGTATAATTATATAAAAATATGTACACACATGTGTTAAGTTCTCGCATATTTTACTTGCCCGTTCACTTTTGAGCGTTTTCCATTCGCTTCCCCGCGAATTGTAGTTTCAAGTAAATCATCTTTTGACAATTCTTTGATCGTGTCATTCAATGATCGAAATTGATCGCGAATCACTGTGATCGTAGCGACAAACAGTATCACAAAGTTGAGATAGACGAAACGCCCGAAGTTGAACGGAATTCTCACGCTGTGTTGGAATACGTCCAAACCCCACATCGAAAAATTATTCCATACGAACATCACATGCCAAAGGCAATTGAAGAGCACCATCTGAATCTTGACACTTGTGATGTTCATGTCGGAACGTGCGTATATTCCCAGGATTTCAAAAGTTTCCATGATGTTATTAAATGACGTACATATGTTTGCCAATGCGTTTTGACGATATCCGAAATACAACCACGTCGTAACGATCATGAAGAATTGCGCTGTTTTTCCACCGTTATCGGCTATCAGTGACATTAGGGTTTCGTTTGGTTGTACATAAGTCACGCGGTATATCACAACTCTAAAGTAACAAATTCCGTAGCACACTGACAAAATCGTCGAGTACAATGCGCCGCGATACGAGAATTGAATTGTTCCATCTTCAGTTAAACTAAAGGGACACAGACCCATTATTTTCAGGAACATATACCACAACTTTGTGGTTTTCATTGTGTCGCTTCGACCTACCAACACCCCGATCCGTGCAAACTTGCATTGCTGATAATATTGCTTCCCTACAAATGCTTGATGCAATTACTCTACGTCATACAATTTAATTGGAGTGACGAATCGAATGAATGTTAATTTATTAAATGTAGAGCCGGTGAATCAATATTTAGCTAGATGATAGGCACTTCGCGATAAACGATGGTAGAAGTAGAAAAATACAAAGCTAGTACACGGAAAAACATTTGGTTCACTTTCGAATTGTTCTCGGATAATGTAAATTGCTTTAACTCGAACTACATACTCGAGTTATATATCTTGAATTTTAAAGCCTCCTATTTTGCTGATTTTTGGGTAATCTTCACGAACATTTTCCCGTAACGTTGACGAGTTATTTGAGTTAATAGACCTATGAAATATTGGTCAGTTTAATTATACATTCAGTATAAAGATCACTTTTCGAAAGACTGAACCAAAAATATGTCAATCACAATACGAAAGTAATTTCTTCGTCAGACTGGTTATCGATTCTTCTTTTATGGTTCTTTTGTGTCCAGCTGCATCATTATTGTGATATACGCGACGGTGACATTGCAAATCTGATGCAAAAAATGTGTAATGGATTAAAACATTGATAATTGTGCACGAATAACGTCGTTGTATGTTGGAATAAAGTTTCATCTTATCGACAAAAACATGCACGAAACGTACCGTGTACATAAAAGAAAAATTCAACGGTAGTGTCCCAAACAGTTTGATCGTCAAAGGTCTTCGTAATAATCGGATTGACTCTATCTCTATCTGTACAGAAAAAGCATATGTAAAAACTTGGAGAATCATACCATCGAGACGTAAAATCGTCCTTACCGAGTTAAGAAGCTTCTCCGAAGAATTAGATATCGCACTTTCGTGAAGTATGATCGCAGTTCGATTAGCCTATAAGAAATAAACGAATTAAGTTTATGATAATTCGTTAAATTATGTATATTAACAAATAAAAAAACCTCCTTCATCGTTAAATCGCAAATGGCAACGGTGGAAATTAATCCGACGACATGGAAACTGAGCCATATAATCAGCATTACAAAAAATCCGTAACATTGCGGTGTCCAGGATTTCGGATTTTTCACGATAAGGCATATGTCATACATTGTCGTTGGAAATTCGACGAAGTATATGATCATTGTCAGATACAGAGGCACCGAGCAAAAGCTTGCGATGGCCATTGTAAGATCGGACAATTCCGAGGGCATTCGAACGTATTCATCCAGACGATCCGATTCAGCGAATTGGATTCTGAAACACCATCCGAACCCTTACAAATCATATAAAATCCATACGAAACGCTTTTGCATTATCATACTTACTCATTTATTCTCGCACTCTTTCTCGACATTCGCTCGGAAATCCTAATTTCAACCGAATGGCGTTTTGTCAATTCTTCCATTTTATTGTTCAATGAACGAAAACGATCCCGAAGCGCTGCCATTACAGCGATAAAGAATATGATGAAGTTTGGAATGACATGACGACCGAAGTTGAATGGAATTCTCACGCCGTGTTTCAGCAGGTCGAAACCCCAAAACATGAGATTTCTAGATGTAAAGATCCCGCTCAAAATGCAATTCATAAGCATGACTTGAATCTTGACACTCGTGATGTTGATGCCGTAATTCTCTTTGATTCCAAGAATTCCACAAGGCTCGAAAGTCCTCCGAAAGAATGTATACATGCTCGCCAATACGCTTTGACGGCATCCAATACACAACCATATCGTGATGACCGACCAGAAATCCGCTGTTTTTGCAGCCATGTCAGCTATTATTGACATGGGAGTTTCGTGAGAATACACTTCGGCCAAACGGTTCACCATAACTTTGAAAAAACACACGGTGTAGCATAACGATAAGATCGTCGCGTAGAAAGCACCGCCGCATGAAAATTGAATTGTACCCTCTTCGGTTAGATTGAAGGGGCATAGTCCTATTATTTTGAAAAATATATACAACAACTTCGAGCTTATCGTTATATTGCTTCGACACAGTGGCATCTCCATTCGCACAAACTTACACCGCCAACAATGTCCCATCGGCAGAAAAACTTAATGCACTTTACCTCACGTGGAACAATTGAAATGGAGTGACTTCGCAAATGTACAAAACATTCTAATCTCATGAAGAGCACGCAATTCAATATGCAGTTAAGTGGTCATTGCTTTGACCATTTCAATACGATCAATGAGCGTATAGTACAATAGGAAGTCATGAAATGAAAAAAGAAAATTGGTAAAAGCTCGGCTTATTCTCGAATTGCATAAATTCGTTTATCTTTCGATGCATAATTTGGTTAGTTAACATATTATTTCATCGGATTTCAGTCTCTCGTGTTAACAATTCTACGGTATCTTTGGAATGTGGCCCATACGAGAAGAATTACAATGATTGCATTATCTTTCGGCGACTTGGATATCAGATCTTTCGCGTTCACACATATGTAGTATAAAGTAGATGCTAGTTATATATACGCTAGTTCGTACAAGTGAAGAAACTTATGAACGATGTCCGTTACAACCACCACATATATCCACATTTATTTGACCTTTCCGTTTATTCTGATACTTGCCCATTCATCTTGGAACTTCTTCGTTGCCTTGTTTTTCGAATCCTTATTGCAGATGAATTCACTCTCGACAATTGGTTAACTGTATTGTTCAGCGAACAAAGTTGCTTTCGAATAACGGTCATTGCGCAAATGAAGAGTACTATAAAATGTGGATATGCAACTCGGCCGACGTTGAAGAGAAATCTGAAGCGGTGTTCGTATAATTCAGAGTTCCACAATATCAGTGCCGCTATGTACATCGTAATCCAAACACAATTGACAAGCACCGCTTGGATACTAATGCTAGGTACGCTCGCAACATCAACTGCGTCAATGCAAAGAATTTTGCACGATTCGATAACCTTCCTAAACGATTTGTGTATGCTCGCTACCGCATTTTGATGGTATCCAAGAAGCAGCCGAGTTACAATGGTCATACAAAACTGCGCGGTTTTGGCTGCTGTGTCAACTAGCATTGCCATTATCGTAAAGTTGAAGTCCAGGTAACTCATAAAATCGATCATATGTCGAATGTAACACATACAGTAGCATACTGATAAGATCGTCGAGTACATAGCACCGGCACGCGAAAATCTAATTATCCCGCCATCGGTTATACCGAAGGGCCATAGACCTATTATCATCCAGAACACAGTCAACAATTGCAACGTCGTCATTGCTTCGCAGCAACTCACGAGAGTCTGCAGTTGTGCAAACTTGTACCTCAGACAACATCGCTTCAGTACACAAATTACATTTTTTCCTTCGAATGATAGAACTCAGATAAAATGCGTTACTGGGAGCGCAAGAAACACTAATCTATTATATGTGGAGCTAACATTTTTATATGTTTAGTAGTTGCTTTAATCGTGAGGATACTATCAATCATGGTTGGATACAAGCAAGCGTATGGACAAATTATTTAGAAAAGTTCAAACCATCCTAAGGTTATGTACATTTTCTCATTCCGCGCTACTACTTAGGTAATTGGAGCTTTTATAACTCATATGTCGACACTTTTGGCTTTGCCGGTTCACCGGTGTGTTTTGGGAAAATATTTAGTATGTCTCATATGAGCACTCAGGACAATGGGGCGACGAGTAGTTTATTGATCCATTTGATAGTTTATAGTTGGATATGAAAAAATGGACTGTACATAATTGTCAATTATTCTGATGGATTTGGAGTTTGCGCAACGGCTGAATTTCTTTTACGGTTCTGATCTTCCAACTGCATCATAATTACTATATACGTTGTAATAACGTTCCCAATCTAGAACATAGACAAAATACTGTTTTCGAAATGAGACTGATTTTTTTTTACTAATACTGGATACTTACTCTGTACACTATTTCGAACTTCATCTCGATCATACCAAAAAGTGTGATCCTTAAGGGTCTTTGGAACAATCGAAGGGACAGCATCACCGCCTGTGAAATACAAGGATATTTTCATACACAGAATCATGAATGTCGAAATGATTTAGATATAGAAGCATTGTTACAGAATCAACAGATATCGATGATTGGCTTGAAATCAGCACTTCGTGAAGGACACTGCCGGTCCGATTGGCCTAACAACAACAGAGAATAGTAACACGAGAGAAAAAAGCGTAATGTGCAAGTCTGCACATATTATCACTAAACATTTTGGCTGTAATTAGACAGTTATATGTTTTATTAGACCTCATATGTTTTATTTGTCAATACCTCGTAGGCTAATGAATCCGATGTTGAAAATTCCGCAATTATTCCGAAAATGTGTAGAGCTATCCAGAAGCACATCATCACGTTAAAAGCATCTTTCGGCAATGACAATAATATCAGACCTTGCCCGATGGAAGATATCGCGTAAATCAAATTCCCAAGATGAAGCAAGTGTGACGTTATTACAAGATAGAGCAGTGGTGACCAGAGCTTTACTATTGATTCCGTCAAATCGATCATTTCTGAATGAAGCTGATCGTACGCAACAATGCGACCGTATTGACTCTGAAATTCGATTCTGAAACATGTATAACAGACATAGACGTTGATTTGCAATTGTTTGTTCACTTCGTAAACAAAAATTGTTTTACGTACGCAGTGATATTGAGGCGCTTCCGTCGTTTGATCTTCCGAATTGGGACGTTCGTGAAGTCCTCTATCGAAATGTCCCGAATTTTATTATTCAGCAATTGAAACTGATCTCGCAACAGGCCTATGACACTGATGGACGCTAAAACGACATTCGGATAAACGATTCGACCCAAATCAACTGGTATCCACATAATATAATTAAAGTCTCCCCAAGTGGTCCGTGGGACGTGTCCGATGATGAATAATATGGTCCATATGCAATTGACCATCGCCACACGTCGCTTATGCACGTTGATGATTCTACCTTGAACTTCACAGATGCCAAACATCTCGCATGTTTCGACAATTCTTCTGATCGATTTTTGCACTTGCCGTAGGCCATTCTGACGGAATCCAATGTACAACCAAGTCGTCACAATCGTAATAAGCTCGAATGTGTTCGCCGCGTCGTTAGCCATCGCACTGGTAGCCATGCGAAATGCAAAGAAACGCTCTTTGTTCATCATAACTATCAGCCACGCAGTGGTATAGAGTACCGACAGAATGATCGAATAACAGAAGCCACTGCGCGAAAATTCAATCGTCTTCTCTTTCGTCAAATGGAAAGGGCAGAGACCAATAACTTTCCAGAATACGTGCAAAACTTCGATTGTTGTCATTGTATCGTTTGGAGTCACGGGTGTTTCATGTTGTGCGAGCTGGCACCTTCAACAATAGCGTTCTATCGAGTAAAATACGTTTTTTTAATTTACTCTGACACTGTTCAGAACAAGTGGTGTCTCGAGAACGAAGGACAACAGAGTTTCTCTTGCAAAAAAGTCCATTTAATCGATTAAGTGTGAAAGGGGTGGTTTAATATTTGGATAAGCAACAATCGCATGGAGCTTGTGGATACCATTGATCAATTAATATATCGTTCATGCACATTGTATTTTGAGAATTTGTTCGTGAATATATGGAGGAAATCTTTATAAAATATTTGATCATTCTCGAACTGAGTAAATTCCCCGTCTGTTTTGCGTTCGTCAGCAAAAATTTGATAAACGATTGACGACAGTCAACCTCTTTCGGTTGATCTACTTTTTTTTCCACATTTAGTCGACAGAGGATTATTAGAATAACTGTTTGAAAAAAGAAAGATTGCGAATCAATTCTCAATCAACTATCGGACTTTGCAGCTGCTTATAAATCCTCTTCTTTTCGCGCTCCAGATCGTCTAACTGCATCATAATTGTTACATACGTCACGATAACGCTGCCAATCTAGGATCAAAAAGTGACACAACGTCAGGCGAACGCAATTCTCCTTTTCCAATACTGTAAACCTACTTTGTACAGTAATTGATATGTCATCGGGAGTGTGCCGAGTAGTGTGACCCTCAAGCGATTTTGGAGCAATCTATGCGACAGTATCGTTCCCTGCAAAGTACGAAGATATTTTGATACTCGGATCATCCACATATCGCGCTATGGAGGAGGAATCTCATTACCGAGTCGATGACGGTTTGCGATGGATTTGAGGTCAAAAGTTCGTGAAAGAGGCTTCCGGCTCTATTGGCCTGTCAGGAAGATGAACAGATTAGCAACGAGCAATAAAAATAAATACCTAGGATATTAACAGCAATAGAGCCGTTGGCGTATGTCAGTTTGATACCTCGTTGGCGGTTGAATCGCAAATGGCAACTTCCATAATTAATGCGATGGTGTGAATAACGATCCAGGCGCACGTCAGCATGAAATACGGATGAATGTACAGCGCCGAATGGTTATAATCGTATGCAAAAGTAATTACGACGTAAATCAAACTCGCGAGTTGAAACGAATGTGTTATCAATGTAAGGTAGACCGGTAGTGACCAAAAGTCTACTATATATCTTGTGAGATCAACCAAATCCGAATGCAATTGACCGTACGCTACAATATTGTGAGAATCGCCAAGGAATTGGATCCTGAAAAGTTATTTAACATACATTACAAATAATTCGCGATCGGGTAAATTGCAAAGTTGTGTTTCTACTTTCCCACTTGTTTCCGGTCGCTTCAGACGTTTTGCCTTGCGTATTGCATTTCTCGTACAATCTCCTCTCGAAGTCTCACGAATTTTATCGTTCAACGATCGTAATTGATCCCGCAATATGTTCATTGTACCCAGAAACATCATAACAAAGTTGGGAGACACGATTCGCCCCAAGTTGATTGGTAACCAAATCGTCTGATCGAATTCCCTCAGCTTCGTTTGTTGCATAAATTCATTGATAAAGAAAATCATCATCCATGTACAGTTTATTATCATCACTCGTCGCTTAAGTCCACTGTGGGCTCTCTTGTGAACTTCGCAGATTCCGACGGTTTCGCACGACTTGACAATGTTACGAAACGATTTTTCGATTATTCGAAATTTATTCTGACGAAATCCGAATTGCATCCAAATTATGAGGATCATAATAAACTCCGATGAATCTGCCACATAGCTCGCTATCGCTGACATAACAGTTTTGTAATATCTGGCCCCTATACCGATGTTGACCACAGCTCTCACGTACCCGCCGATGTACAGTGTCGTTAAGACCGTCGCGTAAAAAGCACCAAAGCCCGAGAATCCAATTGTTCCCTCTTTTGTCAAGCGGTAAGGACAGAGACCGATTATTTTCCAAAATGCGAACAACATCTTCGTCGTTGTCATTCTATCGCGATGGCGACTCGCGAAGCGCCTGTGTCCTCTGGCGAACGGACAATGATGAGTTTCGTCTCGCTCGAAGTTCACAATCGATACTTTGAGGATGTATGTAATAAAATTAATCTATGATATGGCTGAAGATCGAGTGGTTCAATGTGTGAATGAGCAATCGATGCTTTATCCTCTTGCAATTTATTGTTTACGCTAGCTCTACAATACATTATAGAGCTATCACATTAGGAACAAATGGAGAAGATTGGAATGGATTTCCGATAGAACTTCATATCGTTGATGGTAGCACAATTCCTTCCAACAATGAATGACGTCCGGCTAGCTTATAAAACTGGCTTATAAAATATTTGACCATTCTCGAACGGGATAAATTCTCCGTCTGTCTTGCGTTCTTCGGCCGAAATTTTAGAAATTAATGACGACCCTCCAACTCGTTCGGTTGATGTCCTTTTTTCACATTTAGTCGACAGAGGATTATTGGAAAAACTGTAGAAAAAAAAGATTGCGAATACATTCTCAATCAACTTTCGGATTTTGCAGCTGCTTATAAATCCTCTTCTTTTCGCGTTCCAAATCGTCTAACTGCATCATAATTGTTATGTAAGTCACGATAACGCTGCCAATCTAGGATAAAAAAATAATAGATCGTCAGGGGAATGCACTTCTCAATTTCCAATAACGTAAACTTACTTTATACACTAATTGATATGTCATCGGGAGTGTGCCAAGAAGTGTGACCCTCAAGCGATTTTGGAGCAATTTATACGAAAGTATCTTTCCCTGTGAAGTGTACGAAGATATTTTGATAGTCGGAACATCCACATATCACGTTATGGAGGAGGAACATCATTACCGAGTCGATGATGGTTTGCGATGGATTTGAAGTCAGAAGTTCGTGAAAGAGGCTTCCGGCTCTATTGGCCTGTCAGGAAGATGAACAGATTAGCAACGAGCAATAAAAATAAATAACTCGGATATTAACAGCAATAGAGCCGTTGGCGTATGTCAGTTTGATACCTCGTTGGCGGTAGAATCGCAAATGGCAACTTCCATAATCAATGCGATGGTGTGAATAACGATCCAGGCGCACGTCAGCATGAAATACGGATGAATGTACAGCGCCGAATGGTTATAATCGTATGCCAAAGAAATTATGATGTAAATCAAATTCGCGAGTTGAAACGAATGTGTTATCAATGTAAGGTAGACCGGTAGTGACCAAAAGTCTACTATATATCTTGTGAGATCAACCAAATCCGAATGCAATTGACCGTACGCTACAATATTGTGAGAATCGCCAAGGAATTGGATCCTGAAAAGTTATTTAACATACATTACAAATAATTCGCGATCGGATAAATTGGGAAGATTTTCTTTTACTTTCCCACTTGTGTCCGGTCGCTTCAGACATTTTGCCTTGCGTATTGTATTTCTAGTACAATCTCCTCTCGAAGCCTCACGAATTTTATCGTTTAACAATCGTAATTGATCCCGCAATATGTTCATTGTACCCAGAAACATTACAACAAAGTTGGGAGACACGATTCGCCCCAAGTTGATTGGTATCCAAATCGTCTGATCGTATTCCCTCAGCTTCGTTTGTTGCAAAAATGCATTGATAAAGAAAATCATCATCCATGTACAGTTTATTATCATCACTCGTCGCTTAAGTCCACTGTAGGCTCTCTTGTGAACGTCGCAGATTCCGACGGTTTCGCACGACTTGAGAATGTTACGAAACGACTTTTCGATTATTCGAAATTTATTCTGACGAAATCCAAATTGCGTCCAAATTATGAGGATCATAATAAGCTCCGATGAATCTGCCACATAGCTCGCCATCGCTGATATAACAGTTTTGTGATATCTGGCCCCTATACAGATGTTGACCAAAGCTCTCACGTAAAAGCCGATATACAGTATCGTTAAGACCGTCGCGTAAAAAGCACCAAAGCCCGAGAATCCAATTGTTCCCTCTTTTGTCAAGCGGTAAGGACAGAGACCGATTATTTTCCAAAATGCGAACAACATCTTCGTCGTTGTCATTCTATCGCGATGACGACTCGCGAAGCGCCTGCGTCTTATTCTGACGAATAGACAATAATGACTTTGGTCTTGCGTGAAGTTGGCGATCGATACTTCGAGGATGCATGTAATAAAATTAATCTACGTTATGGCTGAAGGTTGAGTGGTTCAATGTGTGAATGGGCAATCGATGGTTTGTTCTTTTGCAATGTATTGTTTACGCTGGCTCTACAATTCATTGTAGAACCATCACATTAGGAACAAATGGAGAAACTTTAATTTCCGATAGAACTTCATATGGTGGATGGTAGGAGAATTTTTTCCAACAATGAATGACTTCCGGGTTCTAGATTAATGAGGCATTCTATGAATTTGGATGTATCCGTCGAGCTCAAAAAGAGAAAAGGCTTATAAAATATTTGACCATTCTCGAGCGGGATAAATTCTCCGTCCGTCTTGCATTCTTCGGCCAAAATTTTAAAAATTAATGACGACACTCCAACTCGTTCGGTTGATGTCCTTTTTTCACATTTAGTCGACAGAGAATTATTGGAAAAACTGTAGAAAAAAAAAGATTGCGAATAAATTCTCAATCAACTTTCGAATTTTGCAGCTGCTTATAAATCCTCTTCTTTTCGCGTTCCAGATCGTCTAACTGCATCATAATTGTTATGTACGTCACGATAACGCTGCCAATCTAGGATCAAAAAATAATAGATTGTCAGGGGAATGCATTTCTCATTTTCCAATGACGTAAACTTACTTTATACACTAATTGATATGTCATCGGGAGTGTGCCAAGAAGTGTGACCCTCAAGCGATTTAGGAGCAATTTATGCGAAAGTATCTTTCCCTGTGAAGTGTACGAAGATATTTTGATAGTCGGAACATCCACATATCACGTTATGGAGGAGGAACATCGTTACCGAGTCGACGACGGTTTGCGATGGATTTGAAGTCAAAAGTTCGTGAAAGAGGCTTCCGGCTCTATTGGCCTGTCAGGAAGATGAACAGATGAGCAACAATCAATAAAAATAAATAACTCGCATATTAACAAAAGTATAGCCGTTAGCATATGTTAGTTTGATACCTCGTTGGTGGTTGAATCACAAGCAGCAACTTCCATAATTATTGCGCCGATGTGAAGTGCCATCCAGCCGCACATCATCATGAAATACGGATGAAAATACAGGCTCGAATGGTTGTGATCATTCGTAATAGCAATTATCATGTACGCCAAACTCGTGAGTTGAAACGAGTGTGTTATAATTGTAAAGTACAACGGTAGTGACCAGAAGTCTACAATATATCTTGTGAGATCAACCAAATCCGAATGCAATTGACCGTACGCCACAATATTGTGGGAATCGCCGAGGAATTTGATCCTGAAAAGTTATTCAACATACGTTACAAATAATTCGCGAACGGGTAAATTGCAAAATTTTTTTTTAACTTTCCCACTTGTGTCCGGGCGTTTCAGACGTTTTGCCGTGCGTATCGTAATTCTCGTACAATCTCTTCTCGAAGTCTCGATAATTTTGTCGTTCAACGATCGGAATTGATCCCGCAATGTGGTCATTGTACCCAGAAACATGATGACAAAGTTGGGATAAACGATTCGCCCCAAATTGATCGGTAGCCAAACCGTCTGGTCGAATCCTCTTAGCTTCGCTTGTTGCACCAAGACATTGATAAACAACAACATCCATATGCAGTTGATTATGGTCACCCGTCGCTTAACACCGCTGTGAACTCTCGTGTGAACTTCGCAGATACCGACGATTTCGCACGATTTGAGAATGTTACGAAACGATTTTTCGATCACACGAAATTTATTCTGACGAAAACCAAAGTGCATCCAAATGATCACGATCATAATAACCTCCGATGAGTTTGCCACATAGCCCGCTATCGCTGAGATAATACTTGTGTGATATTTGGCCCCTATATCGATGTAGAGCAAAGCTCTCACATAACCACCGATGTACAATGTCGTTAAGACCGTCGCGTAAAAAGCGCCGAAGCGCGAGAATCTTATTGTTCCCTCTTTTGTCAAGCGGTAAGGACAGAGACCGATTATCTTCCAGAATGCGAACAACAGCTTCGTCGTTGTCATTCTATCGCGATGACGACTCGCGAAGCGCCTGCGTCTTCTGACGAACGGACAATAATGAGTTTCGTCTCGCGTGAAGTTCACAATCGATACTTTGAGGATGTGTGTAATAAAATTAATCTATGATATGGCTGGAGATCGAGTGGTTCAATGTGTGAATGAGCAATCGATGCTTTATTCCTTTCGCAATTTATTGTTTACGCTGGCTCTACAATACATTGTAGAACCATCACATTAGGAACAAATGGAGAACGATTAATTTCCGATAGAACTTCATGTCGTTGATGGTAGGACAATTACTTCCAACAATGAATGACTCCCGGGCTCTAGATTAATGAGGAATTCATTGCCAAGGTATCGTTGAATGGTTCCACCTCCGATCCAAGCGGTTGTTCCATAGCTCGGTCGATTTTTTGTTGCTGAATGTCCTGGGAATCCAGTTGCATCATAATCGTTATGTAAGTTGCCACCATTCCTACGAACTGAAAAAAAAGAAGGATATTCTTCATACACTACAAGAAACGCACATTACGAAAAAACGTTAGAATTTCGATGTATTTCCGGTGGTTTAAACGTTACCTTATGCACGAGCGACAGTCGCATCTCGAACAAACCGTACACATCGATCTTCAATCGTCTCTGCAGCAATCGGATCGATAGCTTTTGTCCCTGCGACGTACATACATTAGAAACAAGAAGTTTTTAATTTTTTTAAAATGCAGTCATTAGTGGAATGCCGAAGCGGTTTTACCGGGGCGGAGTATCTTTCGGAATGGCCGGAAGACAGCATTTTGTGAAGTACGCTTCCAGCTCGATTGGCCTGTTGAGCAAAAACTGTTTATCAATCGTGAAGAGTATCTTTTTCAGCGATTGCAAGCGCTCGATATAACTACCTCTTTAGCAGTACTGTCGGCAATGGCCATCAGAACGACAGTCTGCCCAAAGTGGATCGAGACGTAGCAGCACGTCACAATGAATTTACACGTTTCCGTCCATTTCAAAATGTTCATGTCTCTCTGCAGCAAACACGCGACGTAAAGATCCGTGGACATTTGAATGAAGTGCACGAGGATCGTGAATATAATCGACAGAGAAAAAAATTTTACGACCATTCTCGTCAGGCTGACGAGATCCGAATGAATGTTACCGTAAGCCTCCATCGGCGCGAGCTTGCCGAAGGACTCGAGGCTAGAATCGTTATCACTCTTCAATCTCGTTTTTGCAAAAAAGAAATGTATCTTTCTCGAATACTCACTCATCGTTGGTCGAATCACTCGGACTTTCGTTGACTATCTCGCGCGATCTGGACGCTACTTCACTCGAAAGATCGGCGATCCGATCGTTGAGACGACGAAAAAATGTGTTCACGATCAACATAGCGTCGATGAACATTACCATTACATTGTGCGTCACTAGACGGGGAAAATTGAAAGGTATCCAAACGGCGAGATCGAACGTCTCGCAATCGAGGAACAGCACGTGATCGCAACAGAACAGAGTGAACCAGAGCAAGTTCACGAAAGCCGTATGCGCGTTTGCGGTCTTCACCATCTTTTCGAATTCTTCCTCTATACCGATATTCCGCAGTTTCACGTGAATTCTTTTGAACTTGCGGATTATCCTCTTGAGTTCGGTCTGACGAAAGGAAAAGCACAACCAGCCGGTGACGACGACGAGAAATTCGAACGAAATACCTGAGAAATCGGCAACGATCGTCATCAGAGTCTCGCGCGATAGCACGAAATTCATGCGAGTGACGACAGCGAAATAGTAAATGACGAAATAGGCAAGAGTCAATGTCACCGTGTAAAAAAAGCCGATACGAGAGAAACGAAGGATTTCATTGCCGCCCACGGGAACGAATGGGCACAGACCGACGATGCGCCAATAAACGTAAAGGCCCTTGAGTATCGGCAAAGCATCGCCGCTTTTACGGGAGAACATTTGCCGCGCGTATTGTTTGCGATGTCGTCGAGCGAATGTGGACTATGATCGTTGATAAATTAATAGTAATTCGATACAATGATTTGTTCGATCGTTCAATCTTCGAGGACGCTCGGGCTCGAACGCATTGCACGTACGAGTGCGGAGACGAACGCGAAAAAGTAATGCACTCTATTTGTCGTTTCATCTCTGTCGCGATCCTTCTGACAGAGACGAACAGCATTTACGTTAGTGTACGACTCGGTGCGATGGCAATCTATTTAATGACTGACAATATACCACTCGCTGTTTTATTGATCATTAGTAGCAACCGGTAATTAGCCATAAAGTTGCAGCATTATTACCACGTACGTTGTCGCGGTTGTTAGAGTCTGCAACATAAGTGTATTCCGATAATGATCGATGCATGTACTGCGAACGGTACACTGTTTTCTCGGTGAACTTACGCTGTATATAAAAAAATGATTCAACTCGAAAAAACCGTAGATCGAAATGCTCAATCGGTTGTTGAGCAGATCGAGGGAAAGCATGTGGAACTTCTGAAAAATTTGTTTAAACACATTTGTGTGATTATCGATCGAAGTTGGGTGTATCGATTCTTACCGCGGTTTCTTCGATCGTTGAGGAAATCTCGCAATCGTTCAGCATCGCGTGAAGAATATTACCCGTGGCGTTGGCCTGCGAAAAAATATCGATTAGGTTTTTGTTTCTACTGAATTATTTGCCAATTACACAGTCTTTTTTTTATATTTGAGGTATAGCATCTAACGATATGAGCGAAAAATTGGGTTGGAAAGAAACCTTGTTCGAAACAGAACCGCAAACGTTGGATATCGTAGTCAGCGCGACTAGAGAAGCTAGAAGCCAGCAACCGAGAGGAGACATGAATGTGAAGTCCGCTCCGTTCATCGAACCGTGAATCTTCGCGGAGCGATAGGCCAGGTAGAT
This sequence comes from Ischnus inquisitorius, assembly GCA_963924025.1. Taxonomy (NCBI): domain Eukaryota; kingdom Metazoa; phylum Arthropoda; class Insecta; order Hymenoptera; family Ichneumonidae; genus Ischnus; species Ischnus inquisitorius. Next base: position 11,645,761 of record OZ001252.1, read on the forward strand.
GTTGAGAGTTAAATGGGTGAAATGTGTAGTTATACCGAATAAAACGAGTACAGCAAAGTGCATCTTAATAAGACAAACCGTATCTCTCAATAGACGGTGCATTTTGGATATCATCGTTATTCTCTCCGAGAAACCGTACCTGCAAGAACATTACTACTAATATTTCATTCATAAAGTAATTCGTCTTTTAGCCTTGATTACGAAAAAAACAAACTAACAAACAAAAGGAAACTGAAAAAATAGATTATTAGTATGAGACTGGACTGCACTGAAGAAAGGATTCATGTATAGTTGACAAACGTATCTGGCTAAACTAATATTTGGTGACATTAACTAAAGAGTTATTCCATCATATCCAACGGTACGGTTATTAACTATAAATCAATCGATTTCTCCTTAAAAGAAGTTTCTTAATGTTTAATCAACAAATCAGATATTAAAGAGGTTTTAGACAGTGCACGATTGATTTACTGGAGTGAGTAACTTGTGCTGGACTAGACGGTACCTCGATTGACTCGGAAGTCTCGCTCTTCTTTTCTTCAATGCTTTATTCGCATTGCGACAATTGCTCGTAACTAAAACTCGCAATTTTTCGTTGAGCCGATGAAATCTTTCGTCGACCACGCTGAGACTCCAGATGAAGAGAACTTCCATGTTAACGGATGCGATTCGAGGCATGTCGTAGGCGATCCACAAACCCGTGTGGAAATTCGAATATCGACCGAGTTCCGCGAGAGTTAATCCTAACGCGGCGATATAAAGAATATTCGTGATCGCCGTGCGAGCTCCGAGTCGACGAAAATCTTTCTCGTAATTCTCCGGAATGCCGAGTTCTCTCGCGATCATTTCAGCCTCGATGAAATTCGTGACAATGAACTTGATGCGATTCTGATAGAGCGCGAAGGCGAGCCAAGTCAATAAAGTTTCGAGAAATCGGGTGCAGATCCAGATGAAGAACACCATAACGGCGATCGGTGTCTCGCCCGGTAAGGACGATTTCGATCGATCTTCGATAACCCGATAAAAAATATAAGTGTAAGCTGTACCGAGGAGAAAACCGTGAATCAGACCGAAATGTGAAAATTCGACCTCGTTGTTGTCGGACAAATTTAGAGGATTAAGGCCGAGGATTTTTCCCCAATAATACAAAATTCGAAATGTCGGGGAACGTTTGTAATTCTCCATTTGTTCGTACGGCGGTACAACCGGCCTCTTTAGCTCCGATGATTGGCGCTTATTTTGTAGGACACTTACGAAGTTACACTTATCGTAATGCCCTCGGGTCTTTTCCCACGGAGACTAACGATGATCAACAACTCGTGAACTGTATTATACATTTTATTTTTTATCGTGATCTCGACGAAGTGACAAACGGCTCCCGTCCGCGAATCATTAAGTCTATTATTAACTGTAAAATTGCAGCATTATTACAAGGTACATTGCAGCCGCTGCTATACTCTGAAATGCAGAAATTATTTCAGATTTCACTGTCGATTCTGTAAGAAGTGGTTAATTAAAAACATTAATATAGATAAATACCCGAAACACCAAAGAAGAGTCCAGGTCGAAAAATCCGAACAGTGTCAATCGCGTCTGATTGTGAAGTAGATCCAATGAAAGTACATTTAATTTCTACATAGAAAAAAAAAGTTCAATATTAGCTTTCCAGAGAAATCGAACAGAGTAATGTGTTCCTTACCGCAGCTTCTCGACTGTTTCGAAAATATACGCGGTCGTTCAACATTGCGTGAAGAATGTTTCCTGTCTTGTTCGCCTAAAAGTACGAATCTTAAAACGTGAAAAGAAGAATAATGATCTATCTTTAATTTTGTAAATTGTAAAAAAAAATCAACAACCGATTAAGACCCTGAGAAATGTATTGATTTTTTGGATGATGACGATAATAAATAAATAGCTATGCGTTGAACGGTTGAAAGTTACCTCGTACGTCGTGGTCGAGCAAATGTTTGCGACGACAGCTATAACGACAACGGGAAGAGCGATCCACAAAGCAATGTCGCCCAAGTACAGAAAAATCATTCCATTGATCGGTCTGTACAGTTTCGCGAGACGATAGAGAGCATAAGAATTGACGGTGAGGCTGCTGAAATGCGTGATCCAGTTGAAGAAGACTAGTAGAGCAAAGTGGGTCTCTATGCGGCGTATCGCGTCTCTGAGTTCGCGATGTAATCGACATATCGCGGTAATTCTATGGGACAAGAATCCCGTCTTTATCAATCCCGAACAGACTTCCGCGTTCGCTTCTTCGCGAGTTGCACCATCCTCGAGCATCAACGAACGCAGCTTGTCGTTCAGCATTCGAAATTTTTTTTTAATGATCCAAAGACACCAGAGAAACAGTATTCCGACGTTCATCGACGATACCTTCGGCATACTGTAGCATGTCCATAGTACCCCGTCGAACGTTGACGAGTACTTCAACGTCATGTTGCTGAGAATAATCATCGTGATGTAAATTACATTCACGAGGGTAAGCCGAATGCCGAGTTGTCCGAAGCGCTCCTCGTAATTCTCCGCGATGCCGAGATTTCTCGAGGATTTTTCTAAGCTCACGAAGCTGTTAACGATGAGCTTCATGCGATTCTGGCGGAACGCGGCGACCAGCCACGTTGACGCAATTTCCAGCAAAAGACTGATTATCCAAATACAGTCGACGATCATAGCGATCGGTGTCGCGATCGGCGACGAAATCGACGCGCGCGAAACCAGAACTTTGTAAATTACTAACGTGTACATTGCGGCGAGAAGGCAGCCGTAAAGAAGACTGAGGTACGAGAACTCGAGCTCGTTGTTTTCCGACAATGTCAACGATACGATTCCGATGAATTTGCCCCAATAATACATCATTCGTAAATTGCACGATAATTTTTTAACCACCACTTTATTCTTCATCGTGTCTCGGTATCTTAACAACTGGAATTTTCGCGTGCGATCGTCGGCTTTTACACTGTTCGTCGATTGAATATACATTTTATGATGTTCAATTAGTATAATGTGTTTATGCATATATCTATGCGTATATACATGTCTGCTGCTAGAGTTTCGCATTACCTACGGGCTTTCCTTTCTTCCGTCTATATTATAAAAATTCTTCACCGTCGCCTCAATTTTTTAAATTAATTTATTGATTTACTATAAGTCATAGATCGACTAATTTCCCCTTAGTCTCATCTTCAACACTCAATTATTCATCCTTATAAGTCCCCGGGACTAATATTAACGTTCCTCATCATAATAGAGATTATTAACCAAAACAGCATTTTAGGCTGAGGGGCGTAGGTTATTCTACGTCCCACCGACTTTTTTCCCTTTTCGTTCCTCGATCCCACTAAGAGAGACTTAGAATATTTTCGGTTGAGGGGTGCCCAATTGGGAAAGGGGGATATTTAGAACGAGTCTAGCCAAGGAGGGACTTGAAATATTTCAAGCCCAGGGAGGCTTTGTATATTTCTGGCCTCACAGACTCACAATGGGGTCTCACAGACCCTTCAGGCCCTCCGAGTTCTCCAGTCCAAGTCCCCTGCACGATAGAATCGGGGCAAAATGGCACAAGAGAAAGTCCCATCGAAGTCGATTTTTTTATTCCATTGTGACCCAATGCCATTCTGCACCGGAATGCCGTTTTGCCCCGCTCTGGCCTACACGGCGGTTCGTCTGTTACGTTAAATCATTCTTCAACATCTGCATCCCTATTATTTTATAAATTATTCATTGCACCTCACTGTGCAAAACTGTTCTATTTCCCGTGACTGTGAATCAAATGCTAACTATAAAATTGCAACATTATGGTGAGATGGGTAGTCGCCGTTGCTATAGACTGCAATACAAAAGTTTTTAAATTACAAATATATATTATTTTATTTACCAGCATTATTGAGAGATCGTGGAAACTTACGCTGTACACCATGAAAGAATTCAGATCGAAGAAACCGAATAACGATATTTTCACTGGATTTTGAAGTAGTTCCAGCGAGAGCAGATGTATTTGCCAAACATTGAAAAAGCTCAACGTAGTAGCTTCGGTATTATTCGAATACTCATAATTGTTGAGCATGGCGTGTAGAATATTTCCGGTCTCGTTAGCCTGTGAATTTACGGTTTTATTTGTATGTCTTTCACTTTGAAAATTCTCGAGGTACCTCTTCGACAGTCGAGCCGCAAACGTCCGACAATATTGCCAGAACTATAACGGGAATGAAGATCCAGCAAGCGATGACGAACATGTACAGGAAATCCGTTGCCTTACTCGCCCCGCAAAATTTTATATAATGATACAGGACGTGAACGTTCATCGTGATGTTGGCGAACTGCGTCAGGATATTCAACAAGATGATCAAGGCAAAATGATCCTCGATACGATAAATCACGTCTCGGAGTGCGCGATGCAGCTGACAAATGAAGTCGAATTTGTGCGACGAAAAAATCCCGTCGGCTCTATAAAAGTCAAAATTCGAATAAATAATAAATAATCAAAGGAAAAAAGCGAAAAATAAAAAATGCTGTGCCGCGAAAATTCTTTACCTCGAGATTCTCAGACATTCGGCGATTGTTTCATTGTTCATTAGTAATCGAACTTTGTCATTGAGCCGTCGAAATTTTCTCCTGACAATCATGTGACTCCAGATGAAGATAGTCCACGTGGTGAACGACTGTACGCGCGGAACCATGAAGAACGTCCATAGGAGTACGGGAGCATCCGTGAAAGCTCCCATTGCTCCGTTGTTGATTAACTTCCACACGGCGTAAATGATATAAACGGTAATCAAATAGATTCCAAGTTTTCTGAAATGTTTCTCGTAGTCCTCGGGAATGCCGAGTTCTTTCGAGATCGACTCGGCTTTGCCGAAACTCGTCACGATGTGCTTGATACGATTTTGATAGAATGCAAAGATCAGCCACATCAACAATATCTCAAGACCCCCGCCGAGGACTGCGATAAAATCGACTATCACACTGATCGGCGTGTCACCGGGTAGAATCAGGGTGAACCGTTCGAAAAGCACATGATATATCAAGTATGCATAAGGAACGCAGAGGAAGCATCCGTAAAAGAGACTAAGATACGAGAACGTCATTTCATTGTTTTCCGAAAGCGTTAACGGAACGAGCCCGACGATTTTTCCCCAGTAATATAACAATCGGAGGGTGCGCGATCGTTTTGTTCCGTTCGCTTTGACCTTCGTCATTTCTCGGTTAATGTGCAACTGCCACTTTCACCCCTGACCATCGACGTTGGCTCTGTTGTCGCTCCTCGCGTGCACTCGCAATGATCAATTTGTATAATGAACAATTTCGAACATCCGACATAGAGGAATTGAGAATCAATATTACCAGGATCTTCAACGTCCTATAAAGCTCACATTTCAACAATGAAACTTCTCAGCGTTAACTCAACGTTGGTTTTAACTCCACGAGAACGGTAATGACGATTAAAATTGTCGGGGTGGTACGGAGATAGAAATTAATTAACCTCGTGGCTTACTTTGCGTTGTATGGAATTTTTTTGTTGCTTTGCTTCATTATAGAGGGATTTTCGTTGTTTTAGGGGTTGGATTGAATCAACCAAATATATTCGTGCGTCGTATTATTGAAAAAAAAAGTGTCAATGTCAATTGTAAAACTGCAGCATTATTGTCAGATATGTAACTCCTGTTGCGATATTCTGCAATAAAATGGTATTCTAGCAAAAGCCATTCATCTTTCGCAGCGCAAAACAATTGGCAATAACACTTCAACTTACTCTGTACACGAAAGAAGAGTCCAATTCAAGAAAGCCGTGTATAAAAATGTTCACTGGATTTTTCAATAGTTCGAGAGAGAGTATGTGAAGTTGCTGAAAAAATGTGTGGCTTATTTTCACATGAGTCGCGCGAAATGTTACGATGAGGTAGTTACCGCAATTGCTTGAGTATTGTCAAAGTTGTCAGTATCGTTCAAAATCGCGTGTAGGATGTTTCCAGTCTTGTTAGCCTGAAAAAATCGAACTGTAGATACTCAGCATTTTTTTGAACATTTAAAGATTGCCTTTTGATTTTGCTACTTTAGGCGCTGTAAACTTGAAGTACCTCGTCAGAGGCAGAGCCGCAGATGTTTGATGTTACTGCGAGCACCAGTACAGGACAAATAACCCACAACAGAATGTGAATTATGAATAGGACGTCGTCCGACGTGAGCGGGCCCCTGTGCTTTTTCAAAACTCGATAAACTATATGGACGTCAATGATTAGAGTTGTTAACTCCGATATCAAGTGGAATACGACAAACATTGCGAAATGCTTCTGAATATGTTGAATCAGATCTGCGAGCTGTCGATGTAGCTGGGAAATGAGCTCAATCCGGTCCGATAGATGAATGAAACTTCGACTGCAATTATAAATCATAAAGAGGAAGCCCCTTTTCGGTCACTGGGAATTTCTCAAGGATAAGTGACTGATATGAAGGTACTTTGCGATATTAGTACGGGAAAGCGGTCTTTACGAGCCGAATCAAGCGCTGCAGCGACACGAAGCGAAGCCGAGTGTTGCTTGTAGCACCAGAGAAGGCGGACCCTTCACAACCGCCTTCTGAAGTTGGCTTTGTCGCACAAGAACCGCGGCTTACTTTTTGCAACAAGTTCAAAAGCAGTGCTACTGCCGTACCTGCCGATTGCGGCGCCGCGAAAGCGTGCGAGAGATTAGTACTTCTCGCACGCTTCCAGCGGATGCAGGCGGAGTTCTTTTTCTTTTCGTTTTTTGGCTCTGGTGGCAGCACTGATATAGCCTTATCATACGACCAGTAGTAGTGGGAGACGTGCGTGGAGTCAGTACTTGAGCTGATGCGCGCATGCGACCTGCCATTACAGTACGGCTTGCTATAATGCGCCACTTACGCCACCCTCAGCAGGCATGCGAAGTAGCACTTTTCTTGCACGCGTTACAAAAAATCTAATACCTAATGGTCTACCGAATGACATTCCTATTACTCCCATTTATTGATATAAACGCAAGTTAAAATTCTGTATTCAGGAGATTTATCTGCCAAGATTTTCTTGTCGATTGTGGGAGCAATTGTAAACATCGTTGGATAGTACGAACCGTATCTCAGCGTTGAGTTGATAAAACTTTCGTTTGATGAATGAAATACTCCATAGAAAGAGCGTCCCGGCGTCGATTGCGGTCATTCGTAACGCAGAAAAAACTGTCCAGTTAAACATGGAAATGTTGCTATCTATATTCGTTGTTGACATGTTGAATACCATCCACGTAATGTACACGGTATTGACGAGCATAATCCACAATCCGAGATGTTTGAAGCATTTTTCGTAGTTGTCCTGAATGCCAAGCTTTTTCGAGGTTCGCTGTAGTTCCGCGAAATCTTTGACGATAATCTTGACACGATTTTGATGAAATCCCGAGCTTAACCACAGGCACGCACTATCAAGAAATCCGCTACTTATTCCAATATAGTCAACGATTTTAGCGGCCGGAGAGTCGCCAGGGATCAACATTTTCATCCGATTGTCGGTTATACAATACGTTATGTACGAAGAGATTACGCTGAGGAAACAGCCGTAGAACATACCAAAATATGAGAACCCGAGTTTATTGTTCTTCATCAAAACTAATGGATTAATGCCAACGATCTTTCCCCAACAATACATTACAAAAGTCCACGATAGTTTTCGCATACTCGTTTCGTTCTTTATCATTCGTGGGTCACTTTACTACTGTTCTTTCAGTCCCCGCTATATTGATATATGCAAACGGCAAAACGGTATCGATCGTTATTCTCCATTTGCTGGAAACGTATGCGTTGTATCCAATATAGATAATGTATTTGGATTTCCCAGGTAAACTAATCGACGATGAATTCTAAAATGGTCTTCACTGTTGCACTAGCACCATCTATCATGCAGGATCGTATGAAACTATAGCTTTGCTCTTTCTCTCGAATTGTGACACATAATCCGTACAATATTTTCAATACATCTGGAAAATGTAAGAAATAAAGTAAAAGAATAAAAAAGCAAGACCATCCTTAAACAGCAAAAAAACAATCTTCCATATTCTTAAGTGCACACGCTTTCGGCCGGCAGTAGAAACTAAAATGCTCTTCTTTCGGGGATTGCGGAATCATATTTTCCTTTGAAACTAGCGTCTCGTCGAAAAAATGACAGCTTTACAGTCGTTTAGTTGAGTTTATTTTTTATTCAGTTTGAGTCAGTAATTACAGTGGTTGTTCTCAACTGTTCCATGTAACTTCGCCTTGAAGATAAACAGAACCCGATCTTTAATATTAGTTATAAAATTGCAGCATTATCGTAAGGTATGTAGTAGCCGTTGCCATAGTCTGTAACACAAACATATTTAAAATCACGATACTCATCATTGTCAAGTCCTGAATCCAGCTAGTCGGAAAATCTACCTACACCGTATACGAAAAAGTGATCCAAATGGATGCAATCGAGTAGGACAATTCTCAGTCGATTATGAAATAGATCGAGAGAGAATAAATTAAATGGCTGGAAAATGAAATGGGCACATTAGCATTGTACGTATGAAAAGAATGTTGCTAGAAGGTTCTTACCGCAGCTATTTGAAATTTTCCTAAATAATCGGAGTTACTCAGCATTGCGTGTAGAATGTTTCTCGTATCGTTGGCCTAAAATCGTTCCATCGGAGATTAGTTAAAATGCCATCAATCATTTGCAATTCGAACATTCGTAATTTACCTCGTCCGAGGTAGAGCCGCAAACGTTTGATATAGCGTTCATAATTATTATCGGGATAATAATCCAGATTGAATTGTGAATCGTGTACAGGATATCCGATGTAGTCGTCAAAAAGCGATGACTCTTCAAGAAACGACAACTTATGTGCGCGTCAACCGTCAGATATGATAATTGTGTTATGATGGTCAACACGACAAATACACCGAAATGCTCCTGGATACGACGAGTCACATCCCTCAGCTGACGATGTACCTCGGAAATAATCTCGATTCTATTCGACAGAACAATGATGCTTCGGCTGCAATCACATTTTCGACATTTGATTTTACAAAAGCGACTTCAAAGTTGGCATTTACAGCGGGCTTACCTACCTCGATCCGTTTACGATTCGTGGTCTCGCTTCATCGTACAAATCGTTCCGCATTATGAATCGTACCTTATCATTGAGCTGATGAAACGTATCTCTGACGATTGACAAACTCCAGAGAAACAAAAGTAACGTGTTGTGTGAGCTTATTCGGATCAGAAAAAACAATGCCCATACAAGGACATCGTAATCGTGGTGCTGATTATTCATTGTTACCGTGTTATACATCATCCAAAGGGCATACGAGCCACTTATAATCAGAACATGAAATGCTAAACGCTTCATGTACTCCTCGTAGTCCTCCGATGTGCCGAGTTTCGCCAGCATCGTCCGAGCTTTTACGAAACTCTCGACGATTAGCTTGACGCGATTTTGACCGAACGCAAAGCATAACCACGTTATCGTGGTCTCGGCAAATCCACTTATCGCCCCAATGAATTCGACGATTGCACCAATCGGCGAATCACCCGGTAGCAACATCTTCAACCGCTCGATAAGCGCAAGATAACGCACGTACGCATTGACCACGGTCAGAAAACAGCCGTAAAACAATCCGACATATGAGAACGCGAGTTCATTATTCTTCAATGTTAGCGGATTGAGACCAAACAATTTTCCCCAATAATACAGTATGGAAAACGTGCGAGAACGTTTTCTCGTATCGGTGTTGCGCTTCATCACACGTCCGTAACTTTGTCACTGTTCTTACGACTGTTTCTCAATTGTTCCTTGAAATGCGCTTCAATTTAGATAATGCACTTCGCCATACCACTTATCCGCGTAAGAGGATTAACGGTCAACTCTAAAACGATCTTAACCGCGCGACCCCGACCATGAATCGATCAGGTGATGTAACTTGACTCGTAATATTGATAGCCTCAATCAACCTATGTTTAAATGTTTTTAATACTGCGGTCAACTTTCCATATGAACAACGACGACTTCAAGGACATGTAAAGTCCTACTTTAATGTAGCAGAGAAATAATATTTTAGTTTTAGTTTTTGAGAAAAATATGTTTTTATTATTAATTATAAAAGTGCACCGTTATTGTGAAGCCCCGTTGAAAAAATGACAGCTTTACAATCATTCAGTTGAGTTCAGTTTATTCAGTTTGAGTCAGTCATTACACTGATTGTTCTCAACTGTACCATATTACTTCGCCTTGAAGATAAACAGAACCCGATCTTAAATGTTAGTTATAAAATTGCAGCATTATCGTAAGATATGTAGTGGCTGTTGCCATAGTCTGTAACACAATCGTATTTAAAATCACAATACCCATCATTGTCAAGTCCTGAATCCAGTTAGTTCGAAAATCTACCTACACCATATACGAAAAAGTGATCCAAATGGATACAGTCGAGTAGAACAATTCTCAGTCGATTATGAAATAGATCGAGAGAGAATAAATTAAATGGCTGGAAAATGAAATGGACACATTAGCATGGTACGGATGTAAAGAATTTTGATAGAAGGTTCTTACCGCAGCTATTTGAAATTTTCCAGAATAATCGAAGTTGTTCAGCATTGCGTGAAGAATGTTTCTCGTATCGTTGGCCTAAAAAAATCGTACCATCATCGGCGATGAGTTATAATTCCATGAATCACTTGCAATTCGAACATTCGTAATGTACCTCATCGGAGGTAGAGCCGCAAACGTTGGATATAGCAATCATAATTATTATCGGGATAATAATCCAGAATGAAATGTGAGTCGTGTACACGATGTCCGATGAAGTCATCGAGAAGCGGTGTCTCTTCAAGAAACGACAAGCTATGTGCGCGTCAACCGTCAGATATGATAATTGTGTTATGATGTTCAACACGACAAATACACCGAAATGCTCCTGAATACGACGAGCCACATCCCTCAGCTGACGATGTATCTCGGAAATAATCTCAATTCTACCCGACAGAACAATGATGCTTCGGCTGCAATCAAATTTTCGACAATTGATTTTACAGAAGCGACTCCAAACTTCGCAGATTTACTCACCTCGATCCGTTTACCATTCGTGGCCTCGATTCATCGTACAAATCGTTTCGCATTACGAATCGTACCTTATCATTAAGCTGATGAAACGTATCTCTGACGATTGACAAACTCCAGAGAAACAAAAGTAACGCGTTGTGTGAGCTTATTCGGATTAGATAAAACAACGTCCATACAAGAAGATCGTAATTGTGGTGCTCAATATTCATTGTTACCGTGTTATATATCATCCAAAGGGTATACAAGCCATTTATAATCAGCACATGAAATCCTAAACGCCTCATACACTCCTCGTAGTCCTCCAATGTGCCGAGTTTCGCCAGCATCGTGCGAGCTTTCACGTAACTCTCGACGATTAGCTTGACGCGATTTTGACCGAATGCAAAGCTAAACCACATTATCGTGGTCTCGGCAAGTCCACTTATCGCCGCAATGAAGTCGACGATTGCACCGATCGGCGAATCACCCGGTAACAACATCTTCAGCCGATCGACAATCACACGATAATGCACGTACACATTGACCGCGGTCAGAAAACAGCCGTAAAACAATCCGGCATATGAGAAGGCGAGTTCATTATTCTTCAATGTTAGCGGATTGAGACCAAACAATTTTCCCCAATAATACAGTATGGCAAACGTGCGAGAACGTTTTCTCACATCGGTGTTGCGCTTCATCACACGTCCGTAACTTTGTAACTGTTGTTACGACTGTTTCTCAATTGTTCCTTGAAATGCGCTTCAATTTAGATAATGCACTTCCACATACCACTTATCCGCGTAAGAGGATTAATGATCAACTCTAGAACGATTTTAACCGCGCGACCTCGACCATGAATCGATTAGGTGATGTAATTTGACTCATAATATTGATGTTTTCAATCGACCTTTGTTTAAATATTTTTAATACTGCTGTCAACTTTCTATATAAACAACGAGGACTTCAAGGACATGTAATTTCCTACTTTAATGTAGTTATCGCAGCCGGTAACAAAAACTGTAATGAATTTTAGTCGCACGTAGCGCAGCCTTTAAAGGAAATGATATGCGATGACTGCACACTGGAGTTTACGCGTTGCAGAAAAATAATATTTTAGTTTTCCTTTTGAAGAAAAATATGTTTTTATTATTAATTATAAAAGTGCAGCATTATCGTGAAGAATGCAGTTTTCGCTGCGATAATCTGAAACACAATCGTATTGTTTTCCAAAAGTATCTTTTCCAAAAGTTTTCCAAAAGGTTAAGTGAATTGAGATGTTGAAAATTTTTATAATACACTAGCATTGCTCAGTTGAGAAGCTATTTTCAATGTGGTGTTTACCGAAGCTGTTGGAGCATCGCTTAAATTGTCACGATTGTCACTTATTTTTGTAATTGTTGATAAAAATACTATTAGTTATAAAATTGCAGCATTATCGTAAAGTATGCAGCAGCCGTTGCGACAGCCTGTGAGAAGATATTGTTTCCATTTAAAAAAGCTATTCATTCTTATACACAATGAGCTAGGGAATCTTTCAACGTACCTTATAGACGAAAAAATGGTCCAGATCAAGACAGCCGAGTAGCGAAATTTTTATATGATTCTGGAGTAGATTTAACGATAACAAGGTGAGTTGCTGAAATTATTTGTTACTTTTTGGTTACTTAAGACACGGTTCAAAAACTGGCAATATGTGTGTAATGTCAATGGAAGTTTCTATCGCTAAACAGATACATTAATTTTAATCCGCAGCGATGGTGAAAAACGTAAGGCTTTGCATAGTACAATTAAAAGCAATTATTCATACCAAAGTAAAATATTGTTCATTGTTTTTGGCGTATATACAGTTTCATCACAATTGCACATTAATTGTAATTTTTTTCTATTTTTTGAATGTACATTGGTCGAAGTACATGAATTTTGTGTCGAGAGGCCTTACCCTTGTTTGAGTATCGCTCAAATCGTCACGATTGTTCAGCATCGCGTGTAAAATATTTCCTGTCTCGTTGGCCTGGGAAAATAAAATAGCGAATGACCAGGCTGGCTTTGATTGATTAATGAACATTTTTGAAGATACCTCGTCGCAAGTGGAGCCGCAGACATCGGATAGAACAGTCAGTATCAGTAAAGGCACGATTACCCAGGTGAACACATGAGACATATATACAACGTGAAATGCTGTTATCGAGCCGCTACGTCCTTTGAAGAATCCATAAACAAAATGAAAGTGGTTCGCCAAAGACGTCAACTGAAACACGATGTTAAGCAGGACAAACACCGCGAAACATTCCTGAACACCATAAATAACATCTCTAAGGTGGCGATGTAACTCGAAAATTGTCTCTATTTTGTCCGAGAGCAGAGCGAGGTTTCTCCTGCAATGTAACATTATCTTCCATTGATAAAGCAACAATAAAAAATGTTGTTGTTGGCGAGCCTTACATACCTTATCGAACGCGGCGAAACTTCATTGTCCAATTGATTCCGCATTAAAAACCGTACTTTGTCATTGAGTTGATGAAAATTGTCTCTGACGGTGATGAAACTCCAGACGAAGATGGTCAGCATATTGAATGAGCTCATCCGTAGGATGCTGTAGAATGCGACCCCGTAAATGTGAGACAAGTAAAAATAATTCGCCGTCACGAGATTGTATATTGCCCAAGTCATATACAAGCTATTCATGATTAATATACGAAATCCACGAGCCCTGGTGTTCTTCGCGAGATTCTTCAGAATGCCGATTTTCAAAGAGATCATTTGAGCTTTCGCAAAACTTTCGATGATGCGTATCAAACGATTTTGGCAAAATCCAAAGCTCAACCATGTCAGAGTCTTCTCTGAGAACTCACTGATTAAACCGACAAAGTAAGTAATTCGACCGATCGGAGAATCGCCCGGTATGCGCATTTGTATTCGCTCGATTGTCGCGTAATAAGCAGTGCACCAACTGATGACACTGAGAACACAGCCGTAGAACAAACCGAAATATGAGAAGGCGAAGTCGTTGTTCGCGGTTGTAGTTAACGGATTGAGACCGAGAAATTTTGCCCAATAGTACAACATCTGAAAAGCACAGGATCGCTTTTGCATGTTCGTTAAGTTCTTGACCGTTCGTCGGTAATCCTGTAACTGCGCGATCAGCTACGATCATTAAATTTTTTGATATCATCGTCTTTAATATGCCTCGAATTCAATTTGGTTAATGTACTCGGACGTACTATTTTTCGAAAAAAAAAAAAACACTATTGACGATGAACGATGTGTTGACCGCAATGCCTCGTTCATATCTCACGCGGGACGGGGTAAACTTTACTTTCTTAATTGTATTAAATATTTATTTCTAATGGTTTTATCGTCACATGAACATGTTGACGATACATTATTATAAGGTCAAATTCGACCCAATAATAGACACCATTAGCCATTTATCATTTGGTTCGGGAAACTTTCAACCAACTTTGTACTAACAAATAACCCAGATTGAAACAGTCGAGTAGGGAACTCTTCAGTCGATTGTCACGAAGTTCGAGAGAGAATAAATTATTTTACTGGAGGATGGTGTGATACATTAACATTGTGCGGATAAGACTTACATTGCTGTAATTTCCTTAATGCCGTTATATGATTGTTTAATTTTTTTCGATTTTTTGAAATTATGCGACATTCTCCGGCGACGCTTTCTTCAAGTAATAAACAAACGAATTATTCAATTTTGTTATCGAGAAAAGGATTTTTGTTATTAATTATAAAATTGCAGCATTATCGTGAGGTATGTCGTTGCCACTGCGATAGTCTGTAATACAAGTGTATTATTCTTTCAAAATGTCTATTTGCCATTTATAGTTTATGCACAAAAAATAATTCAACCCACTCTGTATACGAGAAAATAGTCCAGGTGAAGACAGCCGAGTAGTAAAATGTTCACTCTATTTTGAAGTAGATCAAGCGTGAGTAGATTTAATTGCTGAAATTTTTTTGAGTTTGGCATTGTTTAGTTGAAAAACGAATTGCTATGTGTTGCTTACCGCAGCTATTTCAGCATTGCCTAAATTATCCCTATTGTTCATTGCGTGTAAAATATTTCCTGTCTCGTTAGCCTGAAAGTAGACAAATTGTGAATGGGTGAAGCAATTGAATAATAGTTCACAGTCGTATTTACAAAATAGCGATTTACGGCATGGTACCTCGTAAGCGGCAGAGCCACAGACGTTGGATATCAGAGTCGTTACCAGCACAGGAGCAGATATCCAGAAAAAAATCTGGCACGTAACAACGATGTCCGACACTTGCATCAAGTCGCTGCGTTCCTTTAGGAAAATATACGCTATGTGGACGGAGGTCGTGAGAGTCGACAACTGCGCGATCATGTGCAACACGACGATTGATCCGAAATGCTCATGAATGCGATAAATTACGTCTCGCAGCTGACGATGTAGCTGGGAAATTATCTCGATTTTCTCGCAATGCAGGATGAAGTCTCGACTGTAATTATATTCCGTTAATGTTGTACGACAAATACAATTCGAAGACAATAGTTTTACTTACCTAGAAACACTCGTCAATCGGTGCGGCACTTTTGCATCCAACTCGTTTTGTAATAAGAAACGTACTTCGTCGTTAAGTTTATGAAACGTATGTTTGACGATCGAAACACTCCAAAGGAAGAGCGTTCCCGTATCTAATGCAAATATCCGGGTTACATAGTAAGATGCGCATAAGAATGCGTCAATATCCGCGGGTGACTTCGATGATACGTTGTTGTATGCTAGCGAAAGGGAAAATACGCTATTGACGATCATCAGATGATATCCGAGACGCTTGAAGTGGGTCTCGTAGTCTTCCGGGATGTCAAGTTTCGCCGCCATTCTCTGGGCTCTCGCAAAACCATCGACGATGTGCTTGACGCGATTTTGACAAAATCCAAAGCTTAACCACGTTATTGTACTCTCAAGAAGCCCACAAAATACGGCAAAAAAATCGATGATTTCAGTGATTGGAGAATCACCGGGTGCCGTTGATTTTGCACGAATCGTTATCATTCGATAGTCTATGTAAAAATTAGCTACACTGAGAAGACAGCCGTAGAACAAACCCACGTATGAGAATTTGAGTTCATTATTGTCTGACAATGTCGACGGATTGAGGCCAATGAGCTTTCCCCAATAATACACTATCAGAAAAATACGCGATCGTTTTCTCATACTCGTTTTGCTCTTTATCTTTCGTTCGCGACTTCGCAACTGATGCTCCATCTACTCAGACAGTCGGCTGTTACTCTATTGTCGCTTGATTATTGCTATTGCATTTAATCTAGATAATGTATTTGGAGATACCATTTTTCATGTTATAAGAGATTGGCGATTAATTGTAAAAAACGCTTTGGAGCGAGAGAGAATTGCAAACACTTCTCAATGGTATCAAAATCTGACAAAATTCATACCCATTAAAGGTACTGAAAAGATTAATTTTGCATAATAATAATTGCAAAAAGTTATTAACAAATTGATGAAAAAAAAACTCGTTAAACAAATTAACGGTGACTCAACTTTTTTTTTTATGATAATGATTCGTTCATTTTTCGGAAAACTTGTGAATTTTTTCCGATTTTCATCTTCATTTTGATTTTTGCACATTGTTCCATGAAAAAAACAAGAAAATTCAAAAGAAAGATGAAAGCCTGAAAAAATTCATGCGTTTTTCATACAGTCGAGTAGGGAACTTTTCAGCCGATTGTTGGGTAGCTCGAGAGAGAATAAATTATTTTACTGGAGAATGGTATGATACATTAACATTGCGCGGATAAGACTTATATTGCTGTAATTTGCTTAATGTCGTTATATGATTTTTTTATTTTGTTTGATTTTTAAAAATTATGCGACATTCTCCGGCGACGCTTTTTTTAGGTAATAAACAAACGAATTATTCAATTTTGTTATCGAGAAAAGGATTTTTGTTATTAATTATAAAATTGCAGCATTATTGTGAGGTATGTCGTTGCCACTGCGATAGTCTGTAATACAAGTGTATTATTCTTTCAAAATGTCTATTTGCCATTTATAGTTTATGCACAAAAAATAATTCAACCCACTCTGTATACGAGAAAATAGTCCAGGTGAAGACAGCCGAGTAGTAAAATGTTCACTCTATTTTGAAGTAGATCAAGCGTGAGTAGATTTAATTGCTGAAATTTTTTTGAATTCGGCATTGTTTAGTTGAAAAACGAATTGCTATGTGTTGCTTACCGCAGCTATTTCAGCATTGCCTAAATTGTCCCTATTGTTCATTGCGTGTAAAATATTTCCTGTCTCGTTAGCCTGAAAGTAGACAAATTGTGAATGGGTGAAGCAATTGAATAATAGTTCAGAGTCGTATTTACAAAATAGTGATTTACGGCATAGTACCTCGTAAGCGGCAGAGCCACAGACGTTGGATATCAGAGTCGTTACCAGCACAGAAACAAACATCCAGAAAAAAGTCTGGCACGTAAAAACGATGTCCGACACTTGCATCAAGTCGCTGCGTTCCTTTAGGAAAATATACACTATGTGGACGGAGGTTGTGAGAGTCGACAACTGCGCGATCATGTGCAACACGACAATTGATCCGAAATGCTCTTGAATACGATAAATTACATCTCTCAGCTGACGATGTAGCTGGGAAATGATCTCGATTTTCTCGCAATGTAGAATAAAATCTCGACTGTAATCATATTCCATTAATGTTGTACGACAATTACAATTCGGAAGACAATAGTTTTATTTACCTAGAAAAGCTCGCCAGTCGGTACGGCACTTTTGCATGAAACTCGTTTTGCAACAAGAAACGTACTTCGTCGTTAAGTTTATGAAACTTATGTCTGACAATCGAAACACTCCAGAGAAAGAGCGTTCCCGTATCGAATGCGAATAACCGGACTACAAAGTAAGATACGCATACAAATGCGTCAGTATCTGCGCAGAACTTCAATAATATGCTGTGGTATGCTAGCCAAACGAAAAATACGCCATTGACGATCGTTAGAAGATATCCGAGACACTTGAAGTGTGTCTCGTAGTCTTCCGGGATGCCAAGTTTCGCCGCCATTCTCTGGGCTCTCGCAAAACCATCGATGATGTGCTTGACGCCATTTTGACAAAATCCAAAGCTCAACCACGTTATTGTACTCTCAAGAAGTCCAAAAAATAAGGTAAAGAGATCGACGATTTCAGTGATCGGAGAATCACCGCGGTGCGTTGATTTTGCACGAATTATTATCATTCGATAGTCTATGTAAAAATTAGCTACACTGAGAAGACAGCCGTAGAACAAACCCACGTATGAGAATTTGAGTTCATTATTGTCTGACAATGTCGACGGATTGAGGCCAATGAGCTTTCCCCAATAATACACTATCAGAAAAATACGCGATCGTTTTCTCATACTCGTTTTGCTCTTTATCTTTCGTTCGCGACTTCGCAACTGATGCTCCATCTACTCATACAGTCGGCTGTTACTCTATTGTCGCTTGATTATTGCTATTGCATTTAATCTAGATAATGTATTTGGAGATACCATTTTTCATGTTATAAGAGATTGGCGATTAATGGTAAAAAACGCTTTGGAGCGAGAGAGAATTGCAAACACTTCTCGATGGTATCAAAATCTGACAAAATTCATACCCATTAAAGGTACTGAAAAGATTAATTTTGCATAATAATAATTGCAAAAAGTTATCAACAAATTGATGAAAAAAAAACTTGTTAAACAAATTAACGGCGACTCAACTTTTTTTTTATGATAATGATTCGTTCATTTTTCGGAAAACTTATGAATTTTTTCCGATTTTCATCTTCATTTTGATTTCTGCACATTGTTCCATGAAAAAAACAAGAAAATTCAAAAGAAAGATGAAAACCTGAAAAAATTCATACGTTTTTCATACAGTCGAGTAGGGAACTTTTTAGTCGATTGTCGGGTAGCTCGAGAGAGAATAAATTATTTTACTGGAGCATGGTATGATACATTAACATTGCGCGGATAAGACTTATATTGCTGTAATTTGCTTAATGTCGTTATATGATTTTTTTACTTTGTTTGATTTTTAAAAATTATGCGACATTCTCCGGCGACGCTTTTTTTAGGTAATAAACAAACGAATTATTCAATTTTGTTATCGAGAAAAGGATTTTTATTATCAATTATAAAATTGCAGCATTATCGTGAGGTACGTCGTTGCCACTGCGATAGTCTGCAATACAAATGCACTATTCTTGCAAAATGCCTATTAGCCATTTATAGTTTATGCAAAAAAGATAATTCAACCCACTCTGTATACGAGAAAATAGTCCACGTGAAGACAGCCGAGTAGTAAAATTTTCACTCGATTTTGAAGTAGATCAAGCATGAGTAGATTGAATCGCTGAAATTGTTTTAATACATTGAACATTGTTCAGTTGAGAAGTGAATTGCGATGCGTTGCTTACCGCAACCGTTTCAGGATTGCCTAAATTGTCCCTATTGTTCATTGCGTGTAGAATATTTCCGGTCTCGTTAGCCTGAAAGTAGACAAATTGTGAATCGTGAAGCAATAATTAATTGAATAATAGTTCACAGTCGTATTTACAAAATAGCTATTCACGGCATGGTACCTCGCAAGCGGCAGAGCCACAGATGTTGGATATCAAAGACGTTACCAGCACAGGAACAAACATCCAGAAAAAAATCTGGTTTGTATAAACGACGTCCGACACGTGCATCAAGTCACTGCGTTCCTTTAGGAAAATATACGCTACGTGGACGGAGGTCGTGAGAGTCGACAACAGCACGATCATGTGCAACACGATGATTGATCCGAAATGCTCATGAATGCGATAAATTACGTCTCTTAGCTGACGATGTAGCTGGGAAATTATCTCGATTTTCTCGCAATGCAGGATGAAGTCTCGACTGTAATTATATTCCGTTAATGTTGTACGACAAATACAATTCGAAGACAATAGTGTTATTTACCTAGAAACGCGCGTCAATCGGTGCAGCCCTTTTGCGTCCAACTCGTTTTGCAATAAGAAACGTACTTCGTCATTAAGTTTATGAAACTTATGTTTGACGATCGAAACACTCCAGAGAAAGAGCATTCCCGTATCGAATGCGAATATCCGGGTTACATAGTAAGATGCGCATAAGAATGCGTCAATATCCGCGGGATACTCCAATGATATGTTGTTGTATGCTAGCCAAAAGGAAAATATGCCATTGACGATCGTCAGATAATATCCGAGACGCTTGAAGTGTGTCTCGTAGTCTTCCGGGATGCCAAGTTTCGCCGCCATTCTCTGTGCTCTCGCAAGACCATCGACGATGTGCTTGACGCGATTTTGACAAAATCCAAAGCTCAACCACGTTATAGTACTCTCAACAAGCCCAAGAAATAGAGTCAAGAAGTGAATAATTACAGTGACCGGAGCATCACCGGGCGCCGTTGATTTTGCACGAAATGTTAACATTCGATAGTCTATGTAGAAATTAGCTACACTGAGAAGACAGCCGTAGAACAAACCCACGTATGAGAATTTGAGTTCATTATTGTCTGACAATGTTGACGGATTGAGGCCGATGAGCTTTCCCCAATAATACACCATCAGAAAAGTACGCGATCGTTTTCTCATTCTCGTTTTGCTCTTTATCTTTCGTTCGCGACTTCGCAACTGATGCTCGATCTACTCAGACTGTCGGCTGTTACTCTATTGTCGCTTGATTATTGCTATTGTATTCAATTTAGATAATGTATTTGGAGACACCATTTCTCATGTTAAAAGGGGTTGGCGATTAATTATAAAAAACGCTTTGCTCACGGCGCCACTATCGATGTTTTACGTAGTATAGTGTCGATCAAGCTGCATATGATTTTTCAAATTTTATAAAGTAATTCGATGCATTGAAAAATATCAATATATAGTTATTCCATTAAAAATAAATGTGACTATAATAATAATGTTTTTTATTTTTTACGGTATGTTTATTGATTTTTTTGGGATATTTTTTATGCTTCGAAGCCTATCTCTTAAAAGGGTCTGATTTTGGAAAATTATTAATTCATTCTTTTGATATCATTATTGATAAAAGATATTAACGAAATCGCCAATCCAGATACTTAGATCTTCACCATTGCGTCTAGCATATTTTTCCAGAAAACAACATTGGAAAAGTACGTGATCGTTTTGTCATGCCCGTTTAGTTTTATTTATCGGTCGGTCGTACCTTTAAAATAGATCTCGCGTCTACGACTATCGACTTTTAATCGGTTGTCCCTTGACATGCACTTCATATATTAAAATTGCACAATCTATTTAAACACAACGTTGCTCAGTGATACGTCGAGTCGTTCGTATAAAATTGAAGAACCTTTCAACACGATTTCCGGTCGTATCGGGGTCGATATCGACTTACTCCGATGACAATATTTTGTGCAAACCTGAATTCCATTATGGACAGCGAGAAGCATGAGATGCTCATCGATTTCCTTTTCTCATTTCAATTATAAAATTGGAGCATTATCGCGAAATATGTAATTGCTGTCGCTACATTCTGCAATACAAAAGAGTGCTTTTGATGTATTTCGATTATTGTCTGAAGTTATTAAAAACTATGAATTTTTCTACTTACACGGTAAAGAAAATAATTGTTTAACTCGAACAAGCCAAATACCGAGATGCTCACTCGATTTCTCAATAGATCTAGCGAAAGAACATTGAATTCCTGAAAAATATTATTCATTCTAATAAATTTTGTGTTATTTTACAATATTTTATTCTTTCATTTCTTAAATTTCTTTTTGGGAACGTTGTTAATTCCTCACGCTATTTCCGATGAGAAAGAATTACGCTCGAAAGCTTACCGCGAATTCTCGAGGATCCTTAATGTTTTCGAAATCACATAGTATACCGTGAAGAATATTTGCGGTGTTGTTCGCCTGCAGGAAAATTGATTAATCATAATTTATCGAGAGCCCGAGAGCGCAGACAATGTGGAATACGAAGTGAACGATTCAGCGGCTGGATGGCTATAGTCGATTCTGAAAATGGGTAGTTGCACCTATTGTGGGCATTTTCACTATAAATTGTTGCGAATTTGTTGTTTCCCACATTTCGATGTTAATACTCTGACAGATTTCCTGAAAATCTACAATACGACCGAAAGTTGACGAAAAAAATGACCACAATCAGTATTTTTACCCAATCACATTGTCTTTTGCAATTACTCTGCGCATTTAAGGAGAGCGGATCGCTTTAGCTAAAACCTCTTTCTTTTTTCTTATTTCTCTTGAATTTCCATTCCACTTGAGCATCCAATCACCGACGTTTTCACGCTAAAAGCTTGCATTAGAAACCTCTTGCGAAGTCGAGCCACAAACTGTAGCCAATACAACGAATACAATGGTAGCATAAAGGAACCAATGACTGGAAGAACCAATCTGATGTACAATAGTCGCTCCCGTCAGCGATCTGAAGTCTTTCAGTCTTTGATAGGTGACGTAGGTGGTGCTAATGAAAGCCCCAAGATAATGACCGACGGTAAAATATATCAACGGCCCAAAGTGCTCCAGTACGCCGCGAATTAAGTCTCTTAATTCTCGATGGAGCGCCGAAACCACGAAGATTCTATCCGAAATAACGACGAAATTCCTGCTGCAACGATAATTTCTTCACTATTTCCGCATTCCGACAAAACGCTGTAGAATCGAAATTTTTTAACCTTGGATTTCTTATCGATCCTCGAGAACTCTGCTCGTCATTCTCCTCGATTTTGGGACAATTGTTGATCACCAAAAATCTCATTCTTTCGTTCAATCGGCGAAACTTCTTTTTAACGATGACGAGAATCCAAACGAATAAAATTCCCATATTGAACGACACTATTTCAGGCACGTTGAACAAAGTCCAACGATACGAGTTGTAGTCCGGATAATGGCTCAACATCATGCTCGTAAATACACACGACAGGACATACACCGTGTTGTTTATCGCCACGTAAATACCGAATGTCCGTAAATTATCGTCGTAATCGTTGGGAATGCGAAGATCCGTCGTCATCTTCTCAATCTTCGCGAGGCTCTTCACCAAACGAACGATGGTCCTTTGACGAGTAGCGAACAAGAGCCACGTTAGAGAAATCTTCAAGAACTGGCAACATACGCCGATAGTGTTCGATATTAGGGCGATTGGCGTTTCACCGAGCAAATGTTGCCTCCTACGCGCGTCGAGTGCGAGATAAAAGATGTAGCAATAAATCGTACACAGTGAACAAGCGTAGATCAAGCTCAATTGCGATAACTCAAATTTATTGTTCGACGACAGAGTCAAGGGATTCAAACCGAGAAACTTTCCCCAATAATACAACAGTCGAAATGCGATGGGACGTTTTCCACTCTGCGTCCCGTTTCTCTTCTTCATTTCTCCGTTCTAACTTCTCCGCAACTAACTTCTTCATCCTTTTAACGTATTCCTCACTGTGTTGATCTTCCGGTAAGTGGCTGATCAATTAGTATGATGGACTGCGCTATGATGGATGCGGAATGTTTCATGTGGTACATTTTGGCTGCGCAGTATCGGCTATAATCAACGAACGATCGATACCTATTCGCTATAAAGTTGCAGCATGATCGTCAGATATGTCGTGGCCGTTGCGATTGTCTGAAACACAACGAGCACATGGGAATGAAGGATGTACAAATATAAAGTTATGTCAGTGTGCGGAAAAAAATAATAAATGGCACTAATAGAATTTGAATAATGATGCCAGCCACATTGGCATATTCCTTTCTCTCTTTCTTTTGCCATCCATCAAGCTCTGTTTGTACGAAAGTACGCTTATCGTTTTTGGCTTTCTGAAGAAGCTTTTTCTAGAAATCACAAAAATTGTGGCGACCAGTGAGCGTCCAAGTATTTCGGAAAAAATTCAAAATGGTATGAAAACAGAAAAAAATAACACCAAATCAAAGCTTCTTGAGAAAAGAGAAGCAGAAAAAAAATGAAACATATTGTCTGCTAAAAACAAACGGAATGAAAGCTTTCAGCTCTCGAGAATTAATTATAATTATTGGCAATCGATATACACGGACATATTTATTTTCGTGTCCATGATTCAAAAGTCTTTCAACGTACGGCATACACAAAAAAATCATTCAGGTCAAAAAATCCCAACAACGATATGCTCACTCGGTTCTGAAGTAAATCGAGGGCAAGAATGTTGAGTTTCTGTAAAATGATTCGTATTATCAATTAGCATTGTTTTAACGAATCGCTGAAGATTCAAGTACGAGAAACTTACCGCAGCTTCGCTACAGTCTTGAATTTTTTTACAATCGCATAGTACAGCGTGAATGATATTTCCTGTTCTGTTAGCCTGCGGATATTCATAATTACGAATTTTGGCATTGACGAAGTTTCCGAATAGAACGAGCAACGGACGCGTTTTTGTTGGACGAACCTCGTCTACAGTAGAACCGCAAACGTTGGATATCATCGCGACCATCCCGATAGAGTACAAGACCCAGTGAGTCGCTGTACCCAAAAATATAAAGCCGTTTGCATCGATAGGGCCGTCGAGTTCCTTCAGATAAAGACAGAGCTTGTAGACATTGAGTGTCTGATACGTGAAAACACTTCCGATCATGAATAACAGTGTCACAGCAAAGTGTTTCACGATACGACCAATCAAATCTCTCAGCTCGCGATGTAACTGAGAAATCATGGTAACTCTTTCTGCGAGCGAATCGTCTTCGGAGCTGCAATAATGTCGGTCACTAAAATAAAAAGAAATAGCTAAACTAATTCTCTAGTTAAGACAACTAGTTGTCTAGTTGTCAACTGGGTTGTTTGTCACGACCCATTCTTTTGACAAAAGCGCTAATAGATAAAATTATTGTAAAAATTCTTATTATTCTCATTTTTGAAATTACTTATTAAGAAAAAAATCCTTCAGATTATATTATTTTTTTATATACCAATTTTCTCCGTTTAATGTCCAAGAAGGTTCTCCATTTGTCTCATTGTCTAAGCGACCGTCATTTGTAATTAAAAACTGCATGTCGTCGTTGAGTCGTCTAAATTTCTGTCTAACGATTGTCAGACAGGAGATAAAAACTAACAGCATGTTGAACGACGCTGTTGGCAGAAAATTGAAGATAAACCACGTGAACAATATGCAAGAATCGCCGTAATACTTCCACGGTACGTCGGACGATGCTATCGACAGGACATAAACGATATTGTTGACCGACACAAAAATTTCGGCAAATCTCGCATGTTTCGCGCGATCATCGGTCAATCCGAGTCTCCTCGAGATACTTTCGACTCTGACGTAATTTTTTACGATCAGAATTACGCGAGTCTGACAAAAAGCGCAAACGAGATACGCCGACAGTGTTTCGAGAAACTGCCAAGTCAATCTCATAGAATCCACTATCACGGCTATCGGAGTCTCGCCCGGGCGTATCACGCTTACACGCAGCATCAGAGCGCGTAGGAATACGCAGCTCCAAAGTACGCCGAGCGCACACCCGTAGAACAGACCGAATAACGAAAACTCGAACTTCCCGCGCTCCGTTATGGACAACGGATTTGCGCCGAAAATTTTCAACCAGTAATAGAGCAGACGAAAGGTAATAGAACGCTCTTCGATGAAGGTTCTTCTTTTCGTCTTCGTCATTTCTTGGTTAGCGCGCAACTGCCCCCTTTTTTCGTCAGCACCGACCAGGAGCCAAGAGAAGCGCAGCGAGAACTTTTTGCTATGTTTGATTAGTCTAATGTCTCTTTTGTTGTCATCGCATGATAGCAATCCATCATTGACCCGTTAACTCGTTCATACAAATTTTATACAATTCTTCCGGTCATCGTAAAATCTACATTATTACAAGCTTTCGAGTCGAACGCCCTGACGGCGAATAAGTTATTGAATATCGATGGATAAACGATGTTCGGTCCTCTCGATGAAGTCGTCATTAGGCTGTTATCGCAGATGGTCGTTTATAATTTATAGAAAACATTTTTTTCTAGGTTTATTAATCAGGTGTCTTCTAATTATCGAATTGCAGCATTATCGTCAAAAAAGTCGTGACCTTCGCCGTCGTCTGGAACACAAAATTAAGTAGATAATGAGTATAATTTTCAAAAGCAAACCCGGCTATGGCCTTGAAAAAGAAAATACTTTTTATCAATCTTATGCGATTCAAGAAAGGAAATAGCTGGACGATTTTATAAATGCTCATAACCAGTTAGGACTTATTTCAGTTTAATTTCAATCGATTTAATGTACCTACTTTGTAAATAAAACAATAGTCCACACAAAGCAAGCCCAATAGCGATACGGTCACTCGGTTTTGAAGTAGATCGAGGGAGAGTACGTCGAGTTTCTGAAAATTCATAACACTCTGAATTTTCTAGTTTGGCAAGAAATTCGCAACAGCTTACCGCGACTTGAGGCATATCTGCGGGAGTTTGCCGATTATTGAGCATTTCGTGAAGAATATTACCAGTATTGTTAGCCTGCGAAAAGATATAAAGAAATCAAATTAACATCAGAATTAAATATTACAAATTGAACGAGTCTGAGTATCTCTTTTGCAAGTAAAACATTGACCGTGAACAAAACCTCGTATATTGTTGCGCCGCAAATGTTGGAAACTCCAATCAGCAATGCGACGTCACAAATTAACCAGTGACTCACGGCTCCTACGTGAATAAAATCCATTCCGTTGACCGATTTTTCCCTCGTTTTTATATGAAAATACACCGTGTAGACATCGAGTGTTGTGTACGTCAAACTGTCCAAAGTGGCGAACAAGAGTATGAGAGAAAAATGTTCCTCGATGCGACGGATTACGTCTCTCAACTCGCGATGCAATTGAGACACCATATCAATTCTGTATCCCAGCAGATCGGGGTCGCGACTAGAAAAATATTTTTTTGGGTACTACAATTTATCAAAATGAATACTTTTGAGGAACACAGCTCATTTACCAAGAATTGTTTAGATTTCCCGATGATGTCTCCAAATCCCCCTCGTTCGCTTCGCTACAATCCTGCTCCATCAGAACCTTCACTTCGTGGTTAAGACGACGAAATTTTCTTTTCGCAAGCTTGAGACCCCAGATGAAGAGTATCTGCACATTGAACGCCACAATCGGTGGCATGGAAAAGTTCGTCCACAAGTAAGGATCGAAAGTCTCGTAGTGGTTCCACATTACGATGGAAAATGCGAGCGAAGCCATGAACAGAAAGTTGCTGATCGTCACGAAAATACCGAATTCACGAAAGTATTTCGCGTAATCTTCGGGAATGCCGAGTTTGATCGATGTATTTTCGGCGTTAACAAAAGAATCGACAATCGATTTGATGCGATTCTGATAGAATGCAAAAACCAGCCACGAGGAAGTAGTGTCGAAAAACTGCCAATACATTCCCAAATAATCGACTATTACGGCGATCGGCGTCTCGCCCGGTAATGCCAAATGTACGCGCTCTTGCAGTGCACGATAGAATACGAAGCTGTAGATCGCGGAGATGACACAGCCGTAGAGAAGACCAACGTACGAGAACACAACTTCGTTGCCATTCGTCAGAGTTATTGGATTGAGGCCTAAACATTTTCCCCAATAGAACAACGCGCGAAATGCAAACGAACGATTTTTTTGATTCAATTTCTTGCTCTCCATCTGTTCGTTGACGCGCAACTGTCCTTTCTCAACGTCGATCATCGCAACGGAGCGGGTCTCGCGAGAGACCTTTGCGATATTCGATTAGTGTAATGTTTCAGGGGCCTAATAATACGCCCGATCAATAGCAATTCGTCTGCGTTCCATTAACTCGTACTTACGACGGAATGTTGTTATACCACTCGTTTTTCCGTCATCGGAAGTATATAAAATACTAAAAAGCTGAGAGCAAACTGATTTCAAGGAATTGAGCGATGATATCAAGCTTAATGCTGAGTTTTCTCGTTGCTCACGCATTGCCACAGTTTCGAAGGGAATTTTTTTACCATCATTCCTGTCGTTTATTTTTATTAAAAAAGATGGAGTGAGTCCTTTTTTCCCGAGATCAGAACATTATTAGAATTGCAGTACTATCGTTTCTACATTTGCAGTAGTATCGTCAGATGAGTCGTGACCCATGATATTATCTGCAACACAAAAGTCAACGGATAACGCACCTACGTTTTGATCGAAAGCATAGATATCACAAAAATAAGAAAATTTGCCGAGTATTTTTCATCGATTGAGTTTCGTACTCTTGAATCGAAGAATAAAATTATAAATAATTATATTATCAATAAACATTACTCTGACCATTTCGATCTTGCATTCCTTGTATATACATTTTATTGAACCTACGCAGCAAAAAAAAAGTTCATCCAAGGTCATCAATCCCAGTAGCGATATGGTGACCGGATTTTGGAGCAGATCAAGAGAAAGCATGTTGAAATTCTGAAAAATTCATCGAATTGACACATTTTCGCGCTGACGAGGACAGATTGCAAAGCTCACCGTAGCTTCAAGATTATCACTTGATATTTGATGATCATCGAGCATTGAGTGAATAACGTTGCCGGTATTGTTACCCTGCGAATGGATGAAATTTTGATGATTTTCAATTGAATTTTCAATCGACTGCAGTTAACGATCGAAATGAACCGAACCTCGCGTATAGTAGAGCCGCACACATTGATTATTGCAATCAATATGACGATATCACAATAAAACCAGTGAACCGCGTCGAACATTTCGAGTACACTTGTTGCTTTGAACGGTTTTTTAATTGTTTTCAAATAAAGATATATTTCGTAAATTTGGAGAGTCACATTTGTGAGACTGCCCAAAACGCCGACCAGGATAATTAGGGCGAAGTGTTCCTCGATGCGAGAGAGTACATTTCTCAATTCACGATGTAACTGAGAAACCATGTCAATTCTGTCTGCCAAGTAGGAGTTTTCGCTAAGAGTATAAACATTTGATCAATGAAAATATATCAAAATTACAAAATGCATCTATTCAAAAGAGAATTTTTGTCATTAAAGGGTTATATCCAGTTGTTCAGGTCGAAGAAATGGAAATTTATTTTTGTATATTTTCTCAAATAACATAATATTAAGTACATTATTTCGTACTTTTGTTAGGATGTGAGCGGTAAAACGTAAATATTTACGCTCGCTACCTGAGAGTGTGAGCCTGCACCGCAGCGATTGACGAGCAGTACCCTCAATATAAGGTACCTGTTAATGATAAAATTATGTTAATATGGAAAAAAAAATCATGAAAATCTCTTCATTCTCACGCAAACAACTAGATATAATCCCATAGAAAAAATCATCTGATCTAAATGATCTCTCCGTTGAATCAAAATATCGTTTTTGGTTCTACCTCGAATGACTTATAGATCCGAGTGAATCCTCTAAATTCGTCTCGTTCGCTTCGGGATAATCGTTCAACAAAACCTTCACTTTCACGTTAAGCCGCTGAAATTTTCTCTTAACAAGAACGACACTCCAGATAAAGAGTATCTGAATATTAAATGCCGCTATTGTCGGAATATTAAATATCGCCCAGAAGTAAGGATCGAAATTCTCGTAACACGTCCACTTCTCCATCGAGAATGCAAGCGAGGCCACAAACAGAAAATTGTTAATCACCACGAATATTCCGAATTCTCGAAAGTATTTCTCGTAGTCTTCGGGAATACCGAGTTCAATCGATATATTTTCGGCTCTCACGACGCTCGTCACGATCGATTTGACACGATTTTGATAGAGAGCAGATACCAGCAGCGTTAAGCAAGTGGCGAAAAAATCGTAAAACATTGCCATGTAGTTGATTATCAAAGCTGTCGGTGTCTCCTTCGGTACCAGCAATTTTGAGCGTTCTAATACAGCGAGATAGTAGCCATAGGCATATATCGCACTAAGAACACATCCGTATAAAGCACCGATGAAAGAGAACTCTATTTCGTTGCATTTCGTTACGACCGCCGGATTGAGACCGATAATTTTCTCCCAATAAAATAACGCGCGAAAAGTAATCGAACGCTCTGTGGTGTCGAATTTCTTGTTCTCCATTACTTCGCTATCGTCTACCTTATAAACTGCGACTTTCGTGCAGCTAGCTTGAAATTTACCACACTACATTCGATTAGATTAATGCACTCGCGGTGACGTTTGCGACGATCGATGCTAATCTATATCCGTCGTTCTACTTTGTTTGCAATGTATATTGAATACAAAACCATGTCATCGTAAATTGCAAAAATAAAAAAAAATTTCCCGTACCGGGAATCGAACCCGAGCCTCCTGGGTGAAAGCCAGGTATCCTAGCCACTAGACCATACGGGAGTGCGTGAGAGTATTAAAAACTGGTATCGTACCAGTTCTTATGCATTCAACGTAAAATTTCAATTTTGGGAATAAGAGAAGAAAACTCGATGTCGCAGATAAATACATAATATATGAGCCAATGTCCTGTAAAAAAAAAAATAAGTTGCAAAAAAAAAATTTTTAAGAGGACTCGAACTCGGTACCGATCGTTCTGCAGAACGCTTCTCGATAGAAGTCCCCCAATGCTTTGAGTAAAATGAATATCATTTGTTAATGCAACATTGTGCACGAGTGCAAAAGAATTTGTCAGAAGTGGGATTCGAACCCACGCCCTCAGAGAGGACCAGAAGCCCCATATTCGACTCAGTATGACTGAGAAGGTATCAATTGAAACCTTGAGTCTGGCGCCTTAGACCGCTCGGCCATCCTGACACTTGAGAACTCTCTGACTTTATGCGCCACTTGTTTATAAAGAACGAAAACGAGCTAATTCATCAATCTTCAAGCACATTACTTAAGAAATCGATGGCGTATAGTCAATATGTAAAGTAGGGTGTGTCAATCGATGACTAGAATAATCAATCACCAATATTCTTGCTACTTTCCCCACCACGGATCGCCTTACGCGAGCAAAGGTCATTGCGACGCGCAAATATGTGCGTTCTCGTCAACGTAGTTTGGGACACTTTCCTTCCCGCCATATCTAAGAAGTGCTAAGTGCATTTACGACTTTTGCACTCAATAACTAGTACCAATAAAATAAACAAAATAATAAAAACGATATGGGCTGAAAACTTCTGTGTTCAATTCAGTATAAATAAGTCAACTACGCGTAACCCGGGAAACTTTACCTAACCTACAATAATTTTATCAAATTGGTTGACAAAAAAGACACCATCTAATCGCAACATCCTAGCAAGGGAAACACGAAAACGACGTAGCCCTCGCTTTTTGATGTTCAGTTCGCTACACGAAGGAAAGAAAACCATGAAATTTGATCCGTGACCCATGGTTCATTGCGTTAGGGAACTGCATTACAGTCTTTTTTGGAAACGGTGCTGCTTATATGACATTTTCTGCTACACCTTCGAACCACTGCAATAACTGCGTACGCAGAACAGAAATGGTACATAGTTACATTGTAGCCTTTTAATCAGTGGTAACTCAGATGATGCATGTGTAACTATTGTTACGAAATAAGGACACCGTTTAATAAAAAGGGAAAGAATTAACGGTTATTGAACCGCGATGTGTTCATTCGTTATTCGTAAATGTTGAGATACGTCCGCTCGCTTGGGATTCTCAGTCGAGACTTTTTGTTAAAAGAAAGATCGTCGTAAAACTAGCTCGTCAGTCAATTGTCAGATTCGCAGATCTATTCTCATTCCCATGTTCCCGCAATGGATCGATAAAGCAGATAATAACCGAAATCCGTTACACTATTATCACAGTTTGACGCAGTAACATTGAACATTACTGAGGCAACCGGGTCAGTTAGTAACCCGGCTTAGAAAACTGTGTTTAAACCAATAAACAAAAATGAATCGGTATGAATGAGTTTTTTGTCTCGGATATGTCCTTTTACCTATGGGATTTTCCTAATGGAAAAGAACAGCTAAATAACAATGCGTACATACATAAATGAATCGGAAATACACCGCTGCTTCGCAATCGGTTTTGAAAGTACACTTCGAGCTTCGGTTTCTTCACACGCTATACAGCGAGACAATTTGATGCACTACACTCGAATAAGTTGATTTTGTCACCGTTTTGCGACCTCTCTACCGGCTAACAAATTTAGCACAGAAGGCACGCAGCCAATTTGTTTAGTCGTGTCTAATTGTACTTGTATAAAGTACTCGATACAGGAACGTTCCTTACTACATACATTTTTCGCCATTCGACATTTGAACAGAGAAAAAAATTTAATTTAGTTGTTATATATATATTCATATATTCATATATTTCATAATAAATTGATCGAAGAAATATATATGTATATAGTATATACAATAGTTATGCTTATCTGTTCCCATAATTCGATAGACATAAAATCATGCGGGAGCTACGTTTAGCTCGTAGCACCAAGAAATAAAACTTATTTAGTCGTGTATCAGCCGAACGTGGTTCGAAAGAAGAAAGAAAAACTAGTTAACTAATGGTAAATAAGTTACAAGAATTTCAGCGTAGTTAATTCATTTTTTGTTTTGTTTATACTATAATGTATATTGTACGTGTATAGATTTATATAGTATTTCCGGTACGAAGGTACGCATGTGGTGGCTTATAGAGTTACAGTGTCGATTCAATTCGACGCGGCAATTGATATTAGAAGGAAATTAAAAGTTTTTTTTTTTCGTTTTCTCGATAAAAACGCACTATAAATGAGCGACACGGCAGATGGATCTACACTCGTGTCTCTCATCCTCGTCGACTAGAACTGAAACGTTAATATAAGCCATCTATGTTTTTATGTGTACATAGTACACAAATTTCTGCAACAAGCATTATCATATTCATCATGTATGTGATAATACATCATAAACTGGGAAATATTCGCCACGCGATTTACTCTTTCGCACAATCGATAGTGACAAAATTAGTGTCTGTTTTTTGTTTCTTTAAATGTTTTTGTAATAAAAATAAACACTAATATACTCTGAAAAAAAAAAAAGAAAAAAATATAAGCTCGTATAATCTTTACCACCCTAAGTCAACTATCAATTATGTACAATGCTAAATCTTGCGTGTTTTTTTTTGTTTTCAATAATATATAAAAATTAAAATTTCTCGATTTTTGTTTTTTTGTTTTTTCGTATAATTTCATCTCACTAATATTATCTTACGCGCGTACGTGTTTAAATATCTTTATTGTACTATCGGTTTGTTATTAGGAAGCTGTCTCGTCGGACGTCGACGCGGAGGGTATTTTTTGAGGCACAAAATTTACGACCTCGTGATAGATGAGCTCCTTCCACTTTTCTACCGGTAGATCCATGTCCTCGAAACTTTGATCGTACGGCAACGAGACCGGCTCGTCTGTCGGATCGGCGTACTGTGCGAGATACGGATGCGCCAATGCCTGCTCGGCGGTAACTCGCTTCTCGGCGTCGAGTTCCAACATCAATTCGAGCAGATTGATAGCTGGAATTTGAAGAATTTTTGTCTTCCGTTACATAAAATTTCTAACGTATTTTACGTATTTGCAGTTCTTTTAATTACCCAATGGATTAGCTCCGCGAAACACGTCTTTGAAGTTCTTCTTCTTGAGCGGCGGCAAACTCTGAATGTAGTTTCTTGCCTAAAATGAAGCAATGGTTAGTAATTCAGCAGATTCAACTTCGAATATTCGCATGAGCTTTAACCCATCAAAGTCCTAAAACTGGACGATTATTTCGTTCGCCTTCGCATTTCTTGTCGCAGCGCAAGAATAAACGGATTCTTTTCCAATTCCCTTCATACTTTGCGTTTCAATGAAACGGTGCTTTGAGCTTTGCGAAACGAATCATCGGACTCCAATGGGATAAGCCGTGGCCTCGTGCCCCATGTTTCATACAATACGATTCATGATAATCCGAAAACCTCGAATGATTACCGAAAGTAATGATTCCAATTTCCACGCTTTCGCTAGTCTATTCTGAGAACGATTCGAATGACTTTTGACTGTGATGTAAAAGTTTCATGTTATGACTGTACGTGATATGACAAACTGTTTGTTTGTGCCTGTATTGAAAAAATGAAACGAATTTTAATTTTCTCATCGAAATTTCGTCGATCGGATTTACCTCTTGGCTGGTAATTTTGCTTAAAGTTTCCTCTGTGGGCGTGCCACAAAGCACTAGAACTCGTGTTAGGTGATCAATGTCTGCTTGGGGGGTTAAGGCTTCTTTTAATTAACGAGCAAAAAAGACAAAAACCACTATCGAACTGTGAAAATAAAGCTTCTCCTATTTTTAATAAATCATTCGATCTTAGTACTAAGATTTGTGACGATCACAAGCCTCGAGTGAATTATTTTGCACAGTGTTTATTCAGTGTTAAACTATTCGAAATCACCCATAAATATTAATCACTGTCGTGCATATCGAATAATGGAATCGTGTCGAGTCATGCGGTGTTTAGATTATTCCACGCTTTTTGTCAAAGCTACAAGAATAAGTAAAATATTGATGCTACGTGTTTAGAGAACATGCAACACTTGCGAATCATTCGAAAAAAAGAACAGCTCGATGACCCTTCGAAGCGATAATTCGCGTGCTTGCACGAGCGAGCGAAATTTATGCTTGGAAGGGTCAATCGATACGTGTCGTAAAACGTGATGAGGAAACGGCGCGGTGCGACTTACCGACTCCGATGATATTTTCTGCATGAACTCGTCCCGTGGAGTGCCAAGAATTTCCATTATTAGATTCAATTGATGAATATCTGCTCTTGCTAAGGCTCCCACCAACTACTAATCTTCACGTTGCGAAACTTTCGTGGCGTATCATTATTCGCAAAAGAGCCACAGCGAATGTATTCTACGTAACGGTCACGTTAAACCTTGCGACTATAACTCGGCTCCGATTAATCTGCACAAACTTCCACACCGGCGTGACCTCCGCGGTAACCACGGCCCGCCTCGACTAAAATTATTCTGGCAATTTACTTTTACACGTGCTCATCGCGCTGGCAAAAGAATTTTTGCGCGCCTCGGAGGCGTTGGCTGCGCTGATCGAAGGCGTTAAGCGTTGTATAATTACTGTGTTTACTGCGTGAGATTTATCGGCGCGTTCTATAAGCGTATAAAAGCATTAATAAGCCGTGTAAAGATCCTTAGCAGAAAGCGATTGTTCTCTGTTGGGTTAACGGATGCGCGCAACTGTCGTTGCGATGCATAGACATTAGTAGAAATATTAGGCACTACAGTACTACGATAAAACCTTTCTTTTTTGGTTTTGTTTAGTGGGTAAATACTTCAAACACCGATTATCGAGTGAATATTTTGAAAAAAAAAACATTATTGTGAGAAAGAAATAAATATGTAAACGTGTAAAGGATACGATCGGTGCCGGGGAACAACGTTCTTCCGGTCAGCAATTCAGCCATAATGCAGCCAACGGACCATATATCGACTAGGAACGATAACAAACAATCAAACTTTAATAAAACGTTTAAACCACGTCGACCAATTGAAGAATGAACGAAAAAAAGAAAAAAAAAAAACAGCAAACACTGGGAATCAACATGTTCACATTGAGTGCTGTTGAAAAAACAAGGGGGAAGTTCAAACCTGTCTGATTGTAGTGCATCCAATTGAGCATAATTTCCGGCGCTCTGTACCATCTCGTCGCCACGTAGCCAGTCATTTCGTTCTCCGTCGGTCTCGCTAGGCCGAAATCGAGAATCTTTAATTCGCAATCCTCGTTTACCGCAATGTTCGACGGTTTCAGGTCCTGCAATATGATTTCTCGTGAATTATTTTACGACCAAATTTATTAGGAAAATATAATCGAAATATCACGAGATTTTACAATAAATATCAGTGTTAAATTATTTCGATGAATCGTTGGTAAAGGTAATTGAGTTAATGATTATACCCTGTGTATAATTCCTGCCGAGTGAATGTACTTTAGTCCCCTCAGTATCTGATAGACCAAAAATTGTACGTGATCGTCGGATAGTTTTTGCGTTCTCACTATATTATTGAGATCTGCGCCCATTAGATGCGTGACGAGGTACCTGCGTGTAATTAAAAAAAGCAAGACAAAAATTACTTAATGTAAATGTTTTTTTTAAATGTTATTTACAAATAATATCATTTATTTACAATAATTATATTATCAATAATAATTATAGACAAATATTTTGAAATATTTATTTTTTTCCAACAATAACTCGGATGAATCGGACTCACACATGCTGGAAATCTTCCAGCGACGATGATGGATGAAACACGTCCAGTAGGCCGATTACCTGCAAAAAAGGAATTGTCCAATTATTTGATACGTCGACCGCAAATCATTGTCAATAAGGAACATATTTTTGGGGATACGTACATTTTCGTGATTCATGTGTTTAAGCATTCGCAGTTCTCTGTACGTTCTCTTGGCGTGAACGTCCGATTGGAACGGTCTCGCCAACTTTTTGATCGCCACTTTTTGACCGCTCACATTGTCCACCGCAGAGCTAAAAGAATCAGCATGTTTAGTTTCAATGCGTTCCACCAATCATTTTCTTGTCGGTGCCGCGTGCGGTAGAAAAACAAAATAATGATTTTCTCATTGAGATTCAAATCGATTCGTCGCAATGAGAATTTCTTGTCCACGAGACAATAGGAGAAAGTCTCGCGTCATTCGGATGATTTTCAAGGTTATTCGACAAATTCCATCAGTGTCGTTTGCATTGACGCGTTCCAATAGCTTTCTCAGGTGCAAGTAACAATGCTAATAAATGGGACAATAATTTTCTCACAGACAATTTCGATGATATTAATGCGCCGTTGGTAAAGCAGCGAGTTTTGTTTTCGAAAAACAGCGTCACTCGCGTGTACGCGTAGAGGAAAAAAAGGCGATTATAGAGTCATCGAAGACAATCGAAAAGATTGCGTGTTCGATTTGTCGAATAATCTTCGGGGTCAATGCGTTGTGCGGTAAGAACATCGAGCGATTAGTTGCTTTTTGTTTCTCAGATCGCGTCGAATCGAGGATAAATAACGCAGACGAGAATAGACAACCAGTTGATTGCGGCACTGGCGAGAGTAACAAAAGGCAAGCAGAATGTCAAGGTCCTCGCCGATGTCTATCGGGATTTCGCTCGCGCGATAATCGATTCTTTTCATTTTTTCATCGCCATGACAACGTTCGCACGCGCGACATCGAGCGAAATCGGGGTTTTTTTTTCCCCACGAACAATAAACGACGCAAATAATGCTTCGCGGATTAGCACATAAATCTTACCAAACTTGACCGTAGGCACCCGAACCGACGGGTGTAAGCATCTGATAACGTTCCGGAACTTCCCATTCGGTCCGATTGATTTCAATTTTCTGAAATCTCGGCATCGTTCGACACTGTCTTTGCACGCCACACGATGAAACAATTGACTATTTATCGCGACACTTTGTTGCGACACCGCCGTCGGATTAACTCGGAGTAACCACCGAACGCGAGTACACACTGAGAGCCGCGACCATTTCCAAATTAAGTCCGAGCTCGCGTGTGTGGGTGCGCGCACAGAAATTTTACATGCCTCGATGCGCCATATTTCATTTTCCCCGAGCGCGCATGCGCCGCATCGCAATCTTGCGAGCGCGAAACTTGAACGTTTCGGATCGTAAGGAAATTATTGTACTAGTAATTCTAAAAAGTTGTTAACAAATTAGTTGAATAAACATTTGTTCTACGAATCATTCGGTACTCTAACTTTGTTCAGCTTAAGTTGATTCGTTAATGTTTTCGGGTACACATGATTTTCAACATTTTTGCCGATCGATTGAATTTTGGGAAATGCTTTTTTTGCTTTCAACGAGCGAGATATAAAATGAATAACTTACTGTTTTCACTTTCGTCGATGAGTCGCGACGTTGACGTAGCCTGAAATTGTGATTGATTGACGACACTCGAAGTCCAGACGTACAATTATTATTTTCCATATATTTCGTTATGTATTTACAATTTGACAACAAAACTGTTAAACATAACACGGGAGCCTCGCTCACGACCGTAAAGCGATCATCGAAGCGTTCGGAGAGAGGGCCAGCTAAAATCGTATTCAATACACAATAATTAATTAATCGTAAATGTTTAATAATGAAATTCAATGACAAACCGATCGATGTCAAAAGGCGGATGTAATTAATAACCGTATATTAATTTTTCGAATCGCCCGGCGAACCATTCGTTAAATATCTTTCGCAATTCTCGCATGGATTACACATAAATTTATTCTCTTTCGTTTATCGGTATTGATTTTTAAATCTTCTCCTTCGTATAATCGGATTGTCCATCTTTGATAATAATGATACGAGTATCAATTCACAATTGTGAACATAGAATCATAATTATTATTAAAACAAAAAGAACGCTAATAAAAATCGATCAATTTTGGTTCTGTATATATTTCGGTCTTTCTCTATCGCTTGATCTCTTCTGTATTCAATTTATCATTTACTGCCAGCGTCTTTTTCTTAGTGAAATGAAAGATAAACAATGCATAAAACCACGTCCATAATTTGTTGTTTTTTTTTTCTTGTTTATTATTTTATTTAATTATGTACATAACTATATTTATCACTTACATCTCTCCCACTTTAGCGAGCCAGTTATAGTCGTACGATTTTGTTATCGGGTTTTTTTTATTTCTTTTTAAATTTCATCGTCTAGTCTTTACGGCAGTGTACAGTACGAGCACCGAGCTTCGCAGTTCGTCACTCGACCTTGAAACTTTGGTTGGATGACGGCAATGTAAATGTTCTTTTTTTTTTTCGTTTGTTTACACCTTTAACATTCTGCTCGTACACATATTCTTTTTTACGTATAAATAGAGTCTTGATAGTTTAATCACGACGATTCCCTATGGAGCGACGACAATGGATTGGAAAAACGTCGCTTCAATCAAAATCGAAGTTCCCTTCCGCCTTTTGACCTCGATGTCTCATATATATATTTTGTTTTCTCTTCGCCATCGAGTCGCTCCATCGTTATTTCTTAATCTTTTTCTTCTCAACACCTCGAGTAACAACTACGATAAGATAGTTGTGAATGTCACCGAGCAACGTGAGACCGTGGCCTCGAATCGAATTTCCTAATCGAAATTCAGTCGAGACAGATGCAACAGATCTGTTGAATTGTTATCACGCCGATTGGGAGCTATGGTCTCAAGTTGCTTGGTTATCGCAAAAAACTGCTTTCTCTCCCTTCCTCCTTGTTGTTTTACGACGAAAAAAAAAATTATTCAAATTTTTTTTAGTGTAAAAACAATACGCGACGCTGTTATCAAGTTGATTCTTAGGAAGTAGCAAACGTTTTGGCGTTCTTACGGTATAAAGTCTTTCATTCTTTATTTATTTACAAGGAACATCTAACATCGTAGTTAATAGTATTTTTATACACGGGTCTTGATCATCGTTTTTTTTATCTTGTCTTGAGCCATGTTCTCGCTTATAACATCTAAAATTTTGCAATTTTTGACTACCTAGATCGTTTTGCGTTTTTTCATTTACGACGCGTACCACTGTGAGTAGATGACACCGTGAATCGATTTGATTGAAATTCGAGTGATTGTGGAATGCCCCCTCCTCCTTATTGGAGTCAGCCGTGATGACGACCCACGTTCGGAGATGAACAAAAATGAAATTTCCATTTCCGATGAGAAAAGCGAAAAATCGTCTCGTTCATTATGCCACTTTCCGTGCTAATCACATCTCTTATCTAATACCAATTGATATACACGGTAATCAATCGTTAGTTGTGGCGCACAAACGAATTTATTTTTGCATCTTTCTTTTCAATGAAAATCTGTTTTTTCGCTCATCTCCGATCTTTTCAATTATATTCATGTATAATTATCGGTATAGTATTTTTGTTTCACTTGTTTGATTCTTTGGCATCTTGACGTCTCGCGTCGTCAATTATAATCGAAGGCGATTTTTCTTCCGTCTAACGTCTCCTCGATCTTCGTGATTGATTTTTACTTTTTACCTTCGGTAGAAAAACGAAAGATAAGCTATTGAGAGCGCCAAAATACAATCGAACTATAATAGTAGTATACTATTGAGTTTTATAACCGGAAACAAAAGAAAAATGAATTCCACGATATTTTGGCACTCTGTCAAACAATCCGACCGAAAAGATCATTCATAATAAAACGTTTTCTTTCATTCCTAAAACTCTATTCAACATTTTTTCGAGTATCAATATTCTTCGATTATTTCGCTTCTTCTTTTTTCTTCTTCGTGTATTTTTTTTTCTTGTGTTTGTGTCTCGTTCATATACCCCCCTCCGTTGTCTCGAAGCTCGTTCCCGTCAAAGTCGTTCGAGTTATCGCGCAAAATCACATCCCGAATAGCTCGGAAGAGTCCGAAAATTTAAAAAAATCAAGAAAAAAAACATTTATCTCCAAGATTCTTGGCTTGCATAAGAGATACTTTGATCCTATCAATGCGGCGGTGATTTTTCAGTTTTCTTTTCTCTCCATCCTCAGACGAACTCTTCGAGTTGATTGGTAGTGAGATAGCGAATTCTCGGAAGATTGGGACGAGCCTGTCTACAGAAAGGTCGACGCCGTGAGAACATCCGGGACGACTGGTCTCGGAGGGGAGTCCGTGGATCACACTCTCATCTCGCTCATGTTCGACTGGGACACGCGGCTCGAGACGGTTGGGCCTTGAAGCAGAGGCTGATTCTCGGGTGGACTTTTCGCTCTCGGAGGAGGCGGTGCCCTCGGTACCTGCAGATGAATCGAACCGTTCGGTGCGCCCTGTGTAAACAATGAGCGCCGTGTCGATTAATCGAACAATCTCGAAGAGTCAACACACGAGCTGCGTTGGTTCTTCCGGATAACCAATCGCTGTACGCACCTGCATGCTCATCTCCGGTATAACGGATGTTCGTGGCAGCGTTGAATGTTGCTGACTGCCATGTTGCTTCTGTTGCTGATAGTGATGCTGATGCGGCAGCGTGTGGGTGCCTTGCTGCATCAAGACCGGATCATTGTGTGCTCCCTTCATGACGTTCCTGCAAACGTAGAATACATTTTTCAGTAATTTTTTCGTTTATCGACCCCAAGACGCGAATTTTAAGGGAAGGGTCTGGTTTTAAGCATTGGAAATCGCGCGATTATTGATTTTTTTTTTCAAACAAACTTGCGCTAGTAATTATAAAATTTGAAGGGTATTCTTATACACATTTGAACGATACAGAGCAATTTTTCCAACTAAAAAAAGCTGTGAAAAGCAGTTGTTTATGGGTGTGTCTTCAAAAGTTAGCAGCCTGAGTATAGAATTTACCGAAAATACGCCGAGGTCTTAAATGTTTGTCGGCAACAAAAAATCAAAGATCTTTTAATCGATAAAATAATGATATTATCGGTGAACCACAAAAAAAAAAAAGAGAAAACCGTTCAAAATCGAAGAAATGGTAGCATCTGAACAGAAAAAAAATGGAAATTTACTCCAAAATCCGTCTTTTTTTAGTTAGTATGTATTTAGTTGTATGAATCAGCGCAAATAAATGTCTCGAACGGTTTTATAATTTATCTTCTTCGCAAATATGAAGAAGTATTATTCCGGGAAAAATTGCAAAAACGGAATCGTTTACTCTGTAGTCTTGAAATTGCTCGGAATATCGATTTTTAATGTATCAAAACATATTTTCTGGATGCTATACTATTGTTTAAATTAAAGAAGAAACATTCTATTGGGAATCCAGGTTCCCCCTCAAAAGAGAAGAAGAACGTTACTGATCAAACATTAAGACGTTCTTTCGTTGTTTCGAGTAAACCCGAGAAAATAACGCGCACCTTCTGAGCATCTCGTTTTCCACGTCGACGATGAGTTGTCCACTCCCCTGAAAGTGGGAGTGTTGCATTGGCGGTTGTTTGAGCTCCGTGAAACCCCTTGGACCGCACTGTTGATTCATCATTTGTTGCTGCTGCACGCTCTTCGCTTCGAGCTTCGTTTTGTCTCGCTGATAATAAACACCAGCGAATATGAGAACATTGAGGACGAGAAGGCTGCAGCCGATGGCGATCGTTACGCTCAGCGCGGTCGAGTAAGCTCCGTACCTGTCGAATAATGAAGAGGACGAACTACCTTCACAATTTGTAGCTCAACTTAGAATAGCGATGTAAGAAAGATATATGAAAAATCGGGGATTGACGATATTTGATGAGGCGAACATTAGCGTTGACCTTGTTACGATTAAACGAAAAAAGAAAAAAAAAAACGCATGCGGGTCGTGGAACGTACAATAATTGATAGGTTTATCTTATCGTAAAAAGAAAAAGAACGATATTCGATTAATGATTTTACCCAGCCGCGTCGAGACTGGCGAGCGTATCAGTGCTCGCGTTGTGAACGTTCTGAAGATTCGTGCTCTGTATGAGACTGACGCACGTCGTGATGCTGTAATCCGTCGTGGTCGGTGGTTCGGTAGTCGCGTTGTTTCGCCTTGCGAGTTCCTCGCCTATCCTGCTCAGAGGATCGGGCCTTACCGATCCATCGTAAAGAGTTGGATCACCGTGACCGCGAAAGAGGTTGTGCCTCGGCTCGACATCCTCCATTCCGGCTCTGTGCAGCTCGGGCACCAGTCTCAGCCACACCGACAACTGATGGGCTCGGTAGTGATTTTTCAGCCGTGGCTTCGATTGGAAACCTGCAACGAGAAATGAACAGGAATAAAATTAGCACAAAAACTACGTTAAAGCCAAAATATAAAAATGCCAGCGAACAGGAAAATAATTCAATTAAAAAAATCGTTTTCCCAATCTTATGCGATTGTTCATTGGCAAAAGAATTCGGATTATCGTAAAAAACCATCAGGTCCCAATATTAAAGAGTGTGAAAGAATTTTTTGTTTGGGAACATTTTTATAAAGGAACTACAATGCGGTATTGACTCCGAACTCGAAGAATTTTTTTTTCGACATGGATATTCAAAAAATAATTTCTTGCCCATAAGAAAAAATGTAAAAACGTCCAAATTAACGAGTCATTATCGTATGACTTAGCGGGATTGTTAAAAAAGCCTCGAAAATGATGTTTCACTGAGCGCGGAAGGGTCGCGCGTTATTCTTGGATTCGGGGAGTCTCCGAAGTAGTAACAGCCCGGAGTGTTCAGCGAAGCGTCACAGTAGTCAGCAGCCCTTAACGCGCAGGGTTACCCTTTCCCCGTCTCGCTCTCTGTCTCTCGGTAACCCGCGATTCACGGATCTCTCACACCCGTGGCTCCGAGCGCTATGTGTCTTCGTAACGTGGTTTACGGTCACCACTGGTTCGCTCGCCAGCTCGAGCCACATATTTTACACTCTCGGTTGGTTACCGTATAGCGAGAGAGGCGACTCGTCCGGGGAATCCGCGTCGCTATAAATCATCAGCCACGTCCTAATCAACGTCGAGCTTTGGACCAGTTGGGACGGGGGCAGGAGGAAAGAGGGAGTGGAGGGGTTGGAGCTCGGTAGCGGGGAGTCAAAGGGGCACGGTGGACGGGGGTGAGATCGAGGCAGCGGTGCATTCGAGTTGCATGGTCCCAGTAGGTGCATCGAGTTAGGTACAGGGGTAGCGGGTTTACGTAACAGTTCATGCAACGTGAACTGGCCGAGTTGGCGGAGGAGCTTTCCAGGACGTTGCCAAATATCGTTAGGATTAGCTCACGTAGGCAAGAGCCGAAACGTCGGGGATTCCGAACCTTAGGTATATACATATAGACGAGCTTTGGAGGGAAGTAGTTGTGACTGTTTCGATCAGTATGTAGCAAGACAGTTGGAGCAACATTCAGCCGTTCAATGAGGATCCCATGCCCGGACGGCTAACGACTTTTAGAACCGCAGGGACTCGTTTGAGCTGACTTGATTTATCCGACGTAATTTCTATTTTTTTTTTCTTTTTTTTTTCAAGAAAAGATAGTTGCGTGCCTCGGAATGAATCTCTTCAAGAAATTACGCCTGTAGGAACGAGAGAACCCAATCGATATATCGATCTTGTCAGGCTCCCGACGAAAAGCTTTCCTTCGTCAACGGAATATCCACTCGAAGCGGTGCTACCGTACGTACCCCCGGTTCAATAGAGAAAAGCCACTAGGAAAAGTCTCCCGCGAAGCGAGGGGGTACCGAGCGGTTGTTTTGCTCGCTTACCTCTGGCAAGACGTATGGCAGCTTTTTCGTCTGACGACGATGAAGGATGTGGCTGGAAACGAGTGGGAGTGCGGCGCACGGTTACCAACGTTTCCCTCCCCGTGTGCACGCTCGTAGCACAGTGGAAATTCTCTTCTCTCCTCTGTGTTACGTATCTATCTATATATACATACATATAGTATCCGTATATATACGTAATGCCATGAAAACCAATCTCAACTCTTTTCCGAGCTGAGTTATTGCACCCGACCGGTCTCGGGTAACCGATACGTAGCCACCTCTATACTTCAAACTCCCGGCCTCGTACCATCCTGCGCCTCCGCGCGGAGGCTTGAATTATTATAAAAATATCCAACAATCTATCAGTGGGATGTCGATAAACAGCGAGGTAATTCGAGAGGTTCAATTTTCATCGTTGCGGAGATATTTATAAGTGATTCTTTTCACTGCCGGCACACGAGATTGAGAATCGTCAGAGGATTCGCATTCACTCGTCGGTCGACGCTCTCGATATACTTTTACGATTTCTTCTTCTATTTGCTATCTCGAATCAGCCGCGATGGCGATACTGCGATTAGAAGATTATCAAAAAAAAAAATAGATATAAAAATTAATTGATAATATCGATATTCGAGTTAGAGATGTAAAAAAAATTAAT
Source organism: Ischnus inquisitorius (assembly GCA_963924025.1). Lineage (NCBI taxonomy): Eukaryota > Metazoa > Arthropoda > Insecta > Hymenoptera > Ichneumonidae > Ischnus > Ischnus inquisitorius. The sequence goes on from OZ001252.1 coordinate 11,690,664, forward strand.
TGTAAAAAAACGTCCGTAGAAATTCTTGTGGTCCATGCGCCAAGTGGCCAAATGAGGTCCATTAAAAATTTCTTTTGCAAACATTTTCAATTAGTGTTGGAAACCGAATGAATTTGGGTGCCTCATAATAATTACACATAATTAAAGTGTTCGATCAAAATTAGGTATTAATGAGTAAAAAAAGGGCACATTTCACGATATTTGAACAATCCTACGCGTCGTAAATCCAGAAAAAACGCTTTTTTGTTAAAATTCTTTTTAATAAGTGAACAATCCATGAACAATTTAATAACCAATCGAATTCCAGTACTAATAAATGTGTTCTCTGTGAATTGTCCGAATCATCGGTGGGCTTGAGTTGTGACCGCCGAAAAAACCGCATACTTTATGTTTAAACAAATATAATGAAATATTGCACCAACATTTTTCGATGCACCCAATTTGATTCGATTTCCGATATCAATTGATAGCGTTTGCAAAAAAAAAATGTTTACGTACCTCATTTGGACACAGAATGACCTTTAGCGTTAGGACTGTTGTATGCGAACATGAAACGGTAAAAATGTCCGCCGTATCATTGACTTTCGGAGTGCGAATTGCAGACGATGTTATGTTAATTTTAAATGTGACTCGATGCCCGGTTCCCCGAGCGGAGGAGAAAATGTAAATAAATTTATTTTCTCTCCGTTCCGCGCGGTGGACAAATATTGCCCGGAGATTCTCCATTCGTCGTCGCGTTGAAGCCGCGGAGAACGAGCAATTACTTCCTGCGTGCTCTTGGGCAACCGTCGAGAGTTCTCTCTCTCGCAATCTCCTCGCCGTTTACAGCCCCTGGGACTGTTGCAACAGAAGCGCTCACTCCTGTACACCGACCCGGCAGCTGCCTCGAAGTTATACGAACTATCCGGAGGGTCAGGATCAACGAACTTTGCAATGTCCGAGCCAGAGCGAAGCACTTCTACTTGAGATTCGTGGCGAAGACGTGTACTCACTCTTTCTCTCTCTCTCACTCTCTCTCTCCCTTTTCTCGGCATCTCGTAGCGTGCCTCGAAATTGAAATGTGATTTAAGTCTTCCTCCTACCACCCATCCTTACAGCGCTTTATGTACCGCTATATGTATTCCTCGGTAACAGAGTTATCTACTTTGCTTTCGCCATTCCACGGAGAGACGTCCTTAATTTCTTATATTATTATGCTCGTCGGAATAAAATTCCGCAAAATGTTGTATACATTTTTTTTACATAATCTCTTTTTTCGGCATGAAAAATATACTTTTGAGCATTTTTTGGACATTTTTTCGTATCTCGCCAGAGCCAAAGTTAGCCGCGTTCCCCGGAAATGCTTCTGCCAGTCTCTGCCACACCCGTTACGTACCCATAACACGCTTTAAGCTGCACGGGAAAGAATTATGAAGGTCGTCGTATGCGGGGTGACGGTACTATACGCTTGGCGGTACGCAGTTTCACAGCGGGGCGGTTGAATCTTTTAGTTTGATTAAAAGTTCTCATAATTCTTTAGATCTCTCGGCTGCCACATCGAGGCGCATCGTGAAAATTGTTATTACAGTTGATTCAAGAAAAATCGTGAAAATCCTCGCGTTTGCGGAGGTACGCGTTACACGGGAGTGGAGCCATCGGGAAGGTAAAAACGTGAATGCGCGGAAGCGTGGGAAACAGTCGTGTTTGCTTTGACTTTCAAATATTGCTTCTAACTTTTTTTCTTTCTCCGTGAGATAACCTTTCAACAGAGAAATGGTCGACAAAGTAGAAGAACGTGCGTTGCACACAAGTTTTATACTCGATTTCGTTTTTTTCCACAAAAAAATGGATGAGCTCGAAAAATGAAAAAAAAAAGAGAGTTTTGAAATCGGAATTTGGAAGCACGGGGTCGTAATTTCCGGTTGAAACGGTAGCTATATTTTCAGCAGAGGGAGCTCCGGCGAGGCTGATAGCCGTGAGCTTCCCGTTCAAAATGTATAGTGCAATATCCGAAGTGATCGAACTTCTTAACGTACGGTCGCTTAACGCGCGGCATTCACTGAGGGAATGTTGGCCGAGCGAGAAACTCGACTTTTCTGGCGACATAGATAAGAAAAAAATAGAACAAGGCAATGCAGTGGCCAAGGTTTGTGGCGGCGGTATCGTTTCATTCCCAGCCAAAAATTTGACGAAAATCAGCCGGACAAAAGGCACTAAAAACATTAATTTTGCATGATAACGACGCCGAAAAGTTATACAAAAATTAGTTTAAAAAAATTGTCCAACGAATCATCCCTAAATTTATTACCGGATATCGATTCGCTAAATAATCCAAATAACTGCGAATGTTTTTGGAATTTCCTCTAATTCTCGAAAGACCCGTTTTTCCGTTTCATCGATATTTGCGAATATATTCTACGGATTATCCGGAAACATTGTGAGTGTAATGCACATACTTTTTTATGGCATACTTTTATGTGATATTAATCTTCTTAAGACCTTCCGTTGATTTTTTCGTTTCAGCATTTCATTGGAAAATATTCGACATTCGTTCGGAATCTCCTTTTAGCAGGAATTTTCGCGATGACCCTTCTCGATCGTGTGGAGGAGAAAGCTGAAAATTAGGAAAATTCGTTTCGGGCATCGGAGTAAGATTTTCCAGGACGAGGTTCAGCTCTCGCGATGTTAAACGGTCGATCATTAAAAATGTAATTGAACAGCGACGTCAGAACGAAAAAAAGGGAAACCCATTGCCATTTACCCATACGCGAGTACGGCATGAAAAATTGACGAAGTTATCGACGAAAAAAGAAGAAAAAAAATTGGTTATTTTCGAAGAGAAAGCGCCGCGCGCGATTCGATCGGGATGGTTCGTTAACGCTTTCGGACGAAAATGTTTCGTTTTTTGCGCCTCTAGCAATTTCCGTGCGAGAAACGAGATCGAAATTGTTTCGTCGACGAGTCGAATTATCCAATGGAATTGTGACCTTGTTTATGAAGCTTTTTGGTAGTCGCTTATTATTCGTTCGACACATTTTCGTCGAAATTGATTTTCAAACTAATTTTTCGTTCAGACTTTCAGACTTTGTCTGCAGAAGAAAAAAATGCTCTTGTATCGTTTATATTTTTCTGCGCTAATTTTCATGATTCTCCATAAATAAGAAATAAATAAAAAAATAATATTGATCGGGCGATCATGAATTCTGCCTTTCGGCTCTTACTTGAGAGGTCGTATTTCTTACAGTTAACGCACCAATGCCCCGTCCCCATTCGAGCTTGGCACCAGAATGTCTATTTTCTCACGATTTTTCTCGCCCACGGAGCGTGGGCAGATTTACTTTTCTATGTTTTTTTCGGTACTTTATCAATCTTCGCGGGCGAGACTGTGGAAAAGTTGTTTAACGTTTCTAAGTCAACCAGCAAGCCAGTGGCCACCAAACACGTTGTTGCTTCGGCAAAGCTTCCTACGTCGAATTCTTTTTTTCTTTTTTTTTCATCCCCCGGCGGTGGCCTAAGAGCCAGCGGCCTCCGCCGTCGGGGTAAATACGTGCCAAAGGGAAAATCCACCTCTTCCACTGCCACCGCGGGTCAGTCGGAGTTTGTTCGACCGAGCACCGCGGAGCCTCGTGCTTTTCGGATTTCCTTCCCACCCGGATTTTTTTTTTGTTGTCTACTCGTCCACTGCCGAGTCGAGTCTTTGGTCAGCGCAGGTCGAGCAGGGAATTAAACGGCTTTTTAGAAAAAAAGAGTATTAAAAAGGGTGGTTCGAGCTACGGCGAAAACCAAAGCCCCTTCGCAAAATCGTTCGCCAGCAACATAATATTGAATCGTTTATAAATACATCGTCCTATAACTATACACATTTTGCCGTGCAGGCCCCTCGACGTTATTCAATTCAAGCAACAGCGGCCTCAATTTCTGCCATCCGTCTCGCGGGCAATTTTTCAAATTAAAACGAAAAATGTGCAAAATAAATTCACATCGACTCCCGTACGTTCGCGAGGACTTTGCATCATGTTAAGCTTTCCCGAAGAAAGAAGAATGAAAAGAAAGCTTCGAATTCCATCAGGTACGCCATCCAAGAGTTGTCTCGACTTCGGAATTTCTCTTTTCCGCTCTTCTTCACTTCCTTCAACCCTTCGCAGACACTTCTCCCCCAAATGCTATACGTGCCCGGGTATTTTATTGTTTGCTCCCGAGCGGGGTGTGGAAACGAAGGTATTGGAGAAAGGGGATAGGGGAGGAGGGTTGAATGAGTGGATGGATAAGAAACGAAGTACCGGCCAGGAGAGCGAAGGGTCCCGCGCCATCGGCAAGCTGTTTTTCCTGGATCGAATACGAAGGGTGACTTTCTGAATACCAAACGTTCGGGGGGGCTCGGTAAGACGAGCAGTTATATCGACGCGCGATTGAACGAGTCACCTTAAAGACGGAACCAAAGTTCGGGGAGGGCTGAAAGGCTGACGACAAACTCGTGGTACGGCCCAGCGTTGATACCACAAGGGGCTCACGTTGTAACCGCTAGTAAGATAAATAAGGATCGAAAGAAAGAAAGATTCAGATCAGACATCAGTGCCCCGGAGCGCGTGAAGCGGGAGTGAACTACCGAGGACGAGGGTATATTTTCTCCTTTCGCGAAAGGGACGAGAGAGGAAATGGCGAAAAATCAAGAGAGAAATATGATCCGCGTCTAGATAACGCACCATACATCGTATCTATATCTCTCTATATTATAAAAATATCTCGTCGCCACCGCTGTGTAGGAGACGGTAGTTCAGGCCAAATGCTAAAGTCACGGAGTGGCTAAACTCACGGAAGGGCTATAGTCACGGAGGGACTAAAGTCTCGGCGTGGCTCAAATATCGAAAAGAGAATTAATATAGAAAGACATTTAGAACTATAATATTACTATAAAGGAGAGGTTGTTGTCCCTAGTATTGTCTACATTTCTGTAACAAAACTAGCCTCGATACCAACTAGACTGACACGAATCGAGGTGGAGGCAACACATTTTTTTTACCGCATACGCAGCTTTTTCGTTTGTAAAATTTCGCAACGCCGAAGCGAGGACACGTACACTGAGTGTTAACACTCCCTTCCGCGCTCCCGCGCTCGTGTTCCCGGCACTTTTCGTGACGTCAACGGGACGCGAACAGGACGAGGCCTACCAACGTCGACAAATTCAATTCGCTTGGACACGTGTTGTCAAGTCGGAGCAATTTTTATGAAAAAATGATTGATGCTCTTTGCATTCTTCTCTACGGTTGCGGCACGGTTTCCGACGCTGTCGCATGTTGTACACGCCACCCAACGGGGCAGGGGACTTCTCGAAAGATTTATCGGTTTGCTCGCGGGCGCTGCTTTGAGGAACGGAAGAGCTGGAAAGAGTTACGAGTCGCGAAGCCATTAAATTTATTCACAAGAAGGAAATTTTTCGAAAATTCTAAGCGACTTTGGTCGATAATTTATTTGACTTTGGAATCTTCGAATGAAATTTTAATCGATATTCAGTAACGTATTCGACCGATTATCCGAAAACTTATCGAGTGCAAAAAATATCTGATTGACCGAATGATTTATTGAAAGATTTTTTTCAACCCATTTGTTAATAACTTTTTGGTATCATTATATTGTGCGCAATGAATCTTCTTCAGTTGATTCATTTTTTAGCAGACTTTTATTCTATGTGAACATATTAGATATTCGCTGGGAATTTTATTTTTCGCTTGTTCTAAATCGATAACCCCTCCTTAATTCCATAGAGTGCTATATTCGCGGCGTGGAATCTTCGATTTTTCAACTGCGCGTGTTTTACCTCGCCCCTGTCGTTCAAGAAATCATAGAAGCCTGTAACAATCCAGCGAATCCAATGAAGTGCTCCTGAACTATGATATTTAATTTTGCGAAAGCGCTATTCGATGAATTCGTAGGCGCGCGTTTAGTAACTACAAAAGCGTCGACTATGTGCGACACGAATATGCTTGCGGCTTGAGGGTCAGAGACTTTCGTTGCAGATGAGCCGAACCCGATGCGACGTTAAAGGGTCACGATGGGGGGTCGGGGTGAGGATGAAACCCCAATTTGCAGACGCGACAGGATGAATTCCCATCGGTCGAGAGCAACCGAGACCGAGGCGGTCCGAACTATTCCGGTGCTCGAGCTATTATCAGAACGATGGTCGAGGTGGCCGGGAACTTTTCGCTTCCATTTCGTGAGTAGTTTCCGTTGGCGTGTACACACGCACTGGATTCGATAGCCTTCCGGAGCCCCCTCGTCTAGTCGGTAACGAGATTGTCCTTCATTGAGGAGCGAATCGAGCGATATGGTTCAAATTCTCTTCCGGGCTGCAACTTTTGTCGGGCTTCCGGGCGGGATTCTGAAAAGCTGCTTACCGTCGCGGCGTCAACTGTATTGACATCGACTTTCGTTAACTCTTCATTCAGGGTTCCTCGAATCCTACTTGATTCTCGACCTTTTCCAACTTGCTTCGTCGAAAACCGATGTTCTCGTCGGATAGAGTCGTGTCAACGCGAATTGCCTTTGACTTCTTCGTGTGGATGCGTACGAATGCGTTCATAAAATCCGCCTTCTCATCATCGTTAGACTTTAATGTACCACACCCTTAACGTCGGATCCTACACGAATACCTACTCGAACTCTTGACTCGTTCGCTTTCTCCCGTTGTGTGAGGAATACAATCTTACCCTTGTGTACGGAAGCGAACTAGGCACTAGTTTAGTGCGGCGAACGGAATGCGACGTAAAGTAACTTCAATTTCCTAGGGTGGGCGGTACAATAGCGGAGTCCCCCGTTAGGAGTCTTCAATCGGAATGTGCTCGTTCCATCGAATCCTAAAATGTAACGATATCGTTCGGATGCACCTAGGACTAATCTCATTCGCGGAAACTTTCCGGTGTTCACGGAAATCATTGAAACACGTAAAATATAACCATACCGCCGTTTAACATCCGGTTGCACTCGAATTGAATGCGAAACTTAATGACGGACGTTACCGAAAGGACTCGTCGGATCTTTATCTTACCAATGTGACTTGCAATGGATATAACATGCCATTTTTACACGATAAACGACTTACGCCGAAACAACTGTGGAAAATTTATTCATTTTTCTAACGACGCAGATTCTAGGAACTGCTATAATAAACTATTTTTTTTTAAATAACAAAAAATAAAGAAAAGTGTAAAGTTAAGAGTAAATCATAATAATAATAATAATTATTGTATATATTATTATTATCATTGAGCGCAAAAAACGAAACAAATTGTGCTTATTCGATACATTCGTACTGATTTTCGTTTAGTTATTCGAAGTTCTTTATCTCTTCGATTTCGGCACCATGATTGGAATTTACTATTCAAAATACAATTCATCTCGAGAAATTAATTTTCTGAAGACATATTGAGCGGTGGCGAAAGAAAGTATGACAAGGGTGGAAAAAATCACGGGACCGCGGTGAAAAGTATTCCCTCGTTTATCCTGCCGTGCGGTCGGATGTTAAAAATTAAGAACTTATGTAATGAATTGTTCCACTTTTCTCGTACCTCCCCGAGCAACGGAACTTGTTCTTTTACGTCAAACGTACCAAATACCAGACACCTATTATTAAAAAAAAAATGACCTCTATACGTGTCTTCGCCGATGCAAATTGAAAAGAGTGCTCGACCCCGCGAGAGTTTAATCTTAATTATCTCGATGGCGACGAGTCTCGTCGCAGCAGTTCGTGTGACGAGAGGAAAAGAAGAAAAAAATACGAAATTCTCCCGAGAGAAGGAGGGAACGCGGAGTGCGAGAGGTGAAACGGAAGACCCGGAAGGATAGAAAGAGCGAAGATACAGTTGCCGTGCGGAAGTCTTCGCCGAGTTTCGGGTGAAGAAACCTCCGCTTGCACGACGAGGTTCCCTCAGCTATCGTCGGCAGTTCGCCATTGCGCGCTCAACCCCTTCCCCGAAGTCTTCACTCTTCCCTCGTAATTTTTGGGGCGAACTCAACGCGGCACTCTCCTAATTGAGAGTCCACCTCATCCTTCTCGGTTTGAGAAACTCTCTTCGGCGACCTCTTCGCGTTCGAATTCCTTCGACGGAGTCGCCGTTCGCGACCCCCTTTTTCTTTTAAAACCCTCCGCATTCCCTCCCCCTGTGTCTCTCGCGTCGTTTAGCTTAGCGACGAGATATACGGAACACATGCAGATTACTGGTCCGAACACACAAATTTGGCAAAGACAGTCGACGAGAGTATCTGGAAAATAGAGCAAGATTTCGACGACGATGCTCTGGATCTCATTTGGAAATCACGGTTCGAGTGGTATACGTCGCATCCGAGTTTCTCGACGCCGAGTTGTGTGAAAAACAGAAAAGGGGAGTGAAGTTCGAAGAAGGGATTTCCGTGCGCCAGTGTGACGAAACTATAAATTCTCGGGTGACCCATTGGGCCAATTTCGGAGTGAAGGGATCGAAGGGAGCTTGAAGAGGTCTCGGGTGTAGTCGAATGGCAGCGGGTGCCGGGACGTTCGCTAAGGGGCTTATATTATCACAACGAGATCACGAGGGCAAAAACGACGAGCCTCGGCCACGTAGCGCCCTCGTTCAATTGGCTCTTCTCCTATTCTGGCAGTGTAAACAGATTAATTAATTACCGTGAGCTCCGGAGTCCTCTCGCGCACTGTTATTTCTCTGTGTCAGAGCTTGCCGGGTCAACCGCCACGAAGACTTCGAGACTTAAAGGGGACCATTTAGCGTAATTGCCTGTTTCCACTCGCACTCCGAACTTGCGAAGTCGCACGTAAGCTGATCGATGCAGTACGGAACAGTTTAATTCGGCGAACAAGCGTGAATAATGCAAATCTAGTTACAAATTGTTCGAAACAATAAATTGGCCAATCTCTCCTCCGGAAGATGAAGAAAAAGCAATTCATTTATCGATTATTCATGCATAAATGAGGCTGTATTTCGTTTGAAATCAGAGAAAACAACATTTTCTTGACCTCAAATGGACAATCTTTTTTTTTTCTACGCGAAAAAAATTAACATAAAATACAAATGCAAGAAATAGTTCATAGGTCGACTATTTCTTTTCTTTCAAAGCAAACGCGACGTCGATGCGAAATCCTATAGGTACTTCAGTCAGGATTTTTGCAACAGTATTAGAAATGTATGAAGCTTTGAACGTCAGATACGGATATGGAGTACGGTGAAGTGGAGGAGATCGGAGACCATTAGCGATGTCGGTTCCGAGGCAAACATGTTATTCGAAATTCCGTCTTCATATCTGCTTCTAGACGGAGGCACGGGTCTCCGTTTCCCATGGCTTCTCGTGCCTTGAGCCCTCGCCAAGTATCTCGTAGCTTACAGTGGAGCAAGTCACACAGATAACGATTGGCGTGCTCGTCGAGGTGACTCCCGTGCTCGTCGTAGCTGAAGGGTGTACATATCCCGTCTTATGCTTACTGTGGCGACTACCAACGTTGTAAGTTGCGCAGGTAACCGAAGCATCGTATCGAGAAGGGCTTCTGAAGGGAGAGAGAGAGAGCTTCCTCGACGGAACTCAACAGAAGAGGGAGTTGCCCGCTCGATGGGGAGCCAAGCAAGCAAGCAAGCGAACATCTAGACAGGCGTGAACCGTACTAATTGGTATCGAATTAGTCGAGATTACTTGCCAGTCCTCTCTCGCGCTCTCCCCACTCGAGAAGCAACCCGAGCGATCTTCCGAGCCATGGAGGAAAGCTCACGGGGGATTTCAGACACCGACGACTGATTGCACATTAATTCAGCACTGGAAACTCAAAGCCCTCCTCTCCTTTCAGTCCATTCGCAATCCGCTTTCTCCAACTCTTCTTCGTCCCTCACCGTCATTCTCGCGGGACTCACTTGAATTTTACTCTCCCGTACCGTTTGCTTCCTCGTTTTCTCTACTTATGCTCTTCCGATGTCTTACCTTTTGCTCGTGAAGCTATACGAGAGCGAGCACGTCAATGGGCACGACAAATGGCTTTTATAATGTTCAATGATGCTCCGACTTTGATCTTTTTGAGAATTCCGAAGAATGACATGACGAAGATGAGCGACTTTGTAAATATGATAATTCAGTGGTTAGAACAATTTCTTCATTCGCGAACGGAGGTAGCAAATCGTTAATTGTTGAAACAACGTTCGAGGCAAAGTCGTGCGTCATTGATCTCGAAGAAGTCGGTGGAAGTGGAAAGTTCCTGTACCGTTGGAGACGACCGGATTCCCTTTCTGTTCGACGAACCTGTTCGTTTCTCTTCTCTTTTTTTTTTCTTATTCATCGAACGAGAAGGACCGAGAGCGATAATGCTTTCTCCACAGTCGATTCGTTCTCGTTGCACACAGAAGCTTCAGGATACAAGCAGCTGCGAGCAATCCGATTTATCTGGTGTGCCGCTCGGAGAATGGGCTAGCGGGAGTTTCGGAGATCGACAAAAGGCGAAACCTTCGTCCGTTCGGCTATTGTGCGTCTCGTCGTCGTCCGGATGATAGGAAAAGGTGAAACGCTATACACCGCGCCTTTCGCGCTGGCAAAATTAAAGGGAAAGCCGGTTGGCGTTCCGAACAAGTGAAGCTTGAAGAGAGCATGAGACTGGATAAGGAAAGAAGGGAGGAAAAAAGATTAAGAGAGTGGAAGAGAGAAAAAAAAAAGATAAAAAAGAAGACGCGCGACTATGTGACGCCGGATTCTAGCTGTACTCGTTCCGCTACGTTATAGATATAGCCCGTAGGCTCGTTGTTCGATCGAACGTCTGCCGCGGCGATATCGCCGAGGCTTCGTCCTTTTCGCCTCACCGCAGTGCTACTGTGTACCATCGTCACTGGCTCACCCCACCCTCGGGCTATCGAACGACGATCGGCCTGGCCATCAGCGCAGCCGAACGATGGAAAACGACGATCGGCTTCCCAAGTCGGAAAAGTCGAGTTCGGAAATGGTGTTCCCAGGCGGCAAGCTCGAGTGGCCCGGAGCGTCGAGAAACTCAGTTTCGAAATTCCGATAAACCCCACCGTGGCCTCACGATAAGCAATATTAAATTAATTACTGAGCATCGCTATTTTTCTCTTCCATTCAAATTTTTTTCGATAATTCATTCGATAATCTAAAATAACGCAACGATGAATTCATGATTAGTGAATACATTTTGTGTCTGGGTCATAAAAAAAAAGAAATATTAAAAAATATCTTGCCCAATGAAAGAAAAGGAACGTTTTTATTTCAAAATTAGCGAAGGTAAAACGTATAACAACGAAAGGTTTAAGAGTTATAACAATGAGGGAGGCACAAGAGGTTTACGAATTTTAAACGATTCTCCAGAAGTCTTCTATTTACAAGGAGTCTGCTATTACACTTAAGCCCGGTTTCTATGTAAGGGCTCAAAAAAAGATTACTACCGCTGGAGAATCGGAGCGACTGTATAAATATCGCGTTATGCGAAAAGTTTCCTTTTTTTTTTTCTTGCGGTGATGAACAAGTGGTAGGAACGAGGAACGCGCGCGAGAGGGTGAACTCTCTTCGGCGGGTACGCAAAGTCGTTAAACTGAAGAAAGCCTCTTTGCTACCGGAGAGTTTATCATCTTTTAAGTCCTCCTCAGGTCGATAATGAGCGAGGGGGGGACGATGAGAGATTTTTGCCGCTGGGTTATAAGAGACCGAGGTACTACGCTTCCTGAAGACTGGATTGTGAAATATATGTCGACGGAATCAAATTCGATCATGGAAAAAGTACCAATTAATGAAAGAATGAGAAGAGTAATTTTTCCGTAAGAGAAAAAAAAATGGTTAAACTTTACTGTCTATTATCGAGGTTCCAAGAAAATTTCAGAAAATTCATTTCCCCGGATCTAGTCGGGTAACTATTATGAGAGATAACAATTCAAAACTTGCAGAAGTGCCTTGCGCGGAGTATAAACACCGTAGATCCCACTTTACATCGTTTTCTCGTAAAATGTCTGTTTACGATGCGTCCAGCTATGAAAATATGGGCATATACTAAATCTCGACTGTTCCTTTCTTCCGGAATGTATACATTTTATAGAATGAAAAAAAAAAATGATTTATGATACGATTTTGTTTACCGATGTCAAAAATATTTGTACTTCGATGAAGAAATCGAATAATTTCGAGTTTTTCTTTTACTATCTCTTTTACTATTTACTATCTGTAATACATCGATTATAATTTTGTAGATCGAAGGTATATTACCGATATTTTTTAGAATATATTTCTGTAGGTCAATACCAGCAAATGTAAAACATTGCATATTATCAATATGTTAATTCAATTGTTATTGATTAATATATAACCGAACGAAAGTGTCACTTAATACCTGCCGAGTAAACTTCTAATACATTTTTTGCATATATCCGATTTCCATCCTGGCAATAGCGACGATTGTAGCCTCGTGTCGTTCCATCGAGGGAAGAAATTTGATGTCGACAAAAGTTCGCAACCCCCGCGTGCGTTGATCGTCAAATGATCATTGCCCCGCGGGAATTGCGAATGTCGGAAAGCCGCGAGAGACCGGGAAAGGTGTCTTTCCGTGGGCGAGGAAGCTCATTTGAGAAGGTAGCGATGGCTGGAGTATTAGAAGAGAAAATACAGGAATTGAGCTCGCGGAGTATGGTTCGTCGGCTCGCTCTAAGATATCTCGTGTGAGAGAACGAGAGTGAGGGAAGGCTGGGGAACTTTGTCCTCTTCCTCCTACCCCACCCCCAAACAAATGAGGAGGTTGCCTCGGGGCGAGATTGCGCCTCTCGGATAGTCGGAAGATAAGTCGTGTAAAGGGAAGAGAAACGCTATGGGAGGCGGGTTGGGTGCGATACCGTGGAATAGCGATAGAAAGGAGTCGGAGATGGTTCAACGGGGATGGCTTGGGTTGCTTGAAGTTCTCTCGGCTTAAGAGTGCGCGCGGGGCGCGTTCCCTCCTAGTCGAGGAGAGAGGCGTTAGCCAGAGAGGATAGAAAATCCAAGATCCCGAGAGAAGCGTTACATACAATCTCTTGCGTTTCTATATAGATCGGTGGCGAATGTATAGGATGCAAAGGGAAACGGGACGGAGGAATGAGACGGGATGAGAGGAGCCACGCCGCTAAGACATCCAGAGACAAATTTGGTCGACGGAGAGTTGCGCCTCGGAGGGAGGTGAAACAGAGACGGAGAAGAGGAGAGAATTCAGGCACGCCGGGGCACGAGGGTTTGAGAAATAGTCGCGAAAGAATTTCTTATTAGATTGGAAATTGAAATCTGGTTGGTGGTATAGGTGAATGCGAACTCGGCGGGCGCGGGGAAGGAGGGAGGGCCCCAAACTGGAAAAATCCCGAAGGTTTCTGTGGCACGAGAGTGACTGCTCCCGTTTGTAATTCTTCTCTATCCTTTTCTTCCTATTTTTTTTTTTTTTTTCTTCAAACCCATCTCTTTCTATAATGCCATTTTCTCTGTGTCTAGAAGCGCGCGGCTCTCGCTTTCTCTACAGTTGCAACCCGCGAGGCGAGAAGAACTCTCAGTTGATAAATGTCCCGACTCGAATTGAAAGAAAGGAGAGTGGTTTTTCCTTCGCGTCAGAATTGGTAAATTTACGCTGGAAAAATAGCAGAGACCTTTTTTTTGCGAAGTCGTCTAGCTGAAAAAAAATGTGCTTACATAAATGTGGCACGTAATTGGACACTAATTCAATATCGTTTTACATGGAACTTTCATCTGGTGCTCTTTCCCATGCCAAGGGCAACCTCGCGGAAGAAACGCGTGTTAGGTCATAGCCCGAATTGGCAGAAAATACCATTCCTACGACCAGTCAGGAATTTTACAGTGCTGAAGTGAATCGTAAATTTTTTACAAATAAAATCGGAAGGGAATTTCTACATTGTCAAAAAATATACAGTTTCGTTATTATTCAGTGAGTTCACAGGGACGTAAATGTTATTATTTGCACTGATTGAAATGCTCGAGGACCGTTATGGCGAGACTATTAACAATAACGAGTATTCGCAGATAATACGCTGCTTGACGTCGCCGGGCGAAAAAATATTAAAAAACCGGCACCAATTAATTTCTGTTGTAAATAGAGGAATAGATTTTTTTGTGCGAATGCCGTAGGGGAAGAAATAATTGTGCCATCATAAATTAGTCGCTAATTGAATATAGTTTTTTTTCTTCACTTTTATCTCGTGCTTTTTTCAATTTCAAGCCCAACTTAACGAAGGAAGAAACGCCTGTTAGCTCACAGCTCCCATATTCAGACAAAAGTATTTCTCTTTGCGACGCATCAGCAGGTTCACATTGAGAAAGTCGTTTTTTCTTTCTATAATGAGATTGTCAGAAAAATGTGACGTTCGTTAAAAATCTACGGTTTTTCCGGTATTCCGTGACTTCAAAGAGATGTTTTCATTTAAACCGATTACCATACTCGAGGGTCCTTATAGCGAGGCTATGAACAACAATGAGTACTCGCGAATAAATCGCCGCTTGACTTGAGCGGGCAAAAAAATATGTTAAACAAAAAAACCGGTTCCAATTAATATACGTTGTGAGGATACGGCATTGTGGCCCGGTAAAGGAACGTTTTCGATATAAAACGGGTGCGAGTAACGCGCGCACACTACCGAGATTATCGTGCCTACGAGAAGATCCGACAAAGGGACGGCTCGGGGTGGGAGACACGCAGGGATGTGTAAAAAGTGGAGGGGCATTATTGGCCATTAGGGGCTGCTTTATCGCGTATCGCAGGGCAAAGAGACAGAGAGCGAGTCCCATACATACCGCACGTGCGGGTTTCGAGTATCAGTCACACTCTTCCGCAGACCTCGCTTTTTTTATGTCTTCTTTTTTTTTACCTCCCGATTTACCTCTAGCTCAATACCGAAGAAGCTCTCCGATTCCTTTCTTTCTATATTTCTCTTCTCGTTCTTCGTTCCATTCATCTCTCGTCCCCCCTTCGATCCTCCTTCTCCGGACCGACGATACGCTTTCCCTGACCGGACTGAATTGAGAGTCGGCAATAAGGAAAAAAAAAGAAGATCCGGAATTATCCGGGCTCGGGACAGAATACGAACGCCCCGGCGACACATCTTGCGTGTTATGTGAAGATAAAAAAAAATTGTTCGAGGGTTACCGAAATTATGGGTCCTCGGAAGACCGAGATGGTCCAAGCAGACGCGAGAAATTCGAGAAAAAAAATAAAAGAATCGAGCCAACAGCCCGCGAGTCTTGGGGTTCGGCGTTTGCGTATTTTTCAATCAAAATTGTACTTCCGCTTCAGTGAACGTCAAAAAGTATTGAACGAATAAATATCGATACTGTCGTTGAAAAATCGTATGAAATAAAATAAAATAAAATAAACGCGAAAAAAACTGCAAAATAAATTACAGAAACGGTGAAACGAATCATAAAAAAATCATTTGGGGTATGGTAAAAAATTATTTTCTTTCCCTTTATTATACTACGCCATATGGAGGCTAATAATACTGACGTGCTTCTCATTTCGAAGTTTCATCTCGCGTTGATACGAAATAAGCGTGTATTCCCAGCGACAGAGAAACGAGCCATTTTCATTTCGCGAGTCGTGTAGAGAGAATAAAATACGCTAGAGTGTCGAAGATATACATTCGGCGTTGCCTCGCGGGGCCGAGCATAACGGTGGGCTTGTACACCAGACAGCGGGGGTTACACATAGTTTAGGGTGTATGAATAATACGTACGTTATACACTCGCGCGTACGTGCATCGGAGAACGTACTAATATTTCGTTGGTAACGCGTCGACCGCAGCACACGCCGCGAAAGCATAAGCGAAACGCAGGACATAGCCCGCGGGGGCGGGATTGCTTGTATGTTTCTATACGGTTTAATGTATACCATTTGTACGACACAAGAGATATCATAGCTATAACCCATTTGGAATGGGAGGAGAGAGGGGGGGGGTGGGGTATATAACGCCCGAGACCAGACACTTCGAGTTAATTTGCATCCTTACGAAAATATTCCCCGGGTTTCTGCGCTCGGCAACGGGTGTCTTCGATGTTTAGCATAAAATATGTGTGCATCCGCGTCGCAGGATCGGGCGCGAGTCGACAACTTTTATCCCGGTAGCTGCGAAACTTTTCGGCTGACTTTAAATCGCACTTTTCGCTTACCGAATCGTCGAGATTTTTTTCGCGATCCACTTTTTTTTCCCCCGCGACTGTTAAAGACAGTTTTTTCATTCCAGTCAAATTGAGTCTGTCGCAATTTTTCCAGAATCTCACGACCGGAAAGCGACAATCGCGCATTTGCGTAACCATAAATATTAAAATTTTACGTATTCTTCTGTTTATCGGTATGAATAAAGGCGAAGTAATTTTTTTATCTCAAGAATTGAAACGGGCAAGGAATGAAAGTGTAAGAGAACGAACCAAATTGAATGTGAGCCCTGATTCCTTGTTTATAAAGTCAGTGATTAAAAGCTCCATTTATAAGGCAGTCCGTAAACAATTTTTAGCCTTCTCGTAGAGAAAATATTGTAGAAGGTGATTTGAAACTGAAAAAGCGAGGCGCAGAGGCGCACGGAGAAAAAAAGATAGTGACCAGAAGCAACGTCGGCGCCGGAAATTAATATCATTAGGTACGACTAATATATATTTTTTTCCGACAAATCAAACCTTCCTACGCGTGGAATCGACGCGAAAGTTGAAAAATGAACTTGCGTTTGTATATTTTTGCGATAAGTCCCAAATGGCGAACGATTCAAGCACGCGAAACCGGTGCTCCGCGTCCGTATTAGATAGAGGTTTGTATATCGCGCCGTTGTAGATCTTCGAAGTAATCAGGCCAAAGTCTTAATCGAAATTTACCTTCCGGTATAACCCCAACACATTACCGTCGTAATACAGAAACGTTGTAGCACGCCGGCGTGCCCGGAGCAAACTTTGTACCGAACCGTACTAGCTCGCATCCCCGTCGGAGCACTACCTCTGTTAACTCATCCCTGAGCATCCTCTAGGATGCTGGTTGCAACTCCGGTATCGCGTGCACTCTCATCCTCCGCCCATTTGCCCGGCGTTCGTTCGTTCCTTCGCCGGTGGATTGCATTATGCATCGAACGTTTAAGTAGAGCCGTACTGTATCGACGTTCGCGTTACTAACTACGGCGCGGAGGCCGACGTAAAGGCGGCGCGTGCATTCTCTCGGCAATCTATACAACGCGCTCATTGATTTATTCATTAGTCAATAATCGTTAACGAGAAGAGGCGCAATAAACAAGCGTCGAACAATGTCGCGAGTCTGGATAAGACATTAATTAAATGAATTCAAAGGACGAATATGAAAATGCGAGCGCAGCGTAACAAAGTGTCGCCACTGCGAATGCCACTCGCACTTATATCATAATTATGAAAGAACAGTCGACTTTTCTCGCAGCCGCTTTTGAACGTCCTTGGGTTTTTAACAGCCATAACGGGAGATGAATAACACCAAAGACAGAAGGAAAAGCGCGTAATTGGATGCTACAACAAATTAAGCTGATCACAGGACTGTGCAAAGCTCGGCTCGAAGCTCTCTGACCCGAAAACCGCCTTGTCTCATTCTCCGCCGGAAGTTTACGAATGGAGAAACATACACGCGCGGAATGAAACAACGCGAGGCGGAGAAGGGCAAAGTTTCGTTCGCGCACGATATTCCGAATGCTTTGGTTAACATTACACAGCTTGGACGAGTACGAAGTTCGACGGTTAAACCACAAAGTACATTGTTTTCACAAAAGCTTCGAGAATCCCCTTGGTTAACGTGACATTGCTCCACGGGCGAGTACGAAGTTTCGGCGGTTAAATCAGCAATGGCACATTGTTTTCCGCGAAAGCTCTCCGAGCGCATCGAACAATTCCGTTAGAACGTGTGTCTACTCGATAGAGCACACTGTCTCGCGGTAGTTAATTGGATGAATCTAATTTCTCATTTTCATGCGAATAAAGGCAGTTTTTTTTTTGTTCGAATTTTGGTGCGCGTGGAACGGCGTTGAAATAATACGGATGTTCAGGAGTTGGTGTTTTATCGTCATCATTCATCGCATTGGGGATATTTCGGTTAAGTGACAATTGTTTGTCATTTAGTACTTTATTCCTTATTGCTGTTTACGACCAATTATCCCAAATTGAAAAAAAAGTAGGACGTAAAATACATCTATGATATGTTTAATATCTCTTCGCTCAAAAATAGAAAGTAACGATATATTTTGGATTATGTTTCTGATAATTGCTCATCAAATATATAACAAACAAGGTCTTTCATCGCGACTCAGTTTTTTTATATCAGATACAAAACTCGAGGTTGTATACAGAGATTTATCTTTCATATATCCTGAATTTCTTTGGAGGTTGTCCGTACCGAGTTTCGTCAAATTTCTATAAACTAAGAACGGTTCAATGCGGCAAGGGATGAATAGTTGAATGGTCGTTTGTGAATTTGTACCGTAGATCGAAGCTTACAAGATTCATAAACGTTCTATCAAATACGAAATGAATTCGAGGTTTTCACTAAACTTCTTAGAATTTCGCGAAAGCATCTTGGAAAATTCAAAACACGAAAGCGAAGAGGATTTTTCAGGTAAAGTTCGCAGCGTTTCGTTTCGTATACACTTAATTGAGAGCTGCGGTATCACAGTCTGCGATGGCATGTCTAATGTGCCTCGACGGTGGATGATGCTATGCTAATTCGATGTTAAGAATTAATGAGTTTCACTGCGAAACAGTTCGTGGATATTGAATGGCGCGAAGAAAATCAGGAAAATTCACGAGTCCTCGCGGATAAGAGAGTTGCCCTCAGGGCTGACGAACGCTTTGGAGGATCCGCATCTGCATCGCCGAACGACGACGACGAATTCTCGCACAGCTCTGCGAGCGCAGAGTGAAAGCTCTATATATCCTTATTCGTTCGTTCTAGCTCTTTAACCGAATTTGAGTACTCGGTACACAGAGCAAAGACGGATTTAAATATCACCGCGAATTTCGAGGGGCTCAAACGTATAGAGATTTTCTCTCGAAGCTTCGAGCTTCGTTATTCAAGGACCAGAGCTCTCGAGCCTTTTCGAGCAATTGCGAACTTACAAAAAGATTCCGTGAAACGCTGGCGAGATGCTTGAAAAAGCCCTAGAGTCGAAACCGGCTGGCCTCGTGCGTCGATTGATCAATGCATATCTGTGCACAGCGACATCCGTAACCCATTCGTTTTGTGTTAACTCACTGAATGCCTGAAATGATGATGGAAACGCTCGAAAAAAAAGCAAAAAAAAAAGAAATGTTCGCGATTTTTGGTACATTGGCTCTTTACCAAAGACTCGAGCATTTGGTATGTGGAGCGCAAAATTAGGGTAAAATACTCGAAGAAAATTCCACATATACGTTTGCTCGTTCACTTCCGGTTGATTGGGCACAATGGACGTTCAATATTGACTATCAATTAGGTTTCGTCCTCCCCGCCCTCCCGGAACGTTAACAAACATTGGTCAGCGTCGGCGGGAGAGATGTTCGCTCATCTAATTCTTATCGGAGTTGCCTAACGCATCGTTGAGCGGCCAACGAAATCTGTCATGCTATTGTTACGTATCACCGAGTCGTGTATCATAACGTAATACCTTACCAAACATTCGTATACATGTATAGGGTTCGTATCGGTGACCGAGAACGTAGCCGGAGCTCACACCCGTCATATTAATTGATCGATCGACGTGCTTCCGGCCAATTATCAATTAATCATTGTCCCATTACGGCACGATTTGCAATAATCAAGTGATACTATTCCCGCTGAGTCGACGAGGGCGCGTTCTATCTGTATGTGTCCAATTACGAAATTCTTTTATTCGACGTTTCTATCGTCCAAAAAATAAATATGTATATATTCGAGCAGTCGGCATCGAAATTGAGGGGAAAAATGAACTCTTTGTCGACGCCCGAAAGTCCAACGCAGTGCGCGAATTTTCACGAAACACTAAACCTATTGTTTCATTCCCCTATTTTTTTTTAGTTATTTATTTACTGTCGAGCCAGATCCATCAATTCTTTTTTCTCTTTCGAGAGAACCATCGTTGTTCGGACTGTTCCGTGCTTCAAACGGTCAAAGTCAAAGTATATTCGCGATGTATAAACATGACCCTCGGTGACGCGAATTTATTCATTCGATATAACCGATTATCCCCGAGCTAGGCTTTATTTACCCTTCGTTTATTTTTTGCAGTCAATATTTCACGCTCCAGTATTTACCAATCGCATTTTATCTGCGTTTCGTTCAAAAAACGTTTTTTTTTCGTGTTTTTTTTTTTTTTCTTTTTTTTTTTCAAATCGCACCCGATTGCAAAGCACGATTCGCGATCGTGATGACCTATCGAGTGCGCGCCACGTGGCAAGAGGGCCGACACCCGCGATAGGACGGTTAGGAGCGGTGGTTCTGTTCGCCGAAAGCCTCGAAACCAATGCCGGTTTATCGTTGCGTCTATCGTTCCGACAAAACGATAGACATTCCAACGATTGTCAGTCTAGCCGCGAGTTCAAGCGGCCCGTACGATCCGCTTTGGCATGCACGAGGGCTGGTTTTCCAAAAGCCTGTCCGAGATTAAACCGTCGATGGTTATGGCGACGCTGATGAGCGAGGGACTTCCATCACCCCTCATCGTGTGTACTGTAACCACCCCCTTCCCTCCTCTCTTCAACCCCCAACCGCCGCGCCGCGCGGTAGTACTCTGCTCGCGATTCGACCTTTACGAGCTAACGCACCCGACTGTCGAGGCTCTCGGCGGCGTGTTTCGGTGAGTTTATGTAATGTGCGGTCGTTCCGTATTCCGCTCCCGTGTATATACGCGAATGTAGTCTGTGGGCATAAATTAACTCTCCGGGACACGCTGCAGGGGCTACGAGGCTTACGCGAGAGATGCTCTGTCCGTTGCGTATCCGTACACACATATAGATGCTGATATACGTGTCCATGTACGCGTGCGATACGAAGCATCAGCTCCGGGCTCGTCAGGTACGCGCACCTGTACAAGTGCGTCGACCGGCCACTATTCGCGTTATAGAATAACCGGGCTGCCGTACGATGCGCCCCCGAAGCCACGGTGCGCGCGAATTCACATTCATACTCCGAAGTTCACCGCCCGACGAGAACACTACCTTCCCCTTCCGTTCTGGTCTATCCCGCGCTCTTGACTAATTCTCGTACCACCACCGATGCCGCCAGCGCTGAACGCTAATGCCGCTGGACAGTCCCACAATCAGACGAGAGCGATTGAATGCGTCTGGACATACAGTCGGAGGCGGAAAATTCAAAGAGAAATATGTACAATTTGTCTTTATGAATGGTTCCGAAATAATGGACCGTCAAAGATTGACTCATTCGTTAGTTAATACTTGTTAAGATGATTCTTATAGATCAATAAATCATTAGATAAAGATTTCATATTTTTCAAATTATTCGAATCGCAGTTAATTCAGAGGTCACGATGTAACTTACTTTTTCAGTACGCGGTTCAAAGAATATGGTTCGAATGTCTGTGAAAAAAATATGATATTAAAATAAGTAAAATAAAAAATACCGTTACGATTAAAAAAATTTTCTAAGAATGACCCGATTTTTTTTAAATGTAAAAAACAGGTATCTGTGTGGGGGAATACATCGTTGGAGCCAAAGTATACACAATGGCAGTTTATATTATGTACATTCTATACATACATGAAACTGTATGTCTTGGCGCGGGCACGAGCCCCGAGGCTTAACGTGCCGCGCGAGGTCTTGCAGCGAACGTCCCTTCCCCGGCCCGTACCCCGAGACAGGCTGGGGCAGTAGCAAAACTTTGCCCTTAACTTTGCGAGCTGAAGGTACATAAAAATAAAGGTAAGCCGGGCTTTCGTATCGCGGCACCAGACGTATCGGGAGTTCGGGTTCAGTGTTGGTGAATCCCGGGGACAGGAAACGTTGGTGTAGTATGTATCTGTACATACATATATATATACACAAATATATATGGGCGGTGGAGAACACGAACACGGGGCCTCGTCGTAACTTGGTAGGGAAGTTTTGAGACGACGAGTTGAGGTCTGACCAGCAAAGCGCGAGCACTACTGGGCTTGCACAAGTAAAACACGACCGTGCCTCATACAAGGGCGCACCGGAGGATTGAAAGGGAACATCGGAGATAGGGAAACGCTCGGAATGCGGGCTCTTCAGCCTTCCGTATTTTTCCTGCACCAAACTTCAGTTATCGGAGCCGCGTTTCTCGAGCCTGTATCGAAAGCGTCCGTCTTCACTCATCTCGCCGTCGGGCTCTTCGGAATCTCTTTCATTTATACGGATTTTACTGCAAACCGACCTTTTCGTAATTGAAATGAAATATAATTATCTTCCATTAGAATTGTCAAATTCGATAGATGAATCGTGAGAGTCAATAATTCCAACGATATGGCTGATCACGAGACTGAAAGAAAAATTCGATGCATCCGGCAAACTTTGTTTTCCGTCGATAAACTTTCATCCGAGATTTTTATCGAAATGCCCGATCGGGATCTGAACAGAAAGTTCGTACAACAATATTGTCGTATCACATTGTTCACCGAAATTCTTGATTTTGGCAATGATAAATTCTCGCCGAATTGTCGATAATACTGACCCTCTTAAAATTTAACAGTTTCGCCGCGAGCTCGTCGCAAGATTCACGGATAATCGTGGCGATTCGAGCGGGCTGACTCGAGCCGAAACTTTCGTCGTTCCTTTATCGTGGGTAGGTCAGTTGCATCGTGAGAGCGAGAGAGGAACGCGAGTGAGACGCACAAGCGAAGGAGAAGTCGCGATGGCGACGCGGTTCAATGGGTGGCGCTTTTCTCGCTCGCTCGCTCGCTCGCTCGGCACAGAATGTCCAGCCATTGTGACGCAACGAACCCGGAATACTTCGGATTCTCGTGGTTGCGAAGATCATCGGCGTAACGCGAGGGAGGGGCGTTCGTTTAACGACGAACCCGGAGACTACATACCAAACGAGAATCGTATAGCGAAGGATTCGGGGCAGGAGACGGCGATTAGGGGGGTGAAACGCGAGGACGGAGAGGGTTGAGATGAAGCCTAAGCTGTACCGAGGACAAGCACACACAGTAATTCACCAGCGCACGTGTGCGTGGAAGGGACAGAGGGAGAGAGGACTAAGTGATACTCCGTGACAATTTATGCCATAGCCACGTGTAACGCGGAAGGTTGACGTCCGGTCGCCGGACGCTCGGTGTATTCTCGAGCTCGGTTTACACTCTCTCGTCCGGGAACGTCAGCTCGTTTCGCCGAGCGAAACGGATTTTCACGCGCGAAAACGAGCTCGACGAGCTTCCAGATTCCGGGAACCTCTGTACATAAACCCCTCGCCGAACGTCTGGCCGGCCAGGGCTTGGGAAAATATTACCCGGATCGAAATGCGATATCTTGCCGGGCGGGCCCGATACAATGAGAGCTCGGACGTTGATGCCGGTCGTGGCGGTGGTTAACGGTGTTTGTGAATTTTAAGTAGAAAGTTCGGGATTTGGTCGGACATCCCCTGATATAAATTATAATGTATTGATAGGCAAAATCAAAACCAAATAAATAAAAATCTAGCATATAAAGTAGCTGATCTTTCGAAAAAACTTGCTAAAGAAAGTAAAATGCATAATTGGTGTCCCAGTACTTCCGTATGAGATGAAACTAATTTTTTCTGGGACGCCAGTTATGCATTTCAACTTTCTTGTTTTTAATCATTTTCCACAATATTTAATTCAAAAAGATGCATGTGTAATGCGACGCCTTGGCTCATATTGATTTTACTTTTTTTAGAATTTTTTTTAAGAATTCAGTCTCCCTTTTTTTTTTGTAAAAAAACTTTTGGGTTATCAAGAATACGCCGCGTCTTTTGGCCGGCGGGCAGTCGGACGAGAAAAATGTCCGTGGAAGCCCAGCACAAAACTTGTCATTCCGAGTACTAAAGCTGTGCTGTATCATGGTCGTGCGAGTGCCCTCAGCCGAGAGCAATATTCCATGTTCTTACCGGTCATGCAAAACTTTTTCCCGCATCCGGGCTCGAAGAGATTTTTCATCCGCGCAAATCGTTTCTCCTGACGGAACGCGAATTCTCAAGGGTCACGGAAATTTTTTTGAATAAAATTTTCCCGTCTATGTAATGCCGGAGCCCGAGGTGGTGAATGTTCACATGAGGAGGAGGAGGAGAAAGAGGAAGATGTCTTTTCACCGCGAGTGAATTTCCGGTTGTCAGAGACCGTTCTACACGTCTCTCATCTCGTTCGCCGTACGAGCTCGCACGTTCTCTTTCTCGTGTCCACTCAACGACGGAAATGCTTTGCGTACTTTTACATAACAAGTTAACGCTGACCGTCGGGGTCGAGTGGGCGATGCTTGCACGGCCGGGGTTATACACCGGAGAACGAAGAGCCGCAGTGGATGAGATGCAAGAGAGACTGACTCGAGAGCATCGTAGTTACGCGAGCATGTAGGTTCGGGGAGTGGGGTCAGTGTGATGTTTGCCCTGCACTTTGTACGTCATCGCTCTCGTATTTACATATCAACATAATTCGAAGAGCAAACGTACACGGTGAGAACGGACGGACGGTCCAGAGTGAGGGTAGAGAGGGAAGGGGGAGGGCTTACGGGCAAAGGGTTTTCGTGAATAACGCGAAGTGCCTATATCGGTTCTACCACCTCGGGGACACGTTGTACTATAACCACCACTCGACCATAGTACACTACGGTTGCCTACACGTTAGGCAACATCCCTTTGCTGATTATGCTCGCCGGTATGTTCCAATAGAAAACGCCGAGGGGATGGAGCTTGACGGTAGAGTAGGGGATTGAAGGGAACCCGAATGAAGGGTTGGGTTATTCACTCGATCGTCTCTTGTCGTAAACATAACCATCGACGTCGCCGAAAGGCAAACCCAAAACTGCCCTATGGTACATATTATGCATACACAGACGTACCGTATTAACTTCGTGTGTGTACATATCCGATGTACCGAGAGCATACATTGCGGCTCGCGAGTTGACTCCGAACGATCGCGTGCGGCTTCGTTAATAACACGAACCCCATTTCCATTCACTTCGGACCTTCCGGACCATAATTTATTTTCGTCAAAATCTCATCGAACGCGAATCGAAATGATTAAATCGTTTTTTTCTTAATTTATTCCGAAATACGCGTCGCGAGATTATTCGATTTAATTTTAATTAAAACCTTTCCGAAAAATTGTTTGTTTTCTTGTTCGATGAAAGATGAGCATTTATTCGATGAGTGCATTTTTTTCTAACGTACGCGGATATGTCTCGCGCATTTTGGAATGAAGATTTTTATGTGCTTTGAGATAATGTAGGTTTTTTGATGAGCTGAAAATTTTAAGAAATCCTGAAAAAATGTATACGTATTCAGAAAAAATTAAAAATGACTTTATCAGAAAAAACAGTTGGGTAGCCGAGTAATTTTTTGAACTAGTCTTTTTTCATCAATTTGTTAATAACTTTTTCGAAATATTACTATGCGAAATCAATCTTTCAGACACCTTACATATGCTTGATTTTTTTCAGATTTTTATTCTATGAGGAAACGTTCGAAACTCTCTGAATCCCACATCTCCTTTGACTGTACCGCTCGGACGACCTAAAGTTTCTGCGCTCGCGTACGTTCGCCTCGTTCTTCTATCGACACAGTAACCATACGACGAACATTTCTCTCCTATAATCGTGTGCAAACATTGTGTATATCGTGGACTATCGTGGAACGGGAGTGGGGTGGAGGGGCAGAACAGAGAACAGAGAGTAGGTGGAGACGAGTGAATAAAGCTCGAGGAGAACGCGAAGAGGCGTAGTGGGAGAGGTCGGCAAACGGGGTGAGAGACGGGTTGATCGAACGTTCGAGAACGAAAGAGGTGGTTAACCGAAGGTGATCGATGCAATCCTCCAACCCCACCTCTCCACCGGCATCTTTCCAACCCCGTCCAACCCCCCCGCCCCTCGGCGCTTTACCCAACAGTTTTCATTCTCATTTTCTCGCTATATCTTCCTCACTCTGCCCGCTTTGTGTCGCTGCGCAAATGACCCGAGCGAAACTTCCAAGAGCCTTTATGTCTGTCCTGGCGGAAGCACGTACGCGCGCTCTCGGTATTTTACATAGAATAATAATACACATAGTCGACGCTGCGTCACTCGACGGAGACTCCCATATACTTTGCGTTCTCCATTTTCTTATTTCAATGATGTCCTCGCTTGTTCGATGAACTTTTCTCTTTCGACGTTACTGGTAACGTTAAATTACATTTTTTTTTCGTTCAACCGTATTGGGAAATTGCAAAGTTCAAATAATCGAAATAGACGAGAAAAAGTATTCAATAAATTTTACAAAAAAAATCGTTTTTTTTTTGTCGTTTATTAATGCAACGGAAATACTGTTATTTTTAATATTTCATCTCGAATTAATTGTTTTTCCTGGAACTATTCGGAAGGGAATTGTTTGGGCAATATTTTCAAACTTTTTTTCTGCGTAGTTCTCGTGATTTCCATTAAATTTGAATATTAATATTTTATTACATTGAACAACCGTAAACTAGCCGAAACGCAGTGAAGTTCGCAAATTCTTGTGGAATCGAAACGAGTGGAATATTTTGGGATTGGTTCGAAAACTCATGTTATTATTTGCAATCGCGAAGTAGTTTGAAATCGTGCACGTTGCCGCACGAAGACGGTACCATTGCGAAGCTCGCACGAGCCTTGAAAACTTCCGGCACACCCACGTACAAATATTGGCTACGTAGATTTCGGTCAAAGTGGTACAAAAACTTTGTTCACACGTGTTTCGATACGCGTGCGAAGCCACCGCTACGAATCGGTAAACCTTTTACCTTCAATTCCGAGCTCGACTTTAGCGAACGATGTGGCGCTCATTGCTTGATTGATTTTCCTCGGCAAAGGGGCCCTCGGTAACTCCGACGCGACGCAAACTTGTCGAGCATTACAGGGGTCGACCGATATGGCTGTATAGAGATAACTTTGATGAAACTTCATCGCCGTAACGATGCCGAGTCGGAAATGTATTTTTTTTTTAGCGCATTGATTTTTTAAAATATTGATTTTCATCAGTCCTCGACATTAGGGCGGCTAATCTACGAATCGTCTTTTCAAAATCAAATTATGAAAAAAGTACTAATAGACCAGTGCTAGAATTCTTAAGGAATTCGCTTGAAATTCTCTCTGAATCTCGCATTTCTTCGGACTGTGCCGCTCGGACTACTTTAAAGCGATTAGACTTTTCTTCGCGAAACGTGCAAGAGGTAAGAGAAGATTAAGCGAACACTTGAGTGAGCTCGTTTCGGAAGCAAATGAGTTTCGACCATTCGTACGAGTATTTATCGGGGAAGGGCCGTGAGACTTATAGAGCAAAATTTTTAAGCTTTCGCGATGCGATCCGCGTTTTAATGGTGGCGTTAACCCGTGACGTTAAAATGTCTCGATAATGGACGCTGTAATGACCTTGCCTTCTCCGACGTTAATGCGAGGAGATGATATCGCAATGTATACTTTTTTTATGAGTTCGACAGGGGTTGTACCTCATCGAACGGTATTACGACGTTCGTGTGCGGCCTCTGATGCACAGGACGTAAAAGCGCATTAGGGGCAATTTTCTTGCGTCGGCAAAACGCGACAAAAGGAAGAAAAAAAAAAAACGAGGCGCAAAACCGGAAATAAGAGGCGCGAGAACCGCGAAGTGATAAGAGAGAAGGTGAGAGAACTGTGAGAGTTGCGAACCTGGCAGAAGGGAACCGCTCTATAACAGACGAAAGTGGCAGTAAGACCGACGTCATCTCAATATTTTGTAATAAATTACCAAGTTTTCGCGGGACGCTCGCCCGAGACGTGGGAGTCCAATGAGAAGGATGATAAAGGGATGAGGAAAGGATGGGAGAGGAGAGAGCGAACGTGCGGGCGCGGGTTTCTTCGGGCCGAACTAATCTCGGTAAGAGCAAAGTACGACCCGCAAAACTTCGACGTTGAAAACTCGCCTGTTTAGCGTATTATATCCTCGACGATAGTTTCTGGCACAACCGCTTTGGCTTTAATCCATGGGATAAGCTGGCGAGAGACGCTCGGTGCCCTTTTCGCTCACTATCGAACGTTATTACGGCGGAGAATCTCATTCGTTATTCGTAGACTCTTCCGCTTGTTATCTATTGTTCTTTTATCGCTCTCATTACAATGAAGTCAACTTTCTCGGTCTTCAAACGAGCCCTTCCTGAAGAGAAACTAGATTGATACCGCGAGTATCACAGCGATTTCCAAAAAGTGCAGAGAATTTTGAAAAAATTCATACGTATTCAGAAAAATTGACAAATCATTGTCAGTAAAAAAAAAAGGTTGTTTAATTATCGATTTAGGAAACAATTTTGTTTTCATTAACGTGTTACTAACGTTATTTCAATCCTTTTGGCACCTACAATGTGCTTGATTTTTTTCAGATTTTTATCCCATCGCGAAGTGTTCAAAGTTCTCGCTGCATTTCACGTGAAACTCAGTTCTGACGGTACGCAAGGACTACTAGCTTAAATACCGAAAAATTCGATGATACGCTTTAAGAGAATGAAAAATGGCGAACTTAAATTTCCACACCGAAGGATAAAGATTGATGCAACGCACTGAGATTTTTTTCTTTCATGTAAGATCCGGTAAGACCGACCATTTTATGGTCCGCGACTAACGCGTCGCAGCATCGTCGGGGAAAGAAGACGAGCCACGGGGATGTGGTAGATGGATAAAAGTGCCATGGAATCCTGATGATGTCAGGGAAATGTCGCTGTGTGTGTGCGCGCGCGCCACGAGACTTTTCTGATTATATACGAGAGCGCAACGCGCGTCTCTCGTCGTAAAAGACAGAGGTGAAGGTATGAACGACACTGGGAAGCAATACGTGCGGTTACGATTGGAGCTCGAACGCACGGAGAAAAGACGATTTTAACGAACCTGATCCCTCTCGTGATACTGGCCCTCGTGCTTCATCGTTTTACTGCTTTCGGGGTCTCGTCGCTGTGGTCGCTAGGTACGTAAGCGGATAACGACTCAACAGGAATAAAGCGTGCGATTAAGGATCGAAACTATCTCTTCGGGTGTATGTTGATACACGAGTTCCGGCCGCGCTGATATTGATCAATATACATATCGCATAATCAAAGGCGTTTGCACGATGATCAAAGCAAAACGGCACATCATCAGCGGACCGTTTGATAAATTATTGATAAACTGAATTGCAATATTCTTCAAAAAATACAATCCTAAAAAAAGTATCGTATCGCGGACATTCATTCGTCGCACCGAATTAAAAACGAACAAGATGATTTGAGTGAAAAAAAAAATTAAAAAAATGAATTAAAAAATTTAATCAAATTACTGTAAACCTGATTATTCATAATTCGATCTGTCTTCCAGATTCGTAGTTGATAAATAAAAATTTTCGACAAATTAAACAATTTCAATTGCTCTAAAGAAAAAAAAAGGTTTGACGGCTTGAAAAATATGGTTGGTCCGCCGGTGCGGCGGGGTAACGTAGCTCGTAGTTCGCGAATCATGTTTCCGTGTGGTTCGGCGCTCTCTCACTCGCAACTAGTTTGGGCAACTATGTTTGCCGCTACTGAATCGGCAACGGTATGACCGACGTTAGTTATGGTACCAATTCGTTGTTTTGGCCGGCGGGAGCACGGAGCGCGAGCGACGGAGAGAGTTAAATGCATCTCCGGCAGGAGCAGTAGTCCGGGATCCACAGTCCCTGTGCGCGCAATACGTGACTTAATCGATGCGCCGGAGCGTGACTCGTTTTTATCTCTCGCTCAAGCTCGCGCCAGAGTAAAAAAGTAAACGCGCGTGACTGCTCGGATAGCCGGTTTGTGCCGCTGTTCTCGCTGCTGCTGCTGCTGCTGCTGCTACTGTTCGTGCAGTATAGCGGAGCTTTTGTCCTACGTTCAATGTACATACCCCATCCACGGTGAGGGGTCCTCTCGTGCCAGAGTGAAAAACCAATGTGGTACACAAACTCGCTTCTGGATATATCCAAGGGTTGGCAATTACAGTTTCCGTGCCGCTTTCAATGCTGTTACTGATAAATACTGCGCTCTACATGTATATCCAGCGCACACAATCCTCTACAAGCGTGTAAACGTTCTTTCACTTTCAATTTATATAAGGTCGTATATTCGTCGTTTTTGTTTCTTTCTCTTTTATTCCGAGGATGTATTTTTTTTCTTTTTTGTTTTGGTTTTTTTTTTTTTTCGTTTTTTGTCCTCCTCCCCCTCGAGGAAAGCTCGGAGTTTTAACGCTTCTACACCGAATTGGAATATATAGGACGGGCCGGTACAGCGAACAACTCGTAGGGGGATGGCGGAGAACAAAGTAGACGGAATTAATCGCATGGAACCCCCATCACTTTAGCGAGATATTTTTTGTTTTATTTTATTTCTTCCTTTTTTTTTTCTTCCTACACGAATCGTGCCGCTGGCGTCGAGCTCTCGTGTATACGAAGGGCCAAAGCTTGTCGTAGTTGTTGCGCGGGGCGCGCGGGATGGTTTATCGGTCCACGTGATTTTTCATTCTCCGCGTTGAGAAATAGCTGCGTTACTACCGAGCTCTCGTTCATGCCTTCCTCCCCCCCTCCCACCTCTCGCTATACACTCGGGTCTCTGTTACTTTTTATGTTTCTTTTTTTTTTAACTTTTCCCTCTTGTCCCTTTATTCTCGTGATCTCGAGCGCGATCTGCGACTACCGCGATTACGAAAAACTCTAACTTTTCATGCTGTAGCGGCGGTAAAGGGATTTGGCGAAATTCGCATAGAGAAAAAACTATTTTTAACCGAAGCGCAGCGCTGGAAGCTCCGGAAGGCTTCCTTCACCTTTTTTTTTCTCCTACACTTCAACGAAGTCGGGATGATCGAAATAACCGAATCGCGGGACAGGGAAAGAGTGTACGGAAAACCTGCGAACACTGCGAAATGCCGCAAACCCGGAGAAGTTTGAAGCGTCTCGTCTCATCGGATTTCGAAACGAACGACCGCACCTACGGAAGAGAGAACGGAGTTTCGCCGCGGTGTGGGCTTTCATTCCGCGAAGGATTCGAAGTAGAGAGAGAGAGAGAACCAGAGAGCGCCGCGCGCTAACGCGAATACGAATCTCGGGGCTTTATGTCTTTTCGTCTATCTATCCAACCTCGCGTTTCGCGTTTCTCCTCGAGTTCGCCACGGAGATAAATGTATGAGAGGATCGAAAAAGCCCGCACACCTCGTAGTGAAATAGAAAACTGCACGGAGCGGAGATGAGTGGAAGGAAAAAGGCGGAAAGAATGCAGAAAAAGGAAAAAAAAAAGTGAGGTGAGTGGCAAACGAAGAAAGAAGTTTATACGAGCATCGGGAGGGGTGAAAAAAAAGAGAAGCGCGTATATAGAATGAAAAGGAGATACGCTCGGGGCATGCTCGGCTCATTTGCTTGGCGCGAACGGGTATATCCTTCGAGACACAGGAGAGAAAACCCGGCCAGACGACTGTCCTATGGCTTCGCGTGATGCCAGTCGTTTCTTTTATTTTTTCGGTCGTTGAGGCGTTTTGCCGTCTCTTCGCTATTCTCTAGAAGAACGGGATCGGTAAACGCGTTGAACGAAAGGGGACGAAACTATGCCAATAACTAGGAATTTTCATTGGATCCGAAGGCCAATGGCTGTGAGATTTATCCGGATGGCTGTCTTTCTGCATTTCTTCCAAAGAAAGTAGAAGGGAACGCCACGGAGCAAAGCGCAACCGGTCGCCTTGATGAGACGGCAAGCGGTTGTGCCGGTGCGCCGCTGTGTGTCGTTGCCCGAGATGGGAAAAAGAGAGTCTAGGACTTTCTCTGAGCGTGAAATGAGATTCGTTTCACGAAGAGAGAAGATTCTCTTGCACGAGACGATATAACGAAAGTATATAAGTATAGCGGTGCCGTATAGCAGTCGAGACGCTGGATGGCTCGCGGGTTTGCAGCTCGTTTGCAAACTGTAGATACGCCTCGTAGGTACGAAATAGGCAGTTCGTTTCGGAGCTCCGTCTCGTTTTCCTCTAATTTTCTGCTTTTATAAGATGCCCGATGAGAGAGATTCCCACCGTTATCTATCTCGTGGTACGATAGATTCAAACGATTTTCTTGGTTTTTTTTTGTGCCAGGAACACTTACCGATTTCCAGATATTTCTGATGTACCGGATCGTACTCTTCCCATATGACGACACCGCGGGCTTTATTCTTTTCCTGATTTTTGGGGAGTGGCACGTCGTTTTTGCGGTGATGATCGGCGCTGTTTGGATTTCTGTAATCAGTAAAAAAAAATCATATGTTAGCAGTCCGCTTTATTTTGTCATGCCATTTTCATGTATAATAAATGCACCGAGCAATAAATTCTGGATGGCACGTCGAATTGGATTTCGAGAATAATTCGTCGTAGAATATTTAATGTGATTCGAATTTGGCAAATAGTTGTGATTGCGATCTATCAATTTCCAACGATAGCATTCGCGATGACGAGCGATATTGGAAAAGCAACATTGTAACGCATGCATAATCGAAGCATTAGCCTCGTCGCGGAATAGAATTTTGGACAGTCGAGTCACGGCGTACGAACGGTAATTCGTCTCGTGTAACCTCGGCTCGCCCGCAAGGATCTTGTACGCAAAAGGATCTCCGGGACACGGGGCTTGTCCGACTGTAGCCGGTGTACAGAGGGGTACCGTCGAGAACAGTTTGTACGTCGTGTCGTCGATACACCGTCGTATACGGTATACCATGGTAGTTTAGCGGTACTATACAGCCTTGGCCGGTCGACAGGCCGAGAGGTCGCCGAGTTCCTAGCCGATACCGCTGTGCAAGGTGCCTCATGCCGAACCACCACCACCACTAGCCTCTCGCTCTCCGTCCGGTTACTTCGGCCACCCTCGTATATGCACCTATACATACCGATGCCAAGTGTACACCGTTA
The DNA here is from genome assembly GCA_963924025.1 of Ischnus inquisitorius. Lineage (NCBI taxonomy): Eukaryota > Metazoa > Arthropoda > Insecta > Hymenoptera > Ichneumonidae > Ischnus > Ischnus inquisitorius. The sequence goes on from OZ001252.1 coordinate 11,723,668, forward strand.
TATAGATGTACACATATATATCTCTTTATACGTAGAGAACATCACGGGCGTACGTCCCGGGTTCAGGAAGTAAGGTACAGGCCAGAATCGTGTTTATGTTGGCCACGGGACATCCGTGACATCCTTTGAGCACGTGTCGGACACAGCCGACACTCTGTGTGCAACCCTCCCCCTCCGTCCTATAGAATGGTTAGCCGATAGCAAGTCGAGAGGGCGACTCGGAGAGAGTGATGTAGGTGTACCGAAAGACGAAGGAGCCAGGCCGGGGCAAGCTCGGCGAAAACACTCGCATTTGAGTCTCTTGTGAAAAAAATTAAAGACAGGGATCTTGATAACAAATTTGATATACAAATTTGATATTTGATATACAATTCCTTGTTATGTATTTTTTTTCTTTATGATTCGTCTCTGACGGATTGTTCTTTGCTTTTTCGGCGAACACTAGACTCGGATGCGAAAAGAGCGAAATAATCCGATAAAGTGGAAATTGATTTAAATTCAATAAATAATCAGTTTTTTATTCAATGGCCTAAAATATTAAGCGTCGCCTCTTCGACATTCATATTCTTCATTAATACCGTGTATCGATGACAAAGACAAATCGCGATTCTTACAAATTTGCTCGATCTCTCGACAACAGGACATGTTCCAGTTTATTTTGATTTGCAATAGAAAAAAAAATGTCACAATCGATCGCAATGCTTCGAGAGGGTGGAAAAAAAATGCAACGCTTCTTTTTCCCATTGATAAGATAATGCGCAAAGGTGAGTGCTTCCATGATTCGTTCCGGCTTTGAAAAAAGAAAAAAAAAAATTATCTCCCTAGTTTTGCACTCGAGAGTTTCGTCTGGCTGTTTCCCTGAATGTCTGGTACTCTTCGAGTGCACTGTAGAACGGGAAAAGACTGTGGGCATTCAAGGAGGGTGGATTGCTACATTCCCAGACAAAAGGAAGATTCGGCGAGAATTTCGTAGACTCCGCGAGGGGATAAGAAACCGAAAAAAAAAACAGTCTCACAGAAGGTGCCAAGAGAACATTAATTTTGTATAATAATAACGTCAAAAAATGATCAATAAATCGGATTTCAAATATTCGATGGAGCATCCGGTAACTTCATTTTTTCCAGCCGATGTTGATTCGTTAAATTTCCCGACACTTGTATTTTTTTTAAATCTTTTCGATTTTCCAAAAATCACGTTTTAAAAAAAAAAAAATGTTATCGATATATGCGAATGTGTTTAATCGTTTGCTTGGAAGTTTGTGTATAACCTGAGCTTTCGTAAACACTTATTCGATCCTAAGAAAACTACGCAAAATTTATCTTATTAGGACTTTCCGTATGGTTGAGTTTTTTCTGATTTTAATTCCATTTGAAAATATTGGAAATTCGCTCGGAATCTCATTTGTAGCCGGGACTGTAGCAGATACAAGCGCCTCAGTCACTCTCGCTGTATCGTTGAAAGAGGCAGAGCTAACCGCGGCGCAGTCTTTTCCGTTTCTCAACCCTTTAGTTTTTGTTTCGTTTGGTTCTTTTTCATTGTTCACGAGAAGCCCTTGTGCCCGAGCATCTTGGCAGAAAGCTGCCTAAAAGCTCAGTACCGACGTGTATACTCGGTAACGACTTTTCCTCGCGCGCCTTTAACTTCCGCGCGGGAGAGTATATACACGTGTACCATGTATATATATGTGCTTCATGCATTATGTATGGGTTGCACGTATGCGAAAAATGAAAACGCAGAGGAGAGATCTCTCGAAAACAGGGTTAAGGAAGTTTTCTTTTTACGCCTCTTTCCCCGGTATATTGACTTTATGATTCTGTACTAGAACGCTTCATGCAAAGTAAGCATCACGATCATTATAACAGATAAAAAAAATTAAGAAAACAAATGGCCATTATCTCTAACTCGAAAAGAAGAATCGGTTATTCTTAACGTGAAAATGTAGGCAGTTTAACGTTGTTACAACAAAAATTTCACCGCGCCGTCGAAATAAAAATTATATCCATATGAATGATAACTTCTTCGATTCAGTCGCAATATACAAAGAATATATTGTTCTTAAAAAATGAGCAAGTAAATAAATAAAGGGTACTAAAAGTTTCGGAAAGTCAATCGTCATGAAAGATGAACCAGATGACGCAGCGACTGAGTTAAATTGAAACAAGATCGAAATTGATCGTCGTCTTGTTTGAACTCCGACAGGAGATGATGCGGAGGCAAATTTCGTCTGTTGATTAATCACAGCGAAGTGGTATAGTCGACTGACGGTTCGGACTCACGTTGGTCCATTGCGTCTAACGTAGTTCGCGATTTCCTCCGACCGGATGTCGCATTATCTCGCACGAAAGGGGGATAGTTGTGCGGTTGCGGGGCGAGGCTTGGACGAGCTATTGCTGTGATGGCGACACATCAATAATTCTTGAACTGTCGGGGCATCCGAGAGGTGACCGATAGTGGCATAAACGTCCCAGATGGCGCACAGATACGAGTCAAACCGGGAGATAACCATCCCGACTTCGTTGTCGACGAGGCAAATCACAAGCGTCAATCAATCAACGTCCGTTTCTGATTTCAACGTTTATGCATTTTTTTCATTCACCCACGATTTTTCAAAAGTTTCGCGTATGATTCCGTAAAGTTTTTATTCCATTGATGAATAAAGATACGTTGGCAGTCTCTGTTTCGATCTTTCTTTTTTCGTTTCATTTTGCCACGAGTTTTATCGACATTTGCCGCGAGCTAATCGTGCCCGTGCATTCGATTAGCGCGCTCATCCGTTTGTAGCAGATGAGCTTCGGGAGTGATAAGCCAGCGAGTTAATCGATTGTTCGACGAACTAACGGAACGAAGCTTTGGCTCGACCGCAGACGAATTTATTTTCAAGGAACGCGCCGATAACCGCAGTGATCGTTGGATCTTGTATTTTCTCTTGTTCTACCTTGGTTCATTCCGGCGCGAATCCATTACGATGGCTACAGCGAATGGTAGATACAATTTTACAACGTTAAAATACAAGTTGTGTGCATCAATTTACGGTAGTAGCGAGCAACGTATAATTTTACCTACAATTTTTTGACGGTTAAAAAAAAACATCTGCTCATTTATTGGAAATTTTATGGGCGGGTGAACGATGAACTGTAATTTTTAAACGATAGACACTACGAAAAATGTATGCGGTGAATCCGTAAAGAATCTTTTTGGCAACAAAGTGAGCCCTGGTGCATCAAAACCTGTGAGAAATCGCCGTTTATTCTTCGCTGCCATGAAAATGCTCCTCCAAGGAGATATACATCAAGTTTTTATTATATTTTAGTACTATCGTATACCTCGACGGATTTTCACGAACCCTTCCTACTCCTCTTGTCCCTCCTAGAACTCCCTACCGCACTTCACTGAGCTACCTAACTTCCAGTGCGTCCGCGGCCGACTCAGCTACACTGCAGCGCATTTGCCGTGGACACGGGGAATCTGCGAAAAAGCCATTCCGGTACAGACGGCGCTGTTCTTCTTTGATTCCCCGGTGTATACCCGAAAGTAACTTTCCTAAGTGGATACACCAAGGCCTCAAATAATTGACCTCCCGCTCAACGGTTGATGAGCTAGCCAGCGCGCGGTTAGGCGGTCACCCATCCAAGTACTGTCCGCAAGCAAATTTGCTTGACTTGGGTGATCGCCGAGGCCGCGCACCGACCGCGCACCGACCGCGCATCCACTGTTGTCGTTCGATGGAGATACATATTTATAAATTAATGTGTTTATAATTATATAGTTTATGTATTACAGGCTGTAATACAGACAGAGCTCTGCAACTTTTTATCCTAGCACTTAGTATAATTTGTAGAAGCATTATAAAAAATTGTGTATTCATTCAATTAATGCGAGACTCAGCAGCTACATTCAACGGATTTAATAACCCAGTAAATATTATTATTTTTCAGGACTTTTTTTTAAAGATCACAGGTCGCGAATTGGGAACATTGGATTTGTCATAGTTATGCAACGAATTTCGAGCTATCGAGAATAATCAGTGTTGCGAAGCTAGAGCGTTTTGGTAGCTGGAGGTCGGAACGTCAAGCAGATCTCGTCAAAGTTTATACCAGGGATAGGAGGAATGACTTCCACACGCGTGACGGACTCGGCTGCGGCAGGGAACCCTGCAATAATCAGAGATTGTTTTGGGTCGTCGGTCGGGCTGCGATGCACGTACGCGATTTCTCTATCCTGACACGTAACAATGTCACCGTTGTAACGACGGACGGCCCTAGATTCGGTATAATCCGCGCTGCGCACGGAGAGAGTTGACTCTCCTCCAAACCTTCTCCGAGACACATGGCGAAATTTGACGAGATGAAGTTTCGTGAATGGAATGTTAGGCATAAGCTATGAACCCTATTCACTGATGTCGTGCAAACGCCATGCCGGAACTAACGTCACAGCTGTTCGTTGCTTTGGAAGAAGACCTCATAGATTGAGTAATCGCCAGATCGTGGGGAAAAAGTTCCGGCCACAAGGACATGTGACTGACTGGAAATGCTAATGACGAGGGACACCTTGAAGTTCTCATTGATACGACTAAATCAGACGTTGCAATAATGAATGACGACTCACCAACAATAATGGTTACGAATGTGAAACATTATTGCAGACGGATAAAAGAAAGCAAATTTTGTACCAAGTGAAGAACTCCTGATTGAAGAAGATAAAAATATACGAATTTTATCAATAAAGAAGAGTGAAATTACAAGTTATTTGGATATTACAGTTGGGAGATTTATTCGTTATTGGATGTAGATCTGCCTTGCATAAGCCACAAGCGTATATGAAAATCTCTAAAGCCGCGCAGTGAATATTTCCAGCGATTGAACTAAATTGGTTAAACAAAATATCTGTGATATTTACACAGTTGAAGCTTTCCGCGAAAGCACTTGAAGATTCGAATGATAATTTATCTGGAAGCCGAAGCTTGTAGGTCGCGTTTACCACTGCGTCGGGGAATAACTCTGAAGCGAATAGCTCTGATATCTAACTCGGTGGTGTGTTACAACCACAGACAGACCTCGCCGGGCATCGCGAGTTCGCCACACGTGCAGCCGCAGATCCTATGCAGCCCGGGCATAGGGTCATAGAGGGCGCGTGATCGAGAAACGAGGGATGAAACGTGCGAACGCCCAAGCTCGTTCATCCAACGCGGAGTGAGATCTACTCGAGCGTGTCGCAATCGAGGCCTATGCGATTTAACGTCCGGGATAGCGGTTGAACTTCCCGTGGTATTCCCGATTGCATTATCTACCGTCGATGGAGGGCATAGACGAAACTTTTACTCCCCACCTGAGAGGGAGCTGGTTGGGCGCACGGTTTGATGGATTAGTCGTGAAATTGAGCCTTAAACCGGTCGCCTCCCCCCGAGTATTATCGGTTCGCTCAAATTGCCAATGACGCGAAAGCCCAACTCGGGCCACGGATTCTAAACATCTCTTACCCACGTGCTTTGCCGTATTACAAAAAGCACTTCCACGACGAAACGAAAATAAAAAGAAACTACACAAAGCCGATTCTGAAACTAATTAATCAATCATTATTGTTGTGTCGCCGATCGATCTCAATTGTGCTGGGATAAAATTTGCTCCACGAAACACTTCTATGGAGTGGACTGAAGTGGAAAGATTTTTCAATATAAGGGAGAAATTGATATTTCGTCTCAGATTGAAGAAATTTTGAGCTAGAAAAAAAAATTATATGTTTATAAAGAACGAAAAAAATAGGACTCAACCTTGGAATGACGAGCGACGCCACGATTTTATAGAGACTTTGATTAGCCCATCTTGCAAAAATTGTTTTATTTTTCTATCTCTTCCTAGCTGCGTTAAAAAAAAATCACATTTATAATTAAATCAAGCCATAAAACAATGATGCAAATGAGATTTAGAAATTGCAAACTCATTTCTTTTTCAACACTGTTCACTCGGCTTTCTCTTTGAGGAAGCAAAAACTTAAATCTCTAATGGAGGAGTTTTGTAAACTAGGAGATGTGAAAATGTATTGTTTATTATTTTCACATTACTTTACTTTGTTATAATTTTTTTCAGCATTTCGTGCAATGAATGAATGGAATATAGCAGTTGCATTCCTGAGTCGATCAAGCTTCAAGATAATTTAGCAAAATAATAATAATAATAATTTTGCACATTGCTAATGAGCCCGAGCGTAAGCGTCGCATGGCCGCTCGCAATATCTCACATTCGTTTGCGACTAAATATCGCGTAACAACACACACGCCCGGATCTATGAAGAGCTTTGCCGCCTTGCTGCTCGTTAGTCAGGATTTTCTGCCACCGAGGGAACTTTTTCGCCCAATTCCATCCGCCAATCACATTCAACCCGGACTGTGACGAGGCTCGTCTGCCTTTGCCGATAATGCCGGATTTAAGATTCGGCATCGCCCGCGAAAATGGGAATGCGGCCGTTCTTTTTTTTCCGCGACAATCAGCAAGCAAACAGAGCGTACAGCGCTTCATAAAGTTCGACTCTTCGTCGCCTCGCCTCGTTTCAGGATGTCTTACGACGCAAATCGTCCGATGAATTATTGCGGAATTGCTGGTGCGATGCTGAACGCTCTCGTGTCATCAGTCTTTTTTTTTACAGAGGCCTCTCACTGTGTCTCGTACAAGACTTAATGCGAGTCAAAGTATCGTGGAGCTCATAGCGGTTACAGATGTCGAGAGAGAAAGAGATGTGGAGGCTGTGTCAGAGCAGCAGCCACAGGAACTAAAGTAGTATTAAGAGTAGAAAGGAAGAGGGGGAGGAGGAAGGGTGGTAAGCGTTTGCCACCGCGCTTCACTCCGAGCGAGCGAACAAATGCGCGGCGAGGATGGGCTTGCCGCTGCTCCCGGAGAATATTAAAGTTTGCTCATTAACCCGCTGATGCATTGCTCGTTGCTGCCCACACTACGATGCCCGCTCCCCCTCAGCCTTCCCACCTATCCACCAGCGGCACCGGTAACGTTCTTGATCTCTTTTTTCTCTCTGTCTTTCCTCCTCGTTTCTTTTTTTTTCTCCCCTTTAACCCATTCATAAACGTTGTTAAAAATATTTTCTCTCCTAGCTTTTCACTGAAATACCACGACCGCAAACACGAGAAAAAAAAAAGAAAAAAGAAACACACCGTCGAGAGTCATGTACGAATGATAATTAAAGAGAGTCTCGTTTAATCAAACCTCAGCGTTGCTCGACGTTTTATGAAATTCTCGAAGAACCATTGTTGTTTTTCGACATTTTATTTTTTTATTTTATTTTTCATTGTCGGTTCTAGCGGCGTTAAAAACATCATTTTTAATCAACGCGTTGTTTTTTTATTGTCCCGGATCGTTGGGCGGTCATGCATATGATTCTTGTTAATTTATATGGAAATCTTGACTCTCCATCAGCATACATATTTTTTTCAGGCCTTGCGACAGTACATTAGGGATTTTAAATTCCTAGATTAGACTTTCGGAGCGTACCGTTAAAAAAAAAAAGTCATCGGGAATCCGTCTCGAGGCGTCTGGGACATTCCTTATTTTGTTTCTAACGTTGTTCACAAAGCTCTTCGATGATAAAGTTCTTCGACCAACTGTGGCTTCCTCATAGAGAAAGCTTTGTAAACGGCGTTAACAAAATAAGGAAGCGATGTGCATTTGCGATTTCTCGTATCTGTAAAATTGTCTACTGAAAATATCAGATCTCATTACGACAAAAAAAAATTTTTATACCAACCACGCGTGCCGCATAATTTTTACTCCAATTCATTGAAAAATGCGCAAGAGATAGTGAGCAAAAACGTTTTAGCATAAATTTCCTAAACTAAAATATTCATAACTTTCGAACCACTTTATCGATATGGGCCAAATTTGAAACCGAACGCCGTTAGAGTTCAGTGAACTTGTTTGCAAAGTTTGAGCTTGATTGCTCAAAATTTGCGGAATCTCCAGCGGGTTCAAACAGTTTTTCGATAAATTTCAACAATTGAAAAGTGTTGATACATTTTTGTTAATTCCTTGTCGATTCTGCTTATGAACCCCCAATGTATTGATGGATTATTCAAACTCATTATTCTGTTTAGCAGTAGCACCAATAAGAATTGAACTGCGGAAGATAATTGGAGTAACCAAAGTCTTGATTAATTAGCTGTCTTGCGAAAAGTTAAAGAGGATCGGTTGGAGTTTATTCGTCAATTGACGAGTTGCCCACTTTGCTAGGATGGGGGGTTACGGTAACTATGTATTGTTGAATACAAATCGATGCCGAGTACGGCGTGCCGTTGATCGCGATATAATCAAATGGCATGTGCCAGCGGTAACTCGTCTAACAGGCAAATTTCGATTCGAAACTCTCGATCGTTTCCTCCTCCCACTGCGATTCCCAACAAGCTGAGTTGTCGACGGTCTGTTCCCCATCGAAATGTCGCTTTCTCCGTTCTCTCCTCCGGTCCGTTCCGCAGCATCCTCCGAAGCACCTGGTTGCTACCGAAACTTTGGGTTTCTCTCCCCCGCGGCCCTCGACCCTATCGTAGACGCTGGAGTTCGCAACGGAGAATCCGGAATATCGCAATTTCGAATTTCCGTTGTTACGTACAACGGTGTCAACTCGACCATTCCGCATGGCTGCACCTCGCGACTTTCTCTCGTTCCCTCAGCTCATGATATTCCCCTACACACAAATATACGACTCCCTCTACTCCTCCTCACTTTCGCAGTTAGAAAACCGGAGAAATCGCGTGTTTACATCGATGCGTCGAGCGAAAGCACAGAATTCGTATGGCGAGCCAAACGATTTTCTATGCCCCAGCTGATGCTTCTTCGATCGATTTTATGATTCTGTGGAACCACGTACCGCGTTTGTAAATTAAATACATATCATATGTGTACTATCTCTCGTAAAATCTATCGGCCGTCAACCATGTTGACTTTTGGACGAATTTCGTTAAATTTCATATCCCCAAATGTACGTGTAATGCTCAGCACTCGTTGATAATTTAATTCTCTACGAACGTCGATGTGTTGTTCGACGTTAATTTCCGTTGATAAATTTCGATATCAACTTTCGAAAGTTTCTTCGAGTATGCATTTGTGCACATGTGTATCGTTGCTATCAGGTTGCCGCGTCGGCTCGGCGAATCGACAATGCTTTCGCGTGTCTGACGACAGCCGCACCGTAACTACTGGAGCTACGCTCGGTCTCGAGTTCATTCGTGGACAAGACGAACATTAGAGAACGGCCGTACGGCGTTACCGTATCTCAAGCCACAGTGACAAAAGGAGAGAAAGCCCCTTGCGTGCATAGACCACTTTGAAAGCTACGCTGTTGCGATGGGCCCATATGCGTATAAGCTTGCCAGGAGCGCGCCCGACTCTGTCTCTAATTCCAAGGCGAGGGAGCGTGGTAGAACATACTATTATGTGCCTTGTCGTCGTCCTGGCCGTTGTCGTCGTCGTGTTGCCGTTTGCACGCACAGAATAGAGAGGGAGGGGACTTTCTCTCTCCTCGTCGTATCGGCATTTCCGCAAAGGCTTTGGAATATGCAATTCTGCTTGGGGGGCTTCCTTGACGTATACGGAGAAAGCTCCGTTTCACTGTACTCACTTGTGTGCACGACAATGCTATTAAACGTTCGACAGCTTCGGGTCACAGGAAGTTCGCATCGACTGACGCAAAAAAAATTCGAGATGACTGTAAAATTGTCTCGTCGCATTGTATGAAATGCTTCACCTCGTGGATGACACAATTGGCATGACGTCGGTGACTTCGAACTCGGGAAAAGCAATGTACAATTTTACAATGACGAGACTTCTTTGAAGTCAACGGGTCATTCCGGTTATCCTGGTTAATGAAATCTTGTTCGCGTCAGCTCATTCGCTTGTTTCCCCGAACAATACAAATGTAACGTTAATTAGCGGAAATTTTCATGGTACTATAAACTGTTTTGCTTCAATCTCGATCGTTCCGAAATCTTGTGAAATTCTTGAGCGAAACTCCTTATTGTTGCAAGAGCAAAGGCAGCCTTATCCTTTGTGTAAAGTTTGAGATTTCTCGAGACAAACGTGTAGTCAATAAAATGTTGAGCTTCGCAAAATCTTCATTGCGAAGGAGCGCACGTCTGTTCGCTTGTTACAAAGACGGTTAAGCATTATTGGAGGCCGACGAGAAAATCGTAATCATGCTCATATTACTCGAGACGATACGTATATGGAGAGATCTTTCATCCCGGTGAAGAGTCAACCATCTATTGCCTTAACGCTCGAGAACCCAAGAATTTCAAGTTCTCGAGAATATGGTATACGACAACGTCGTTCTATCGGGCCAGGGTGCGAACCAACGAAGCGTTTCGCGAGTCTCTCTTCGCTCCAAAGACCTTTCTCTCCTGCTCTGCTCTCCGGGCTTGTGGGGGCGCTCGGTAACGCGGACGAGTCTCGACGCCACTTCCGGTTATCGCGAACGGATTGCAGAAATTCCATTTCGAGCTCTTCTGACTCCATTCTCGATTATACCGAGGCACCGAGGGCGCGGGCTCTCTCTCTCGTATTCGGAACCGCGCACGCGAGGTGAAGTGAACCGCTTCCACCACGGTCTCGAACCCCCAGTCCCAACGTGAGAGCAGATAGTTGGCTCTGGTTTCTTCGTTTTGCTCGAGACATTTGCGATTTCTTCCTGCTACACTATATATACACGCTTCGCTCGAGATATTTATATTCCATCGGAGCAATAACGTACAAGGATAGTTGAGTACCGTGCCTGAAACGAATAACCTCACTCGACATTGTACATATTCTTTTTCTTCATCGTTTTCATTCCAGCGCGGAATTGCATATTTATTCATTAACGTTATTGTAAGGGGCGGTTGTGAAGAATTCAAAAGATGTCATTTGCTTTATTTCCAGGTAAAGAATCGCTTGTTTGCTAGAAAAATGTTTGCGGTTGAAGTTTCTATTTCGTTAATTTTCCAGGTGAAATTATTGTGTAAGGGTTGTTAGCGAATCATATATGATTATGTTGCACTTGTGTATTCTGTATAATCTACGTCCACTCAATTTGAATGTACCGTAAATATGAATTTATGCTTGCCGTAATTGTACCAATATAGATTCCATGTACATTTATTGGTTAAAATAGAGCTTATATACATACAAACGAGATATAATGCTCACATGAATAATATGAATACTTAATGGCTCGAAAAAAAAAAATTTCGTTCGATAAAATCGACGTAATTCTTAATACACAATTCGTATATAATATTTTTATCCGGTTTATATATAGAGACTGTATAATCCCTACATATTAATTATATATCCCCGATTGCATATAGTCCACACATAAATCTTTCCTCTGGTTGGACTATTTCCACATTTCTATATTACTAAAATTCAATAAATGTTAACCGAATGATATTTCCGTTCGGATTCCGCGATAACTTTGCTCGTGTGGGTAGCAATTGAAGAAAATAGTAATCGAGTGGCGCTGCCCCGAGCGACGAGAGTTAAAGTTCTTCCGAGCTGCGGTTCACGGGAATTGTCGAGCACGAAGAAAATTGCCGTTAACACGCTTACCCGTATATCGTCGACGTATTTCGCCCTCTTACCGTTTACGCTCGGTATAGCCCACCCGTGGAATTGTCGAAGATCAGCGTAACACACTACCTCGTGGTCCGTAACTACTTTCGAGTATTTCGCAAATCGAGATTGTACGAGAAAACAGAAGTCACGCGATAGTCTCCGTCGCGAGTCCGGGAAGCTAGAGCTTTACTTGCGTATCGAAAACAATTTTTCCTCGATACGACGATGAACGAAATAGAAATTAATTTTTTGTTTGGAATCCCTCGAAAGGGATGAGTGGGATAAATTAGTTTGACAATAATCCGAGAACCGGTGTTACAACAAACAACAAGAACGACAGATCTGGCAATTCTCCGTGCAGATGCATTGCTGCAATGGGGTGGCGTGCGAGAGATGCGGAGGCCAAGGCCCTTCCGGGCGAAGTAGTAGCTGCAATTTGTAACCAGACAGGATTAAGTGCTCGTGAGTTGCAGCCACTTAGGAGCTCGGGTGTATACGCAAGCGTCAGTGAGCATATATACATACATATATAGGCATACATGTTATAGCGAGAGAGTGGATGGAGAGACACAGGAGCCCCACCACGAGCGAGTACTTGCACGATAATTCAGAAGTTACTTAACCATAATTGAACTAATGGCTGATGCACTCTGTATCGCGTATATATAGATAATATATATATATCGTATTACATAAATACGGAAATCTCGAGTACTTGGTTATGCGGTACCGTGTATATTTTCGGGAACATCGCGGTTTCGATATTTTCGTTCCGTCATTATTGAGGCATATGTTCTCTCACCCAAGCCTATAGATTTAACGTTTTGTCGGGTCGGTTCGACGATCGGGAACCACCTGACGACGTGGCGTAACGCCGCGAAACACTAACGATTTTCATGAGCTAATTAGGTCTGGCTCGCTAACGAGTTGGGCCAAGGGTGGAAGGAGTCGTCGCAGCAACCGGCTAGCGGGATGGTCGCCACCGGCTGTACGACCGTGAATTTTAACCGGTTTCACCGTGTAGCGGGTGCTCGATAGCACCGTGTCACGGTGTGCAGTCGGAAACGTCGAATCAAAAGCCCTCCCACCCCCTTTTCTCTTCCGCCGGTCTGCATATTGTTCTATAACCGTGTCCGTGCCTCTCTCGGATCCTCGCGGCTCTATGAGGTAATTGGCGGTATTTAGGTCTCCCAATCCTGTGTTGCGAGTCCTCGACCGAACCTTCGCGAAGGCGGAGGGGCGGGGCAAAGGGACTCCAACGGAGAGCTCGAAGCTCCCTCTCGTATCGCGCGGCTCGCGTACGTGATCGAAATAAACGTGAAAATGGGGCTAAACGCCACGATAAAACTGTTTCGTTATCGCTCGATGTGCTCGGGATACGGAGGAGGCAAAAATTTCACGTGGAACGCGAAAGTTTCTTGAGAAGTTTAGTGACGATTAATCGAAGTCGATACAACAGTTTTTTCTTTCGCAAAACGATTTCTGCAAACAAGACGTATTCATCTGTGCGATATTCGGCAACGCGGGATCTGTCAGCTTGACCATGTTGGGGATTGTAATATTTTTTTTCGAGAACTGCCAATCAAACTTTATCGGCTATGTTTAATAGCGATTTTTTTGTAAGCTTTTCAGTAATAAGAAAATCTTTTGCATGCTACCTCGTGGTAAAGTATGCAAACGCAATTGTTTTCTGCAGCATTTTCGTTTGCAATTTTGCCTTAAAAACTCGCCAGGAAAAGAGTATTAAGTTGTGTTCCCGTTTTTCATACCCGGGCTCGAGATGGCTAGGAATAAAATTTTCATTTTCTGGATACTTTGCGAGCGAAGATTCAATTATTACATGAAACCCACATATCGAACGTTCTTTTGGGGATTCTCTTCACCATTTTTAGATATCACTTCGTCCCAAATATTGGACAATTGCGAGGAAGGAAATGGCTCTCTCTATTGAACGGGGATTCTATGCCACAGGTAAACAGAAAAGAACCGAAAAACAATTGAGCTTCCTTCATTTGAAACGTCCGTTCCGATAAAGCGCCCTTGAGTACGGTATGACGACGTCATTGGAGACTGCATTTGCCGTGGGCTTCAACAACGACCAAATCCTTTGAGATTCTTGATACTCCGTGGCAACAGGTAAGTCGGTGTGCGGTTGGGGAACGGAGTTTCCGTCCCACCCTGCTGCTACGGTATATACACACAATGTATGCATAATGGATAAATGGCAAAGGTTTGCCGAGCGAGGAAGGTAGATAGAATCCCAAGACGCGGACGGGGCTGGAACCTCTCGTCGTTGGCTTCGACCGGTTGTCGTCGTCGTCGTCGTCGGCGTCGTCATGCTGTAGAGAGAATGCGGCGGGAAGAACGATGGGATGCGGGAACCTCCGGAATTGCGAGTGGTTTGGAAGATGAAACGGCGAGAGAAGGGGTTGATGGATATCGATCCTGGTAATTTTACAGCGAATAGATGTCTGGGCTATTCGAGTTCATCGAGCTTCAGGGACGCAATCTCTACGAGTCGAGTCGATCAAGCTTCGTTATTTAATCATCGTAGTTTCTGTGTTAAAGAAAATCTACTTTCCTCCGTCGATTATTAAGTCAGACTTTAATAGAAGAATATAAAAAACTACTGTAATTCGACATTACATATCGTAATGAAGAACGTTTTCTCAACACAATTAATTTCATTAGAATGAAACAGCCCACAGTTGAACCGACTGATCAATGATCCGATATTGTACGCATTTACAATCGTTCATATTTAGCTATTTGACAAGTATACTCAATCCCATTGCGTCTCAAGGGATCAAGAATCCACTAACCGTCTCGTCGATTCCTTGATACAAATCCAACATACACTTCCAGCTATCTGTTCCAATTACTTTCTCCCAGATCAGAAAGATTCATACCGAAACAAAGAACGTTCGAAGAATCTTTCCCGCTTGTTTCGACACAATTTCACGATTTTCAAAGATGATCCGATCTCACCAAAAGGAAATCATAAGGTGAAGAAACTGAGAAGTAACTGAGAGAACCAATAGTTCGTAGGTACAATACATTTTTTCTTCCTAATTACTTGACCCATTTAATAACTTGTTTCAGTCCATTTATTCCGGTCTCATAGCCGATGGTGCTGTAGAAACTGACAAGGAATGCATGTGACGCGCGTGTCATAGCATCGAAATAGTCCGATATGTATTACCTACGTTGGTGACCCGGCACAGTCGTAGATACAGTGCAAACTCGCCGGAGGGAGGGTCTCGATTGGCCAACAGACAAATAGGATACGGCCCTTGTAAACGATAATTTAGCATAATCGTTGAGAACTCGAAGGCGCAAGGGAGGGGGGAGGAGCAGGGGGAGTGTGGGCGGAGATTAGGGGGTGGTAGGGTGTTGAACGTCGTGGAGTGAGAAGTAGGGTTGAAGAGGGTTGTGGACGGTGTCACACGCGTGGATGGTATTCCTACTGCCAGCTACCTCTTCTCTAGCTGACGCTGCAACTGTTACTGCCTGGGTTGGTCGGTCTAAACAGAAACAGCACTCCAATAACCGCGAAACGGGCAATCGCAAACACAAGAGCCACGCCCGTCGTACTTTACCGTCGTAATCCCAAAGCAAACAGCGCATAATGCAGACATACGCGGCAACTAGCTATCGCGCGGCCCACGGTTTCTCTCGTGTACCGGGGAGGTTCCGGTCTATACGGGATGCGGCGACCCCGGCATACCGAGTTTGCGCGAGGTTTGCAAGCAAGCTAGCGCGCTCCTCGTTCTCTCTAATACTTCCGAGTTCTCCCCTCGCGCTCCTCCGACCGCTCTCTCTCTCTCTCCCTCTTCGGCATTCTCCTTCTTCAGACTCTCGAGTTGTTTCGCTCGACTACCTCAGCGAGGCAAGTATACTCGGAATGATAGTAAAAGCTTCTTATTCACGAACATTTTCGACACAATTTCCCAGAATTTGTTTATCTACCACCGAGGCTGCTCGCGATAGCTGTGTTCAAACAATCTCGCTCCAACAAGTCAAATGAGCGTGATAATGGGACGGCATACAGTAGCGCGAAAGTTTTATGAAAACAAAACATACGGAAATAATAAGAACTTCGAATAGTGATTCATAGGCCAATCAGCAGCACTACGAGGATTTCTGGAGTCGTTAATCTTTCGTTTAACGTTGTTGCGAGCCCGCAAATAATTAGCGTTGGATCGCGTTGGAAAGCGCGTTGGCCGAGCGTCCGGGGATCCGGCGACGTACCGTAACGTGTTACCGAAAGCTCGTCCAAAACCGTTTGTATTTATTATCGGGATTGTAGTCGCGCGCGCTACAGAGAGCCAAGAGAGAATGTTCGCGGGAGCTTGCAGTTCGTCATAATTTGGGATAAATCGAGTCTGGGATGCGCGAGGCTTGACGGGGTGGGATTCATCCGGTACGGTGTGGAAACGAAACCAAGCCAGAGGGATGGATACGGAGGAAGAGTATACGTACGCTTCTCGCACTCTCCGTAACTCAGGTTGACTGACGCTAAATCCATGGGATTATTCTCGTCGGCGTTTCGTGCAGTTTCCCAGGAACGACGCCAAACTCGATCGCCATACCGGATGCTATACTGGCATGAGGGCTCACTTGCCCGACGCTACCGTCAACCAAAGCCGGTCCCTGGATTGCAGTTTCAGGATAAACAGCAGACATTCGATCTGGGTGGTAGCATCTCACCTTTGTTGATTTAGACCTTTGCCCGTTGAGCTCCCGGCAACTCTATCGTATGGAATACGATCGTCGGAATACAGTAGTAGGTCATTTTTTATTTTTAACGATGATAAGCAAGACCCTTTTCGACTCAATCGCAATTTCAGGTCATACTGGAGTAAGAAGCATTTTTTCATCGATCAATAAGTCTTCTGGAAGACATCATTTAACTCCGCTCTTCTCCAGATATTTCTAGAATTTCTACAAATTTATTTTTCATGATAATACAAATGTATGAAAATCTCGAACGATAATTGCTCAGAGTCCAATTTCGTACGAGAAACTGACGGAAGACTCCACTACCGAATTAAACGTGTAGAAGTTTCGAAACTTTTTGATTCCTACGAACTGCCGAGAAGTCCCGAAATTGGACGCACAAACTTTTATTCCGAAAATCGTAAGGTGCGTTAGCAGTCCGCTCGTTATTTCGCGAAGTTTTATTTGCTCTCCTCACCGAAACCTCTTGGCCCTCTATTTCGTCTACAAGGTGTATAAATATAAAATACGGCTAACGGAGAAAAGGTAGAATGAAGTTACAGCTCTGCTGCGGCACACGTTACTGAATCTTTTGCTACCGCAAGCCTCACTCGCGCGCCCTCTCGTCTCTGTTTTCAGCCGTATTCTTCTTTATCACGGCCACTTCGGCTTCGTGGTTCTTTCTCACTCGTTCTCATCTCCTGCGCGCGTTTTACTTCACTCGCAGTCCCAGGACGATGGTGCAAGAGCCCCGGAGAACATTTTCAACGAGCACACTGTTGGTAATAAAAATACGAGGCGTTTTCTTAAATCCTTTCGCGCCCTCCTTCTCTACAGAGAAACAAAGCAGACTCTGGCTACTTCGAGGTCTGTGAAGAGTTTCCGAGGAAATAAGCGAAACCCCGAGACGTCGACCGCCGTAGACGGTGATGGTGGGCGGCAGCGAGAAGAATGGAAAACGAGGGAAGAAAAAAAAACGAAACGAAAGAACGAAAGAACTGAACGGAATAAGAGAAGCGACCGGAGTAGAAGAGAATGAAAATAAAGAAGAGTCATTCGTTCGAGACGAATGGACGTAGGCAAGATCCGGCTTACTGGAAGATACTATTGGGAAGGTATTAGCTTTTATTTCGAAAGTAAATCTTCCACCCGCTTCGACCGCACATCTCGCGTTCGCACGCACGTTATCTCTGTATTTTCTACCACCGCTGAAAGTTGAAGAATTATGTATATGTACGGAATACCGAATAATTCACTACGGCAGCTAACATTTCTTCGGACAGACCAAGCGGCCAAAGTAGTTGGGGTCGATGTTGGGTCAGACGCGAAGCGGTTGCTCGATTCAGAGGTAAGCATCGAAACCTCTCATTAGAATTTTTCCTGCTGTATTCAGTGCAAAATAAAAGCTCCGAAACGAGTAAAATATCAATTGTCTCGTAAACCTTCAATGTTTTTATTATCAATGACTTTCAATTTTCTTAAATTGAGTATGAAGTAAATCTCCCGCTCAACGTCCAATCAATTTGGAGTTTACAAACGCGCGGAAAATACACACAGTCTTGTATCGCGAAACAATGTTACTTGCGCGAAGATTTTCCACGATGGAATTTTCAATCGAAATTGGATAAAATCTCGTGCAGCCTGATCGCCGGTAAAACGGTAAGCGTAATATGGAAAATCCGATGAACCCTATATCGGGGCTATCGCATGGCTTGTAAGCCTCTTCCCCGTTCGCCGCTCGCTTTTCCCGCGATAGCTTCATTCCGCCCAGGTCTTATCCGATAAAATGCTAATTCTATTTAGACACTGGCAACGCTCTTACGATCCGAGCCACACCGCACACGCCGCACACACCGAAATTCACCGGAACACACGGAAGCAAGCAACATTGGCATCGGGTTTACTCGCTTAAACCGAGCCTCATGTTCGTTGTTCGTTCAGGAGTGTTGCCGAGCGGTGCAGAGATTTAATTCGCTCATTGTATGGTTTTCCACTTTGCAACGAGAAGAACTCTCGCGTTACGGAGATAGGGGTGCATGCGAACTGTGTGCGGTCCGTGTTTCTGGCGCAGGTCAAGTGCTCGAATTGTCGAGCCGAGAGAGATGTACCACAGAGAATTGAGAGGAAGGGAGGAGAGGATGGAAGGAAATGCTCGCTGGCTCGTGACCCGACCGAGTGTTAATCCCGCGAGTATTTGCATTATAGCACCGGGAGTATCTCTCGTTGTGTCGGCAAATGTGCAGTTGTTAAATGTTGAACGACGTCGATGCAAATGACTAATAAAAAAATTACGGCGAAAACCGGGCGACGGACGGACGATGGTTTTCGCCTCAACGTGTTTAATTATTTAATATACATTGTCAAGATTTATAATCGAGCTTTTAACGCGAGAGAGTATTATAATATGTATACACATGCTGTATTATAATGTTCGTTGCGGCGAGAAAAGCTTTAGAAGCTTCTGATTATCCGTTCTGGCTCTGTAAGCTTCATCGATCGATTGTTATTAACATGTTTCGCCTCTAAAGGCTCTATATGGTCGTGTTGCACGTTTCGCTACCCTCTCCCTTCCTATCGCGACTACCAATACGGTCTGGCGAGCCAAGGGGATTAATTTTATAACAAATTGACAGCCTACAGCCACCGTCGAGGTCCGGAACTATCAGCTTGTGAACTTGCTTTTCAGCTCGAACTCTGACTGATTCAACTAACCGGAGCGCAGATCGCTTCCGGGCATCACACAACATTTGTTCTAACAAGTTGGAGATTGGAAAAGTTCAAGTTCGTTGAAAGCTCTCGGTACATGCGCTGATTAAGAAGAAACCCGAGTTAGCGTGTGGCTGACAGTAACGAGACGAGAGGAAACTAATATAGATATAGAAACGCGGCAACGAGGAATTTAATTAGGAAAATTGAAAGAAATTTTTTTAATAAAAAATGTCATAGAAACCGAAAGCTTTTCTGTGATTTACATTTTTGTTAATGAATACGAGCTATATTTGTTTTTCTTCTTGGAACGACAAATCATGGGATTGGTTTTTGCGTTTCGTCGCAAAATGTTTTTGCGAAATTGATAGATTTTCGTGGCACGAAATATAAATTTCTCGTTTGCCAAAGTGTCGCTATTGATTTCTGTCCTTTGTTGTCATCAAATACTTGTGGATGAGTGCATCCGATGCACTAACGCCGAAAAAATTACTTTCCCACCGCGATTCCCTTTTCGCGCTCTTTCGTTCACCGTAAAAACGAAAACCCGGACGGCTGCGAGCAATTTTTCAAACGATGAAAAAAATAAAAAACATACGCATCGAGAAATCACGTTCCGACTTGTGCACACGCGAAAAAAAAAGGGGGGACTTTAGTTGATCGAGAAATAAAATGAATGTTCGCTTTTAGAGCGATATTGAAGTGCAAACTATCAACTGGGACATGCGGTGCAAGCCGGCGGTGTATGGCTTCACTGCTCGGCAGCTTTGAGGACCGAAACGCAGTTGTTGGCATGTCGGTGATACATCGAATCTCCTCCATACATACGATTTACTGCGGCGCACAGACCGTCGATTCTCCGAACCCACCAAACCCGCCCTTGCTTCGTAACAACTAAAAATATTTGTTTTTTCGACGAGTAATCATCAAATTCCCAAAAACGTACGGCAGCGAAGTGAACGAAGGAGTTCCAGAGTGGCGGAGATTTTTATGGTGAAATTTCGTTCGCGCAGCTTTGACAGACAATTTTGGGGAAGCGCGCAACTTCAATTTGGTTGTTCAACTTGGCGAACCGTTTTGATCAGATCGGGGATTGTCGATGAACGTGTAAAGGTCCGGGGAGCCACCCAATTCGGCATTCGTGACCAGTAACTCAGCAGGCTATCGCGTATCCCTTCGAAATTTTTTTTTTTCGTTTTCTGTTATTTTTATTTTTTTCATTTACCGAAATATAAATTGGACGTACGTGGAACTGGTCGTTTTGCCGAGAATCCCTTCCCTGTCCCACAATTCGGTCGATATCTGTATTGCTTTTTACGACCGGTGAGTCCGGTATATTCGTTTTTTTTTTTCGTATCTATTTCAATGTACCTCGAAACGGAACATCGAGCAACGATGAGCGACACTGGCACATTGTGTGCACGGCGTGAAAAGAAATGGGACAATAAGAGCGCACAATTTTTTATCGTCAATAACGATGGTCGGTGAAAAAAATGAGTTTTTAATGCTCAATGTCTCGAATATGATTTTTTAAAAATAGGAAGCCACGGGGTTGAAAAACCACATATAGTGTAAGATTATCATCATAATTATATGTGTAAAATCTAGTATAAAAGGCTAGACATTTAGTTTTTCCATATTTCAAATTTTTGCGTAAACTTCGCTTGGACTCTCGGAACAAAGCCAGATTTCTCGGAGTCAGAATTCTTATTCATTCGAAACTCTCAAGGATTGTCCAAGATAAGTACCACTCGTGACGCGATAATGGTGCGCGTTTTGCATTGAAAATTTTAATGGGTAGAAGGGGTCAAAACAATTCCTTTTCTCGAGAGTCATCGCGATGCTTTTTTTTTTTTTTTTTTCGCTCTCTCGAAACTCTCAGAGAACGCGGAACTCGCGAGAGAAGTTCCTTTCGCGCGCGAGGAACGAGGCGAGAGGGAATCTATACGGCAGAAAATCTTTACGATGGCAATAACCGCTCCGTCGCTAATGTTCGTCTTATCGGCGAAATGGAAACCTCGATACCTTCGACAATGGGACAGAAGTCAACTCTTTCTATCCGTTGGGAGAAGAAAGAATGCGAGAGTTCGCGATTAAGGAAACTGATTTTCCGCAAACGAGGAGTGTACAGAGTATACATTACGTCGGCTACACTCGAGAGCAATTTTCAAACGGAAAGGAGAATGTTGGCGAATGAATGAGTAAACGAAGAACGGAAGTAAGGAAAAACTGTCGTGACCGGGAGGGGCATCCGAAAACGGGGCGAAAAGACGCACGTAGTCACCATAACGAAGCGCTTCCTTATCGCGTTTGTGTCTCTTGTGTTTCTTTCTTTTTTTTCTTTCCTTTCAACGTTTCTGAACTCTCTATCTTTATCCGTTTTTCTCTATCCGCAATCTCGGCACAGTTGTCGTTATCTGTCGCCCGAAAGGAAATTCTTGTTTAGCCGCGGTGCGATATTCCCGAACCGTGAACGCGCGAAAAACGCGAAGTAGAGCCGGAGCGCTCTCGGATTAAAATCATCTGAGCGCGTATCGGGCGACAAGGAAAATTGTTATATAAGAATAATAATCATTCGGCTTCGGGCGTTCGGATTGAAATGGCGCGAAATCTCGATATTTCGAGAAATACATAAAAGTTACTCGGCCAAGTGGAAGAGGTCGGAAAAAATTGTCAAAGGAAAACGGGTGTTTCCTTTGGCCTACATTTCATCGTTTATCCGCATGGATAGTCTTAGAAAAACTTCGTCGTTAAACGTGATGCAAAAAGATGATCTGAGTGAAAAAAAGTGTCTTACTCTCGATAAGTAAATTATGTTCTTGCGACATTTCTGAGATGCGAAGAAGTTATAAACAAGTTACTCAATTCAATTGGATCCAAACTTTAAATTTGGTCGCATCGAAAAAACAAAAAAAAAAAAAAATTCACCCCTGATAATTCGTCAATATCATTTTTTACTCTAATACTTGACAGCGGACCACAAGGATAGTTTCGTGGTCGCGTATAAAGCTTCGTGTATATTCTTTCGTCTACCGTGCGAGGGATACGTGACGACGCGGAGTCTTCGAGACTGATCCCAAGAGATGACGGCCACTTCAATTTTCCTATAATCCGTAGCAGCTGTTCGCATATGCCCTCGGGACATTGGACCGCTCGGGGGGTGCCCGGCCGGTGTACCTTTCGGACCGTAACCTTGCAACCTTTCTCAAACTCCCTCCGTTCGAGCTATCTCTTCTCTTCCTCTTATCCCACACCGCACGGTACGCCCCATCGAACGAAAGATTCCTTGTGTACCGAATATACCGATAGTATCGTTCTGTACAATGTATAAAATACATGTAACGTAGGAAACGCAAACCCAGCGAGGGCGGTACAGAAACGAAGCGAATTTTACGTTGCCGCGCCAGGCGCATGTACTGAAATATCGTCGGTTCGTTCGACGCCACATCCCTCCCTCCAGTTTTCCCTTTGCTTTTGCATATTCATGCTTCAGCCCGATCCTGCTCGGAGCTTTTCCCATATGTTGCCAATAAGTTTGTCGGTACTGGTGCCCGTTCGGCTGGCAGTGTGCGTGTGGGCACATCTCCGAATGCTTTATCGTGAACTCGTTTTGTGTGTATATTCGTATGTGTTTCATTCTCATTCCATCACCATTCGCAACGTGTACGTCTGTTGATACGCGTCACGTGCTTCCGGTACCGACTTCATAGCGCAAATGCATATAGAGCGTATGTGCATACATATATATATATATATGTATGCGCACATAACTGATATATACAAATTTGCACACGTAGTGCGGAATTCGAAACTGCGGTGGCTTTGTGCGTTATATTGTGCGTGGTACCGCGTCGGGGTTCTCGAGTTTCAAACCTCCGAAAGTCATAATGACTCGGAATACACAAAAGTCCCACATGCGTCACGTGTGTACATTCTCGGTTCGCGGGATGAAAATAGAGTTTCATGCGAATTTAGAGACAAAGAAGTATATATGCGCGTAATATAATTTTGAAAAACGGAAGTGAGGAGAGAAGTCGGACTAGGAGTTTTGATAACCGCGGGACCGGAAACCTTGAGCGAAAAAAAGGCAGTGTGAATATTCTGGAAAATATCCCAGAGGCATGAAGTAAAGTACGCCGTTACAAAGTAGCATCGTCGAAAATACGGCGTCCTCTGTAATTATAAGCAATGTGTACGGTAATCATGAAAATGTTGTGCTATTAGATCAAATATTAAAAATTCATGTGCTAAACTACGGAGATAACGGGTCCAGTTAGGAATTACCTCACTAAGTTCCGAATTTTACAGTGACGTTGTATTTTCTATCAATTCGGCTTCAACTGTAGAAAATCCTGTGATAATCGTGGCAATTATTACTATTCCAGGTGGAATAGCCCAGCAACAAGTCATTTGTAAATATGAATATGTGACACATGAAAACAAGTCCTTACAAGTTTTTTATGAATTACTGTGAGACCCTGTAAGGCGTCTACTACAGCGGCCAATCATCTCTGATCGTTTAAAAATATTTTTCAAATAAGTTCTTTCATCGTTTCATCCACCTAATAGGATATTTTTGAAAAATTTGATTACCATCACATACCCTTACGGGTTGTTACAAACCCTTTCCACTCTCTAGTCTCTCCTAGCACTTCCTACCCGCACTTCACTGAGCTACCTAACTTCCAGTGCGTCTGCAGCCGAGTTATCTACACTAGACCGCGTTTGTCGTGGACCCGAGAAAATTGCGAAAAACCCGTGTCGGTACGAACAGCTCGGTTAGTACAATGTGGTTTGAAGGCCTACCAAAAAGGTAATATTTTGGCGTTCTTTGTTAGGCCTGCAATAAAGTTACTGCAATTTTGATTAAAACGATGGAAAACGTATTAAATTTCACTGTTCTCTTTTTTCCCTGTGCTTCGTGTACATCGAGAAAAATGTTATATCGTCGAGACAGATTAACGCTCAAAGGATAGTTACTTTACTGCGGCGAGCGTCGGCTGTCGCGATTACCGAAAATGCACAGAAACTGCCCGTCTGACCAACACCATATATTTCTACTGAGGGACGATGGTCGGCGATTATTCCACGGTATCTCACTCCAGTAGTGAGAAGAATGACATTTTGTTTTTGAACCTGTTTTTTTTTTCATTTCCTCGTATAATTAATTATCTAACACGTCTGGTGTCAATTCGCGGGAGGATGAAAGTTTTTTTTCTATTCTCTCGAGACCGTGCGCCCCGGTTAGCTCTTACGGTTGCTCTCGACTTCGCCCCCTTTTTTTCCACCTCTCCTCGTGTCATTGGTAGGGGAGGTTTCGCGGGGAAAGCCGGGAGAAAGCGAACGGGCGGACGAGCTTGACGGAGAAAAAGAGACCTTCGAGAATTCGAGTTCTCCGCTTGATTTATCCGGCTCGGTTGTTTTCTCCCCTGTGACGAGACCGACGAGGCTTTTACACCGTTGCCGGGACTTCCTGACTGCACATAACGTTGGCTAACAGTCAGAAAAAGCCCTTTCATGAAATGTGGAAGAGCTCAACTTGCTCATCGAACTCGCAACTGCGAGACTCGAAGGCTGCCGCTGTTCGTCAGTTCTCCGTGAACAACTCGCGTAAAAACGTTATCCGATTTCAGAGAGAAACGTATCGAGTGGATGGAAGAAGAGAATAATTGCACCGTTCGTTGGTCGTAACGAGCAACGCTATCTCGCGTCTGTGTGTAATACCATTGTTGAGCGTTACAAATCGATTCTTCTTTCGCTTTTTTCACCGATATTTTACATATCCATGAATGCAAGGAAAAAAAACTCCTACAAGCTACGCTTGTGCATATTCAATGCATTTCTTCGCTAGCGGAATATCGATAATTTTGATGGCTGTCTCGAGTGCTGCATCAAAATATGCAAATTTACCGTAAAATGCCAATAGTAAAAAAATTTAGTTTCGGATGCCAGGCGACTTTTTCGCACGAACGATAAAATGAGATACGTCTTTAAGCACTCAACAATTATCTTCCCCTCCCGACGTCCACTTTTTCCAGCCCCTGATTTATTACCAGCTTGAAGAACTTTTTATCGCTCATTTGGCATTTTATTTCGGGAACGTTACTAATTTATGAAACAATGTTATCTCGAAAGGCGTTGCAGGGCGAGGAAAAAACCTCACGCTCTTTGCTCTTTATCTCTGGCGTAATGTGTTGTTTCTTTTTTTTGTACAAAACCCATCTCGAATTTCTCCCTTCTCCGACTCTTATTTCTATTCGACCCTCTCGCAATCGTTTTTTTTTTCTTTTCCCCGACCAAGCATTGAACCGCTCAGGACGCAGAGGCAAGAATATGTAGCTGACGCGGCACACGAGCGACGATATACGAATTTCTATCGAATCACGATGGCCAATGGCTCTCGACGCAATGGAAGAACGACGAGTGGAGTTCTTGTCCATGCGCCACTAGAAAATTTGATATAAACCACCCCCGCTGTCTCGACGAAGTTATCACGGGTTGGACGGAGTCAGAAATTTTTTCAACTTTAATTCTACGTCAGTCAAGAGTGTACGTTCGTTTAGTTTTTTTTTTCTGCTCTCCCTGTCATTGGGATGAATATGAAAAAAAGAAGTCTTGCCAACGGTTCAACGGATTTCGTCACTTTTTTTTCACACGGGCCCGGCTGCATTCCCGACAAGCAGACCGTTTGCTTTTCCATTTTTCCCACGTAATTCGTCTCGAGCGAAAAATGAATTTGGCTATACGTGAAGAGCCAACGAGTGCGATTACCATTGGCGTTGCAAGCTTCAGGGCTGCGAAAAGCCCTGAGTATATATAATCAAGCCTTAATTTACGTTATTAGAGTAGCGGTTTATTGAAGAAAAAATTTGCGGATCCTTTATCTGTAATTTGAGCGATCCATTTGGATCAACAGACGTCATGCTCAAATCCGCGTATTCAATCTCTCACTGATAATGTCTAAATATAAGCTCTTTTAATTAAATAATTTATTCACGGCGAAACGAAGCCGCGAACATGAGTTAAATATTGTTGAATGGGCGGACTTTATAATAAAATTTAAAAAAATAATGCCCAGCGCTAAAACGGAGTGTTATATGAATACGAACTTCACTTACCCCGTTCTCACGAAATTCGCGAAGTACTGTATTATGCTCTCGGACAGCGCAATTTCGTTTTTCGTGTAATTTCTGGGAAAATGTCCGAAACCCTCGACGAGCGGTGCACCGAAAACAAAAGGTAATTCCTCTCCGTGGACGGAGCCCATTTTCTGCAAAAACAAAGAGACACAAAAAATGTTACACTTTACTTTAAATTGTTTCGTACGAAAATATCGTACGCACGACGATATCGCGGCATTTTGTTCAATTCCTACATAACTTCAACGTTACAATCGAAAATTCATTCGTGGGTGTGCTTCGAACTTCGCAGAATCGTGATGCCAGAATATTTTGTTTGCCGATCATAAATATGATATTAATTTTTTTAAATAAAAAAAAATACCAGGAATAACAGAAAAACAGTTCGTATCCATTACTTCGAAAATATTGAATAATCGTCGAAAGCGCAGAATTTTATTTATGTTTACCATCACAGGGATCTTTATCATATTTTTTTTTTGTACTCCAATTCATAAAAATTCTACTTTACATCGATAACAGACCGAAAATACACGTTTTTTCAACAACTTCTGTATTTATTATTTACACATATTTGTTTATCATACGCTGCACGTTTACCCTTGATCTGTATAACCCATTTATCGACCATAAATTTTAGTTGATCGAGTCAAATGTTCAACATTTTTTTTTTGGCAATAAGTATGTTTTGTGTGAAAATCGAAGATCGAGAATTATGAACATTCCATCGCATCGCGTTATCATGATTAATATTGCTTCGTATCTCTCGCCAACGACGGGCGCAAAGAGAGCCCCACAGCGAGTTCCATTTCTCGACTAATTAGATTAATCGACAGTGAATGAGGGAGAGCCCGAGAATAGTCGAGAGGGGTCTGGCAATGCGCGGCCCGGGCAACTGCTTGAGCTTCTCAAGTTTCGACAATGACGAAATTCAGTTTGCGAAACAACCTGCGTCGATCCAGCGTCTTGGCGAGACAGTGACGGATACTTCGAAGTCCAATTCGCCTCGCGGGCTTGTGCCCACTATCTCTCTCTCTCTTTCGCTCTGCTTTTCTTCGTAACCGTGATTCTCCCCTCTCTATATACCTATTTCGAATCTCGTACCTAATACATCCTTCCAATTTCCGACCACCGCTCACCTCTCGCAAACGACAGGGGAGCACCGCACTTTGAAACTAACCTCGACTACGATCTAATGGCCGATCCTTACCGTGTATCTATATATCTCTGTCTCGCAAGTCAATTAGTCTTTTCGAATGCAGAAAACTGTTTTTTTCCAAAAAAGTAAAAAATTACGGCATGTACAGAAAAAAAAAAATCTTAACATAAAAAGAGCGCTGCCACGCCTCTTGATAAAACAGCAATACCGAACAAAAAAATCTTTCACCGTAACTCTTATCTTGGATCAAAGAAATTCACGATTATTTCGATGACGCGATTGTTTCAGTTGGGGCCAATCGTCGTAAATAAAACGACTACCTTTTGCTGTAACAGAGAAAAAGTCCATTATCCGATAACATCTCGTCGACATTATCCCTCGCTAATCGACGAGAATTCCGGAAGACTTTTTCGTCCGTGAATTCGAAGCGCGTAGCGAGAAGATCATTTCTAATCTCGACCTCCGTATCAAAGTTCGCCATCGAGAACGAGAGAGAGAGAGAAAGAGGGAGGGCTGGAAATATACATTCGGATTCACCGAGTGTACACGGAGAATTTCGAGATTTGCGTGGTGCGCAAGCTCAGCTCGGTATCCGTGTAGTCGGAGAAAACGCGTCGCTGCTATTTCACCGAAGTGGTGTCCGCTTTATCGCCAGTAGTCGACGACGTTGGAAAAAAAGAAGATTGCAGTAAAAAAAAAAGGAAGAAATAGAAAAAAAAAGTTTAATCCACCGGGGATCTCATTAGCAAGCGTCCCGATAAAAGGCACGTTAACTGGGACAGAAAGAGTTAACGAACGTAGGACTTAATTACTGCGTGCCACTTTGATCTGCCACATCCGGACAGGCCGGTCTCTCGGCTAGGCTTTCTTTTTATTTTTTTATTTTTTTTGTTTCTTTCCGCTTCTCCGATCTCTTCACTTGCCATCGCTTTTCACTTGGTGGCCCTTTCGATCTGTAATTATGTCCGCGGTCTGGAGAGACTGTCTCCTCTCATCGTACGGTCACGTTTCTCTCGTCTTCTCTCAACGCTCGTCCGGCAAAGCCCGTCACGATCGAGAAGACAAAAGCCTCGGAACGGAAATGCACGAGTCGTGACTTTGCCGTTATCCTGGAGGCTAATAAAGACCCTTTATATACACGGTTAGAGAGGGCAAAACGAGAAGTGGCAGAGTATAAAAGGAAGTCGAGGAACGAGAAGCAGAATGTCGTGGAAAGCTCAACGAATTGTAAGAGCAAGGGGATGTACAAGCCGTGGAAAAAGCCTTTGCGGAGGTTGCGAAATCGTATCCTCTCACCGCTCTCAATTCTCCCGTGTATGAGAAAATGGTGGAAGATAACCCGCGAGAAAGAAAAATCGTGAACCCGATGCCCCGAGAGAAGTGGATAGCGCGGAGACACGGATGGAGCGGAAAGAGAACGAGAGAATCGATACAATATCGTATCGAAGGATGTGTAGACAGTCATTTCGTGGTATTGAGGGGAGTGGAGTGAGCCTCGTCGAGGCACGAGGAATGGCAGGATGAAGGAGAACAGAGTCCTAGGAGAATAAAGGAAGCGCCGGAACTCCCTTGCTTCTGTTTCTCCATCGCTGCTACTGCCGCTGCTGCTATTGCCAGTCGGCAGTCTAGCCTCGACTATATACGTATCACTCAACCATATATATCTATAGCGTATGCTCGAAGCGGCAAAGAAGACATTATAAAGTCCATATGGGCCCGTGGCGTATGTACTCACTCTCTCATATTGGCTAACCGAGGAATTTTTCCCCGACGAAAGAGAGAATCCAGCCGAACTATCGTGGACTGCGAGAGAGCGAAGGAGAAAGAGTGAAAATATAACGATCCGGCGAGGCGAAAGAAAGATACAAGGAATATCACGTTGGTGCGTCTACGGTCACAGGGACAGTGGAAACAGCGCGTACAAACCAGACTCGAATACTCTTCGGGTTTTATTATACGCCGACTTTTGCCGTACCTATACACCCTCTCTCCTATTACACGTTCGTTCCATCACGATACTGTACTTTTACGAGATATTGGAAATCGCACCGGCTATCACGAGAAATTGTCTGTACCCGGAACTGATTAACCGTGAAGCTTTTTTCGTTTATTTATGTGCCAAAAGTCTAAGACGCTTCGTGTATTCTGACCTTGCAAAAAAAGACATTTTTGTATTGCAGAAAAATAATTAAAAAAAAAAGAGTTTCGAGAAAAGGCAAGCATTCGTTTTGTATTCGCGATTTGCGTTTGCTTGCGCTTCATTCGGTCGAATCGAAAAAATTTTCTTTGCGATCAGGTAAAAATGGCAATTCCACCTGGCTATGGTAAACGGCTAGTAATGGTTATCGTGATAGTTCGCAGATCGCCGCAAACTTTTGTAGACTCGCTTATTCACCGCGACTCGGCGAATTCCCCGTTGAGGGATTCGCGTGGCGAGAGATTTCTTTTTTTCTTCTTTTAGATCTGCGTCTCACTTGTTTTTAATACGCAACTCGGAATGAAACAGTTTCGTATCTTTCATGGTTTTCCACCGTGTCTTCTCGACCACGTGGGGCGCGTCAAACTTTTCTCATATGACAGACGTGACAAAAACACCGCCTGACGTACACGTAACGGCAAAGTTCTCTTTTTTCTCTTCTTTTTCGGAGGGGGGCTTTATCCGCGTGGCTCGGAACGATCTTTTTGCACTTTTAATAAATTATTCTCCGGGTACCTGAGGGAGACCCGATGCCTCGGGTCCTGTGTCGCACGTCAGGATCAAAGCTACACTTTTCTCCTCTTGCGCGCTAACTCAACCCCTCCATCTTCTCGGCTTCCGACGACGTTTTTCCTTCTTCCTTTCTCGTCTCGCGTGATGATGGTCTTGTCGGGGAAGAGAAAAAAAAGGGAAAAAAAAAACTTCGAAGCTTCGGGAATAAAGAGGGTGTAAGAGGATGACAGGTAGTCCGGGGAGGAACGATGATAAGGGCGACCAGGCGTTTCATTCGCAAACGTGGTGTCGTAACGAGTGAAGAGGGGGCAAAGAAAAAAAAAAAAAGAACAAGAAAGAACTTGGAAACTCCATATGATTCGCCACATATTATTTAAGCTCGCGATACCTTACTCTCCGATACCGAAACATTCGTTTTATTTACTTTCATGTCGACCCTCCGCTTTTTGTCACTTAAATTAATTATTTTTCTATCATAAAAAAGTTTACCTCTCGAGGCCGTCAGAGAAGGGAAAATAAATAATTCAATGATGGAGGGCTCGGACGCTGCGTGAAACTATCTCCGCCGTCGTCCGAAATTCGTTCATTCTCATTTCATTCACCATTTGACCCATATTTATTTTCGACTGCCGTTTTCATATATATATATTTTTTTTTATGCGAAAGAACAGCCTAGCCAACTGTCTCCGATATCGCTGGGACCTTTGAGGTTCAACGAATTGGCTTTTTCACGAGAGGCGAGAGGGAGGAGGAAAATACTCTCGACGGTCCGGCGGTGGTCGTTTCCACTAAATTACTCCGTTGCCGAGAGTCGACCTTCGTCTGACAGCCCGAGGATGTTTCCACTGGCCTACGTCAGAGTTTTGTCAGTTTTACTCTCTGCCGCCGGTATTTCTCTGACGTCGCTACTTTTTCCGTTATATATACATACACATTCGTCTGTGTATTTAAGCCTCTCTCGTTTTCGCTCGTCGCGTTTTCTTTTTTTTTTTTCTGCTTTCCCACCGAACGCTCTTCTGCATTGTTTCCGCATACCGCCGCTCCATTATTTTCACCAGACAAATCGTTCGACGCGTTTCGCGCGCGAAATGCGTTCGTCGACCGAGAAAGGTGAATTATGCCACACGTTTGGCAAGAGCGCAAAGTATATTTCCGTAATCTGTCACAAAAGATAATGGCTCAAGCCAGATAAAAGGGGAAGCAAAGTGGAGTTGATTGCCGTTGGTCGATTCCATGAAAATCCGTCGGGGCGTTGTTGCGCCGAGAAACGTTGCTCTGGCGCTGAATGAGTTCAATTAGCTTTGTGCTTTCAGTCGCGTCGGCCGCTTGTTTGTCTTTAAAACGAAACGCGAGATACCGGCAACCCTTGCGCATTCGTTGCCTTTCGCCGCGGCATTCATTCGCGAAATTTCACTGTCTTCGCAGTGGGAAATAAACGTGTAAATTCGTATCTCTCTATCCGCAATTTCGTGCCGTTTTCTAACTCCACCCTTCTCGTCGACGGGAACGATGATGGTGTTGTATTATTATTCGTCGGGTGAGTTAACGATTGTCGGAAGGGGGTTTCGAGAGAGAGAGAGAGAGAAAGAGGTGTTATTCGTCGGGACGATAAATTGCGAGATATAGTCGTCGACGACGGCACCGAGAGGATTACCAGAGGACGGCTGGAGGCGGTTTTGAAAGCTGTTTGACGATACAGTACCGCGAAGACCAACGTTGGATACTCGGGGCACACTTCTAAGCAATGCGATCGTTATACAAGATATCTCCCGCCCCGCTCGTATCGCACTCGATAATTTTCGGCTACCGGTACTTTGCATTTACCTTCTTTTACTCCCGCTCGTTCTTCTCCTCTCGCGACCCAAACTTTTCTCGTGTTAGACTCGCTTGTAATGTTATTCAAATTACAAGAGCTTGGGAATAAGTGAACCCGGTGGCGCGTCTCCATCTCTCGCTCTTCCTCTCTCTCGAGACGAGCTCTCGCCAAGAACAAAGTTTTCCTCGCGGTGAAACCGTCCACGCGCGAAACATAGACAACGAACTTTCGGGCGAGCATGAGGCTCGAAGTTCGGCGAACGAAAAAGACAAAGAGAAGAGGCAAACGGAGAAAAATGAAAGGATACAGTGACGAAGTATGGGAGCGAAAAGAAAAAAGATATAAATGGATACAGGAAGCGTGGGAAAACGAGAGCAAAGACTCTCCGGTATCAGTTTTTGAACGATAGGAACAAAAGAAATCACAAGCTAAAACGGAGAAAAATAATGCGCACGGTCTCGCGAAAGATACGTCAAGATTTAGTACAGAGAAGAAGAAAATATCGAATGGAATGATGATCGAATGTGCTCCGAAATTATTTGGAATTTATCGAAGGAGAGTGTTGATCGTTCTAAAAGCTATTTCTTGCGGCCCACGTGTGTCCCGGCATTCACAGTTCTCGAGTGGGGTGTACTTAACCACGCCGCCTAGTAGAAAGTACTCGACGATAGGTGGGTGAAATTTATTAGAGTTCGATGGGACAAGAAAGGGTGAGTTCACAAATTGAGTTCCATCGTTCGTACGGTTACGGCTGGGCTACCCTGCTGGCTTCTAACTTAATTAAC
Source organism: Ischnus inquisitorius (assembly GCA_963924025.1). Lineage (NCBI taxonomy): Eukaryota > Metazoa > Arthropoda > Insecta > Hymenoptera > Ichneumonidae > Ischnus > Ischnus inquisitorius. Next base: position 11,756,288 of record OZ001252.1, read on the forward strand.
GCTAGTGGTCGTGGCCCACTTCGGCCGTGGGACCCCCCCCCCCCCCCCCCCCTCCCCCTCTCTTTCACCTTTTTGGTACATCTATCCTTCGGTAAAGCAAGCCACCAACGGTTTTCACTGCCTCCCTTGGCCACCTTCAAACCTATTCCACCGCCAACCTAAAATCAACCCTCTTGTTCCCTTTCTCCGATGCTCTCACTAGTCGAGTTTAAGTTAGCCCTTTGCAAACTCTCGAGAAACTACACTCCGCTTCCCATCCTTCCTCATAGCAATATCCAATGACGTGGCCCACATTACTCAACGAAATTAGCGGTACAACGGGGTCTTATAGTTCGCGAAATTGGCTGAATTAATGGTCGTCTCTCCCCGCCCTCCTACGCTGTTATTGTATTCGCACTCTCCGCAGGCTTCCGCAGACTCACTGCAGTTTCTCACCGTCGTAATAACCGATAGACAACGCGATGAAGAATCTAGTTTCACACTAACGAAAAAATTCGTTGGAGGAAATAATAATTAATTGAGATAATAGCGTTAAGAAAAATAGTTCTATCGACCAAAACTTTTGAGTACAGGTTAAGAGTCCTGATAGTAAATTTTTGCCATTACAAGTACTTAATTCGTAAAATTACTTTTATTACGTGAAGGCTCCAAAAGCTGTAATTTTCTTTTACCAACCAATCGAAAATCAACGACGTAATTAACTATCTAATCCGTCCAATACGAAGAACTCTTCGGAGCTCCGACCCTAACGCGATAGGGAGCGACGAGTAGTTGTCGACGGTGGTAATGCGTAAACGGCAACAGTGTACGTTATCGAGCACACACTGGAACGTGGAGAGACCATCGAATTGAGCAGCGCCCAGCCGAACGCCCGCAAATTCAACTCGAAGCGTTAATTATCCTTCCCAGCATGGCCAATTATTAGGGGTGGCAACGTCGCGCCACGCGCATTCGTGATATCCTGTTGGCCAAAGTCTCTCCGCGCCATTCCGAACGGATCTCGTACACGATTCGATTTGTTCGGACAATTTAATGCCCGGAAATGAAACGACGAGACGGAGGCACCTCGCCGATAATATCCCTGGAGAATGGCACGATTTTGAAGATGCCCGCGCGCTCACCGGGGCGTTCGCTCGGGTTGCGTCGCGGTGGCTAGCAAGCGAAGCAAACGGGCTCCATCGTAAAAAGCTTCGGCAGTGGTAGTGACGGCGGAAACGAGATTCCGGTCGGTCGTGAGCCCTCTCTACCTTCGTTCTTTCTCGCTCACTCTCGCGAAACGATTATCGAATAACGCGGAGCGGCAACTTTATCCTGTAAAATCTAATCGAGAGCCGCCTTCAACTCAATCTCGTACCGCTACCAATATTCCAATTTAAGATAAATAGCCTGCCGGTTTTGTGATTTGTTTTTCTATCACTTCTCTCGTTTTATTGTATATATATATATATATATTAAGGTAACAGTGGAAATCGTGGATGGCGTGAGAAACTAACGTGCCGAATAAACGAAGAAAGGAGAATGAGAAATTTGTTATCCACGAAGCCCTCCTACTCGTTCCGTCTATACTCGGCTCTCGCTATAATGTACTTTAACATAATTAATGATGCGACGTCTTATTCCAAGGTGGGTACACGCCTAGACGTTTGCAATTTATCAAGCCTTTAATTAATCTCTGTTGAGGCGTGCGAATGGGGCTCGGTAGAAGGGTGATAGAATATATACCGGGAGAGGGGGTCGAAGGGTTCATTCACTTCGAGACCCGGCATATACGCGCGAACGATTCGCCCTCGTAATAAACGCGACAGGAATATTAAAACTTCTCAGTATTCGAGAGAAATAAATTGTTGCTTCTTAACAATGTCTACCGGCGTAATAATGTGACTTTGAGTTATATGAGAGAAGTTTCGTTTTGTGCGTTTCTGAATTCACCAATGTGATTTCTATTATTTCAGGGGTTTTATCTGACGTCGACGACACATTGGATTTTAGAGATATTTTGATGAAAATACGGTTCGTGAGTTACTTTTTGGCATATCTATGGCAAATTACATTTGCCAATTTGCGTACACGGTACTGTTTACTGTATCGAGAATTCGTCAAAAGATGGACATTGTCGTTGGTTTTATTGATACAGTCCGTCGGCGAGAGGAAGGAGAGTCAAACAAGGGGACGAAAATACTGCGTGTTCTCGTTTGCGACGGGGCTTGTTTTATTTGCCATTATTTCGAGTCCTTCGTGAACGCTGACACAGACAATAGTGTTTGTGGTTCTGGTAAGCCAAGCCTTCGTTGGAATGGACGGTTTGGGATCTTCCGCACTTCAACCTCTAACCGTATTAGCTCGACTAACACTTCGGTGGTGGACCAACGGAAACCTTGACCGGGTGACTACAACGCTTCGTCAACTCTGACGAATCATTGTTGCAACTGATGGACGTTTGACTAACTCATTTTCGACTTCCATTACCGAAAGCAAACGCATTCGGGTAACAACGCGGCTAAATTACACGACGAGAGTACATGCAGTAATTAATCATTTTTCGAACTTCTATGATTTTTTTTCGGTCCCAAAAGTTCGCAAGCTCTTGAAGGCCGAAAACCAAAGTGTCCGGTAGCAAATATCGAGGTTTCCAAAAGTGCCGATGCGTCATTTTAAGCATCGAAACAATAAATAAATGAAAGCCATTCTCGTGTCACGTGAGAAATTTAATTTTTTTCGTTTGACCCCCTCCCGAGTATTCTCGAATACGTATTTATTTACGACGAATAGATCTCTCATCGTCGCGTGGGACGTGCACGTAGGTCGCGGGACTCGACGAGGGTATGATTATATACCCTTCCCAAAACTCTCATCGTCGAATTTTCACCCCTCGAGAAGTTCCGTTTGCTTGTTCAACACGATGTTCCGTCTTCCCCCATGAAAACCAATCGTAAACTTCATAGGCAATTTCAAATCGCTTTGTCAAACTAATCTTGAAAATGATGGCCGCCCCCAACCGCCCTCTGGCGCCCTTAGGTCCCTCCGAAGACTAACGGATACGAGGGGTCGGCTGAAAAGCCTCTTACTCGTATTTTACTCTTCGATCCTTCTAGATAATGTTATCGCCGAACTCGAAAGCTCGCGCCTCGTAGTTTCGAATAACTCGTGTCCAAGATCTATCACTGACAAGAATCTCGCTACAAAAAAAAAAAAAAGTATCGAATTTGCTCGACATCATCAAAAAAAGAAAGCTTTTTTTTGTCACAAAAATTCGGCGAAGCTCTCGCCATTTTCGTCGGCGGGTAAGAGCCAAAATGGCGTCCGATTCTCGTGAAAGCGGAAGTGGAAATGTCGTCGACGTCCCCGAGGAACAATGCTTGACTCTGACTGTCGTAGGTATTGTTACTATTGCCTGTTATTTCCGTGACTCTCATTCGCACATACAAGCGAGTAAACATGTAAACCACTTCTACACTCCGCCTGTCCACCTTTGTGCAAGGAGCAACCTAGATAGCATCGTGCGCGAGGCATAGGAGGGTACGAGATTGCGCTGAGCTTTCGGTATGGGTAGACTCGAGAACGCGCGCGTTACAGACTAGACCACATGGACGCACTTCATATTCGTATGATGAACGTGACTCGTTGACTAAACTTTCATCCACATGGTCTCCAAGCGTGTATCGCAGTAAATCGGTCAACTTCACCGTGGATGGATCTCTGCTTTAGAGCCCTCCCATCTCCAACAATAAACAGGACACAATGTGCAACGGGAGTTTCTATCGTGTGTATGTGTAAAGGATTCACGACACATTCCCGGGGTACTTTCATAAGCACCAATACAAGACTGAACGTCGTAAGGGGGTTGCATAGCGTTGCCAACGTCGAGCTTCGTCATAGCCCCGAGACACACCGAGGAGCTCTTCGCCCACCCGTACGAGGCCGGAGGTTGGGTGTGAGGGGTGTAAACACGTACACGAACGAGTGTCTTCGCATCTTTCCCATTTCTATCTCTTTCACTTGAATTCACCGCTCTCATTGCCTCTCTTCGTCTTATACTTCGTTCGCTGTTTGTTGTCTGCCTCTTCTGTTTCTCCCATTGGAGTCTCGTTCGCACTATCTCGAGAGCTACTGGGTAACCCAGGTCATCGGGCTGACACGAGTTGGTTGGCTCTCTGCTCTTCGGCTCTTCTATTTCATCCACAACCCTCCAGCAACACTAGTGGCAATTCCAACTGCGGAGTCGAAGCTCAACCATCCGACGAACTCTTGTATCCTGTCTATCTCTTCTTCTTCTTCTTCGTCTTCTTCTTCGTTTTCTTTTTTCTCCTGAGTTATCCCTCGGCGTGGCACGGACTATGCCGATTGTCTCGTACGGGAGTCTTCCATTCTCGGCACGACGTCGTCGGCGGCGCAGCCTCTTGTCGCCGTCGTGGCCATTACCGGGCATTCAGGAAGTCTCTTTCCCTGACGTTACCCTCCGGCCACCCCCTGCTACCCCCATGACCACTGGCTCGCCTTTCTTTCAAATCTTTATCTTTAATCTTCTCAATGGATCTCCTTATTTCTCTAATACGATTCTCATTTTCTCGATATCTATTCACTGCACATGATCAAACTATAAAAAATTATTTCTTGGCATTCAAAAAATTGTAGTTGGTTTCACGTACTCGGGAACAAAATTTAAACAATCATCGTATATTAATCGTGAATTGAAGCACCCGTACATCTACGAAACATTCTCCAAATCATAGCAAGAAACACAAAAATTACCTAATTATTGGTTATATTGCAAAAAGTTTGCACTGCGATTTTGGAATTCTCTGCGCTTTTTTGTGTCATTTACGACGATATTGTATTTTAATTTCTTGAACAATCATCACAACTGAGTTTAGTCGCATTTAGTCGCATGCAGTCGCTGTACCGAGTAGATCAATTTCATGGTAAGGATTTTCGCTTCAAAATGGGCTATTGTTGGATCTCTATTCAATTTCTTCTCAGTTCCTTTAGCAATTACAACGGATAACTTTTATCAATCTGCTGCTTTTATCATGGCTTATAGGCGTCCCCGTGAATTCTTTTCCCCAAGGGCAATTCGTTTCCATTCGACCGTCTACCGAGTATCTGAACTAGCATGTTGTCGCGAAGAGTAGTGAAGAGTACTAACAGCATTCTCTTCGTTCGTTACGTCGCCGAGTCTTTCACTAATTGATTCACCAACGAACGACACCGATGAAGAAAGGCCGGTGAAGAGATGAAGAGGGATGGGGGAAGAGACGGAAGAGGAGAAAGTATTAAAATCCTCTTCGTACAATTACTGCCTCACGGTTGTTCGATGTCGGTAGGACATGCCAACCTCGGAAGAAAGCACATCGACTGCTCTCGATGCTTCTCTCCGCTCTTCGGTTCGCGCTACGGGTCACGCTTCTCGTTTTCCTCTTTTCATTCCTCTTGCCGGGGACTCACGAAGGTTTAATTAAATAATACGTCCCTTATCTTGCGAACCCGCCGCCACTTACGGGACGAACTCGACTAACGACGTTTTTCCTTCCGTCCCCGAAGACCGCTCCTTCCGCTTTGTCGCCCGTTCAGCCCGTTTCTTAGCTCGCATACTTGAAGAATTCAGCGTCGCCCTCGTTCGCCGCTGTTTCCCTTGTTTTTTAATTATTGCACTCTGGTAATTACCATCGACGGAGGAATAATTCGGTTTCACGCAGACAGTAAATCTCACGCTTCGTTCTTCGTATCCTTCCATCCTTTTTTTCCCCTATTTCATAGTTGCATAGTCTTTTTGTGTCTTTCCCTCTCGGTCACGAGATTAATTTAGGACGACGAAAACTTTCGTCTCCAGTTAAATGAAGAAATTTTCCGCGCTCGATCTTCGAGGCTCTTCCGTCTTCCGCCCCGCACTCCCATCGCCGGATCTTTCGCTTACTTCGTATCATTTTTTTCTTTCGCAACTTGCGTGGACTACTTCTCCCTTCGTACGATCGGAAAAAAACGATATTTCGTCAAAGTTCTACCTCCGGGAGTTCGCGAAACGGTGCCGTTCGACAATACTCTTTCGTCGAGTCTTGCCGCGAATCGTTTGGCCCTATGGGAGACGCGAATTCGACGGGGAAGAAAAAATAAAAAGTATATCAATCCGGAGGACTTCGACGTCGTTCGAAGCGGCGGTACTTTGCTCGCGAACGACGACGCCTCTTTCGCTATATTGAAATTTCAAAGGGACACATATTTCGACGTTGGCGGTTTTCCGTACGAAATGTATCGCAAAGCTTCGGCTGGCACGAGAGCTCGACTCGCACTACGGGGGCCACCGATAGTTGCCCGATGCCTGAGGATCTCTCCAGACCCTTCCCTCTCGGCGATAGAACTTCGCGATGGCGGAGAATTGCAACGGCTTCTTTACCGAATACACCCCGTGCACACGCGAATGCATCCCTTTATGAGGCACCATACATACCGAAAGCAAAAGAGGAAAAGAAAAAGCACACGCCACAGGTTCTGGGATACTGTGCTCGGGTTTGCGAGTTCACGACCGTATTCACCGTGGTATTGCCGGCTCCAAAGGAGGGAATGCGAGGACGAAAGAGCGAAAAAAAACCCGCCCTACATGAAAACGAGACGGTTAGAGAGAGAGACAAAAAAAGAAGAATTCGAAAAAATAGAACGGAAAAAGAAAGAATTTATTTCGTGGGAGACGGGAAAACGTGAAACGTTGAGGCTCAGTCGCGAAAATCTTTCTTCGCCGCGGTGGAAAATCTTTCTGCTGTGCGGTGTCTTTTTCGTGATGAACTGCGATTTTTCGTCCGACCTCTTCATTCGATTGCGCTCAGTGAGTTTCGAGCGTTTACGCAAAGAGACTACGTCGAAACAATTTTTCGTTGCACACAGACTATTCAGATTTTTCCGAGAAAAAATGATGGGTTTAGAGAAGGAAAAATTGCTAAATAAGAAATAGGTGGTAAATAAATTGATCGGTTCGTATTCGCATTTAAGGCTCGAAAAACACATGGCTTTCTTTTCTGCCAGAGATAATAGAGAAGATAATTTTTTTCCTCTAATTCTGTCCGTCCTATTCTTACAGAAGGAAGCGTGTACGGCCTGGCCAAGACTCAACCCCTGTTTGGCGAGGCCCAGCGCGGGCGCAAGCCAGTCTACCTGACCTACCTACATGCGCGATATGCTCTGGAGACACGTCCTCAGGGATCTACAACGCTCGTTGGACGTCCCTTAATCCTTTCATTCGCTTCTAACCGCCAGACATCTCCTCGATCTCTGTCTTTCCAGACACTGCTCGTAGCTAGGGGAATTACGAGAGGGAGTTTTACGTGGATTCATCCGCGAACGAACGAGCGAATCTTGGGCTCGAATTCGCGTCTGACTCGAGACTCCGACAACTATTGTTACCTCGCCACGTAACGTTGCAATCTTGACACACAATTAAGGTAAATCTAAAAAAGTCGGTTATTCCATTATAAAAAAGGTTCCAAGCCAATCTAAAGTTACAGATGCTCATACTAAAACAAGCTCTGGCGAAAAAAAAAAAAAAAACGTTTCTAGCTTTTGTATTAATAAAAAAAGCTCCATTATAAGATTTGTCATTGTCGCAACGAAAAAAATAAGTAAAAAAAAAAATGTTCTCAAAAAGAAAGAGAAGGAAGCAGAAGTTTTCGAATTAACTGGTTGATAAAAATGAAAAAACCTTCGGTTAGTTAGTCCGTTAAATGAGAATGTGCTCAAATAACCCGTACCCTAACAAGGCGCGAAGATTACGGCGTTTTATATGGCATTGCATGAAATAGCTGCTGTGTATTTACACTTCATTAGTCCCGCAGTGACTTCAAGAGGATTAAGTGTTTCTGCGGTGTTCGCCCGTTGGATAACGTACACATGCCGGTATTCAAGTTGGCAAGTACCACGAGGGTTATCCCAGTAGACGACGAGGATGAGGGCGGGAATCTCGATCGATCTCGATTTGCCTCTGATGCTGCGCGGATCCCACAATCTCTCCTTCCCATGACCTAGACGGGCGCACTGATTGCTCGTGGCAATACATTATCGGACGTGAATACGCCGCACGTATATTATAGCGGATGTTGCAAGAGAGGGAGACAGAGAGAGAGGGAGAGAGAGAGAGAAAATCGATAGGTCGAAGACGCTATACAGTTGTGACTTGGTTTACAACGTGGCAACCGAGGCAACCGAGCGCACGTCACGTCGGCCTATTGTATTGTTCCTCGAGCTCTCCGATACCACATCAAGACTGATAACGTGACGCGGGGATCGTAATCTCCGTAGTATCTACCTTGCTCCCAACTCCCCCATGGAGAATGTATTGCGTTATAGGAAACGCTACTTGGAATCTACCTCCCATCGGGATATATACTCAACTATATTATAAGTACAGGCGATGCAATACGTATTGGCATTATGCACAGTATTCTCTCCTCTATGAATATCTTGGAGATGGTAGAAGCCCTTGCATTTAATTGCAGGAGCCTAAAAAAATTAAAAAGTCTAATAAAAAGCTCCAACTTTGATCTGAAACATCTGTTAATGAGAAGAATCGGAATCTAGTTAAATTTCGTAGTCGAGCAAATTGAATTTTGAATGAGATGGATTTTTTTAGATGGTTCCGGAACCTTTGTAGAAATGTCTTTTTTTTTTATTATGTGCCCATGTAGAGTAAACTTAAATTGTTGGCAGCATTGTCTTACCGATGAGTTTGTACCACTAACCCCTCTATGCATTATGCAAAATGGTTGACCTGCCCTTCAAGTCCGCGAAAGCGAAGAGCCACGTCCTCTCTCGCACGGGGTTTATATCGCGTCTCACGAGAACGCGTTAGTTATGTTTTCAACCATTTCCGCAACGGTAATGAGAACCACGGAGAGAGACGGCAAGACGACGAGCATTGGTGTCGTAGCGGCGCGAGCTTTGGAACGGCGAAGTGCGCAGGGATCTCGTACGAACCTAATCTGCACTAAAGTGAAAACGGACATTGCGGCTACGTCGCCGTGGCACGGTTTCTGGCTTGTACTAACGGCGAAACCGGGAAATTAATTTTGAAGAAAGTTCAGAATTTGCGGGACAGCAATGGCCGACGGCATCGTGTTTCTTGGACGAAGGTTTGAGAGCCAACAGCGTACAGAGTTAAGGGGAAAGGAATGGAGAGCGCGGGATGCAGGGGAAGAGATGCTCGGCGGAGAAGGCGATCGCGGCCAAGTGTGCGCGAGATATAGAGGTGGGATACTCGTGACGGGACGGTCGAGCGCGCAATCGACTGAGAAAAATTTGCATAACTCAAAGGAAGTTACCGTGCGAGCGGCTGGACCGTGCACTCTCGGTCGTTTACGCGACAATCTCGTTGAGTTCATCGCTATCGGCATTGAATCATTTGCCAATTCGAGGATGCGACTTTTCACACTTCCTGTTCTTTCTTTTTGTTCTGACCATCGAATCCGGCCAAACTTCCAATGAATTCTGATACAATGATGAATTTCCATTGTCAATCGCTGTACCAAGATAAAATGTATGCGCAGAGAAAAATCAAGTGTGTGAAAATTAAAACAAAAGAATCGTCGATATCCGATTAGAACGAATGTTCACAGCGCACTTTCGGCGCTGATAATGTCGGGCAAAAATGCCTCTCGAACGTTATTGTTACGCTCCCGATTACTATTGATATGATTATCGGCTGTTCGCGAGAACCGGCTCGAGCGGATCGCGCCCGTTGGCTACAGCATTTTTTTCCAGCGGTTTACACCCGTCCGAATGATTGTTAAATTTATTCGGCGACGCCTCCGAAACGAGACGAGCGCGTCCCGTTTGGCAACGGGGGTATTCCACGGTTCAACAGTTATTTTGACCGAAGCTGTGGAAAAGCGCATGCATACGTGTACGAATGGGTGTCGCGCCGACTCATCGTGGTCCACATACCCGCAAGCCTTTTCGCTCTTTTCGGGATGAGCGGAAGCGGGTTGTGGGGGGAGTACTACCCGCCGCATTTTCGCGCGCATTGATTCGCATAAATAGAGAAATCGTGTAACGAAATCTCGGACGACACCGTTGCACTGGCTGCGTGAACGACGAACGTGCGAGAGCGCGAGAGAGACTGGGTCGGACCGACCGGATCGCGATGCGGCGAAAACTCCCTACCGTTCAGTTCCCGGGGATTATTCGTTTCATTGAATTCCAATAAATACGCGGTGGCGCAATAATTCCGCGCCGCTAGTGCGAAACTCCCTACCCTCCATCGTCACCCTCTCCCGAAGGTAGGGAGAGCGAACGACAAAAACGGAGAGGTGGGATGGTCGCTGACCGTACCAATAAATTTTTTCGTACGGGAACAGGGAAACACCCCCCCCCCGGCCCATGCGCGATACTCTCGAATTTTAATGGGGGTGGAACGTTGTACGATGGGCGTCGTCGTACATACACATCGACAAAATTTTTACGGTCGTTTCGTCGATTGATCGACGCTTTTCGGTGAACTGCTCTGTCGGATCGATGTTTGGAATATATGCCACTTTACCGAGAAAATAATTGATCGATTGCCGTTCGATCAAACGCTATTCAATTTACACCGGCAATGTTCGTCAACAATGATAGACATTTTTCGGACAGTCCGGATCGTTTCGGCATCGGTTATAGTCGCCAAATATTATCTAACGGAAAGATTCGTCCGTAGGTACCATACAGTAATATGAATATTGAATAGTATCAATCTGCATGTATACGCAGCGAAAAGAGCGGCTCGGTAAAGTCCGGGTGAAATAACTGATACACCCGAAAATCGTCGATAAATGATTGATCGTCGCACGATCGGTTTTCATTAGTTTTACATAGGAAACACGAGTTGCTCGAATGTTCAGGGCTGATATGACTCCAATCAATCGTTGAAGAATTTTTCCAATAAAACTTGTGGGACGAAACGCGATGATTTTGGCAAAGTTTTTGAGCTTTTCTTAATTTTTCTTTCAGAGTTAAGGCAATTTGAAAAAACAAAATATATGCTTTTAATGTTCCATTACCGTTTATTCATTCATATACTAACTTCTCTCTATTTTTTTGAGGATGAAATGAAAAATAGTAGAAAAGTTTTTTCGTAACTCGTGCATGAATCGCGGCACTTTCCATGGCAGTCTTGCGAGCCGCAAGTGGCCAATAGCATGCCAGTCGCGAACCCGTGGTGAAATGATAAAGTCGCGCATGCGCAGTTCGTATTTTGTTCACTTTCGGCCCTTGGGAGTTTACTTTCGCCCCTAGAGTCATAACATCACTTTTCAGTGTTCGTCTCGCGCGACTGCCATTCCAAGTGCCGCAGATTCATGCACTCGTTACGAAAAATATGATGTGCAACGAGGGTCGAATTGGCGATTGCGACTCGTATGATTGCAGCCCTCGCTTCGCTCGGGCAGCAAACCTCACACTCGTCGCAATCGCCAACTTCCGACCCTTGTTGCACAATATACTATTAAAACGCCCGTTTAAATATGAGTGTAATAAAAAAAATTGCATTAACAAAATCGAGTGAAACAACGACTAATGATTCGCAGGTTATAGTCGGAAGATTTTTGCTCTCAATGGCGAATCTCGCGACTATGTAACGTGAATGATTCTTCGTCGTTAGCCTCTTTTCGTGATACAATTCTTTTTATTACCCTCTATTTTCAAGCGGGATTTTCGTAATTATTGTGAAATTATTCTTACAACTGTCTCATTACACAGTATCGAATGACTGTCTCAGAATTCCCATGAATAAAATTTTCATCGATATTCGACCGCCGGAGACACGAACACTAAAAGTAATTTTCCAAATATCGATGTCCATCGTTCGCTGCGATTCATTCTATATCTCAATGATACGCGGGTTACTTTACATTTTCAATTCACTCCGGTTTCAAATGTATTGTATTATTCATGGGAAACATCGATCTCGGCCGTAGCAGCGACGAAAGTATGAAGAGCGGTCGGAAAAGCTCGGAGAATCCGAGCCTATTGCTTCGCCTTGGTACCTTGCGTAATTTCAATTCATTCACCTGACATTGAATATTTGCGAGTAAAAAAAAAACAGTTCTGATCGTCTACTCTCGTTCGAGATTTAGATAAATCTTTTGCGATAGTGCGTCAATATAAGTTAAAGATCGACGGATGGCAATAATTCCTCGATCAACGATATATCAAAGTATCCGCAAGCTATCAATGTTCCTCTCGATGTCTCTGATAACTGTCATTCCCTCCTCAAGTTTCGGATAGGTTTTGCACCAAGGGACTCAACGGGAATGAAAAAAACGCGTACGGCAATTATATATCGGTTAACCATGTCGAGATATCATCGGATCTTTCGATATAGCCATTCATCCTTCAATTACAGCCTCTCGACGTCACCGATATGTGTACCTCTCGAGTGCGATGCGATTTTTTTTCTTCTAGCAGTCACAGAAAGCTCACGTATGTTAGTCAGAGCCAATTATCGAGAAGGGCTCAAGGGGAGGATCGCAGCAAAAAAAATTCAGTAGTGCTCGAATTAATCGAACCCCGGGCTATTTTCATTCAAAACTTTGCGGAATATCTGTGAAGGGTGAATATACCCCTCCCCCCTCGCCCCACCCCTCGTGTGTCAGTTGTACACACGAGAACCCATGATGTGTATGTACCAACGACGCATCCACAATCGCGCGCGAATTCACGCTAGTGCCAGGCAGATACTCTCGACTGAATAACCCGGGAACGAGCGAAATCGATAACGTTGGAATTGCCGGGTATGCATTGCCGTCGGGAGTACACGAGATGAAAGATCGAACGCCCGAGTTCTAGAGACTCCTCTCACGGCCCAACGGAGAAAAAAAGACCGGTCTGGTATTGAAAGATTCCGACGCGAAAAATCCTACCGCGCTGCGGTAGCGCAACCCATGTCAGCGTCAAAGGGGTCGAGGGGGACTAGCTTATCATGATTTTATCCGATGAAAAACCAAAAGGCCGTTTTATGAATAACGATAATACGTCACAGTCGCTACGCTACAACTAAATCCATCCCATCGTGGCTGATAAAATGTTTCAATGACTTAGCTGCGTTTCGTATCGATGAAAAAAAGTCAATCATTTCGTACTGATTAAACATTTTTCGCTCGCTTTCATCATATAACCCAATATATAACGGAATATATAACCCAATATAACGAAATCGTATTTATAAGCGATGTTTAACAAAAAAATGAAGGGGGAAGAATCAGGCGAATGAGGAAAACGACGGCAAATACACTTTTTATCTGAAAAAGGTGGCCGTCATAATAATTCCGCGAAGGTAAAATAAAATACGTAATTATTTTTACGGTGGAATTTCAAATGATACCATGGACTAATCGAGCGTTCGACGTACGCTTCCCTCCGTCTTTCTATAATCACTTTGTATTTAATTGAAAAACATGCAGTTCCATGTGCATTAAAACTATTTAATTAAAATGGCATTTTCGCTGCGTGCATTGCGAGCGAATGCTGAAAGCATAGGTTGTGTGTACGCATTGGGTTATCGCGTTTGAATGTTTTCCCCTGGATTATTGTTATTATGTCTCATTCAAACTTCCAACCCTCGAATTTTTTTTGTATAGCAACGAAGTTTTCGCAATTTATTTTTCAATGCCTCTCAAAATTGTGCGTCCAAGCGTTAACCGTTAAACCATGTACCGCAACGAATTTTCTCGAATGAATTTTTCGCTCGCGTATCGTGTATCGACGAAACAATGTACACAATGTGCGGCTCCAATTCCGGTACGCCTGTTCGAATCAAATCAGTAATGCCGGTTAATGGTCTGTTTTCGAAATGCAATAAACAACGTTAATTTTCCATTTCGTCATTTAATTTGTCAACAGAAATAATTGAAAAAAAAGACCCATTCCTTTTATCCTATTGAGCCCGCTTTTATTTACTTAATCTCGTTTTATTGTTATCCCAGTGATCTCTTTTTTTATTCTATTGATCTATTTATTCCTTTCGTCGATCAAAAACAAAATTCTACCGTGTCAAGGTTTATCAATAGAAGTTAGATCACCAGGCGGAACGTCGATTCCGCAGAGGGTTGCAGAGAAAATAGGAAACAACGTGCCGGGATCGTCTCCAGCAATGCGTCGCAGCGTCAACCGGCGTGAGGCCGGCCGCTCGATATTTGTCGCTGACGAAACCGACGCGGTTTCGTTGACACGCCGAACTATGTTGGATTTTCGAAACCTCCCCTGTGTACACGGAAAAATATTGAATACACCCCAGTGTTTGACGTTTCGATATACACGCAATCGCGTTTATCATCACTGCGTCGCGATAACCGCTATGAAAGTTGTTTGTCGGATCTGTTGTCGCGTTTAACGCGCCGATACTTCCTTTCTACTGTCGCTCTCTGCTGGGGTTTCTCTTATTCCCTTAGCATTACATTTCGAAATCCTTTATGCCTCGACGAATAATATTTACAAAATACACCGTAACGCGCTGTCGACGCTAAGTATCGGTCTCGCTGGGCTCTCCCTTCTTCTGTTCGCGTGTACCGCATGCGTGAACTTCCACGAATTCATTCATATACGACCTACGTCTGCGGAACATAATGTAATATATAATATATGTAATATATATATATTTCACATTAAATGCATCGCTATAGCGGAGAACGTATTCGGTTACGTGCAAAGGGGCACTAACCAAGATGAATGTTTATGCAATATATATATATATATATATACATCCGAATAGATGTATTTGTAGAAGTACATGAAGTACGTCACATGAGCCACACATTTATGTACCCAAGCCTGCATGTATCGGCGTGTTTTCTCTGTGTATCTGGCTACACCAGCCCGCAAGACCCCTCGTACAGTATTCCGGACAAATAGTGCATGCTACCAGTGAAAATACCTCATTCTGGTCACGTACTCCATATATGTAATAATGCGCTTCCCTGTGCTGCTGTGAGCCCCTCTGTGTTTACCCACAAATGTAGTTTTCCTCACGTTATTTTATTTCCCTTCCTCCATCGCCACCTTACTCGACTACTTAGCGCTATACGATACGCGATATATTTTTTTCAGAGTCAATTTTCGTGTGATAACTCTCGAATAACCGCATGAAGACATGAAACAGATATTAATAGGTATGGTTTCATGTAAGTAATCCTTTTCGAAGGGAAATGGGTAAAGTGGAGACGCGAATAAAATTGATTGCAATTTTTCAACAGTGACCGCGTTGTTTCGCATCCTCCGAAGCTCGATCAACGCTATTTTCCATTGAAAGGTAAGCACGCGAAGGTATTAGTGATTGCGGCAGAGCGATAACAGTATTGCGCGTTGTCCAACCAAATCTCTTGATGCGAATGAAATTTCGTTACGAATCTTCGACTGTAATTAATTTAACGTGACTGAATTGACGATGGTTTCCGTTGCTATGGACAGCGCGGATTGCAGAGCAGAGCGCACAGTGCACGAGGCGATCTACGTTCTGTAACGTTTGCTCCCGCGGGAACCGAATGCTGCCTCGATTCCCCGGAGGAACTCCGGCAGCTCGTTCGTTCGGTGATTTTCGAACGTTCCGAATAGTCGGCTAGCAACGGGACCGCCGGTCCCTCGCGTCGTGCAGATTTATCGAATGCAGATGAGTGAAATAAGCTTCGCCAATGAAAAGAGTTTCGTTTATGTTCGATTAGAAACAACTGTATCGGTCGAACATGTGTGCAAAACAATATGACAATTGACGTGATTTTTTCTAGAACTCCGTTAAAATGATTCGAACATTCAGTAGTTTCAATCCATTTTGGTCAGACAACGTTATTGAAATTGCTTTTCTTTTATAAACCGTACTGTTTCCAGGTGTGAATTTGCAAGCGAACTTGTTCGCTTATTTCAAGACTTTCGTTAATCCCTCGAGTACAACGACAGAATATTAAAATACGTCGCGACGATAAAAACGAAAATTGTACGACGATGAGTCTATTACGTTACGGTCAAACGAGAGCAACGAATAGAGCAGAGTTGAATTTTCATGTTCTCCAAACGCACAGTCTCTCTTAAAGTCTTTTATAATTCATCCTGTCGTCGTCTCTCATTCGTTTTCTCCTCTTCACTCTCTCGTCTGGCGCCAACCCCTCGACCTATTAGAACTCCATTTCGCTTTCAATTTGCACTAAATTATTCGCGGAAACGCCGACAACTGTTAGTCTCTTGCTCGCTCTCTCCCTCGCTCGCTTTCGTCGAACGTTCGAATTCTCGCGGTTCACTATCGTCGGCGTATCTCGATCATTATCATCGTGTAATAACGTCTCTTCTTTCCGCGTTTCTCCTTTTCCCCCCCTCCAAGCAAGCGCGTACTCGCGGATAATAGAGAAATTGATCGGTCGTCGCGGCATGCACGAGAGCGCTTGCCGTTCGGTCGAGATCGGGGGTATCGCGTACACGGTGATTCGGTACGTCGTTGAAGAACAAACAAGGACGTTCTCAAAGATTTTTCTCTCACGGTGAATCCGTAGAACGAATGAAAATTCCGAGAGACAGGCACATACTCTCTGCCGTGTGGTCCACCAGGATCTCGTTGCATCAACACTGTCGTCTCCACTCACCACCGATGTGGTTTCTTCAACGACCTGTCTTTCGCTTTTCCATTCGTTCGTTGCTCTCGGGGCCTTCACTTCTCCCGTGTCTCGACAAACCGCTGACAACGACGAGCGCAACTACGATCGCAGCAGAACTTTGATTGGATCGAATACTCGTGTTTGCCTTGACGATACGTATCGCGATTGGTATACTCTGCGATCATCCGGAGTCCACATTCTGTTCCACGATATCAAAATTCTACATTCCATCTTGTACGAGCTCAAGTTTCTCGCGGAATTGTCGGATGCCGTCACCGGTAGAAAAAAACTAAGTCATCTTTCCGTATCGCGTAACATTGATTGCTTCACTATTCTAATACATTTCTATTCTCTTAAAGAAAAAGTATTTTTCTTCAGATACCACTTCGTTCTGAAGATCAAAGCGTGCTTTTTCAAAAGGAAACAAAAACTCCAAGTTTAAGGTTCCATATTTCTCACTATCGTTAAAAAGTCAACTCAAGCGATAATGATACCATCCCGGGAATCGAATCGAATTAGATATATTCACGGTAAAATATTTTCCACCATCCGTCGAATTCACTCTGGCCTTTAGATTCGTTCGTCAAAACGATTCGGAGCCGTCGATATTTCAATTACACGAGATTAGCGAGTATACGAAGGGTCGTAGGATCATTAGTCGTCGGTGGTCGCTTTCGGCCAGCGTGATCGTCTCGTTCGATCGTTGTCATTTCGCCAGAATCATCGTTGTCATCGGGACCCCGAGTATGAGGGCTGAACGAGAGAGACGGAAAGTCACGGATAGGAATACACAACCGACGAGGCTCGGGGAAATAGTGAACGTACAGGAACGTACAGCTGATACGTACAGGGGGTACCCAACGAGCTATCGTCGATGGGTTAACGACTGCGGTCGGTATCAGGCACGCGGAGGGAAAGGGTTGAGGTGAAAGCGCGGTGAGCCTGGGAGAGCATAGGCGCGGGGTGGCGGGGATAGTTCGGGCAAGCGGAACAGGGTGGAGGCAGACGCCCCGTCAAATTGAGCTCTACTCGTCCGTCCGAGCGTGAAGCCATTTCTGGTGGCGCAATATCTACCGTCCGACCATCCCCGAGCCCTCCCTCCCTCCCGCATCGACAGTGACCTCCGTACCACTACCACTACCCCTTTTAATCCGTTATGGGTATACCAAGCGTATTTCGAACCACGAAGACAACGATATCCCCAACTATATCTCTCCACTATCGTCCCGGCTCTCTACACCGGCGCTCCGGCGATTCGGTGAATGGCAACCCCACGGTTATTGGACGCTACATAGTTAATGGCAGGCCGAACACGCTCGATCGAAAGAGTCGAAAGGTGTGCCAATATCCGGCGGGCAGCCGGTACCCAAAAGGGCCAATCATTATTGCATGCTCTTTCACCTTATATGTGTTACGGATTCGGGGATCACCGACTCACCGTGGGTTTACCGCTTACAGAGAAAATAACTAGGATCCAACCGGACCGCGAAATCGCTAGCTTCCCTATCTCTCCACCGCTAACCCACGAAATCCAATTAAGACTGTTTTTCGGAGCCCCCTCGGTTTTTTTTCTACCTTCTGACGAGAATCTTTCTCTGTTTTTATTATTTTTTTGGAAAATCGTCGCGGGTCTTGCGACATATTCGTGTTTGTTTGTCGCGATGTATGCCTTTACGAACGTGTTCGAGACGGGGATTCGAAAGCGTGATATTGTATGCGCATAGAAGAATTGTATGCGCGAGAAAGCTCGCGATCGACGGCGGTTGTTCCAATATTCACGAATTTTCTTCTACGCTGTGCCATTTTCCAAATCATGTCGGTATAATTAATTAATGACAATGGCCCGATCGCAGGTATAACGGAGTGGATTTTATTATGGTCCGCGGGGCTTCGGTAGTGTCTACTTTATGAGTGGAATTCACCGTTCGTCGGGGATATCGGAGAGGATTGAAGTGTACGTGCAATACACAAGCGCGAGAACACGATCATCGCTGACCTCTTCGTTGCCAATTAACGGGCTGTTTACGTTCAATTATGAACAAATTATGTTTCGCCTGGCGTCGGTGGGGACGAGTACCGAGCACCGATTGGCTATTGGATATTTCGACCTCGGTGTACCCGTTGGTAACGTCGAGAATTCGGAATCAATATACGTGACACGCGAATATGAACCGCCCAATCCCTTTCATATATTCATAAACCACCGATAATGATTATCTTAATTAAAACGATTATTATAGATTAACGCATTCGCCAACCCACGAACCCTACAAATACGTGTGTGTGATCGAAACAGTCTCTGCGGTCCGGCTTGAAACACCTCTGCGTGAAAGTCGCGACTGAACGACAAGAGAATTCCCTACGGCGAATTTATATTCGACGAAAGTACATTATCGGTGTTATAGCGGATTAATCGATGCTGCATACGCAATGTGTGCCGGATAATACAATTTAAAAAATGCACACATATTTCTTTGGTTTCGAAATGGAATGAACTTTCTTTGTTTCGTTTCCATGTAACCGTTAGACGGGCGTTCGACAAAGTACGTTATAATGGTAGAAATATATCTAAACGAAACGAACGAAATTTGAATTAGAACTCAGCAAATATTACTGGCTATCACGGGGAAACCGTAGCTTTTTACGGAGTAACCGTAGGGGAATCTTTGCAGAATAAGCTACGAATCTATATGACGATTTTCAAATCTAAGGGTGATTTACAATTTCATAAGTAAAGGCGATTTATAAGGTCGTGCCTAACGTGACGATCCGACGAATATTAAAACGATGAAAACCGAAATGAATACCGATAGCAAGAAATACCAACAAGACTCCAACGAGTCCATCGTCTTGATCAGGGAAAAGAAACTCTGATCTGAAACCTACGTCGGAGATCGCCGCCGGACAACAGATTAACGATGATCTCTCTGTAATACGTTCAATTTCGACTCACCTCGGGATAGCCGCCCTTCATCTGATAGTCGAAGACGTAGAAGTATGTTTTCGGCATTGGTTCCCTCTCGTCGTCGGGAACCGGTGTTATGTGAGGATTATTCGGCTTCTTCATGTGTCTCAGAGTGAACAAATCGCCGGTTTGTACCAGAGGCGCGACGAATTGAGCGTCGCTCAGCGCTTGAACGCACGCGTCTCTCGTGTTCTTCGGATGCTGCACGGTTCTGTCCCAATCCGTGTATTCGTTTACCACCTGCAATAACAAAGAATTTAAATTTCGAAAACGATCACTCGTTGCTGGTTTTGATCGTCAATGATTTCTGGTTTTACTCAGACAATGAATGCCATTGGTCGACGAATAAAAATTTATCGACGTTCGAAGAGTCGTCATTTCACCGGAAAAAAGCGGACGACAATAAAATCATTCCAAATGTATTTACTCAATTCGCAGTGCACGTATCGCCGTTTACCGGACACGGAGAGCGTGTTGTCCAACTCGGGGGAAATTCGTATTGATACGCAATATCACGCGTTCCGGAACGTGATGCGAAACGAATAGGACGGATTCGTTACAGGAACGTTCAACATGTTCGATCGGACGTAATATTTACAATATTCCTCCCTTCCTTTTTTTTACTCGGTCGGTTGCATATCGAACTCGTTCGTCCGTAACTAGATTACGTGGTAACGCATGCGATTATCACGCATCGGCACGCATCGGGTTATCTCCGCTGATTTTTTATTTTTTTTCGTATCGAGGTGATTCATTCATTTTCGTTCGATCGTCGTCGTCGAATCAAGGTATTTTTTTTATTCCTACCCTGTCCAGTCGTTTTATCCGCGTCCAAATACACCGTTTAACGAATGTTTCGAGATAACAATGCCACGCTCCCTAGCAAGAATATTTATTATATCCAGGAGACCACGGACTGCGGCTCCTCTCTATGTGCAATTCTTGCTTGGCCAGCTTGGCTGCCAGGGGTTTATCAGTCCACGGCGAAACAGGCATTGATACGCGATGGAGAATGTTCGACTCTCGACGCTCGGAATGTTTTTGTTTTCGCATTTTTATACTTTATTTCTGATTCGAACGGGGACAAAAAAAAATGCCCCGGGAGGTTTCGGCCGATAATTTTCGTCCCTCGAGCGCTAGTACGCGCTTTACAAACGCACTAACTGCACACAGACGGTAAACGCGCCGAATTTCGGGGCCGAAATTTCGCAAAGCCGTATCTCATCGCAGAAAATTATGAGTCATAAATATCGCGCAGATATATATATTTTTATTGCTCTCAATCCGGTCTCACACCTGGAGACCGGTAAATTCCAGTGATAAACCGAGCTGCGATTATTATCGTGGAATTGGATAAACTAATTTATTTTCGATCGGTTACCCACCGTGTAAAAAATTTCTGTGAGATGATACGTGTACGCATTTCTCACGTATGTACGGATTATTCTGTCTCGACGCTCGCCCTCAAAACCCAGCTGCACGTCCTTCTCGGCGAATCTCCACAGCGCCTCGCTCGTTGTCACACCAAAAAGCAGATCGTACTTGTTGTTACTGGTTATCGGTGTACCGTGATCCGCACGCTTTGGCAATTGTCTGTAATGAGAATGGAGAATATTATCTTGTTGATTCGATCACAAATTACGTGAAATTAACGCTTTATGAAGAATGAAAGGAAAAAAAAAATAGTTAAGACTAACCGAAAAATTGTTAATGTTCATAGAATTCGCATTCCCAATGCGCATTATTGGCAAATGAACGTCGATACAATTAGTTGGGCAACTTTCAACAAGCAATAATTTTCGAAAATTAACTTTGGTGTCGCGACTACCAGAACTTGGAAGGTTTTCCTATTAGAATAGAAGTCTGGTACACATTTAATTCTGCTGGCCACAAAGGGAATGAGAAAATTAACCGATGCTATCTCCCTCCAGCAAAGTTCCGAGATTTAATATCAGCGAAATCCTTTCCTTGAAGATTTCGCAAACCATCACGCAGCACGGATCCGCTTATACACACATACAAACCGGGGTCGGGGAGCTTTCGGGAGATGAGTACAAAGACAGGGTCATAAGGGACTCGGGATTTGCGTGAATGAATGCGACGAGAGACGAAGTCGGACGGTGTGCGGATCTTACCCGGATCCTTGGAACTCCGGTCCGAGATAGGATAGAAGGTCCTTCTGGAAGTCTGGCTTTATGACGACACCGTCGACGCTCGGACCAAAGGCGCTGAGGAAGGTCGGCGGTTGTGTGTCCGTAAGCAAAAGTACATCGAGGCTAGCCTCTCGCAGACAGTCGACTATCAACTCGTGATCCTTCAGTAGATCCTCCGGGATCGTGCAGTTTGCGGCTCGTGCCAGTTTCAGAGCGTACATCACCGGATCCTCGACGACCGCCCAGGACGACAGGGCGCTTCCGGAAAGAAGGATTGCCCTCTTGAAGAGACCTGGAGACAAGAAGACAAATGACCTTTTGAGTTGCGTCCTCGTTGGAATAGCCCGACTAACACCATTTTGATTCCCGAAGTGCTTTGAGCTAACTCCGTCGTTTCGCTGCGACGACGAAGATGGCGATGGCAAATTGCTATCACCGGGTTTCGGAAGGGATTAATTTACGTACCGCCCGATTCAGTGGGATAACGTTTCGATAAATTCTCACAGATTGCTATGGATCTACTGTATACAGATATCCATCGGTGAACCACCGTGAAAATTCAATAAAGTGAGAGCAAACAAGTCGGCGAAGGAATCGACACTCAGCGAAAAAAAGTAGCGATGTAAGACTTTACTTGTTTCATCCGTTGATAGAAGTCCGATAGCGTAGCTGAAACTCGATCTTAAATCGAGCAGATACGTGATCGGGGTTTCCGGTAACGCGAGAGGTATTAGTAGTGGTTCATTCTCTTACAATGCCCGGAGTGCAGTGTAAACTCTCGTGTACTGTAACTATGTTCGCTAGCTGTTCTGGCTCATTTCGGGATTAACGTGGCGAAGTTTCCACGATCTGTATATGTACTATAATTCTCCTAGCTCTATCTCCTACGCTCTCGCACTCGCCCTCCCGCCACCTCGAATCCCCAGGAGAACTTGTAATCTTGTATTAATATATCATATCGCAATTTCGCAATTGCTATATACCGTTAATTTCAGTGTTTCGCTTGGGAATTAATTTGAAAAATCGTGATTATTTCAGCGTGAATTTATAGTTTGTTTCGATGTTTTATCTTCTCGGATAGTAACAATGGCTCGCGCTGGAAGTTTGTCGACGGAGTATTTGTTTTTCGAGGTTTTCAGTGATAAACAAGTTTCGTTATAAAGCTCGTCGAGCTGAATTCGCAATTATTTCTATCGGCAATTTAACTTCGGTGCGAGTGATAGTTTGAATTTCGTGAAAGCATCGCGTCATTCAGTTCCGCGATCGAGGTATAAGCGCGTTAAAACTATATTCCACGCTTCGAAGACGGCGTTCAAGTCTGAACCGAGATTCGCGCCGATGTTGACGCCTCTTCTTCAAAGGGCTTACAGAATTCTATTCAGTGTTGTGCTTTAATTAGAAAATGAACGAACGGACTCCGAAACGACTTGACTGAATTCGAAAGTTTCGTATAGCTTTTTCGACGAGCACCGGCACGAATTTATTTACTGCTCGGTCGAGACAGCTCATGAAATTTCATACCACGGATAGCAAACCTCGGAGTTTGCAGACCGAATTGATTTGACTAGATAAGCAGCTTTGCGAAGCAAAACAAAAAAAATATCCATATTTATTGCACCGGATACACAAAATCATCGTAAATCTTTTATCGCGAAACCGTCGAAGAGGGCGAATCGGATGTGCCAGAAATATTATTTACATTATCTCGTGAGTAAAATTTCGCGAAAGGCTGTAACACGAGTATGGCATTGGTCCAGGTGTACCGCGACGCGGACCCGGGATTGAATTTTTTTTCTCCCTTCCCCAAATCTGTTTCGTTCAAAGAACCTTCGATCCTTTGGTGATGTTGTTTGTAAGATAGGCTATGGCGAATCGTGTAACAACGATCGGCAAAATATGGTAACTCGAATGGAGCGAACGAGACAGATCAGAGCGAACGGAGAGATGAAGGAGAAAAATAAGTGGAGGAAGTGGATGGAAAATATTCCCTCGTCTGGTGGAGAGGTGTGACAGAAGGCCTCGGAATGCATATCGCCTACGGGAGGCCAAGTGACTAGTCGCGCGCTTTTGCACGACAAAGAGGATCAAGGTATCGCCGGTGCAACGATCCGCACGAGGGAACGTAGATGGAGATCGGTGATTCCGTTTCTGGCGGGTATCCAGAAAAGTCGTCTCTATCGCTGTCGTATAGTCGAAGAAGCCAAGTTTTCGCCGAGACGCCGAGAAGGAAGGGTGGAAGCGGGAGGGGTGCCCAGTGCTTCGAAGCCCAGAAGAGTCGACTGTGTCGCGTGTACGCGCGAACGCTTGTTCCTTGCTCGCATGAACGCGGCGAAAATGAAATCTCTCGATACTGCAGGACAACCGTGTTAGAAACGCGTCGCGGCGCGATCACGACTGAACGAAGGGAGTCTCATGCGCATGCGATTGCGAATATCGCGAGTAGAATACTTTTACACCATTGCTCGTTTGATCTCTCGACTAGGGGAACGGAATGGCTGTTGAATAATATCCAATTTTGTCGCAATTAAAAGACATTGAATTATTTTTCAGAGGACAATCGTTAATTCGGAAGGGAGGAAGGATAATGGCTTTCCGAATGACCGTTGAGGGCTTAAAGTATGACGAAACTCGTTGGTTTCCATGTAGTCGATCATTCGGGCTATATCACGCCAGACGGTGCGTTCTATTTCGCTCCACGACCTTGGAAAGTCGGCGCGCAGAAGAGGCTTCCCGGGTAACACATTGCCGCAGATATTGGCTCTCACCCTTTATATCTTCATCCTCTAACCACTCTTCTTCTGCGTTCCCATCGTGATTCTATCCTCCGACTTCCCTCGTCGTCCGTTAGCTTCACCACTTACGCCGGGTCTATCGGGATAGCGTACACGTACCGTCGAGCTTTCTTCGCTAACGTTAGCAACACGCGCACGCCATCGGACAAGAGCTAAGCGCTTTGCGATCGCGTTACCTCTCGCGATATTATGTGCGTGAAATATCGCTAGTCGAGACTCCACACAGACACACTTCCACCGAGGAGTTCGGGGATAGAACTGTGCAGTGGCTCGATGGCAAATCTTCCTTCGGGAAGGGAGCGCGACGGGGTTCACTCGAGATACGCGCGGGTATTGGAAAATACTTTTCTTCGTCTCGTGCTTTGCCATCCACTCAAGCTCGTAGCACGCGGCGAACACGCGTAGTCTAGACCACTGTAGACTGGATTACGTCATTTTATTATATCTGTACACTTTGTTTCTTTTCTTTTTTTTTCTGGATTTTTTCGATAGCAGAAGAATATATTGTATATCGGTTTGTCACAGTAGCGTGGCAATTTCGATGGCGCTATATCGATGAGAAATTGCGATACGACAGAAACACAAGATGGCAAATATTGGTGGCAATGCATGAGGATAGTGTCGGGGTCGGCGAAAAAAAAGCCAATGGAACAAAAACGTCGCGGGATAAATTCCGTGAATAATAAGGTCTCGAAAAAAATCAGTACACAGAAAACGAGGCCCGGAAAGCACGGAAATGTCGAAAGTGAAATCAATAAAAATGCAATTCACAAGAAAAACGGGACAGAGCAAATATCCGGCCAGTAGTGTCGGAAAAAAAAACCGAGAAATAAAATCATCGAAAAAATGAATACGTCTTAAAAATAGGCGAGTTTAGCTGTTTTGTAATTTAAAAAAAATTTCTCGGCATGTTACACAGAAATGTAACCGATGGTGTGAGCTCGCAGAGGACAATTGTTCAAAGTTATAAAAATGGACGTGTGGAACCCGTTTTTTCGTCGTCCTTTTTTTCAGGACACCAATTTCAGATCAAAGGTAACAATGATCGAATTACGTTCGGTCAAATATTTTCCAAATTGTCATCGATGCGCAATTATTCACCGGAAAATCAAATTTGATTCCGCTTACTTATAAACTCTCGCAATGATGATTGTTCCAGTAATGATCGAAAACTGTCGATGCACGAATGTAATTGTTTACATAGAAACCAAAGCCAGTAAAACAGTGGGAAACCTTTCTCGATTCCAAATATCATGTGATATTTCGTTTTCATTTAAAGTGAATAATTCCTATTAGTTGGCATCACGTTAAATCACGATGAAGGAATACTAACATTGCACTCGAAAACGCGACGATAAATAATTAACGCTAATTGAAAAGTTTGAAATTTCGTGCGTTCGATTAACTACTCTATTCACAACAATTTCAAACCAAAGAGGAGAATCGCAACAACGTTTTGCGAAATTGTGGAAAATACTGTTGAATAGCGTTCGGCAAACAACGTATTAATATTAGTTTCGTGCGAGACAGGGGAAAATTAATAAGCTGGAATGCGAGGACGCGGGAACCGCAATAGCTCGCGGCGAAAACGTCCAGGCGGTGAGGGACATTGTGGCCACGGCTATGTCTGATAAAGAGGCATCTCAAAATGAGACAATTAAAAGGAACTTCCGTGTTCTATGACAATCATCCCACTAATTGAAAGATAAAACGAATAAGCACGCGAGCAAAAGCTCGAGCAAGAAAAATATGAATTTAGGCGAAGATAAAAAACCAGAAATAAAATTAAAACAAGTAGGGAACAAAGAATGACAAAAGAAAAAAAACGGAAGACGAATGAACAGTGCAAACGAGAGCGACGGGGAACGGTGGAGAGGTCGGCTGCGCGCGAACTCACAAATTGCTTATTACGCCGAGGTCAAGGTATAGGGACGGGCGTGGAAAACTGGCGCGTCGAGCATCTCGTTAACGCTCTCCTTCTCTTGAGGGGTACCGAACGAGAGAGAGTCTAATTGCACGACAAGCTCGCGTTGTCGCGTCTTTCACCTTGCTGCCCCGTATCGCGCCACTAGATACAACGTTTCCCCGACAAACGAGACATAAGAGATACGACGTGCCCGTGAGATCGTTCGTGTCAGCTGGAGCGTGATTCGACGGATCCACTTTGAAAAAAAGTGTGCAGTGTCGCGTGGATCAAGCTTCAGTCGGATGTTATGTCGCTCCCACGTTTTTTCTTTTTTCCAAGCGGTTCATTCGATGGAAGTATCGTTATTAGTCTCGAATTCTTTCGATGGAAACTCAGGACAAATAAAAATTGACACACAAACTAACGAAAAGTTTTCCTCAGTTGTAAGTAACTGCATGGGGATTTACGTAAACTATATATCGGAAACTTCGTATGTGTAAATATTATTCAAACTTAGTCAGTGTGGTCACTAAAACGCACGCATAAAATATCCTGACATTTCCCTGACTTCCCGCTGGCTTCAAAAATAATCTGACCTTTTAGGTTTATTACAGGGGTTGGCAATTCGAGGGAAATTGATAAAACGAACTAAAACTATATTACTTACCAAAAAAAAACATTTTTGAAAATAGTTTAGCAATGGAAAGTCCTCAAGATAAGTATTTCATTAATAGCTGTTATGACCTTCTGGGCTTGAAGTATTTATACGTTCCATTCAACATATGCTCGACTCAGCATAGACAGAGAGACGAAAGAATTATTGCTCGAGCTTACCAGACATGATGGTAGGACTGATGGCGAGAAAATTCACGCACGCGGCGCCCGTTCCGTGGCCCATGAGCGTCACATTATCGGGATCGCCGCCGAAGAGCGCAATGTTCTCTTTCACCCACTGCAACGCGGCTATCTGATCCATCAGGCCGTAATTCGCCACTCGCGCTTTCGTCTGATGCACCATATTGGCGTTGAGAAAGCCGAGAACGCCGAGACGATAATTTATCGTGACGACAACTTGATCGGTGTAGCTCGCCAGTACGCTGCCGTCGTAAGGATTTCCGCTGCCCCAGTCGTAGCTCTCGCCGTGTACGTAGATCAACACCGGATGCTTTCGGTTTGTGCCCATTGATCCTGAAACAAGAGACGAACGTTGAGAGAACTGTGTGAAACGAGTCATTCAGTGCTGCGAGACCCTCCCTCTGGCGCGCCGGCTTTCACGAGAGGAATCGCCCAGTCAAAGGGGTGAAACTCAAAGTCATCCCTTTTCACGTGGAGACACGTGAGGAAGTACGCGAGGTCTTATGACAAGGCACCAGGAAGTTGGGTAGTCGACAACAAAACGAGCCAAGTGCTTTGTTACTTGATACAATGTGTTTCTGTTAAAAAAAAGCCTGAAAGCAGCCGGTACTATTCACCCTTTTTTGTCATTCAAGAGTCTCATAAAAAAACTCCCCTTATCTGATTGATTTTTTTAACGTATACATCTATCCACTGTAGTCCGGCGTTAAGGCCACTCTCGGGGGCCTTGCAGTCGGAAAGGTCGTGGGTAACTCGTGAATATTGAAAACAGGAACGAAGGGACATTTCTTTTGCTCTCAGATTCCTTTTTTTTCCCAGTCCTCCAGGCAATTAGTTATCTTCGTGGTTTCGCGTATATCGACAGAAAAAAGAGAATGGAATGGAAAATACTTTCGCAATGGGAAGAACGAAAGATATAAAGTTACTCAAGAGGACTTGGTAATATGGAACAAGTGAGGCAATCGAAGGCTCGCGGTGGCTAATTGAGACTCGCGGTGCACGACTCTCTGTGTGTTGAGCTCTGCGGGGAGGTCGGACGTAGTTGGCCTCGCGGAGGTTGTGAAACCTCTCTTGTGGCTTTCCATCCTACATTGGCATCGTTAGGTTTGAAGTGAGCCGTGGTACGTATATTCCACCGGCGCGGAGCGTGGAGACAAGCGACGAGACCGACGCGGGGGAGGGACACGAAAGTAAGACGGAAATAGAGAGAAAAAAGTGAGGGTACAAGCAAAGGGAATAAAAAAAACTGCGAGCGAGGGCGAGCGAGAGAAAAAAAGCGCGGGAGTAAGAAGGATCCGGAGGCCCTTATCGAAACAAAGCACAGTGTTGACCGTGTGTCTAGCCTCTATAGAAAAGTTGCAGCTACGCTGAAGAGAGCCGCCTCCACGAGTGGGCAGCCTCGCCAAAGGGCCTTGCTACTCTCGCTCCACCCTCTCGGTTCCGTGGAAAAAAAGGAAGAAAAAACAACGCAGATAAATCATACGCATGAGGAAGAAATGAAGGCAACGAAAAGAGAATCACATGCATTAATCCGATATTTCTGCTCTGTATTGAATAAACGAAGTGGATTCCTTTCAATTAAAACTCGCGGGTTATATATATTTTTTGAAGATTCGTCTGGATAACGGAGAAAAACTAAATGAAGTAGCACTGTATAACTTTACGTTATTCGAAGTCCGAGGGCTCGAGTTACTTGATTTCCGACAGTGGCATTTTTTGTACTTTTTCGTATGAATGTTTTTTCGTTTATTTGTGTATTGACTTCTGGAAAAAGGAAGCGTTTATCTCATATTGTGTGATCTATGAAAGTTTTAAGTACTGTATCATATTGTTGTTTCGAAAACAACAAATCCCGAAAATGTTTCATCACTTGGTTTTTCCATCCATCGACAAGTTTGGCAATCTTCAAGGGATAATAAACGACATTGCGTGGCCGAACTCGGATGAACATACAAAAGTCAATCGTTTCGGTTCGTTATAATGGCGAAAAATCGGAAGATAAAAAGGAGTACTGAAAAAAAGACCGGTCAAGCATAAAAAAAACTCAACGAAGTTCCCGACGTATCGAGTAGTAGTGAGCGCGAAAAAGTATGTCACGTGATGTATGACGTAGGAACGAGAGTTGGACTGAAATGAATTTTTTTATTATAATAAAAAAGAAAAGAGGAAAAAAGAAGGATCGATAGAGGAGAGTAGAACAGTGCGTTGTCGAGCTTCGACGTCGGACAGAGGGGTTATGAAATCTTTTTTTGATGGATGGATCATGAAATTGCCTATCGATCAACAGCCAGGGGTCTTTATGGCTGTACACTCACGGCAATATCACCGTAGGCCAATCGTGCGCGAAGAGCTTAAAAACATTTATCTCGTCTGTTCATACGCAGATATGTGCTATCCGCGTGTGTATGTCGTGCTTGTGTACGTACCCATGGCGCATGAATAAAATAAGCAAAATTTATTTTCTGTGCACGAGATCCAGATAAAAAAACAATGAAAAAAATGGCTATTATGTATAGACACGCGATATTGTTTCTGAATGCCAGTGCAAGGATCGGAAACCGGCAAAGTTGTTGCGTTTGTTCGACAATTACATTTTCGTTTAACGAGTACTCGGCTCGCGTCTCGTGGTCTATTTAATTCCCCGATGGTAAGTTTAAATCTCATACGTATTTATGGAAATCGAGGCGAACACACTGACGCGAGAACGAGGACGGGGGAAGAATATACCGAGTTATATTCTCTATTTGGGCATTACTCCGCTTGTTGTTCTATTCTCGACGCTGCCGTGCATCAGAAGTCCGCAGCATAACAAGCGCCATGCGTTTGGGTACCGCCACACGAGACTATACGTGTTCCGAGATTGTTCTGACGTTTCGCTCGCGAACTGAAATAACCGAGGGTTTAATTACATTCAATGCTGATTCAGGAAATTCTGATGCGAGGCGACGTTGATACTATGTTATACGATATCACGATGCTTGATTTACCATGAAAATATCGATCATCGGGGATTAAAACATCTTCACTCGCATAGAGGATCGTTACAACGGACATTTATCTATGATAAATAACAAAAACTGGAGGAAACTTAAAGCTCATATCATCTTTTTGTCGCTAACGTATCATGAAATGGATTGAAAAAAATAGTATAACCGGTCGAGTAAGACTTTTGTGCGAAACGGAATATATTTAACTTTTATCCAGCACAGGCGAGAGGACTTTTCCGTCTCGTATATAAAGAAACTAAATAGTTTCTCAGCTTTGATTCGTTCTCCCATTCCGCGCTTGTACAAGAATATTTAAAAACTCCTGGCATTGTGAGAGGAGCTTCTCCGGGCTTTTGGTTCGAGACGAGGCTTACGCCGTTCAGTAACATCGTACGCGTGGTTAACTTTTCGTGTTCGAGTGGGAAAGTATCCACCACTACGCTCTCTTCCGTTCTTCTTTTTCTTCTTCTTCCTTGATTTTTTTTATTTTTTATCTTCAGCTTTCGCCCCTGAGAGGCGACTCTTTCACGACTTCTCACTCTCTCCGTTCGGCAAACTTTTCCGCGAAGCGGCATTATTTCATCATTTTTAACTAGACAACACCTCCGTCCCATCCCCTCCTCTCTCGAGACGACGAGGAAATCTCAGCTTTAAATCACGGCCCCGTCTCGTTATTTCCTCCCTCTGTTTCGTTCGTCGCGATGTTATTTGCCACTGCAGATTTAGTTAATTTTACAGCACGGTCGTGAAAAGAAAAAGAAAAACAAAAGCCCGATTCGTTAAAATGTTGTAGCACAACAATTCTACAGTACGGCTCTCGAATGAGTAATTGTTCTCCCTGATTCTGTTTGCGAGAAAATAAAAATGGTTAAATTAAAATTGAAGTAATGAAAGTAAAAAAAAAAGAAAACGAAATAAAAAATATAAAGCTGTATGGAATACGAAACATACGAAATTGTGAGCAAAAGAAATTCATACTCTATATTCTATTCTATTTCTTCAATAGGGGCCACATTCTACTTCTTCAGTGTAAATCTGTGCTATCTATCATAAGGTTGAGATACGTATAATTAAGAAAACAAAAAAAATTGCATTGAATTAAATCTCATTTTGGAATATTTTATATGACCATTTTTCTTTATTAATGAACGAATCTACGAAAGACGGTATTCAAAATCTTTTTTCATATGAATTAACTTCTTATAACTTCAGAACCAAATTATATGTATGCAAAACTCCCTAGTTCGGAGAGTTTACACGTCAAGTATTTGCGAATTGCTGCGAGCTTCTTGTATTATTTTTCTCTCTGTCTTCCGTTCGCATCGTCGTCTCTTACAGTCGTCAACCATCTCGGAGCATTACAGTCCAAGAGTGGCGGTCTTACAACCCGAGAAATTTCGTCGTAGCTATTCCCGGTGTGAAAGAGGAGAAAACTGAGTTTCTCGTTCCTCATTACTGGTCTGGTGTAAATTGCAGGAATAAACGTGAAGATGAGCGGAAGAGGAGAAACGAGACGATGCAGTCTGAGCGCTGAATGTTCCCTGAAACCCAGCCCGCTCAGACTCCCACATCCCATCTCAGACAACGCTGGGATGCCGCTCTGCCCGCTCTCGTACTAATTCAAACGATTCAGTTGAAATTTAAGTTCAAGCACAGACGAAGGAAAGGAAAAGGGACGAAGAAGACGCGCGGGGGGTATCCCAAGTTCTGGAGAAATTGCGGAAATTACTTTATGCATTCGTAACCTTGGGGCGTGAGAGGCGTTCGCGGATTTGGCGAAACCGGAGTCTTGCGGAAGCTGCGAGACACCGAGAAAAGAGGCACAACGAAATGTACTGCGCTAACAATAACCTTCCCCGTACGTACGCAAAGTTACGTCGCGGTTGGCTGGTTTCTTAAATCATCGCGCCCGGAATACTCGTTCCGGTAGCATCGCGCACAGCGTGATATTTCGTAGCGTGATTTTATTCACTCGACAGACGAGTCGCTCGGGGCTATTTTGTCTCGCTACTCTCGCGTATTTTCTCGTTTTTAAGGAGGCTCGCCTAGCAGACGAAATCCAACTTACGATCTCCATTTTGTAACCTGCTTTACATGAACACTTGAAGGGCCTATTCCTGAAGTCTGAGCAATTTTGACCGTATAGTTTATTTGTGATACAATTTAAAAATTGACTACCTTTGCCGTATAATTCTATATCCCAACGATGGAGTCGGTCGGTTTCGAGATAAAAGATCACTAATTTACTGACGAAAGCTAATGTGCCCAGAGAACCGCACATAAGTTTACTTTACGCCGTATTAAATACACTTCTAATTCCAAGTGTTTTGGCACACATCACGCATTAACGACATAAAATTATCAATCAATCATTTTGTGTCTCGAAAATTCTTCAAAAATTGTTCATAGAATTTTCGGAAAATGATTCGCGATTTCGATTTTCGACTTGGAATTTTGGCCCGAATTGGGTGGTGTCTATTCCGAAGCGAAATGCTAAATGCTCAACGAAAGAAAAAAAAAAGTCACTGAATACTCTGATAAATAAATCCCAGCGCAGTGACCAATTGTGGCGTTGTAATTTGAAAGCAGAGGTGCGTTTGGAAAACTATACTGTAGACGAAATAAATTCAAATCAATTGAATTTCCGCAGTATTTCGACGTCGCTTCGTTCAAAGGTCTATTGTTTTAATGATGAATAAAATAATAGATTAAAACGAATTTTTTAAAATGTACAGCGCATGTGTGCAAACGTATGGGGAGGGGGTTGTTGCGAGTATGGAGTACACATATTATAATCAGTGCATGTGCATAACGGAGATAGGTATACGCTGGCTTAAGCAACGCAGAGACTCCGGCGTACTCGGCTCTCGCGTCTGAGTATACGACTCCCACCCCGTATTCCATCGTCCTGGGTAATACTTTAATCCCACGACAATGCAGAGCTTTGCGTTGCCCGAGTGCGGCCAAGTGCTTCGGGTGCCGCTTGCTTTCTAAATAACGCTCACGACAGCCGCACGGTAAGTGTGAAAGTACAGCGACGCTCAACAAGGATTTGTTTTGTGTTGTTTTTTCTTTTTTTATATTCGTCGAACGAAGGCTAAAAACTTACGAAACCCTGTAGGACTCTTCTGATTTACGAGAAAACCGTTCTAAACGAAATAAAGTGAATTAAGTTCGATACGTAAGAATACTTTTACGTCTCGAGGTCGACAGTGAATTCGCCGAACAGTTTTTCCATCTATCCGTATCAAACAGACAAGAACCAATTGCAATCACGATGAATGCAATTGTAACGATTCTCTATGCTCCGTTGAACGAAAACCAACTATCCTCGCCTATTCCTTCAATCGTAAGCGGATGCTCTGCACGAAAAAGAAACATCTCAGTATCGTGTACAGAGGGGAGATAGCGCTCTGCGCCATCGATCGAAGCGCCGAATTGATCCTCGAGTGAATTCGCTGCCGTTATTCCGCGGCGTTGACTTTGGAAAATCGAGTACGATAGTCTCATTGGTCTCTCTCTCGGAAGCTATTCCGGGAGGCAAAGGGTTATTGCAAACCTCGATGCGCTAAGCTTCGCATACACGTTATATTGGAGATAGCCAATTGTATTACGCGAAGGGCTTTCCGGTAGACACGAACTGCGGCGAGAGGAAGAGAACGCGAGCGAGGTATCATCTGGTCTACGTGTGCACAGAGCACAAAGAAAATACCCTCTGTCTTGTTATAGAACCGCAAATATATTGATTCGGACAACGCTCTTCTCGTAACATTGGGTTTCACCGTGACCACAACCCATTTGATGCATAGCATACCCGGATTTCTAGTATATACAAATAAGTCCATTCGATTACTTTAAAAAAAAAAAGCAACTCGTTTAATCGGTTACAAATAAGAAAAGGCCGATAATAATGAAAATGGGTCAACAAAAATTAGTACAATAAGGCATAATTGTTCATATTTAGTGGCCGTAGGATTTACTCGTCAAAAAAGAGGACGGGCATCGACATTCCCAGCCAAGAGTGAGTTTCGGAAATAATTTCGAATATTTCACAATGGGAAAAAAGCAACTAGGACAGGCCAGTGAATGGGCACTTCTTATAAAAGCACGTGCATAAAAAAATCCATTCATTTTTTCGTCTGCTTAACCGTCCATTCACTGGTCGGTATAGCCTGTATAGGTGTAAGAACTTCGAATCTGCACAATAATTTCTCTAAATCCACATATGATTATTCCTTGGGTTTTTGAGATTCAAATTTCTCTATTCAAAACATACATACGTCAAATTATTCAATTACGCGTGAATTTATCGAGCGTAATGCGCAGTCTTTTTGCGATTTCGTATGTAAATTCGTATCCCAGTAGTGAATGGATTATTCGCATTGTTTCTTTGCCCACTTTCATTCCCTTTCGAAAACAAGCGCATCGATGCGAATACTTCACAGAGTGAATTCCCGCAATCTCCGTTATTTCGCTTGGAAGAAATAAATGATTTTCGGACTAATTGTACGGTGGTTCACGAAAAACAAGGACGAATACTCTTATAGCGTGCGACGCAACCGTACCGCTTAATTAATCGTTTATTCTTGTTGATTCGCGCGTGTAGCTTTTCAACGAGTACAACGACAAGGGAAAATCGTGCCTTTCACGATTCCACGGGGCTTTAGTTATACCCTCACTTTTGCCCACGACGCGCAAAGTGCGTGTCGAAGTCTACGGTCTGCTGTTGCCGCCCCCAGAGTTTGTTTGCCAGTCGAAAAAAAAAAAGACCGAATGAAAAAAGTTTTTCTCCAGTAATCGCCGGGAGTCGCACTGCTGGTGCCTACCTATATCGGTGCCGTGTGAATCTTCTCGCGCGGCAAGCTTAACGAATTCCTTTTTTTTTATTAGCCCTCCGGAGAAAAGTGAAAACGCGAGGATTTCGAGCTCGTCCGAGACACGAAGTGGAAAGAATTTTCTTTGAACTACGGGCCAAATCCGTTTTCAACCCTCTCGGGATTCAAAAGTAGCCAGAGATTAGCTGTCTCGCAATAGAAGACTGACCGAAGTACGAAAGAGAACGTTTTGAGATTAGACCTCGAGTACGTCACGCCAGAGGGTTTTCCATCTTCGGGTCCCTTTTTTTCTGCTCGCTTTTTCTCAACCCTCGCATGCCCGCCCACTCTTGACTCCTCTCTCATTCTCCCAACGGTATCAACCTCGTAAACTTCTACTAAAGCACGACAACCGACATCCGAATATGTCTGGACACATTCCACCTAGGACGTGCTAAATTTAGAACGATACAAATATATATTTTTATGTCGAGTGTGCATGCGAGCGAGTCCGCGACGAATAAGCAACAAAAAAAATAAAAATAAAGACCAGCAGACGTTTTATTAGTCTACACGAAATCGCGAAAACTTATAAAACTGCAAAATACGTGCTAGGAAGAATAAACGAATGAATAGGAAAAAAAAAAAAAAAACAAATAACGCAATGAAATTCCGATTTTTTTGTTTGAGCATGCGAAGTTAATGTGGATGCAAACGCTTCGTTAAATTATTCCCTGTGTGTCCGTAACTTTATGAACTCGTATCACAATTGTCCAATCCTTTACGCCGCCCTCATTACAGCACAATGTATCGCCTTTTCAGTGCTTCTGTACGCCGACAGCGGTAACGACAAATTTTAACGATTCGAATAAACAGTCTCGCGAAAGAATGGGAGAGCATTCTCGGCGCGTTTCGTTATAAAATGGTCTTCAACGGATTCGCGGGATGAAAAACGAAATTCGAGTCTATTAGGTTTTAATTGTACGGCGGAGCTTCCGCGATAAAATGGGTCTCCTTCCACGGGATACGTCTGTGTGTCTCAACGGCTCTACGATGTAGCTGGCGAATTTTAGTATAGCGGCAAAGCGCGAGACTGCAGAGAAGAAGTAGGTAAGGAAGACTGTCAGTGAATGGAGGCCGGAATAGTCAGACGGGGCGCGCGAATACGTTGAGACGGTCGCGCGTGAACGAGCGCTGTAGTAGCGGCGTAGTCGGGGCGACGAGGTTGCTTCACGACTAACTCTCTCGCCTATGAGGCCATTTTCTCTGTTTATCTCCTGATGCCTTCTCGCTTCGTCTCACTTCCGTTTTCTCCTTCGCCGCTCGTGAAGGTTCGGAAGTAGCCTTGCATATTTGATGTCCCCTTCCCACGTACGCGAAGTCGGCGCGACTAGCTCTTCCTACTTCTCTGTACCGATCTCCACTTGCCGCTTTCTCCGTTCACCAACCGCCCTCTAACAATACCTTCGCCCTCCCTCCCCGCATCTTCTCGCCACCTACCCCTCCCTTTTCCTCGAGCGCATCCTTTCAGCCGGCAAGTTTCCGGGTATTAGCATAGTAAACATGGATTTACGTTATGTCCGCTACTATCCCCGGTGCCGTTATACCTCGAGCTGATGCTGTCGCGAGCCGAGAAACTCCCAAGGTTTAGACGTTTACCCACTCCGCGAGCACTTAAGCGGAACTCTCCCTTGCTCTCCACTCACCGTCCCGCGCGCTCGTATTATCATCCTTCGCTGTTCACCGTACACCGTTTCTACTCGAGTGCGTGGTTGGCTTCTACGCTTTTGTATCGAAATACTTCCGATCGCGGAATCTTATCACGGTCACGGTGACGCGGTGTTTCGCGTTTGACACTCGCGAAACAAATAACAAAGGGAGCACTGCAGTTTCACTGACACGAAAGGATACGCAGATCGAAGAGAAATATTTAGTATACTTTTGATTTTTTTCTTTTTCGATTTTTAATAAACTCTGACCAATATGTATCGCCGAAAATAAAAAAATATATAAATAACAAAATAATAAAATAATAATTATTACAATTCACCGCGATTATTTTGCATCGAAGCAGCAGAACAGTTCGAATTTCCTAAATCCGCAAATATGTTTACCTCGCAGAATATCATCGGAGATAAAGCAAACAGTGCGAAGAGTTGTAATTCGACTAATGAAGAAATTAATAGATAATATCTCAGCAGCGTTACGGATAAAAAAAATTCTCGTGCGGAAATACGCGAGATTGAGAAAAAAACGTATCTTAAACCCGAGCAGATATTGCGAATGCGTATCTCGGTTCGCGGTGAATCGATGTGTATTCAAGGATCGTCAGGTAGTCGTCGAGAGTCTTTCGATTGTCGCAGTCACGCGGGAGGGAAAAAAGAGGGTTGGAGGTCGAGGTGGAGTAGCACACTTTCGGCGGGCCTCTCTCGGATTACCCATTTCGCATATATCCGATTATCCGTGCCGGGATTCAGGTAAACGTTCGGTTGACTTAACGTAGAAGAAAAAAGGTAAATAAAGGAACCGACGAGATAGACGAAGACGAGGAGAGAAAGCTCGAGCGTCCCTGCCTCTATCCCCTCTAGCGCGGATAACTACACGATAAAGCTGAAGGTATTATGCAAATGGAATAACGCGATTAAGAGCTTAAACCCTTCGACGCATCGCGAGCCGGTATCGATTTTCGATAAGTAAGTGAGCACGATACGAATTGCGTGTCGTCCCTAGCAGCTTTAAGAGAGAGAGAGAGCTCTCTTTTATCGTCGGGCCGATAATGATTGATTTTTACATTACACTTTTATCGTATCACCCATCACTCGATGTCTGGTCCGCGAATTATTTATTTTTTAGACAATAGACAAGCGGCCGATGGCAGAGATACGTGTTGAAGAATGTTTCTCTGGATTCTAGATATTAAAAAAATTGCTTGTAAAAAAAAATTGGCAGTTTTATGCATAAACGGACAGACTAAATTCGATCGACTGGAGTGATGAAGTCCGCACTTCTGTGCAGTCAAATTAAGTTAACGTATCAAATCCAAATTCCTTTCATAGTTTCGATTGTGAAGTTTTTTTTTTTTAGAGATTCCTCTTATTTGAGAAAGGGCGATTGAGCACCGACATCAATTCATCGATTTTTTCCGGGTAATTGCATTCGACGGAGACTGTGAGCTTCGAAAGCGCAGCAAATCAATCGACTGAGTAATAGGATTTGCCGTTTCTCGTATCGTTGATGTTCGGTATCTGGTACTGGTACTCACGCTCGAACGGTATCGACTAATATCGTTTATGCACATCGAGGAGAATCTTGCCGGTCTGAAATCACATACGATAACTCGCCAGATAGCCGAAACTCTCTCTCTTCCTCTCCCCTTCCCCGCCCTCTCTCTCTCGCCCTCTCTCGGTGGAGATTTTGGTATTGAATATCCGCGTGAGTAGCTTCGTTGAAAGTCTAATATACGTCGATGTCGATAGGAACCCGTAACGTCATCAACGATGATCGAATTACGAATCCTCTATAGAATTGTTGTTCCGCAGCTCCTCCAGCCATCTCCCTCGTCCGCCTGAATTCTCGCGTGTATACGCGCCTATTGATTAATTTCAGCGCCGAGTGAACATGGGAAGGCGAGAACAATTCACAAATTTCCGGTTTATTGGCGTCAAATACCACGGAAATGCATTGAGATATTTGAAGCCGACGAGTGCGACGGTATTTACAGCGATCAAACACGGACAGAAGGCAGTTCTTGCAGGCGTCAGTTCGCACACAGACTATCGTGTAGACGGGACACCAAAGGCTCCGATCTTTCGCGTACAGGTGGAATTCAGAAAAACGTTCCATTCCATATAGAATTTATGTATGCTCTATATCTCACTTTCACCATTGAACTTGAGAGAGAAATATATTAGAGAACGAATTGTTACACATTGAAATTTCACACGGTTAATTGAACAACTCTGTGTAACAGCAGCTCTGACACGTCGCGTCAACGCAACGGGGGAAAAATTGTAAACTCAAAGAGTCCCGGCGCCAGAGAAGTGATTATTTTCTCGAGTATAATTTCAGCTCAGCCGCGAAGGGTGTATAAAGTCATGCGTTACATACCATTAAAGAGTCTCAAACATTTTCCCGGAAAGACACGAGAAGGAAAGACAGAGAGAGTGTAAGGTGGAGTCGACCGCGGGGGTTAGGGAAGATAGTGTAACGTGAACAAACTCTCGTTACCGCAAACATATAGTTGAGTGCACTTCGCGGTAGCGCCGCGTCTGAAGTATCAAAGTACACGGAACTTTCGTTGGCGCGCTCTCGGTCCCTTGGTTTCTGGAAAGGTGGAGGAGGGGACCGAGCGCTCACACGTACCGAAAGTGCGTACACTTTTGTTTTAATTTCGAATTTTCGCTCAGCTACATTCTCATACTCGTCATTTCTCTTCCGTGTCTCGACTGTCCGAGGGAAATGTATCACGAGTTAAAGGACATACGCGAGGAAGCCACCGAGGCGTTTTCGTCGCGCGCGCGCACGACGGCACACCGCAGCGATAATTCACGTCGAAAGTTTTCGCGAATTCTCG
Organism: Ischnus inquisitorius; assembly: GCA_963924025.1. Taxonomy (NCBI): domain Eukaryota; kingdom Metazoa; phylum Arthropoda; class Insecta; order Hymenoptera; family Ichneumonidae; genus Ischnus; species Ischnus inquisitorius. The sequence continues at coordinate 11,795,922 of OZ001252.1, forward strand.
ATAAATCAATTTGAACCGGGCGGAGACGCGGAGACACATATGTCTCGAGGATACGACTTCGCAACGGAAATTCTCGCGAGCGTCGCTGAGAACAAAAGGAAATAAAAGAAAGCTATCTTTTTCGGTCAGTCAAACTCGAGAATTCATTTGAGTAAAGGTTTTGCCAACAAGTTGGCAAACAGTCGAATAATACATTAAAAGAAAGGGGTTAATTGCTACTAATGTTTAACGTATTCGAGATTAAAATAGAGCGTTTCGCGTGAGAGGCTATGTACAGCAACGCCACTTGAGGGCTTTACATCCGGTGGCTACCTGCAGTTTAGTTACATTTCCACAGGTAGAATATCTCCGGGGTAGAATTCATGGCCCAAGCTCGCCCCCGCGGCTCGCGTCTCTTTCTCCGCTTCTACCGTTGTTTGAACGCTAAAGCTACTTAACTTTCCAGCAGACTTTCGAGATCCCTGCCCGCCCCTTCCCAAGTACATGTCGCAAATGGAGTTCCACTTTCGCGTGCTCAAAGCCCCACTCTGCGATTAAAAGCGGCAGTTACATGCCTTTCGTTATGTACCGGCATATCTACGTGCATTAACTATTCATGTATGTGTATAATGGAAGCCCGGGCATACTTGAACAATTATTATTCTCCTCTATTTTTCCGCTACATTTTTTTAAACTCTATCTCGTGTTCCCTTTTGTTCGCCTCCGCGGTCTATTTTACTTCGAATCACCGCAACGGCGAACGAGGGAAACAGGGGTGAGAAATAAAAATCGGGTTGCGGCTGAAGCGAACGGAAACACGAAATAATTGATTCAGATATTGAATCTCTCCGAATTAATCAACTGACGTTTCGAATACGATAGTCTCGATAATAAATCGAGCTGATACGATGATCCATTGGATAGATCCATCCGTGCGTCCAATTAATTCATCAAAATTAATCAATTATTAGATACTAATTATTATTCATCATTCTGTAATTATATCAATTAACTCATCTAAATACAAAAAAATGTATGACAAATTGAATTGATAGAATAATCCATTGGCGGAAAATTAAATGGACTCTAGAAAGCACTTCAGTCGATCCCTAGAAAATCGAAGCTTAATTTCCCTTTAAAGAAGAAAAGGAAAAGTCGCTATAAAAAAAGCAGTGGCGAGTCCCACTGAGCGAATTTATACCAGACTAAGACAATCGGAGGCCCTTCGTTTTTTGTTTTAATCTCCCTCGGGATCTTTTGGTAATTAGAAACGATTGTCCTATATCCGCGAGAATCGTCGTACAATATCCGAGGGATCGCCTTTGGGATTAATTCCCCAATGGGTTGAAAGGAAAGAATCAATGAAGAAGAATCCTTGGAACGATGGTCGTATCGAGCGTTACCAATTCGAAGCTTTTCATTCCATCGATGTTGCTTGTCTTTCGACCTACTCCAGTCGCAGCCATAACATTATTTCTGGATCGGGAAATAAACGCTAGTTGATTGTTTTTTTTTCTTCGTGGCGGATCACGCCACGTCATTTTCGACACTCGCGGTATCCATTCCTCCCAACTGGTTCTCTAACGGAGTTACGGATAGTTTAATACCTTATCCTTCGTTAGTGGAGTTGGCGATGGTGCGGCAACGACGGTGAAGGTAGGAAAGTGGCGAGGGGAGATCTGCAACGGGAGAGAGAGCCTGATCCTCTTTCGAGCGGTTGAGCGGTGAGCCGGAAACTTTCGTGAAAGCACTCGCCGTAACGGACACATACACACACGTGCGCACACAGTATAGAGGTAAAACGGAGCTGAATCCACTGTTGTTCCGGGAACGATGCGCATACTGTGAAAAGTTTCACTCTCGAAATCCTACCAATTGAAAATGAATTCGGGGGCTATTTACGAAAATTTCCCGACATTATTCATAGTGAAACGTGCGCTTCTTCGTTATATCTCAAAATAACAACTTTCGGCTCGCGCATCGCGTTAGTGTTAATGGGAACCCGCTATGAGAATCTGCCGGCAGTTCATAACAGGATAATTAAATGAACATATGATTCAGCTATTGTACAACTAATAATGTTCAAGTGTTTGTACAGAAAAGTTGCTTTGCCGGGTTTCTTTTAATTCCTTAATAATCGATCGAGAAACAAAAAACTTTTCTGTTCTAAGCCCTTTCTTTCATTTCTTTTTTCACTTATTTTTGAGACGAAGTGCCTCAGTATCAGTCCCAGACGAATAAGAAGTTCTCCGATTGACATTAAAAAAAGTCGGTTCGAAGAATTGGAGCATAGCTCATTTGTGCGTGGCGACGGAATGTCAAAGTTAAAAAAAAAAAAACTTAATTTTTGTTTTTTTTCTATTTTAGCAAAGTTTTTACACTCGAGAGAAGTTCGATCGTACATAACTCGAGTTTGACTCGAGCAGCCAGACCGCGGCTCGTCGCTCTTAAAAACATTCGGCACACCCGAACGCTCACGAAACGTTTGGGGCTCTTTGAAAGCTTCCCCCCAAAATAGCAGATTGGCTTCACGCTAGATTGGCCGACATTCGACGTGAATCGATATTCAAGTCGAGCGTGCTATTGCCGCCGGTTGCGAGAGTACCAAAGAGAGGAGAACGAGGAATATTCAAGGGCTTCGGACACACAAAGTGGTCCCGAACGCAAAGCAAAAAAAGAGAAAGGACAGGGGGAGGGGGCGGCGGAGACGACGCTCACGCTCATTCCCGTCGAGAGGAATCAACCGAACTCGCTTTCCCTCTCGCGGCCTCTCTCTCTGTCCCCTTGGTCTCGACATAATTGACCTACGCTACGTTCCCGCGAAATTTTCACGCTGCCCTACCTTTGAATAAAACGAGCATTTGCCATTCCTCCCTCGTCTCAGACGCCGAAAAGAAAAAGAAAACTCGAGATGCATTGTCTACGCGGGCTTTGTCCATTCGGGATTATTCTCTCGAGCGACGTGCAGATCCAATTTTTTTCCCGAGAATCAGAATTTTTGTGAAAATGTTCAAGATAAAAAATGAATCCCAATGCAGATCCGCCTGCGTTCGTTCTCAATGTAACGTTTCCCAATTACGTGAACTGGCGCATTACAATTAATTTAGCGCAATAAAATACGCGGTCATCGACAAATCGTCCGAAATTTCGATATTCACGGCATCTAAATCTTCCCCGCGTTCGTGATCACGCCCGGTAAACCGGTGAATTTCGTATTTACTTCGCGTTGTGGGAACGCTCGTCAATTTTCTCTCCAGAGCTATTCCGTATAGACGTACAGCCCGAGTCCTCGTTTAATCGAGCGTCTTGTTCCTCTGGGCAACAACGAGATACCGCTATTGTACGTGTACAAACTACTCGTGCATAAATAAATATACATGTATATATAGGTCTACGTATAGAAACTAACGAACGATCGGTGCCATTAGTAGATATAGTTGAACGCCCCTCGAGCGTCTGGCAGCGTGGCCAGGGATGCGCAGCTAGTCGAACGTAGCGGCGTCGGGGAACGAATTACAAATAACCGTGTATACGAGGCGCCTGTGAAGAGCCGAGAGAACACGGGAGTGACTCTACCAAGCGAAAGGACTACGGAGTGTTATGCGGGTGTTCTAGCAACGCTAGCCCAATTCCAGAGGAGAATCAATTCGAACTCCGAATCCGCTGTTATATACATCGGGCACTCCGTGGCCCGGAGAGCATCGGCGAAAACGGTATAGAAAGAGCTTGCGCCTGTGATATCCTCCCACGAAGAGCGTAGTTACGCTTACCGTGGTGTTTGGAACGGGAGCACGGTTACAAGCGGGGAGGTCGCACAGTCCAACACCGGCGGAGAGATCGTCGGAAGGCGAATGGGGAAATTTAATTAAGCTAAACGAAAATTAATTGTTGCAAAAAGCTTCACGGCAGAGGGGAAATGGAGGAAGGAGAGACACGCGAGAGTGGGTACGGGGGATGTAGGTTGTGTACGGAGGAGAGATAGAAAAGAGTGAAATGAAGAGGGTTATCGCGAGAGTGTAGCCAAGCGAGAAAGAAAAGGGATGATTCGAGTTATAGGAGCGGAATACCGCCGTTCCTGGTCTGCTGGGTATCACTGGGTATGTGCGAAAATGCTGGTTAAAGGGAGAAGAAGAAAGCTCATAGAGGCCAAACTGAGGATTGCCCGCAACGTACCACCTTCGCTACCCCATTGCAAGCCCTCCCCCTTTCCCGTCCCTTGCCGTTCCGTTTACGAGGTGAGGATGGATCTGGGAAACGACCAACGCACTCATTCTCCAGTTTCACTCGTCGCTTTCCTCCTACCCCAATGGAGCAGTTTTGCTTTGCTTCGCGGCATTTTCCCAACGCAGCGATGAGAGAGAAGCCAGTTTATACTTCTCTCCCTTGCGCTTTCGGTTCGCCTCGTTAAGAAACCTCCGGCACACTCGTAGGCGTACTTTACAATCAGCAATTTAGCGTCTGTACAGCCGTTAAGGGTCTTAGTCGCGGTATGTGCGGCGAACGCGAGAGGATTTTATCGGTTTTCCTCACGGCACAGAACGGAAGTAGCGCATACGACGGGGCTCCAAGCTTTTCACAACACCGCTGGCTTGTTCTATATATGACGATATATGTATATGCACACGTATATGTGCACAAATAACAGTGCGGGCAATCAGAACGAAGGTGGTTTTGAGTTTTGCTCCCGAAACTACTTTAGTTCGTCCGCAAGGTTGCGCAATGACTTTCATTCGCGCAAGCTTCGCAAAGTAGCACACGAAGAATTTCGCGAAGTTGCGCGTATCGCGCGGACTACATTCGTTGAGCGATTTGTGGAAGGATGAGACGAAATTTGAGATTTGACTCAAATCCGAAAACAGTCCGGAAGCCTTTTGGCACAGCGCCAAAGATCAGCGACAGGGGAAAAAGAACATATTTTTTTCCACTGAATTCGAGTAATTCGGTACTTGGGGGATAAAAATTTATTTGGAGGTCGCTGCGTCACTGCAAAGACTACCCTTCAGCGCGGATATTTCTGTTCCCTTCCTTTTTTTTCAATCTTCTGCGAAAAAATCACACAAATTATAGGAAAGGGAACTGTGCCACTTCAGAAGTGTTAAATTCTCGTCGATGAAGATGAAGCGAAGTAATTAAAAATATCTATGCGACTACAGCTTCATCACAGCGGATACATGAAGAAGAGAAGAAAAAAATGTAAATAGGTACAACTTGCAATTAACGTAATTGAGCTGGTATTCACGCGAAGTTCAAAAAAATGTACTCTCGGTAACGACGACTACCACTAATGAGTGGTAGATAATATTCGCAAAAGTTCTGTTAAGTATCTTTCGGGTTTTTTTTTTCTTTCGTAGATTTTGAATGCGAATGCCACGAATTATTATTCACATTACACCGCTTTGCTCTCTTCGTTTCTCAAACGTATGGAAACAAATTGAGGAAAATGAATTTTTAGTCAGAATTTCACCGCCGCTCTCGTTGCGAAAAGAGCGACCAAGTTCCGGTGGTAATTGGCGAGTTGAATTCGCCGCGGCTTTGCAGTTTACGTTACAAAAGGAATCGTAACGAAACCCATCGGGATGGTTGGATATACGAATGAATAATCGATTGGTAGGCGCGGTAACAACGGTTTTGCGGTCATTTCATTGATAACTAACGACCTGCGCTCTTGGAAATACGCGCGAATTCAATATTACTATGCGGCGCGCATACAACTGTACTATATGAGAAGTAGAAAATCGAGATAGAGATTCGGTGGCGAACAAATGATACGTTGTCTATGTTTATATGTTTACATGCCGGATGGTATATAGGTATATACCAGTGGATACCAGTGTATACGCGGTATATACCTTCGTATACATATACATATACGCGATGAATTATGCATCAACAATGCCGATCGTTAACGACGAATTGGCCGATGATGCCTGGGCTACGTTAGCGTAATTTCATGCGGCCTTACTAGGTCACCGAGTACGAGAAAATCGTATAAATCATCGATTCAACCGTGGATATACCGTCTCACTGAACTTTCGTATATTTATTCTTATATCATCTGTCGATTGATGGAATCGTTGATCGCTCTTTCGAAGTAGAAACGAAATTAAGAAAAAGAAAGTCTTCTCCATATACATAATACATATATACAGGAGAGTTTGCCCTATCTATATTATCATTGTCGTTATATGGATGATTATGCTCATTGATCTTGCACATCTTTATTTAGTGGCAAAAGTCGATTCGAGGCAAAATAAATGAGACTTGATCGACAGGAACTGAACTTGAAGGAAAAAACTTTTGATTGAGTGGGCTCGTTCAAAGTTTTACATTCGAAGGTCTGACAAATTTGTCGTCGTATTGCGACCGCTGCTGCAAAGAAAATATGGGATCAATGTACTTTTACGAGCGGTAATTTTTTATTTTTTTCTGTGATTACGGTTCGTTCCTACCCGCAGTCCAATTGTTGGCTCATTATTTCGAAGCAATCCTCGCCCCTGTCTAATTAGAGGCTCTTGGGAACAAGAAAGAAGAAGAAACAAATTTGGAAAAACGGTGAGATGAATATTATACAAGATCTCGCAAAGAAAGTTTATTATCAATATTTTTCCGTCGTATTTCTACCGCGTTTTCTCAGCTTTCGTCGTTTCTCTCAAAACCCGCCAACTCATCTCTGATAATAACATCCAAACAAATTTCATTTTCTGCACACAAGGAACCCCCGGAGCTTTGCGCCAATGGCTCTTTTGATTTATACACCGTAATTTCCTTCATGGAATTCCGCGGCTATACTCCGGTTTTTCTCTTTTTCCTTTTTTTTCACGTTAAGCCATCGCATTGCCACGATTCTTCTATATTGCGTTTACAAAGGGTGCGGTGAGATATAAAAAAACGAAAAAAAATGGAAATAAAAATAAAGAAAAAAAAATGGTATGAAACAGTCGAGCACGTTTCGCGTATTCGCGTGTTGGCCTGGTCGTCGTCGTTGCCGCGGTAGAAACAACTTTGAACTGTGCAGTTGTTGCGGTGTGAGTTTGGAAACAGCGTAAAAAAGGAAAATAATAAAAGAAGAGGTATATATATATATATGCATACATCGCGATTCCCGCGCCGAGTTGGAAAAAGCGGTCGGAAGCTCGCAATCAAAACAGGTGGCGAACCTTTTCAGTAGGGAGAGCCAACGCAGTACACCAACTGGAAACAGCCAGTTCGGCCTCATGCCTTTGGACCAGCTAAATAAAATCAAAGCCGCTCAGGGGACTTCCCGCATGCAAATAGAAATAGTTTTCGAACCCCGTGCCGCCGTACTCGGCGCCACCGGCAAGCAAAAGTTGTGTAAATTGATTACTGAATTATTTATTGGCCTCACGTTGTGCTTCACCGCTCAACCACCGCGCTCCCAGACCTCATCCCATTTCATCCCTTGGCGGCCCGGCCACTGGTATACCCCCATAAAACCCCCCCTCGTACTTTCCCTTCCGTCTTTTCTCTTTTTCAAAGCTTTGCTTTTCAGCGCCCCTCTTCTCCTACTCTATACCGCTTTTTTTAAACCCAGCCGAGGCTCGAATATCCAGTCGCGAATAACTGATAAATTCTCACGTCGAGTCAACAACGATGCAATGTTTTGAAGCGTGAATACCGGGCACCGGACCGTGCCCAAAGAATCCCTCTTTCCCTCTTTAAAAAACCCATGGCTAAAATATCTCGCATTTTCGATATATTATTCTTGTCGCTTTATCCATTGCCTGATCGGCTGTAGGAAGCTAATGCTGTTCGACAAGTAAACCCGGTTGCTGAAGCAAATGATGTCGATTACAGTTCAAGTTCTGCAACAGTTAACCCTCCGCAAAGATTACGGTCGCGAAAGTTTGGTTTGTGGTGGAAAGACAGGAATAAGTAGTTTATACTTTCATATTTTTTTCGATTTTCGCAGAAGAATCTGATTATTTTACTGCGTTCGATGGATAGAAAATTGATGTGGAGTAACGCAAGATATTATTTATTCCACGTGGTAAATGAATTAAATAAAAATCCGTGCACCACATAGAATAAATAAAAAATAAAATTCCAAAGAATAAATAGATTATATACAAATGCATGTACATCGAATAAATGATGAATTCCATGCATTGACGAGATATCGAGGGCTCACCTTCTGCAAACGACACGTGAAGAATTTTTTTTTTCTGAATACCGTCAAAAGTTGAGACGAAGCAATTCTTCGATACATATTTGAAAAAAATTACTCGTAACTATTCAAGTTTCAGGCCTATTATCTTCGGTTAAAAAAAAACCATTCGAGTTACGTCTGCTTTGAGGCGATTGATATCCCGTCTATGGAAGGGAGCTCGTAATTTATTCTATGTGCTCCAAGGATTTTGATGAGAGGGAAACTAGCGGGTAGCTCGGCGAGCAGCGGCAACGCGCGGAGAGGTCGTTACGCGCGTGCGTCGACAAAGGTGGGTTCACGCGCGATACGCGTTCTCGAGCTGTTACGGATAAACAAATCATTGACGATACGAATCTTAATCAATTTTCGTTACATTCTCGATGAAATAAATGTATTTGTCTAAAAATCAATAAACAGTTTTATCGAACCGAAACAACAAACTCCGTAAATCTCTTCTACAACGCGCACGATTCATCATACGAAAAAAGCTCGGCTTTACTCTAATTGCGTATAGAATGGAATATCCCACCCGATTTGCGAAAACACATTTTAACCACGTAGAACGATTATGCGTATAACAACAACGACACACTAATTCTGAACGTAGTTTTTTCCTCCCACACAATCTGGAACATATGATCAGTCAATATGTTCCAGACAAATAGCTCAAAGTGTAGGAAAAAATGAACCAATCATGAAATTCAAGGTATTTTCAAAAAATTCCGGTTTTAAAATTTCATCACCATTATCTATGCTGCCTATCACTGCATAAAAAAACGGTGTTCCATTAATTCTAGTACAGGAAAAAGGAGAAATGATGTTTCCTAACGAGATTGATTCTGGAATGCACGCTACAGCGCAAAAAATACGTAAATTTCGATGATAAACGAACGCGAATCAATCGAGACGAAAATGTAAACCAATCAGTACATTGGCCATATCCAAACGATTTCTTCGCAGTTAATTAACTTTGCCGAAAAAAAAAACCAACCGACGATCTCGTTGTGCAACACCGATAACGGCTTTATGAATAAAAAATCGAAAACCCATTCTTCAACGCTCGTAGCATCGAGTAATATTGATCATGGAAATATTAACTTTATTATCGACTCCCAATTCTGATGTGATATTGCAAAATTTGCCGCGTATAGCTCGCGCGCGCGTGCGAATTGTAAAACGGAAGCGTAGACTCGGGGACGAACGAAATTCAATCGGTTTCGTCGGCCAAACGACGCAATTCACTGTACATTGAAAATCGTTGAGAATTAATCATCACCGAGTGGCAATATGAAACGCCAGTGAATATTGATATATTAACATTACACACGTTCGAAATGGCAATATCGATAGAACCGTCGTGCGATCGTTCGTTCAACGGTGGACGCGCCGTACTAAAACGAAACAGCGTTAAATTCGGTAGTGTTGTTGCTAATTAATTAATATCGCTGTACTCGATGTCCCCGATGAAAAGTCATAAACGAAAATATCCCATTCCCGGAGAATTGCAAAATGAAAAAAAAAAAAAAAAAAAAAAAAATTCGCGTCACTCCAACCAGGGGAAACGACGAAAATGTGTCACTCTGTAGATTAAAAAAAAGTAACGCTATTCTTGGTCGGCAAATCGATTGGAAAAAGTATATTCCCTCGTTCGTGTTGATTTTGCTCCGCTGCTCTTTCGAAATTACGAGACGCCGAACATTTACAGCGGTCGTTATTGCATAGCACATAAGTGTTCATCCGGTTTAATGCCACTGGAGTGTTTGGACCGTGTAACCGGTCTCGTCTGTCTCTGACAATAGCAGTTGCAGCAGTTTGAGTTTCGATCGTGGCAGCGGCGTTGTACAACGCTCGCGAACAAGTTTCCCCGGTTTAATACCAGATTACATATTTGCGGGGACTAATTAAACGGCTACCGGACTCGCAAAATTTTCCTCTACTGCGGTCGGACTGCATCGCACAGGTGAAAACACTGACGATGATTTTGCAAGCCGCAAACTGTAATGCAACGAAATCTCGAATCGCATCGGCCAAAATTAAATGCTCCACGCGGATAAATTATCCCATTATGGAAGATTAATTATTGCCAACTAATTACGAGGTTTTCGATCGGATGCGCGAAATATTTTAAAAATCGAACGTAAATTGTAAACGGTGCCGTACATTGATGACCTAGTGTCAGAATCGATAATTGCGCAAACCCATTCATTTACATATCAATCATTAATCATTATTACGCTTTTGATAATTTCATGGTGAATTCTCCAACATTTTCGTTTTAATAAAATCCTGCTTTAAATTAGAATCTTACGACTACTGAAATATGCGAACGGGAGTTAATAGATTTTTCAATTTCTTTGGACGTTTATGTGAATTTTTTTTACTGAGACGATCACTGGTCATCTTTCACTCTTGCACAGTCGTTGCGCCCCGGATTTCCGCATAAACTGGGCTCGCGAACCGAGAGAAAGAGGGGTAGTGACCGATACAGGCTAGCGGAGGGAATATAAAAGATAAAATATTTCCTATTGTTTGAGAATAGGGAAAAGAAGAGCCAAGAGGAAGGAAGGAAAGGAAAAAGGGAAGTATAAGGTATAGTACAGAAAGGCCGGAAGAGAAACTACCCCGTGTTGGATACGGGAGGGGGGGATGTACGATATACAACGAGAAGCCAGGGCATGGTCCAGGCTACGTTCGGCAACTCCCAGTTCATCACCCTCTCTCGGGTTCCCGCAACGTTCGAAATATTTAAATGCTCTGGCCACTTTATTCGCGAGCAACGGGCGTGTACGGCTGTACCGGGGCTCTCTTTCTCTCTCTCGCTCTCCCCCTCTCACGGGGATATACTGCGTACTATCCGGGATAAAGAAAGGGACCAGGGAATGGCCGATAAAAACGTGACAAACGTCTCGAGCCATTCAACCTCCTAGCGTTGTTTTCCATAGCCACGTACTCTTTTTTTCATTCTATTTTTTTCCCCTTTCCCATCTCACTGCCTACACATTTCTTTCTATCCTTTGAAACTCCATTCTATATCTGGGTGGATATAATTTCTCAAAAAAAAAAAAAAGAAAAAAGGTAACTTCTCGACCCACCGACGATGAATCGCGATACGGCTAAAAGTCGATGTCAGAAAAATATCCAGTGACCCAGTTTTCTTCTTCGCGTCTGTTCGGATGAAAGAAGAACCGTGACGTACCCTTATAACTGATACAGATATAATAATACACGCTCGTGTTGTATAACGTGTACAGTTAACGTGTATATATCTGTATCGAGTATGGAACATTGGACGAGAGAAGAAATCCATTTTCATTAGCGCTCGCTCCCATTATCCCATGGCAATTAATTAACCGAGAGACTACACGTCATCCAGGAACAGAGGTACAGAGCGGGGGAAGAGGCTAACCCCCGTGCACTATATCGCATATCCGGCGCTGAACGATGAAACAATTTTTATATTCAGCACACCGGCTTGTAGGATATATCCTCATCCGTTTAAGGAGGAGAAATCCAGAGCTCTCGGGATCTCGAGATTTCCGTTCGTTCTTTCCGTTCGTTCGTGTACACGCGGCCTCGCGCGCGAACGGGCCGTTACTTCGGCGAATTAAATCTTAAATTAATTGTCGAGCAAACTCGAGACGCTTCGTGCACCAAGGGGGATTTGAGAGATATATATATATAGTATATCCTTTCTCTCGATCCTTATAGCACGCTAAAGAAGTTATGGCCAAGCGTGTACCTGAGAAATCTATTTAACTGAGTTAAATCTCAACGAGAGATTTACCACACTGTCCGGATAGTACTGAGACGACGGTGAAGTCCTCCTTATATACGGGGTCAGAGAGGATTTTCATTGAAAGAGCAGGATGCACCCGTTGCCACCAATGGGCATCCCATTTGTTCCGCAACTTCTGCACCATTTTCCAAAAACTTTTCGAATCTTTCAACAATTACGGAAGTATTCAATTAGAAGATCACGGGTTTGCGACAACATTTCCCGAAGATTCTATCACGTTGTGAATCAATAGAATAATTCCGGGATTAATCTATTTCAATCGATCGTTATTGTTACATTTTTTTCGTCATCGAAAATTTCAATTTGAAAGGAAAAGAACCCTTAAAAAAATGGAAAACTGGAAAAAGTCCCCGATCGTCTCGACTATTGCGTTTCGAAACCTCTGCAAATTAATTCTCCGAAAAAATTGTAGTGGAAAATGAATAGAAAATTTCATGTATGCACAACACCAGTTCGTACGTGCGAGTTTTTCTATATAAGTAAAATGATTTTTGAACACTTTTAGTGAATAAACGTTTATGATAGTGGCGTAGACAGGCGGGAATGTTCCGTTTTCGCTTCTGTCCTCCTGGCCCTGTGCGCATTGCCGTCAACTTGTCCTACGAACTTTTACCCCTGTCTCTCTCTCCCGCTATTTTTGTTTCCTCGTTATTGCCCGGCGGGTCATTCGACGGTTTTTTTTTTTTCGCGATGAAATTTTGCCCGACGCGACGTTTCAGCGTTCGGGACGGGGATTCGATGCGGTCATGACTCCGAAATACTCCGAACTTTCGTCTGTTTCCCTACCGACACGCTATGAAATATAGTTCCGTTATCGCATCTCTTTCACCTCGGTGACAAGGGCTTTGTGCGTGACATCGCGACCGTCACAAAGGGTCAACCAGGCTGTCGCGTCGCGCGCTCGCATACCACTCGTCAACTAACTCGCGAATTCTCAAACTCCGTTGCGTAACAACGTTCTGGATTACATTCCTCGGTTTCGGGTGCACCAGTGAATCAAGCTGGTTCCGTTGAGAGTATAAAACAGCGCATTCCGAGTTTTCTCTGTGTTTGCCGCCAACACCGCTTCGCGGTCGTTTCTCAATAAACAAAACAAAAAATCTATACCAATTGCTTGCAACCATTACACCGTTGCACTCGAGCCACACGGGAACGCGGCAGCGTCGATATTGTTCCTATTTTTTCTACCTTCCTTCACCTTCGGTTCACGTCCAAAAAATATTGATACACAGTTGAAAAATAAAAGCAGTAGAGTATTTTGATAAAATAAAAATACGTATGAACACACTTTGACTATCCGCGTGTGAAAACTTTTTTTTTTAAATTGTAAACTGGGAAAAGATTTTCTTTTTCTATTGCAACGACTATCGAAGTTTCATTGAAATCGAAGCATAAAAAAATGAAGAATATTGGAGGGAATTCCCCTCGTGGCCTAACTCAAGCGCACCGTACCCAGTCACAGACACGACGGGTCCGACACTTCCCGCTCGTAGTCGCGCGCACCCTGTTGCTGGCTCAGGGATTTTCATACTCCGAATATCGAGTCGTAGTTGTGAAATACGCGATCAAGTTTTTAAAGAATTAATAGCCATTAAGACCCGAGAAAACTACGAGAGTGTATAAGTTAAGAGCTCGCGATCTCTTCAAATCGTTTTGTTTTGAACATCGTCGTATGGCGACCTCCTAATTAATCGATTCATTAATGATCCATCGTCGTATGTGAAATTTCTTACCTCGTGAATAGAGCGAAAAATAAACATTGTTTGAATGAATGGACTTGTTCAAAATATATCGTGGTTATTATATTGAATAGACACCAAGCGGCGGGAAGTTCACGGGAAAATAGTCTAAAAATAGAAGAACCTCTCCGGCCTTATCTACTCGCGTCAGAGGGTAGTTCGAACCAAACGATAGAGTATACGGTCACAATGCACACTTCCAATAACCGTCAAGAAATCAAAAGCGTTCGATCCACTCGCTTTTCACATTTTTTTCGTTTCGCCCGACCAAACGATGTTTCGCTCAATTAAATTCACTCCATCTCGAAATCAATTTCGCGTGCATCGAATCGATCGGCGAAAGGAAACAAAAGAGAATTTTAACGATGAGCGAGCCTCGATATCGACAGTTCGACGAGGCACAGATACGTTCCAGATTCGTCGGACGTGTTCAATTGGCAATGCAGCATCGCTGACAGATCGGTCACGATCGAACGAGATGCCGCTAACTGTTTCGCGCTTGTGGCTATCGCCGAGCCCGGGGTTTCATCGAAAGTGCGTTCGGAGGAAGGGTCGTATCTACGATCAACGCGAAAATAGCAAAAGCCTAAGCGTTACACTCGTTGGGCTTGCGATATTTTCACGGTTTCCTCCTCGAGTCTCTTTCAACCGTGCGCCATTCAGCCGTAGATTTTATACAACAACGAAGCCTATCAGTTACGGTCACGTGAATTTCGCGGATTTCTCGGCTAGTCCATTTTCACATTCTCGTCGGTTCGTTCGTTTGTCCATCCTATATGAATTGTCGTTATCTCTCTCGCGTCGATCGCGAGCAGACCTTCGAGGTTTCGATCGCTATCCTCGGGTATTGTATATCGCGGCCGCTCACTTTCCATTTGCCCGGAGAGCGCGCGAATCGACCGCAAGCTCGATGAGCGGATTGATAGCCGCGGGGTACCGCAAACGCATAAACGGGGGGGGGGGGGGGGAGGCTATGGCTTTGTCTGAATTCATCAAGGTAAATTGAACGCCAAGGCAAATTTCTACAAGCGCATTGCAATCACGTTCGTCAACTTTATCATCAAATTTCTTTTTTTTTTTTCGCTACACACGGATTGTTCGAGTTGAGTGTTTGTCAAATTAACGAATGTAATGCAGTATCGGTCCGGAAAGACAAAGATCGATCGGGGTTTATTGTTTTTACCGAAATATTGTACGCGAAATTTCGATGCGACGCAATCCTACCGAACGATAAATTCGAACGAACGAGAAACTCGATGACGCGTTGCCGCGCGCTCCTCCGTAACGATGTTAACTACATCGAGCGTTGGGAGAGAATAAAGTTCCGTCAGTTTCCGCCCCAGAGAAACCCTCGAATATAATCAAGGGTAAGCCCTTCCGAGGCGTCAATCCTTCGGTGTCGCGCCTTCACCAGAGACGGAGTCAACTAACGTTATTATCGAGGTTATCTTCGCTGCTCGACGAAAGTTTAACAATTTTCGAGCGCGATATCGGCGTAAAGGGCCGGATATTGTATTACGCGAGATAGATAAATATTGAAATGTCGTGAACGGTACTCATTCATACTTCTTTATATATTTTGCCGACAACTTCAATAATTCTACGCAGCTCTTTTTTTATTATCGAAAAGTGTTTCGGTCAAGTTGGCCGCGTCGATCGAAATTGTTGACATTACTAATTTTATTTTCTCGTAAACTGCGAGTGAGAAATTATTTGCGAAGCGAAAAAAGAAATATGATTGAGCGCAATAAAAAAAAGCTTGGTAGTGTACGGCTGAAGTGAACATGGGCTCGCAATTTAAAATATCTGCTTTTTTTTCATGAAAAAAAATGCACCTCGCAATGAAGATGTTTATCGTGTAAAATATGGCAGATAAAATATCAAGCTTGCGTGTTCGTGCATGGCGGAAGTTCAAAGAAACGCGAATCTCCGGAAACGGAGTAATTCAATCTGATACATGAATATTATCTCTCAATTCGCGTTAATATCTCAACTCCCCTGTACTTTCCGTGTACAACGTCAAGTTCGTTTCGGCGTAACTTAGAAAGGCGAAGGGCGACAGGGGGGATTTGATTATATGCTTCGTGGCTTTAATACCGGCATAAATATTCGAGTTCACCGCGACGAAAGTCCCGTGAGAGAAAAGCAAAGGGTGGGGGCGGCGGGAGGTTGGTTAGTACCAGAGGCACCGACACGATAATTCCGAAGGTTCATTTTGGGAGCATCCATTACCGGTGAGAGAGACCTATGGCGAACGGGTTTTATCTCGTATCTTACGCGGGACGTGAGATTTCTCTCTCCCTCTACTTCGGGCATTCGGTGGGAACGCTGTCTCACACCCGCCAACCACTCTAGCGTGAACTTTCGGGTACCGGAAGTACATTAGAGGGTTGCCGAGTCCCGAGACCCGACTTCAACCCTCTCTCGCGCAGCCTATCTTTGCACTCGGATGTTTTTATCTACCGCCACACAGAAAAGCCGGTTCTGCCAATCATTTAGACGCCCGGCATACATTCGCTGTTCGGGCTGTCGTCACATCCGAAATAGAACAATTTGAGCCGAGTATCAAAACTTTCAGACTTTTCACTTTCGACTTTTTCACTTATCGATAACTCGTTATCGTGTCTGCGAACGTCGGAACGTCTGTTCTGTTCGCAGCTTTAATGCGATAGTCGTCGTTAAATTTGCACGATCGTTCTTCGCCGTCGAGCATTCGTCAATTATCAACCGAGCAATCGATTAAATTTCGATGCTCCGATATCATCGATAATTCGATTCGACTGGAAATATTCGTCGCACTGTTTTCAGCTCGGAATTTGATTGTCAATTAACCGAATGAACTATTCACGAAAAACCTCACGGCACGAACGAGGACTATAATCGTCGAAAGAATTATTTCTTTTTTCGGGCTAAATCTCATAATACGAACCATTGCGTTACCGCGAACAATTCCGACAGCGTCGAGACCTCTCGTGACTTAAAAATATATCCAGCGCGAGCAAAGTGCGATGAATATTTTTTTCTAAGGTCGTATACTTGCGGTAATCTTGACCGTGTTAACTCTAGAGCTTCTCCAACTCACCTGAAACATGACAAAAAAGAAACTCATAAGTATTTCATAAATCTTTATAACGTCATTAGTATCATCAACAATCCTCATGTCTCATATTTTGCCGGACTCGCCATCGAAATACTTTTTCTTCATGTGAGAGTCGAAAGAAAAGGTGAAGACATAATTTTAGCTTATCTTCCCGAGACACGGGTCGCGATACATCTTATAGTGGGAAGGAGGTATACACTATAGTGGCACCGGGGCGGGAAGGAAGGAAGGATAGAATAGCGTGGGCACGAGCACGATTGAAATAAAAAGAGCTCAAAAGATCCCGGTACGATATTTCGTCCCCGAGTAAACTCATGGTCGCCCGTCAAGATGTTGGATTATACGAAGAGGAAACGGGAGGGGGTGGACGAGGGGCGGCGGGGGTCCTCACTCTGGTCGATATAATTCACCGCGCTACAACTTTTAATTTCCATAAAACCGTTTTGCGCTGTTACAACTTGCAGCCTCCCACCCGTCTCATGCGGCTCCTATCCACTCTAGCACCGCGGCATCGCCTCTGTACGCTTCGGTCTCCCCTCGCCGCCGGTTCCCTCGACTCGAGGGTTACGGAAGAAATTCAAATTTCATCCGTTATCTAGTTGGCTGCTCGCCGCCGCGGCGATATTAATTTTTTTTTGTCCATTTGGCTCGAGGAAACAGTGGACCGGGGTAGCGACGATGGTGGCGTCTTAATTTCGCAGCTTTCACGAGAAGCGTTGCAAGCCATGCACAAGCCGAAGCTCACGAGCGCACGGGCAACGAGCGAGGGAAAAGCGCAAAGAGTATAAAAATGATCTCGTCGTCGAGAAAAAGGGGGTCGAAGGGGCGGCGGCGGGGCGGTTGAGAAAAATAAGAAACTGCTGAAGCTAAAAGGCACGGGTAAGAAAATGGGTAAGGGTGAGCCGGAGAACGAGAGTGGGGGAGAGGGGGCTGCGACCCCGAGCGAAAAAGGAAACTACCACCCGACGGCGTTTTAAGAGACTCAGCTCCGCGGCTCACCCCTTTTTCTTTTTTTCTTTTACTACGGTTAAGGTAATTTTTTTAATGCGTCCCTCGCGACCCCGAAAGAAAGTTCAACGTGCCTCTTTGGCCTCAACGAGGCCGGGACCGGCCTAATACCCGGCCTGCCGGAGAACGTCCGCTAGCTTGTGAACTCCACGTCATGGATTTTTCTTAATAAATTTTTTTACCCCCTTCTGCATTCGCCGTATCCCCTTACTTCAATCGCGTCCACCTGCCCATAATATACACAATATATACGTGGTCTCAATTTCGCGCCGGAGGCCAAAGGTCCTTTTAATTAAACTTTCGAGTGAACGGGCCACGGAGAGAAAAAAAAATCATCAAAACCGCTGTATACTCTATCAGTAAATTGGTCGCACTGGTTTCATGCATGCACAGGGTACAATTTCATGAAGATCGGTAACTTCGAATAGCATGGGGGAT